>OY848919.1:5238135-6438135 GCA_963693285.1 Xestospongia muta | reverse complement strand
ATTTATATCTTGTCTAATACTAAAATATCAGTTAATTGTTTAATTTATTATCACAAAATAGTGTTCTTATAATTGTTACAAACAATGTAGTGATGATTCCATAATTAAGTAATCAATGTTCAATCAGTGTATTCAAGTGATAGACCCATGTCTCTCCTGTATTCTTTTTCCTGTTCTATATACCTCTCATGATAAATTGTGTCAGTTTCCTCAGCTACCAAGGGATTGTAAACTTCATTCTTTCTTAATCGCAATTTATAGCGTTTAGCTAGTATCAAAAAACATATCAGTATGACAAGTATTACTGCACTTATTAACACATAGTAGTAAGGACTTTGACATATATCATTTCCTATACATTTAAAAGGATACTTTCCATTGATGTTAATAACATAACCGATTCCCAATGCTGCATACCATAGACCAAGTATGAAACCTCTCATTTTATTTGGTGACTGAGCTAAGAAGAATTCTAATGATGTTGGCAAAATTAAGGCAAATGTTGCTCCGAGTAAAATTTGAGGGACAAAAAATTAGTTTGTATGAAGTAACGTTCACGTGTAGATGATCTTGGCAAGTGAAAAGAATAACATAATACAATGAAGAAAGGAAAGCAAAAACTAGTCCCAGACCAATTCTCTTGAGCATACTAGGAATGTATTTAAAGAAACACGGATATATCACGAATACATGTAGTAGAATAAGAAATGATGAAAAGAGTGAGCTTAATATATAGCTATAAAATATTGAGGAAATGATTTGAGCATTTTGACCTTTAGAATAAAAAATATTCCATGATATTTCTAGTATACAACATAAACCGATTAAGCAAATGAGTAATGGTATTAATTTAAGCACTGTTTTTACATCCTCTATCTCATCCTCAGAAAAAGGCCCACCATATTTTGCTTTACCTAAATCTAATTGTAAAGGGTTGTCTTCTTCCCAGTTAGTCAAGGCACTACGATTCTGGGGGTACTTGTTCTTCCTAGCATAGTTGAGTACTTTAGCAATTAATTTTTTGACTGGATTGAAAATATGAGGAGTAGTATCTAACCAATGATTGAAGAAAATGTTAGTGATAATGACTGTAGACACAGCCACGCCAGATATTCCATAGGACACAATAATAAACTCTTTAATTACAATCTGTCCAAGTTCAACAATTACATAAACCATAGGAATGCACACTGAGTGCCAATATATAATAGCACTGAGTTCATCAGTGGAAGCCTCTACTGATTGATCAATACTGAATTGGACAATATTGGACCGAACACAGCTATACCCAATTATTAGCAAAAGGTAACAAAAAACTACTAAAAATAAATGAAGCAGGTAGAACGGAAAATATACACTGACAATGATAACCAAACCTCCAATTATCCAGGCCACAAATAGCAAATAGATGCCAATAATAATAGTCTTATATCGTCCTGTCTTTATGTCAGCGAGTAGACTAAAGAGAGGAAATGAAAGATAAGTTAACCAATATATTATGCCAAAGAGAATATAAAATTTTCTGTTATAGTCAACAGAACTGTTAACGTAACTGGATGTTATAGCACTTCGAAGTAGTATCGCATGAGCGTACATTAAAATATCCCAAAGAATAATTAACATTACAGACTTTGAAGGGATACATTGAACCTTTCTCTTGCAGCAACTGAACATATTTCTGTTCAAATGTCTTCTCAATATCGATACTGACTGTCAGCACTGCTTGTTGTTTCTACTTTTGTTTACAATTGATAACGTTCAGTGTTATTAGCACAGTTTCCTCTGATAACTGTCATAACATAGATATATTGTACAATAATTGATGTATTTCTTCTGTGTATATAGTTTATTTTGATATATTATATGATAAATGTGTTTGTGAAAGTATGCTATTGTGGTCACATGAACTTGTGTAGTAAACATGACTGTGATGATAAAGAACAGAAAGTACAATCAACTGTAAATATCTATCACATGACTAAGTACTACAAAAATTGCACACATGCAGTGTATTAACATTCTCTTATAAAAAGTAATTTTACAGTAAATGATAAGAGCATTCACTTCTTGATGTAATCTGTAGTCCTTTAGTTATATTACTGAAATACAATACAAACTAACTTTCATATATTGTCTCAGGCTATGTATAGAATATATATAAATGTTTAGTTGATTACATGTTTGCTGTTAAAATAATTGTAAATAATACAATTCTAATTCTAATTATTATTATTCATTACTTTTAAATGTGATAATATTGAGTGAAAATTGATTGCTAGTTTTGTCCAACATGTTTGCAAATTTTAACTATGCTTTAGTTTATCATATTTTTAAGGTTAAATTTTCAGCCAATATTTACGTGTTACCATATAATATATGCATATGTATATATGTATATATATGTATATTATATATATACATACATACATATATATATATATATATATATATATATATATATATATATATATATGTATATATATATATATATATATATATATATATATATAGTCTTGAATGAAACAATTGTCATGTCCCCTGGATATTTGTATTGGTCCTGATAATATGATATATTTTACTGATATTGCTAGTTTTGTATCCCAGTGACTCATTGTGATGACAATTTATATAGTTGTGGTAACAATTCATTGCTCTTGTTATTTTTATTTGACCTTTAACTCTACCATGACAATTGATAATAGTCAATCAATATGTTAATCAGTAGAGTCAGCCTCATCTTTAATGTCTAATTGGCATAGGTATTGAGCCAGTTAGTAATTCTTTGTAGTAAACAATTGAAGAACAGAATAAAATTGTTAAATACTAATAATTGCATGTACTACTCTTATTGTATGAAGTATCCTTCACTATCTTATCTTGTTCATTGATGTTGAATTTATTTAATTGTAACATGATAGCTTTTGAAATAGCATCATTAAAGTTTTATTGTAGAGTGCACTCTTTTATGTCATTAACTAGCAGATTTAATTTTCTTTAAATCGTTAAAACATGATACATAAAGATCACACCCAAACTGAACAATATGCAACATAACCATGTGTATTGATCTTACTGAGCATGCAAAAGAATTGCATTTAAAAAACTCATAACTATTTACCACACCTATTTTGATGCTATATATAAAGTGATATGACTCTTGTTATAATATAGAAGCTCTGTTAATTCTCGAGTATATCTTTTGAAATGAACACAATTGCTTTCATCATAAGCACTTTTAATTTGGACATAATGATTTAAACAATTTAAAATTTTGTTACAAAAAGATGTGGTTTTAGCACCTCCATAATTTCTACCAACTCTACAGTTAGCAAACCCAGTCCATTATAACAATGATGGTACCACTTAAATAATCTTATGGTGATTTATATTGTTGTATGAAACTTTTAAAATGCCTAATGAAATCAATTTGCATAATGTTTACGTTATTACAACAGAATTGGTCATGGTTAAGATGTCCCTAACAATAGAAAGGTATTGAAACTACAACATGGAGCTGATCATTAATTCACATCTTATCCCTATTGGAATCTCCAACTCCAGGTCCAGTTTCATATAGTCGATTATATGAGACACACCCTACTTCTACCTCAGGGTATTACAATATATATATCATTAAGTTTTCTAATAGTAGTCAGGTTGAAATGTACTGCAATGTGGAGGTTAGTCACCATGATGGATGGGAGGCTGGACGAGAGTAGCATTTGTTATCATCAGTGAACCAGGTAGTCCATTTTGACTAGTACAATATGATGACATCTACATAAATACTAGTTTATGTTGTATTGATAACAAAAAACATTAACCATACTGACATTATAATCTACTTTCGTCTTTACTTAAGGTCTCTATTATGCCAATGTATGTGATTATGTAAAAGGATATCAGTATAGACTTCTGTATGTTTTTATTGTGTTCTTACCAGCTTTAGTTGCTTTAATTCTCAAATAAACAGATTTTAAGTGACATTAACATATTTGGACTGATGCTGGAGGTTGCTGTGAAGAAGGAAGAAATGACTAGTGTTGCCCTTGTAACCATGACAGTCAAGACATGAATGACACTATGCCCTTTGTTGATAACAATTAATACTGTGAATCTGCACTTAATGTCAATCAGGGCCTTGTCTTACATCTCAATGATCCCTTCTAGGATGTTCAAGACTATCCCAGTATTGAGGGTACCTGTTATATAATACCTGGATTGTCATGTCTGTTAAGATACTAGATGAGAGAGATACGTGATGAGATTGAATTGGTTACATATGGTTATAATCACAGTCATAATGAGGTTATAATGTCAATTTTTGTTCATTGTACTCCTCTTGATCTTGTTGAGCTTTACATCAGATAACACACACACACTACCATAATATGTACTTTATAAAAGTATACTTTGTAGACTTTGAAGCATTGGTATGTTTTAATTTAACTCTGACTATATGAACTGTATCTTTCTGTTGTTTTAAATCTCAATTATTTTAATTGTCGGGACTGTCTGGAGATTATGTTTTGCAATAATATAAATTTTCATTAATGTTGAATGTGACTTTCAAAACTGACAAATGAGTGTATCTTGCACTAATTAAGTGGAGTACAAATAACAAACTATGAAAATATTTACAATTTTATACTATCTCAATATCCCAATATAATGCAAATCAATATTCACATTTTCTGTATGTGATACTAAAAACTAAATAAGACAAGCTATTACTATGAGATGTTAATATCATAACTATCACATGATCTGATCATCTGATCTTACTTTTTATCTATGTATTAATTCTTTGTTTCTACTTTGGCCTTTTCTTTGGTTGTCAACTTAAATTGGTATTTCAACAATGTCTTGTACTACTAGTAGTTCTGCTAATAGACCTCTTAAAGATGTAAGTAGCATATTATAAATACGATTTGATTTGACTGTCTACGCAATTAGGCTAATTTGAGTTCTACTTGTTGTCTAAAATGGAGTGAATCTTATTATGATCCTTGTATGTTGTCCTGTTGTCATTACGTCTGTACTCAATGTATCCAGTCTCTCATAACTGAAGGTACTGGGACTGACTTCCTCACTTGTCCTTCCTGTCGCGAGACCACACCAGTACCTATAATGGCGGAGTCACATCTCTCCCTCGTAATCATTATCTTGTCAATAAGCAAAGTGACATTATTAGAAAAATTACTTCTAACTCTCCTTGTTAATGTGACTCTTGTAATGAGGATATTTCAGTAGCATATTGTACTGAATGTACAGATTTTCTCTGTAAGGATTGTTGGAATGGTCACCAAAAACTAAGTATTAAAAAATAAGTAAATCACCCATGTTTCGTGCATCTGGGATATCTGTATTGGTCCTGATTGTAAGATATACGTTGCTGAATGGAGTAATCATTGCATCCAAGTATTTCACAGTGATGATTCCCTCTCTCGTGTTATCAATTGTCATGTACCAGGAAAGTTTAAGTAACCAGCAGGCCTTTCATTTGATTACTCTGGCTTGCTTCATGTGTCTGATGCTATGTCAATAACAGTTTATGTCTTTACTCCAGAAAGTCAATATATATTTGTCAGTATGGTCAGTCTTTTTTTGATTCACCATATGTACATGTATGCATGGATATAATGTACATGTAAAAATTTGTAAAAATTAATTTTTTATAGTTTCAAGATAGAAAAATGGAGATAATACAGAATGCTAAATGGTAACTCAACTTTGAAACTTACTAAGTGGTAGCTATTATGGTAGGGCTAACTGTAATGCCAAAGTTCTATCAATAATTATTGTATGTATTGGGAGTGATGAATGTGGTTTATGCTTCATAATGTTTTATATAACAATAGAAAAAAAAACTAGAGAGGTGGACATATTAACATAACACATGATCCAAAACAATTATAGGATTGACTGGCAAACAAAGACAAAAACAATTTTATTGAAGTAAATAAACAGTTTTATACTTAAACAATTATTGTAGATAGTTACATGATTTATAATACTTACAGACTTAAGTGATCATATCTGTAGAAATAATTATATCCCAATTGTTTACAGATAGTTTGAGCATCAGTAGAACTAAATTCATTATCACATATTGTTCCCCACTGTCCATTACAATAGACTTCAACACGTCCTTTATTAGAATAATTTCCTCCCTGAAGATGTATCATACCAGGGAAAGGATTACTGTTCCAGATCCTAGTGGAATCTATAACAAATATAACAATTTACTAAGAAAATATATATACATTCACAGCAGTACACAGTAGCATCATATGAATTAGTATTAGTACATCCACTATCAATGTAGGTAGAGAATGAACACTGAAATATGGTGAGGAAGTTGCTACTAACACAATTCAGGTCATCTATTTTCATAGATAAAGTGTCAGTGCCATAACTAGAGATAGAACATCTAACCCCATCCATTGTAATAGATCCTCACAGTACCATAGTAATAGGATGATGAGGTATATCCAGAACGAGATAGAATAATAGCACCATTTTGAGCAACATTAAGCTAAATTGATAAAAGACAATCATACTCTAATTCTTAACTGAAAGTATTAGCATATACAGTCAATACACATGTTTCACTATGTTATAACATTAAATTAACACAATGGTATAATTACTTACAAATTAATCCTGAACAAGTAGTCTTTGAATATAAACTAAAAGAATATAAAAAACGATAATGAGTAAACCTAAGTAATTTGATTAATGTAAAAAAATAATACAACAACTTACTACATGTTACCGTAATATCTTCATAGTGGTTTCAACTAGTTATTGAAGTTGATGGACAGGAATTTCTTGTACCATAACATATGTCAGAGGAAGAACTGGACATGTATGTACTCCAAATTGTTTGACTTGAAGTACCAGACCTAAATAATGGTCAAATAATTTGTTGTTAGAGTTGTCATTGTGACAGTCACATTGTAAGTACTTGACTACTTGTAAAACATTTAAAAATTAATCTTTTATAGTTTGAAGATAGAAAAATGGAGAAACTATAGAATATTAATTGATAAGTCAACCTTGAAACATAATTAGTGATAGCCATTATGACAGGGCTCACTGTAATGCCAAAGAGAAATCAATAAATGTTGTATGTATTGGCAGTGATGTATGTGGTTTATGCTTGATATTGTTTTATACAACAATAGATAAAAAATGAAAGAGGTGGACATATAAACATAAAACATGATCTAAAACAATTATTATTATTATTATTATTATTATGATTGAGTAGTGAGCAAAAAAGAAACATTTTATTGAAGTAAAACTTTTTTTACATTTAAACAATTACTGTAGATCGTTACTTTGATTTATAATACTTACAGACTTAGATGACCATATCGATGATAATAATTATATCCCAATTGTTTACAGATAGTTTGAGCATCAGTAGAACTAAATCCATTATCACATATTGTTCCCACTGTCCATTACAATAGACTTCAACACGTCCCTCATTAGAATAATTTCCTCCCTGAAGTCGTATCATACCAGAGAAAGGGTTACTTTTCCAAATCCTAGTGGTATCTATAACAAATGTAACAATTTACTAAGGAAATATATATATATATATATATATATATATATATATATATATATGCTTACAACAGTACACAGTAGCATCATAAGAGTTAGTATTAGTACATCCGCTATCAATGTATGTATCAAAAGAACACTGAAATATAGTGAGGTAGCTACTACTGCCACAGTTGAGGTCATCCATCTTCATAGATAAAGTGTCAGTGCCATAGCTAGACAGAGATAATGTAGAGCTTGATTATTAAATAATTCTAATCTCGCTAATCCAGCTTCAGAGTAACTTGATGCTCCAGTATATTCCAATTGATGAGAAATGATATTAGCTTCAGTAGAACTGTAGTAGTAATCATAACAGATATTACCCCATCCATTGTAATAGATCCTCACATTACCAAAGTAATAGGATGATGAGGTATACCCATAATGAGATAGAATAATATCACCATTTTTAGCAACATTAGCTAAATGATAAAAGATAATCATACTCTAATTGCAAATGAAAGGATTAACACATAATTGTAATCAATACATATGTTTCACTATGTTATAAAATTGAACTAACACAATAATATAATTAGTTACAAATTAATCCTGAACAAGTAGTCTTTGAATTATAAGTCTTTGAATATAAACTGCTGTAAACTAAATAATAAAACAATTACAATGAGTAAATTTATGTAATTAGATTACTTAACAAAAATAATATAACAACTTACTACATGTGACAGTAACGTCTTCAAAGTGTATACAACTAGTTATTGAAGTTGATGGACAGGAATTTCTAGTACCATAACATGTGTCAGAGGAAGTACTATACATGTATGTACTCCAAATTGGTTGACTGGATGTAGCTGGCCTAAATGAATGACAAATAATGTAACACATTGTTAATATATAATAACCATATTAAACAATAATTAAATGATTATATTTTAAAATTATCACAAATGTGTAATTTGGCTGTTCATATTTTAATTATTATTATTTCAATATTATAGATATTATAATGAAACTTGTATTGAAATTAAGTTTAAAGAGTTAGTCTTTCATGTCATACTTTAAAATAACTATAAATATTAAGTATATACAGTGAGACTTAAAACAGTTCAGCCACCCACATGTTTATCATTAAAAAAATTACTTAAGCTTAATTGCTTAGACAATGTGCAGTACTTAGCAGAATATCTTATAGCTGCTCAGTTATGTCTACCAAAAGCTGTTTACACAAGAGATATTAGATCAGTCATTATAACCTCGGTTGAAGTACTTAATTTGCAGAGAAGTGTCTGGAACAATTAGAAAATAGCTGATATTAGATCAGTCGCTATAAACTTGTTTAAAGTTAAATATAACAACAATTATAATGTATATTAATTCTGGATGTTTTATATAGTATTGTGGGAATAATATATTGTCACCTGAGATCAAAAATGCCTTGAGTGTAGTAGATTTAAAAGCAACAGCATTACTTCAAGCATGCAATTTGTTGGTTACAGTCTCCAAAATGTTGTTATATTTTATGTCACCAATTCAGAGACACAGAGACTATCAAGAGGAGTGTTCAATATTTCAACCCTATTTATTACTTTTTGTGATGTTACAAATAAAAAAAACACTATCAATAACCTCTTTGGAGATGATAACTTCAGTGTGATCCATCATCTTGTATGCTATTGTTGTTTCATTTTAATCAATATTTATTTATATTCCTCCACAGTATATAATGTGATATTATCTCTATCACTAGAACTTTAACACCAGTGTCTTCTATTATTAAAGATTGTGTTGTTGATGCTATAACATGTTAATGTAATTGATCAAAGATATGAAAGTAACTTTGCAATTAATTTCTTTTAATTTTTATAAACTATAGAATATTTCTACATAAACAGTTTATGTCAAGGAATATGAAGCAGCACTATTTTAAAGACAAAATTATTAAAACAATAACACATAAAGCAGTTTAAACCAGTCAACTCTCCTGCAGTATTATTACTACATAATATTAACTCTTAAGAACAAATAGTGTCTCCATATCATTGTTTATTCTTTAAAAACTACTCATGAGAATTAAGTTTATGAATTGTATATACCCTTGGGTTGCTATGGAAATGCTACATGATGCTGCGAAAGAAGACAATAATGACACTGTACTATTGATTTGAAAGCATCTTTAGCTAATTTTTAGACATGCAAACGGACTAATTACACAAAAGAAAATTTAATCAAGAAAGTACTATATAAGCTGCATTTCAAGCTGCTGCTATTAGATTAGGAGTTACAATTAAGGTGAAGCAATATTGGCTTTAATCTCGGGGAGTGATGTGTTTGTGACTCTTTGACAGGCTATGGCAAGTCCTTGGATCTTTGATAAAATTAAAGGTAAGGATATGGGCAAAACTACCAACTGATTAGGTTGAGATAACTAGTACACGTATCTGGCTTTGTGCTTTTGTTATGTCAGCATTTTTAAGTGGGTGATTACCCTCCTCCTTCTTAATACAACTTATCGACTACTGGATTTCCTGTAATTCTTTGAAAGGGAGCTATACCTACAGTTGACCAGGCCCTCCCCTTCTTGTAGGGTGGAGGGGCTGTCTTTGCGAGACTGAATCCCTACATTGTAAGAACTAAGGTACTCAATAACATAAATCAAATTTGACTACATGATGCTCCACTATAATAAAGGTATGAAAGACAATTATTTATATGTGAGCTAAATACTCAGATCATGTTACAGTATTGCTGATTTGTACATACCTCATATGATATTCATGGCCTATTGTACTTATGGTAGTATATCATTATATGCTTATATACTGTAGCAGTAAAATTATCTTATTATTAATTAAATATAATAAACATCACAAAATGTATTCTTTATTTAAATAAATAGGTAACAAGTTAAAAATCATTTTGTAATAATTGATATGAAGAAAAACAATAACAAATTCAATAAAATGGATCATAATATCAAGAATAGAGGCTTTCATAAAATGTGAATGAGTGACTTTTTTTAAAATCTCTTATTAATAAGAGTTAATGAAAATATTTTACTATTCATTTATTATTTTGCTTACTATGCACAGTAACAATGTGTTAATGATTGTACTCATATTTATTTAAATAAAGAAACATTACTAACACCATATATATATATATATATATATATATATATATATATATATATCACTGAGTAGTTGGTTTAACCAATATATATAAATTAGATGTATACACATTGAATGATGTCACCTGTTAACAAAATAAGTAAAGATAACACTTAATAATTACTTATGTATCATAAAAATTGACTGTTGATGTTTCTTTATAAGTTAAGCAGTAATATATTAAGAATCTAACAGTATCATGCTTTCTTTTGATCACAAGTATGTGTTTTTAACATATAACTTGTATAATATATTGCTTAATTCAACTAATCAATATTTTACAATCCATACTCTATCACAATGGTGTTATTGAGGTGTTATATGCTGTTTGTAATTTGTGATATTCATGGCATGTTACACTCGTGGCAGTGTGTAATTCGAACCTTGGATAGCAACAGCAAGCTGTTAATATAACAGTAACATGCTTAAATTTTTGATCAAGATATATGTGTTTCTTACATGTAATTTGTATAATATATTGGTTAAATCAATTGATCAATTTTTACAGTCCATAGTTATATTAAGTGTTATTGAGGTGCTACTGTTTGTAACTTGCGATATTCGTGGCTTGTTACACTAGTCACAATTTGTAATTCTAACCTTCCTTAGCAACAGCAGAATATATTATTGTTATCATATTCATCATTTACTATATTATATAACATCAATAATCGAAAATCAAGGTAAATTATAATTGTAAATATCTGATAATAAAGTAAGCATTCAGTTAATAAAGAAACAGCTGTTTTATTATGCAGATTCCAGTTTTAAGTTTATATGCACACTACAGACTTCTAACATTTAAATACATCTTTTAGGAGGAAGACTGAGTTTTTCAACTAGAATGCGAATCATTTCATCTTTCTTCAGAGCAAGACCATGGTTTGAAACACCAATAGCATTATTCATTGCCTGTTGTAACCTTTGGTAATTCTTTTCATGTGCTCCAAATCCTTTTGTATAAAAATCTTTTCTTGAAAAGAGAAGATATTGTGGAAGATGATGTTCTTTTAAATCTTTACCTTCTGCGTATTGGTTTTGAAACCTCTAGCTTGTGTAAAATTCAATGAATTTATCAATAGTGTCAGCTTTGTGGACTTCAGAGTAATGGCTCTTGTTGACAATTAAACCATCAGTAAATGTCAAGAGATTATTTTCAACCCCTAAAGGTGGTGCAATTATACAACAAGCATGAATGTTTTTGCTAAGACACATTTTGTCCAACAACACTTGACTTAACCATTCAGAATAACCATATAACATTACATGATCAGACTTTGCTATATCAGAAACTCGCATACAATCGCTGCCATAACAACCTTCTGCGCTTTTGTTACTACCATCTGTGTGCTCGCCAAGTTCAATGAACCCTTTCATGGCATCCAAAACATCTGATTCATCATTTGGGGCATCAACTCCCTCTTGAACACTATCGTAACCATGTTTGTCTATGTAAACATTTAAATAAAAGTAAGGTAACGTCTATTTACCATGAAAATCACCGATAAGTTTGACACGATGGCGTTGTACAAGAGCTTTGAAATCTCCCAAAGTATGATTGGCAGATTTGTTCAGAGGGCGAAGGATTTCTTTATGCGTATCGACATCTCCAGCTATCAACTCAATGAGAAAATTTGCACAATGCAACGTGGGAACAGCATAATAGTTATCCTAGTAACAAACTGCATTTAATCCAACATCTAGAAATTTCTCTTGAAGCTTGTATTTGTTAGCATCCAGCTCTTGAAGTACCCCCAAATCGACTACTTCTCCAAGTAGAACTGTATCAATTTCCAAAATGTCAAAGGATTCTGCTTTGGCGGACAAGTTATGACCTACTTCATCAATTTTATAACGATCCCAGTCTGCGTGTACTGTGACTGTTACGTCAGAATGTTCACCCTCAAATTTTGTCTTGATATAATCCTTCAGTCCCTGCAGTTTATCATTAGCAAGGTCTGGAATACATGGATAGATGCCTACTTTTAAATGAGTTTTTGTTACCTCCAATGCCATTTTTCTAGAGTACTGTAGTAAATAGTTTCAAAAACGTGACTAGCATCCAGTCTTTTCTTTCAGCAGAAGGATAAATGTCGACCAAACGTCTAGTAATTCAATAAATGCTGAATAGAGATTTTCAGGAGGTGTGTCAGATATTACCACATCAAAGTAAGTATATGTATATTCATATCCATGTGTTTGACTATTTATGTAAGTAATGGTTAGAATTAGTGTCTGATTTTAAAATTTGCATTTTGTTTGAATACATGCAAACCAGTTCATGAAACAACTAGAGAGAAATACAATCCAAACTGCTAATATTCAAATCTTAAAAGTTGGTTGTTGTGTTGTATATATAGCTTAGTTTTATTTATTGATTTTTAGTATTAGTTGTCCAGACAAATATAAAGTCTGAAATCTCCTTTTACATTTATCTGCATTTTTGTTCTTGCTTGTATTGAAGAAATTGAATGATTTGTTATGTCACGAAGTATTTTATCCTATGCAATTTTTTGTCCTAAGGTAGATAAAGACTTGTCTGTCTTTTTGGCTTGTTTTATGTTCAAAAATTCAATACTTACTTTAGTAGCTTTAGTAGCACTCTCTTCTGTTAGTTAATTATAAATCCTTGTTTTTACAATTACACTCTAAGTATACATTCTGAAATATAATTTAGTAAACATCAAATGAAAAATACATGGTTGTGTACACAACAACTGCCTTTTTTTTGTATGTTTTGACAGAAGTCGTTCCCTTTTCAAAAATCAGTTTACATATATTAACCTATATTGACACAGGAAGCTATAATTTAAGATGTATTATATTATATATATATATATATATATATATATATCAAACAATAACATTAATCATTTTTTATACACAAAATATACATTTCAAAACACAAGTAATACATTGACAAGTCAATGTTTTTAAAATGACTGTTTGTTGAGTTGGATTAAAGGATATATTCAAATATTGTCTAATACAAAAATATCAGTTAATTGTTTAACTTTTTATCACAAAATAGTTTTCTTATAATTGTTACAAACAATGTAGTGATGATTCAATGATTAAGTAATCAAAGTTCAATCTGTGTACTCAAGTGATAGACCCATGTCTCTTCTGTATTCTCTTTCCTGTTCCATGTACCTCTCACGATAAAGTGTGTCAGTTTCCTCAGCTACCAAAGAATTGTAAACTTCATTCTTTCTAATTCGCAATTTATAGCGCTTAGCTAATATCAGAAAACATATCAGTATGACAAGTACTATTGCACTTGTTAATACATAGTAGTAAGGACTTTCACATATATCATTTCCTATACATTTAAAAGGATACTTTCCATTGATATTAATGACATAACCAATTCCCAATGCTGCATACCATAGACCAAGTATGAACCCTCTCATTTTATTTGGTGACTGAGCTAAGAAGAATTCTAATGATGTTGGCAAAATTAAAGCTAATGCTGCTCCGAGTAAAATTTTAGGGACAATAATAAGTTTGTATAAAGTAAAATTCATGTGTAGATGATGCTGGCAAGTAAAAAGAATAACATAATACAGTGCAGAGAGGAAAGCAAAAACTAGTCCCAGACCAATTCTCTTGAGCATACTAGGAATGTATTTAAAGAAACACGGATATATCATGAATACATGTAGTAGAATAAGAAATGATGAAAAGAGTGAGCTTAATATATTGCTATAAAATATTGAAGAAATGATTTGAGCATTTTGACCTTTAGAATAAAAAGTATTCCATGATATTTCTAGTATACAACATAAACCGATTAAGCAAATGAGTAATGGTATTAATTTAAGCACTGTTTTTACATCCTCTATCTCATCCTCAGAGAAAGGCCCACCATATTTTGCTTTACCTAAATCTAATCGTGAAGGGTTGTCTTCTTCCCAGTTAGTCAAGGCACTACGATTCTGGGGGTACTTGTTCTTCCTAGCATAGTTGAGTACTTTAGCAATTAATTTGACTGGATTGAAAATATGAGGAGTAGTATCTAACCAATGATTGAAGAGAAAGTTAGTGATAATGACTGTAGACACAGCCGCACCAGATATTCCATAGGACACAATAATAAACTCTTTAATTACAATCTGTCCAAGTTCAACAATTACATAAACCATAGGAATGCACACTGAGTGCCAATATATAATAGCACTGAGTTCATCAGTGGAAGCCTCTACTGATTGATCAATACTGAATTGGACAATATTGGACCGAACACTGCAATACCCAATTATTAGCAAAAGGTAACAAAAAACTACTAAAAATAAATGAAGTGTGTAGAAAGGAAAATATACACTGACAATGATAACCAAACCTCCAATTATCCAGGCCACAAATAGCAAATAGATGCCAATAATAATAGTCTTATATCGTCCTGTCTTTATGTCAGCGAGTAGACTAAAGAGAGGGAATGAAAGATAAGTTAACCAATATATTATGCCAAAGAGAATATAAAATTTTCTGTTATAGTCAACAGAACTGTTAACGTAACTAGATGTTATAGCACTTCGAAGTAGTATCGCATGAGCGTACATTAAAATATCCCAAAGAATAATTAACATTACAGACTTTGAAGGGATACATTGAACCTTTCTCTTGCAGCAACTGAACATATTTCTGTTCAAATGTCTTATTAATATCGATACTGACTGTCAGCACTGCTTGTTGTTTCTACATTTGTTTACATTTTATAACGTTCAGTTAGCACAGTTTCCTGTGATAACTGTCATAACATAGATACATTGTACAATAATTGATGTATGTCTTCTGTGTATATAGTTTATTTTGATGTATTATATGACAAATATGGATTGTAAAAATTGATTAGTTGATTTAACTAATATATTGTTATACAGGTTACATGTAATAAACTTAATATGTTGTGAAAGTAGACATAACACTGATTTTATTACTAATGTACTTCTGTTCATGTATTTAGTAGTACATTAGTAATAAAAAACTGTTATATTTACTTTTACATCATTCTAAGTTTGCTACATGCAACCTGTATAACAATATATTAGTTAAATCAACAAATTAATTTTACAGTGTGTTTGTGAAAGTATGCTATTGTGGTGACATGAACTTGTGTAGTAAACATGATAATGAAGAACAGAAAGTACAATCAACTGTAAATATCTATCACATGACTAAAGTACTACAAAAAATTGCATACATGCAGTGTGTTAACATTCTCTTATAAAAAGTAATTTTACAGTAAATGATAAGAGCATTCACTTCTTGATGTAATCTGTAGTCCTTTAGTTATATTACTGAAATACAATACAAACTAACTTTCATATATTGTCTCAGGTTATGTGTAGAATATATATAAATGTGTACACTGTAAAAATTGATTTGTTGATTTACCTAATATATTGTTATACAGGTTGCATGTAGAAAAATTAGTGTAATGTAAAAGTAAACGTAACACTGTTTTTACTACTAATGCACTACAGCTGCACAAACAGTAGTATGTTAGTAATAAAAACAGTGTTATATTTACTTTCACATCATATGAAGTTTTTTACATGTAACCTGTATAACAGTATATTAGTTAAATCAACAAATCAATTTTTACAGTGTAGTTGACTACATTTTTGCTGTTAAAATAATTGTAAATAATACAATTCTAATTCTAATCATTATTATCCATTGCTTTTAAATGTGATAATATTGAGTGATAATTGATTGCTAGTTTTGTCCAACATGTTTGCAAATTTTAATTATGCTTTCATTTAGTTTATCATGTTACATCATAACAGTCTTTTTAAGGTTAAATTTTCAGCCAATATTTAGGTGTTACCATATAATTATATGCATATGTATATATGTATATATATGTATATTATATGCATATATATATATATATATATATATATATATATATATATATATATATATATGTATATACATACATATATATCAGTATATATGCATCAGTATCTCTGATCTATAAACAGATATTAGTGAACATCCAGGCAAATAAACTGCCAATGTTAACACAAAGAGCAATACGACCACGTAACGAGCAGTTGCAGTATATAGCTTCTCGTGTATCAGACAGTATTCCCAGACTATAGACACTTTGCAGTAGGCGTGGCCATTTTGGGCGGTGGCCACGTTGGAGTACAGAGTGGAAACATGGCGTCTAGTGAAAGTGCTCATTTTCCTGGCTGGTGATATTCACCTTCGAAGCAGGGCTATGAAGAAAAGCTTTAAATGATTAGAGGTCAAGATCCTTATAAAATATCAAAAGAGGCTTTGGATGGATGATTTTGACAAATGGCCAAGTACAACCTACACCCACGTTGGTATGTATCTGACATTTTCTCTGACCCCATGCACGGGAGATGATCTTTTAAACTACAAGAGTTTGGAATGCTATCAAATGTTTGTAGCAGGATGGGTAAGAGATGTCTTGGTGATGCAGGTCCCAGTTGATGACATGACGGATTTGATAGCCAAAGTGAGATACTGTTCACTAATTAGTATGGAGTGAGGTATTTTCTCCCTTTAATATTAAATGTTTTGTCACAGTGATTGTTTATAATGCTCTAGAACATGTGTTGGAGGTTATCATGTGCGAACAATAACTTGTCAAAAATTGCATCCTGGAGATAAAGCTAGATCTACGGTACCGGTTTTGGAAAATTGTAACCCTCAAAATTGTAAGTGTTTGTAAAATGATCATGACTTTCATAATGGCTGTGTCTACACCTCATAGGCAGTACATGTCAGAAATGTGTGAATCCTAACTAATGTAAGCTGATACCAAATACAGAACTGTGCAAGAATAATACTTATATTGCTCGACTTGTAGTTTAAAATAATAATCACATAATGTTGGTTGTCTTTGTATTATAAGAATGATCAATAAATTTTCAAATTTTTTTATTATCAGTTTTTTCATTTTTTTTCTGGTTATCTGATGCTTAAAAGACTCATACACTGAATATTTACGCATTTCTGATTAATGCTCACATCAGCAGTTATAATTTACTACTACCAAGTGATAGCTAAAGTAATTTTGTAAAGCTTTAATTTTGTTTAGTGCAAATGTGTGGTTTGTTTTAATTAAACATATTGTGTCAATTATAGAAATTATGAAGTCATTGGAAATGATTTAAGAGACTGAAGTTTCACATCTTATATGTTGCAGGACTGACTGTGTACTATATAGCCTAGTCTCTTGAGAAACCTCACACAGTTGGCAATGGATACTGTATTGTTTTCACTGATTTATTGAAATCTTTGTGTGTATGTGTCTACAAATTCGTCATTTTATTGTTATTGTCAACTTATAAGTTTTTGTAAGAATCTGTATTCATTTTAAAGGTAGACAATATTATTATTCCAAGACAGTGACAATAATGAAGAGATGAAAGTGTCCAAAAATGAGAGATCAAATGAACTGATGAGATGTCTATTAAGTTTAGTTCACAGAGAAAGAAAATAGAGAGGTAAGAATTGTACCTATGAATTAAAACATGGATAAATGCAAAGAGTTAATTAACATTTTTGGTCAAGAACTCCAGTCAAAAACATCAGTCCAAATAGAAGAGGAAAAGAAAAGAAATGATATTTAAAAGAGCTTCGATTACAAATAATATAAGAGGAAGAAAAGAATAAATAAAGATGACTAAACTGAATAGCAATTTGGTAGGAATTTTCACTAATGAAATTCTTTGGAAGTATCTGTGCATGGTAATTAAGATATAAGTAATAAAATATGATCTTGAAACTCTTTAACATCTCTGTAGAACTATTTACATAGCTATTTAGTTATTATTTTTTTATTTGCAGCCATTCAGTATTGCCTAAAGTTATATGGTTGGTTCACACTATATGCTTTGAGTAAATATAATTTCGTGACTTTTGTTTATCAATTAATAGTCACTAAGTATTAATAAGCAAGATTATAAGGTGTCATAGTAGTAATTATAAAAATGAACTGATTATCTAGTTTGACTTTTATGTCTAATAATGCAAAATTTAAGAAATCATCAACTCTCTATAAAAATGGCATTCTATTGAGTTACAGCTCTTTCATTAACAATAAACAAGAGGGACTTTTAATTTCATTTTATGTGACATACTTAATTAGTGCAATTTTAATAAAATTAATGTAGGGTAGGTTAATAGAAATTATACTTAATTAAACACAAGCAATACAATAAAGATAGGAAATCTCTACATAATAACACAACGACATATTGTAACAATATATCAATAATATTATTTATGTGATTTAGTTAATTTATAAATATCCTCAATTGTTTGTGTCACCTGTGCCTATCATGTAGGGAGGATGTAAGTACCATCCCTACTATTTCCTTTCTAGTAACGGAAAGATTGTATATATGCCTGACAGTAGTGGAAGACAGAAGACTGCTACTATTGGATCATATAGAATTAGTCATCTACAATTTATTGATGTGACCACACCAGTACCTATAATGGCAGAGTCACATCTCCCCCTTGTAATCATTATCTTGTCAATAAGCAAAGTGACATTCTTAGAAAAATTACTTCTAACTCTTCCTGTTAATGTGACTCTTGTAATGAGGATATTTCAGTAGCATATTGTACTGAATGTACAGATTTTCTCTGTAAGGATTGTTGGAATGGTAGCTTTACCTTTTGTTCTCTTCTATTAGTTAATTATAAATCCTTGTTTTTACAATTCCATTCTAAGTATGCATTTTAAGATATAATTTAGTAAACATCCAATGAAAAATGCGTGGTTGTGTACAAAACCACTGCCTTTTTTGAGATGTTTTAACAGAAGTGGTCCATTTTCACAAATCAGTTCACATGTATTGACCTATATTGACACAGGAAGTTATAATTTTATGATGTATTATATCGAAAGATAACATAAATAACTTTTTATACGCAAAATATACACTTCAAAACACAAGTAATACATTGACAAGTCAATGTTCTTATAATGACTGTTTGTTGAGATGGATTAAAGCATATATTTATATCTTGTCTAATACTAAAATATCAGTTAATTGTTTAATTTATTATCACAAAATAGTGTTCTTATAATTGTTACAAACAATATGTAGTGATGATTCCATAATTAGTAATCAATGTTCAATCAGTGTATTCAAGTGATAGATCCATGTCTCTCCTGTATTCTTTTTCCTGTTCTATATACCTCTCATGATAAATTGTGTCAGTTTCCTCAGCTACCAAGGGATTGTAAACTTCATTCTTTCTTAATCGCAATTTATAGCGTTTAGCTAGTATCAAAAAACATATCAGTATGACAAGTATTACTGCACTTATTAACACATAGTAGTACGGACTTTGACATATATCATTTCCTATACATTTAAAAGGATACTTTCCATTGATATTAATAACATAGCCAATTCCCAATGCTGCATACCATAGACCAAGTATGAACCCTCTCATTTTATTTGGTGACTGAGCTAAGAAGAATTCTAATGATGTTGGCAAAATTAAGGCAAATGTTGCTCCGAGTAGAATTTTAGGGACAATAATTAGTTTGTATGAAGTAACGTTCACGTGTAGATGATCTTGGCAAGTAAAAAGAATAACATAATACAATGAAGAAAGGAAAGCAAAAACTAGTCCCAGACCAATTCTCTTGAGCATACTAGGAATGTATTTAAAGAAACACGGATATATCACGAATACATGTAGTAGAATAAGAAATGATGAAAAGAGTGAGCTTAATATATTGCTATAAAATATTGAAGAAATGATTTGAGCATTTTGACCTTTAGTATAAAAAGTATTCCATGATATTTCTAGTATACAACATAAACCGATTAAGCAAATGAGTAATGGTATTAATTTAAGCACTGTTTTTACATCCTCTATCTCATCCTCGGAGAAAGGCCCACCATATTTTTCCTTACCTAAGTCTAATTGTGAAGGGTTGTCTTCTTCCCAGTTAGTCAAGGCACTATGATTCTGAGGGTACTTGTTCTTCCTAGCATAGTTGAGTACTTTAACAATTAGCTTGACTGGATTGAAAATATGAGGAGTAGTATCTAACCAATGATTGAAGAAAATGTTAGTGATAATGACTGTAGACACAGCCACGCCAGATATTCCATATGACACAATAATAAACTCTCCAATCACAATCTGTCCAAGTTCAACAATTACATAAACCATAGGAATGCACACTGAGTGCCAATATATAATAGCACTGAGTTCATCAGTGGAAGCCTCTACTGATTGATCAATACTGAATTGGACAATATTGGACCGAACACAGCTATACCCAATTATTAGCAAAAGGTAACAAAAAACTACTAAAAATAAATGAAGCAGGTAGAACGGAAAATATACACTGACAATGATAACCAAACCTCCAATTATCCAGGCCACAAATAGCAAATAGATGCCAATAATAATAGTCTTATATCGTCCTGTCTTTATGTCAGCGAGTAGACTAAAGAGAGGGAATGAAAGATAAGTTAACCAATATATTATGCCAAAGAGAATATAAAATTTTCTGTTATAGTCAACAGAACTGTTAACGTAACTGGATGTTATAGCACTTCGAAGTAGTATCGCATGAGCGTACATTAAAATATCCCAAAGAATAATTAACATTACAGACTTTGAAGGGATACATTGAACCTTTCTCTTGCAGCAACTGAACATATTTCTGTTCAAATGTCTTCTCAATATCGATACTGACTGTCAGCACTGCTTGTTGTTTCTACATTTGTTTACAATTTATAACGTTCAGTGTTACTAGCACAGTTTCCTGTGATAACTGTCATAACATAGATATATTGTACAATAATTGATGTATGTCTTCTGTGTATATAGTTTATTTTGATATATTATATGATAAATGTGTTTGTGAAAGTATGGTATTGTGGTCACATGAACTTGTGTAGTAAACATGACTGTGATGATAAAGAACAGAAAGTACAATCAACTGTAAATATCTATCACATGACAAAGTACTACAAACATTGCGAACATGCAGTGTATTAACATTCTCTTATAAAAAGTAATTTTACTGTAAATGATAAGAGCATTCACTTCTTGATGTAATCTGTAGCCCTTTAGTTATATTACTGAAATACAATACAAACTAACTTTCATATATTGTCTCAGGCTATGCATAGAATATATATAAATGTTTAGTTGATTACATTTTTGCTGTTAAAATAATTGTAAATAATACAATTCTAATTCTTATTATTATTATTCATTGCTGTTAAATGTGATAATATTGAGTGAAAATTGATTGCTAGTTTTGTCCAACATGTTTGCAAATTTTAACTATGCTTTAGTTTATCATATTTTTAAGGTTAAATTTTCAGCCAATATTTACGTGTTACCATATAATATATGCATATGTATATATGTATATATATATATGTATGTATATATATATATATATATAGTCTTGAATGAAACAATTGTCATGTCCCCTGGATATTTGTATTGGTCCTGATAATATGATATATTTTACTGATATTGCTAGTTTTGTATCCCAATGACTCATTGTGATGACAATTTATATAGTTGTGGTAACAATTCATTGCTCTTGTTATTTTTATTTGACCTTTAACTCTACCATGACAATTGATAATAGTCAGTCAATATGTTAATCAGTAGAGTCAGCCTCATCTTTAATGTCTAATTGGCATAGGTATTGAGCCAGTTAGTAATTCTTTGTAGTAAACAATTGAGGAACAGAATCTCTTTCTATTTTCAATCCACATGACACTTATAATCCAATTAGAGAAATGACTCCCAATGTGTCAGTGTTAATAACTGGTTCTTGTAGTAATAATAAAATTGTTAAATACTAATAATTGCATGTACTACTCTTATTGTATGAAGTATCCTTCACTATCTTATCTTGTTCATTGATGTTGAATTTATTTAATTGTAACATGATAGCTTTTGAAATAGCATCATTAAAGTTTTCTTGTAGAGTACACTCTTTTATGTCATTAACTAGCAGATTTAATTTTCTTTAAATCGTTAAAACATGATACATAAAGATCACACCCAAACTGAACAATATGCAACATAACCATGTGTATTGATCTAACTGAGCATGCAAAGAATTGAATTTGAAAAACTCATAACTATTTACCACACCTATTTTGATGCTATATATAAAGTGATATGACTCTTGTTATAATATAGAAGCTCTGTTAATTCTCGAATATATCTTTTGAAATGAACACAATTGCTTTCATCATAAGCACTTTTAATTTGGACATAATTTAAATTTAAAATTTTGTTACATAAAGATGTGGTTTTAGCACCTCCATAATTTCTACCACTCTACAGTTAGCAAACCCAGTCCATTATAACAATGATAGTACCACCTAAATGATCTTATGGTGTTTTATATTGTTGTATGAAACTTTTAAAATGCCTAATGAAATCAATTTGCATAATGTTTATGTTATTACAACAGAATTGGTCATGGTTAAGATGTCCCTAACAATAGAAAGGTATTGAAACTACAACATGGAGCTGATCGTTAATTCACATCTTATCCCCATTGGAATCTCCAACTCCAGGTCCAGTTTCATATAGTCGATTATATGAGACACACCCTACTTCTACCTCAGGGTATTACAATATATATATCATTAAGTTTTCTAATAGTAGTCAGGTTGAAATGTACTGCAATGTGGAGGTTAGTCACCATGATGGATGGGAGGCTGGACGAGAGTAGCATTTGTTATCATCAGTGAACCAGGTAGTCCATTTTGACTAGTACAATATGATGACATCTACATAAATACTAGTTTATGTTGTATTGATAACAAAAAACATTAACCATACTGACATTATAATCTACTTTCGTCTTTACTTAAGGTCTCTATTATGCCAATGTATGTGATTATGTAAAAGGATATCAGTATAGACTTCTGTATGTTTTTATTGTGTTCTTACCAGCTTTAGTTGCTTTAATTCTCAAATAAACAGATTTTAAGTGACATTAACATATTTGGACTGATGCTGGAGGTGGCTGTTAAGAAGGAAGAAATGACTAGTGTTGCCCTTGTAACCATGACAGTCAAGACATGAATGACACTATGCCCTTTGTTGATAACAATTAATACTGTGAATCTGCACTTAATGTCAATCAGGGCCTTGTCTTACATCTCAATGATCCCTTCTAGGATGTTCAAGACTATCCCAGTATTGAGGGTACCTGTTATATAATACCTGGGTTGTCATGTCTGTTAAGATACTAGATGAGAGAGATACGTGATGAGATTGAATTGGTTACATATGGTTATAATCACAGTCATAATGAAGTTATAATGTCAATTTTTGTTCATTGTACTCCTCTTGATCTTTTTGAGCTTTACATCAGATAACACACACACATTACCATAATATGTACTTTATAAAAGTATACTTTGTAGACTTTGAAGCATTGGTATGTTTTAATTAACTCTGACTATATGAACTGTATCTTTCTGTTGTTTTAAATCTCAATTATTTTAATTGTCGGGACTGTCTGGAGATTATGTTTTGCAATAATATAAATTTTCATTAATGTTGAATGTGACTTTCAAAACTGACAAATGAGTGTATCTTGCACTAATTAAGTGGAGTACAAATAACAAACTATGAAAATATTTACAATTTTATACTATCTCAATATCCCAATATAATGCAAATCAATATTCACATTTTCTGTATGTGATACTAAAAACTAAATAAGACAAGCTATTACTATGAGATGTTATTATCATAACTATCACATGATCTGATCATCTGATCTTACTTTTTATCTATGTATTAATTCTTTGTTTCTACTTTGGCCTTTTCTTTGGTTGTCAACTTAAATTGGTATTTCAACAATGTCTTGTACTACTAGTAGTTCTGCTAATAGACCTCTTAAAGATGTAAGTAGCATATTATAAATACGATTTGATTTGACTGTCTACACAATTAGGCTAATTTGAGTTCTACTTGTTGTCTAAAATGGAGTGAATCTTATTATGACCCTTGTATGCTGTCCTGTTGTCATTACATCTGTACTCAATGTATCCAGTCTCTCATAACTGAAGGTACTGGGACTGACTTCCTCACTTGTCCTTTCTGTCATGAGACCACACCAGTACCTATAATGGCGGAGTCACATCTCTCCCTCGTAATCATTATCTTGTCAATAAGCAAAGTGACATTCTTAGAAAAATTACTTCTAACTCTCCTTGTTAATGTGATTCTTGTAATGAGGATATTTCAGTAGCACATTGTACTGAATGTACAGATTTTCTCTGTAAGGATTGTTGGAATGGTCACCAAAAACTAAGTATAAAAAATAAATAAATCACCCATGTTTCGTGCATCTGGGATATCTGTATTGGTCCTGATTGTAAGATATACGTTGGTGAATTGAATAATCATTGCATCCAAGTATTTTGCTGTGATAATTTCCTCTCTCATGTTATCAATTGTCATATACCAGGAAAGTTTAAGTAACCAGCAGGCCTTTCATTTGATTACTCTGGCTTGCTTCATGTGTCTGATGCTATGTCAATAACAGTTTATGTCTTTACTCCAGAAAGTCAATATATATTTGTCAGTATGGTCAGTCTTTTCACCATATGTACATGTATACATGGATATAATGTACATGTATACATGGATATTCAGACAAACAAAAGGTGACAAATGAAATAATTCAAAAAACTAAATTGTTACATGGAGAAGATTGTTTAGGATAGTCTTTATAATTATCATTATTTTTGGTCTTTTATCATAATATTTACAACAACCAGAGAAATATTTTCTGTCACAGCACAAGTAATGAGGAATACTATCATTATGATATATCCCGTGAACAATATATTGAATTTAAAGCAAGACTGTACATTACAAAGTACAAACCTAATATAGACTTCCTCATTACGATAAACACTATAAGTACTACTACCACGAATTCCTGTTAATAATGTACTGTTACTACCAAAACAACATTGTTGACTATAGCATCTGTAATAGAGAGCTATAATTTAAATTGTACACTATAAAACTTCAATAACTTACCCAACATTGGAATACCTATAGCAACTTTTTAGCCTTATCCTCTTGAAAAAGTTCCTCCTCAATAATCTTGTATGATATTCTCACATGTATATCTGGCATCTTCATCATTTAGTGACTTCTTACATGAATAACAAAGTAGTTACCTGTTGTTAATTTCTCTGTCATGTTTATTCCAAACATCATATGCTAGATAAAGAATCCAACATATTGCAATTTTGTTCTTCCTCTCTTCTTTCTAGCTATCCTTACCAATAGTCCAAGTTTACTTCTCCTTATTATTTAATACAAACTATAAGCTAATAGAATTACAAGATTTTGAACTACTTGATCATAATCAGAAGTGACACTACAAACTACTAAGAGACACTCTAATATTTGTCTCAGTGTGACTTACATTTGGTCAATTTTTTAAATCAGAAATTGTCCTTCAGTCCTTTTAATGGTAATTAAAATATATTTAGCTACAGTTCGAGCTTGACACTTATTTGAGAAGACAACTATAGATAACAAAATGTTTGCTGCCTTTGTTAGTTGTTCCTAATAGCTAATTGTAAGAGCAGATTTTTGTGATGAAATATTATAGTGCTTCGTGACATTAATTGATGACATATGTGATGACACGTTTTCTGATAAACTAGTAGTGAAGTGAAGTAATTATTACTTTTGAATGTCCCATTGTCAGTTGCTTGCGTTGATAGTTCATTTTGATGCTGCTCTACCAAAGAACTCTCCTTGAGTACCATTGAATCTGAGATCAATATCTTTTGGAGGTTTATTCTTTAATGGATGTGTAGAATATTTAGAGTAGCAATAATTGTAAAATTGTAAAATGGTTTGTGATAGTGGCTTGGTTTCAAAAATAGGCTGTAAACATGCTCATTTAAGAAAGTAGTGTTGACTGATACCCAGACCTATTAAAGGGCAAAGTACTTTTATTGAACATACCTCTATTAGGTATGAGGAGATTGAACTATTTCAGGCATAATCATAGCTTTGTATGAAGTTGTGTCCAAGTGGAATGTTTCCTTTACAGGCAAAAATGATGGCATAATAAATAGTAGTGAATAAAGCAAAGGTAGGCCAATCCAATTCTTTTTAACATACTGGGAATGTAATTATAGAAACATGAATACATAACAAATTAATAAATGAGAACAACTACAGATACTACAGTGGACATTGTTTGATTTAATATAAAGTTTTGAAAAGTAGTTATGGTCATATTTATGAGCATTGAATATTTTCCATGACAATTCCTGACCACAAAAAAACGTGACTACACTGGTGTTTATCGTAACATACTCTTGACATCTTGTACTTCCTCTTTTGAAAAAGGTCCTCTATATTTTTTCATGTCCAGATCAAGTTGTGATGGGTAGTCCTCTTCCAGTAAGTGAAGGGACTATGATTACTTGGGTACTTATTCTTTCTGTAATAACTGAGTACTTTAGCAATTACTTTGGCTGGATTAATTTTATGAGGTGTACTATTCAACCAATGTTTGAACTGAGAGTTGATAATAATGACAATAGATACAACTTCATTTGATAAGGCATAATATACTATTGCATATTGTTCAAATATATTTTGTCCAACATGAATAATGACAATAAATAGGCATAATTACAGAGTTTCAATAAATTATAGCACTCAGTATGTCTGCTGAATCTCCCACAGATTGTTCAATACTAGATTGGACAATATTATAATGACAACTACATATATTTGTATCAATATTGCAATAAATAGTAAGTTACAGAAATTATATAAATAAATTATCTTCTTTCATTAGGATTTTATAGATTCATTTTTCCATTTATCATTTAATGATACAAACAACTTGAGACTACCTCAAAGCCTGCCACCAATTATATTACTCAAATCAAGACATATATAAATCTCTAACATGCTTATTCCATATCTAAACACAAAGGAAACCATACATGTCATAGTTCAATATAAGGTTAGCCATTAATTTTTTAAACATGAAATAGTGTTGGTATTGTTAGAAATGATTATTAAAACAGTAATATTAGTTATAGAAATTAATTTGGTAGGGCTCCAATTGATAATGTATTAATGTCATATCAATACACAATTAATACCCAATTAAAATAAAGATATAAGAAAACTATAATTGCTGATATAATTTAGTTAAAGTCAATTTTTGAGTGTGCCTCATGCAAAGTATACAAATTGTAATACATGCATGTATATATATATATATATATATATATATATATATATATATATATATATATTATACATATATACACATGCTAGATGTAAAAAGCAAACAGGTTCCACTCTCTGCCATTTTAAAATAAGACATAAAAAAGCTATAAAAAGTATAATTATAGTCCGATGTTGTCATTGTAAATAGCAAATTACATCATAATTATTTTCAATAGAGATGCCTGAGGAGGTGACTGAGGAAAAACCTCTATTAATTAGGTTTACTCACATTGTTTAAATCAATTTTTTATCAAACACTTTCTAAAAACTTTGACAATTGAAATGAGAGCAAAATGCAATTATGTAATAAAAAACAACAGATCTATAATTATTAAAATTAATGTATGTAACACAGCAACAATAATTTTGATGCAGTGTATGTTTTTCAATTGTTAAAGAGATCAGCATAATTTGGAGGAGGAAACCTCCTCAGTGTGTTTACCATACAAGATTCTTTTGCATTATCATAATCAGACTCCTTATTAACAGCACCTAAAAATTCGCAATCAGGACTATCAAAAGTAGCTTGTAGATCACAGGGAGGCTCCCAATTGCTCACACTAAGGCCTCGCTCTTTAGATGTCTGTACAATAGAATAGTTAGCAGGAAGGGTTGCAAACGATGGCACTGCAGTTGATGTGCTGGGTTGTCTGTGTTGATTCATCTCACAAGTGTTAAATGCATGAGTTTTATATGGACGTGGTGGAATTGATGGTTGTCATGAGTTCAAAGATGGTGGTTGCTGTACCAGATGATGACCTGCTTGCTGTTGATATTATAATTCATGTAATCCAATTGTATTACTACTTTCATTGAAGGGTGGCAGGGGTCTACGATTAGCTACTGGGTAATTTGCTGAAGGTGTTACATAACCAGGATACCAGTTCTGTCTTTGTGGTATAGTATTCAAGGTTGTATTAGGAAGTGGTCTAGATGAACCCCTTTGATTTGTTCTTTGACTTGTTTCAGGAGATCTAATAGCATGTGATTCAACCTGTTGGGTGTTGTAATTTCTAACATTTTCTCTCTTGCATTTTTTTACAATAGTAAAAACTACGTAGCAAATGAAAGCCAAAATAATTAGCACCAATAAAGAACCAATTGTACTACTAACTGATCCAGCTATGTTTGATGCTAGAAAATAATAAATAATTGTAACTATGATATAGAGTTATAGCATTGCTCTGGTAAAGGATCTAATCAATAGATTTATATTTACTTACTAATGTCATGTATCATAGTTTATACTTACAGGCAGTGGTAGGAGGATCAAAATAGCATTGTGACATGTGGTCCTTAATGTTGATACTGATGACAAACTACTTGGATTACCTACAAATTAAGCGAAATATGTACAGTTATGTT
Source organism: Xestospongia muta (assembly GCA_963693285.1). Taxonomy (NCBI): domain Eukaryota; kingdom Metazoa; phylum Porifera; class Demospongiae; order Haplosclerida; family Petrosiidae; genus Xestospongia; species Xestospongia muta. The sequence goes on along the minus strand of OY848919.1, from coordinate 6,408,718 downwards.
ATGATATCAGTGTGTCTCCTTTTCCCATAAAAATACACGTGGATAATTTTTTAAGTATCATATTCTTAAACAAAACCTTGAGCTAATTGTAAGAGATACTTATAATTACTTTATTTAAGGTAATACTATATTTTTGATTACTTTTATTGGAGAGAGTTGACTATTTTAAGTATGTACTTATTTCCAACTTACTACATTGAATTGTGACATCTTCAGAATGAAGACATCCTTGATAAGAATTGTTAGGACAAGTCTGACATGAACCTAAACGAGAAAAACTGCTACTACAAGAGTTAAGAACTAATTTATACCACTAACTGTATGAATATCAATAGTTTACTCTATATATGTGTGTGTGTGTGTGTATGTGTGTCTATGACGCAAGCTACACTATAATCTATTGATTTCTAACACTTAGAATTTAAATAATCGATACTTACTATATGTATGAGTAAGCATACAAAATTGCTAGATGTAAAAAGCAAACAGGTTCCACTCTTTGCCATCTTAAAAGAACATATAAAAAAGATGTTGAAATTGTAGTGAATATAGTCCAATGATGTTGTTACTATAAACAGCAAATTACATCATAATAATTTTTAATAGAGGTAGCTGACGGTGACTGAGAAAAAATCTCTATTAATTAGGGTTATTCACATTATTTAAATCACTCGAATATTTTTTAAAATTTTGACTATTAAAGGAGAGCAAAATCAATTTAAGTAATAAAAAACGACGGATCTATAGTTATTAAAATGAACATAGGTGATAAGATAGCAACAATAATTTGCTGTAGTGTATGTTTTTCAATTGTTAAAGAGCTCATCATAACTTGGAGGAGGAAGAGTCTTCACTACATTTACCCTACAAGGTGCCTGTAGAATGGGAGCAGGAAGGGTTGCAAAAGAGGATCCAATTGCATTACTACTTTCATTGTAAGGTGGCAGAGGTCTACAATTAGCTACTGACTGATTTGCTGAAGGTGTTACATAATCATTAAATCGGTTCTCTCTTTGTGGTATAGTATTCAAAGTGGTATTAGGAAGTGGTCTAGATGAACCCGTTTGATTTGTTCTTTGACTCGTTTCAGAAGATCTAATAGTTTGTAATTCAATTTGTTGGGTATTGTTACTTCTAACATTTTGTCTCTTGCGTTTTTTTTCCAAAAGCAATATAACAAATGAAAGCTACAATAATTAGCACCAATAAAGAACCAATTGTACCACTAACTGATCCAGCTATGTTTGATGCTAGAAAATAATAAATAATTATAACTATGATATAGAGTTATAGCATTGCTCTGGTAAAGGATCTAATCAATAGATTTATATTTACTTACTAATGTCATGTATCATAGTTTATACTTACAGGCAGTGGTAGGAGGATCAGAAATAGCATTGTGACATGTGGTCCTTAATGTTGATACTGATGACAAACTACTTGGATTACCTACAAATTAAGTGAAATATGTACAGTTATATTATGATATCAGTGTGTCTCTTTTTCCATAAAAATACACGTGGATAATTTTTTAGTATCATATTCTTAAACAAAACCTTGAGCTAATTGTAAGAGATATTTATAATTACTTTATTTAATGTAATACTATATTTTTGATTACTTTTATTGGAGAGAGTTGACTATTTTAAGTATGTGCTTATTTCTAACTTACTACATTGAATTGTGACATCTTCAGAATGAAGACATCCTTGATAAGAATTGTTAGGACAACTCTGACATGAACTTAAACAAGAAAAACTGCTACTACAAGCTAAGTTACTCATCCAAATATTTTCAGATGAACTACCAGACCTATAACAAATATAGTATACTTCAAGTATAGTCTATTGTACTAAACATACAAAGGAAGATGATTATAACTTGTATAGTTTGAATATCCCAGTTGTTTAAAGAGAACAAGTGCATCATTAGAATCAAATCCATCATCACATATTGTTCCCCAGTGTCCATTACAGTAGACCTCTACACGTCCTTCATTAGAATAATTGCCTCCCTGAAGACGTATCATACCAGGGAAAGGATTACTGTTCCAGATCCTTGTAGAGTCTGAATCACAATACATGTAGATGTTATACTATAATAATAATAATAATAATAATAATAAAACTCACAACAAGATACAGTAGCATCATAAGAGTTAGTGTTAGTACATCCACTATCAATGATAGTAGAGTAAGAACATTGTAGGATAGTGAGATAGTCGTTATTAGGACAGTTGACATCATCCAATACCATTGGCCTGTAATCAGTGCCATAACTGAATTATTAACAAATAATTAAATATCTCTTAAAGATAATTTTTATGAAACTAACCTCACTGATCCAGCTCTAGAATAACTTGAGGCTCCGAAATATCCCAATTGATGACAAATGACATCAGCTTCATATTGACTGTAATAGGTATCATCACAGATATTACCCCATTGTCCATTTACTAAGATCTGTACTATACCATGGTAATAAGAGGATAAGGTATATCCATTACGATAAAGACGTATAGTACCAGAACCAATATGGCTAGAAGAAGCTACATCAACATAATAATAAAACAATAATATTGTTGATGAGGTAACTTAATTAAAGATATAAACACAAATTTCTTAACTATTCAAAAAATAATACAATTCTTACAAATTAATCCAGAGCAAGTGGTGTTTGAATTAGAAGGTTTTGAATATGAACTGCTGTACACTAAAGAATACAATAATGATAATGAATAAACTTAAGTAATTAGATAATTTAACAAATTGTAGAATTACTTTTGTTTAATACAACAACTTACTACATGTAACAGTAATATCTTCATAGTGGTTACAACTAGTTATTGAAGTTGATGGACAGGAATTTCTAGTACCATAACATATGTCAGAGGAAGAAGTAAACATGTATGTACTCCAAATTGGTTGACTTGAAGTGCCAGACCTAGATAATAGTCAAATAATTTGTTGTTAGAGATACTATTGTGACAGTCACATTGTAAATACTTTACTGCTTGTTAAACGTTTAAAAGTTATTTTTTTATAGTTTTAAAGATAGAAAAATGAAGACAATACAGAATGCTAAATGGTAACTCAACTTTGAAACTTACTAAGTGATAGCTATTATGGTAGGGCTAACTGTAATGCCAAAGCTCTATTAATAATTGTTGTACCTATTGGGAGTGATGAATGTGGTTTATGCTTCATAATGTTTTATATAACAATAAAAGAAAAAACTAGAGAGGTGGACATATTAACATAACACATGATCTAAAACAATTATAGGATTGACTGGCAAACAAAGACAAAAACAATTTTATTGAAGTAAATAAACAGTTTTATACTTAAACAATTATTGTAGATAGTTACATGATTTATAATACTTACAGACTTAAGTGATCATATCTGTAGAAATAATTATATCCCAATTGTTTACAAATAGTTTGAGCATCAGTAGAACTAAATCCATTATCACATATTGTTCCCCACTGTTCATTACAATAGACTTCAACACGTCCTTCATTAGAATAATTTCCTCCCTGAAGACGTATCATACCAGGGAAAGGATTACTGTTCCATATCCTAGTGGTATCTATAACAAATGTAACAATTTACTAAGAAAATATATATACACTCACAGCAGTACACAGTAGCATCATATGAATTAGTATTAGTACATCCACTATCAATGTAGGTAGAGAATGAACACTGAAATATGGTGAGGTAGTTGCTACTAGCACAATTGAGGTCATTTATTTTCATAGATAAAGTGTCAGTGCCATAACTAGAGAGAAAATGTAGAAAATGATTATTTGATAATTCTAACCTCATTAATCCAGCTCTAGAGTAACTTGATGCTCCAGTATAGCCCAATTGATGACAGATGACATTAGCTTCAGTAGAACTGTAGTAGCAATCATAACAATATTACCCCATCCATTGTAATACATCCTCACAGTACCATAGTAATAGGATGATGAGCTATATCCAGAACGAGATAGAATAATAGCACCATTATGAGCAACATTAGCTAAATTGATAAAAGACAGTCATACTTTAATTCTTATCTGAAAGTATTAGCATATACAGTCAATACACATGTTTCACTATGTTATAACATTAAATTAACACAATGATATAACTACTTACAAATTAATCCTGAACAAGTAGTCTTTGAATTATAAGTCTTTGAATATAAACTGCTGTAAACTAAATAATAAAACAATTTATAATGAGTAAAATTAAGTAATTAGATTACTTAGCAAAAAGAATATAACAACTTACTACATGTAACAGTAATATCTTCATAGTGGTTACAACTAGTTATTGAAGTTGATGGACAGGAATTTCTTGTACCATAACATGTGTCAGAGGAAGAACTGGACATTGATGTACTCCAAATTGGTTGACTTGAAATACTAGACCTAAATAATAGTCAAATAGTTTGTTGTTAGAGTTGCTATTGTGACAGTCACATTGTAAGTACTTGACTACTTTTAAAACGTTTAAAAATTAATCTTTTATAGTTTGAAGATAGAAAAATGGAGAAACCATAGAATATTAATTGGTAAGTTAACCTTGAAACATAATTAGTGATAGCCATTATGACAGGGCTCACTGTAAAGCCAAAGTGAAATCAATAAATGTTGTACATATTGGCAGTGATGTATGTGGTTTATGCTTCATATTGTTTTATACAACAATAGAAAAATATGAGAGAGGTGGACATATAAACATAAAACACGATCTAAAACAATTATAGGATTGAGTAGTGAACAAAGAAGAAACGTTTTATTGAAGTAAAACTTTTTTACATTTGAACAATTACTGTAGATAGTTGCTCTGATTTATAATACTTACAGACTAAGGTGACCATATCGATGGTAATAATTATATCCTAATTGTTTACAGATAGTTTGAGCATCAGTAGAACTAAATCCATTATCACATATTGTTCCCCACTGTCCATTACAATAGACCTCAACACGTCCTTCATTAGAATAATTTCCGCCCTGAAGTCGTATCATACCAGAGAAAGGATTACTGTTCCAAATCCTAGTAGTATCTATAACAAATATAACAATTTACTAAGGAAATATATATATATATACATATGCTCACAGCAGTACACAGTAGCATCATAAGAGTTAGCATTAGTACATTCACTATCAATGTAGGTAGAGAATGAACACTGAAATATGGTGAGGTAGTTGCTACTAGCACAATTGAGGTCATTTATTTTCATAGATAAAGTGTCAGTGCCATAGCTAGACAGAGATAATGTAGAGCTTCATTATTAGGTACTTCTAACCTCACTAATCCAGCTCTAGAGTAACTTGATGTTCCAGTATATCCCAATTGATGACAAATGACATTAGCTTCAGTAAAACTGTAGTAGTAATCATAACAGATATTACCCCATCCATTGTAATAGATCCTCACAGTACCATAGTAATAAGATGATGAGCTATATCCAGAACGAGATAGAATAATAGCACCATTTTGAGCAACATTAGCTAAATGATCAAAGACAATTATACTCTAATTGCAAATGAAAGGATTAGCACATAATTATAATCAATACATATGTTTCACTATGTTATAACATTGAATTAACACAATGATATAATTACTTACAAATTAATCCTGAACAAGTAGTCTTTGAATTATAAGTCTTTGAATATAAACTGCTGTAAACTAAATAATAAAACAATTTATAATGAGTAAACTTAAGTAATTAGATTACTTGACAAAAATAATATAACAACTTACTACATGTGACAGTAACATCTTCAAAGTGTGTACAACTAGTTATTGAAGTTGATGGACAGGAATTTCTAGTACCATAACATGTGTCAGAGGAAGTACTATACATGTATGTACTCCAAATTGGTTGACTGGATGTACTTGGTCTGAATGAATGACAAATAATGTAACACATTGTTAATACATAATAACCATATTAAACAATAATTAAATGATTATATTTTAAAATTATCACAAATGTGTAAATTTGGCTGTTCATACAAATTATCAATTCAATATTATAGATACTATAATGAAGGATGTATTGAAATTAAGTTTTAAAACAGTTAGTCTTTCATGTCATATTTTAAAATAACTATAAATATTAAATATATACAGTGACACTTAAAACAGTTCAGCCACCCACATGTTTAACTGAAAACAACATGCTTAGAGAAAAACCCACTAGTGAGGTCAAATTATAGTGTTGTACCAGATTAAACTGCCATCTACAGCTATATTGATACATTTAAAGATACAAAAGAGTAAAACTAAATGACATCATCAAAAAATACAAAAAAAGTCAGTAACTGATGAAACATGACCTGGACATTCCAACTTGTCTTCAACAAAGGAAATAGAAGTCTTGGATTAAAGTCAATCAGAGACTGCAAACTAATAGCACCTCTTCTAAAAAATATATGGAAGAAGGAAAAAAATGTTGTGGGTTCCTCAAGTACAACGAAAAGAAGACTAATAGATGCCGGATTAAAAGGTAGAATATCGAGAAGGAAACCATTGTTACTGCCAAGACATAAACAACAACATCTCCAATGGGCAAAGGATAATAGGGAGAGGACAATAAATATGTGGAAGGACATTGCATGGTCCAATGATTCCAAGTTTAATCTCTTTCATAGTAAGAGTTGAACGTACATACGACTTAGACTATCAATAAAATTTAATGAGGACTGTATACATAAGAGGTTTGGACTACATCTTTTTATGCAAAAAAATGTATCTAGCTATAAGGTCCATCTAATATAAGATTGGATATATAAAATTGATGTTAATTGTATTACATGGCCAGAAAAATGTCCAGACTTAAACCTAATAGAGAACTTATGGGACTATTTAAAGAGAAAACTAGTAAAATTGCCAACAGCAAATTTCTCAATTATGGGATACACTAAATGATTTTTGGGAGAATATACCATCAGATATATTACAAACTTATTCTAGTCAAAGGTGTTATCAAAGCAAGGGGTGGGCATACAAAGTACGAGACATCTTTACTTACAAATGATATTATTTAATTTGTTTTTGTCAAAAACATGACAATAAACATAACCCTTAGTTTAAAACTTTAAAACACGGATATTACGTACCCTAAAATTTCTCTAACTTCTTACGTAATGGTAACTGACTCCATACCACTCTCTGTCTTAAGCTTTCACTTCAAAAACAGCTGTAACACCACAGAAAGACTACATGTGTAGCTATCGTTAATTTAAATAACTTAAATAATGCAACTTCCGCATGAATGGCTGAACTCTTTCGAATGCCACAGTATATGTGATTTGTTTCTTACAGACTGAGGTGATCATAATTGTAGTAATAGTTATATCCCAGTTGTTTACAAATAGTACGAGCATCAGTAGAACCAAATCAATCATCACATATTGTTCCCCACTGTCCATTACAGTACACTTCTACACGACCTTCATTTGGATAACTACCTCCTTGAAGACGTATCATACCAGAGAAAGGATTACTGTTCCAGATCCTATTGGTATCTGTAACAAAATCATAAGCATTAAGTAAATATTTATACTCACAGCAGTACACAGTAGCATCAAAAGAGTTAGTATTAGTACATTCACTATCAATATATGTATCAAAAGAACACTGAAATATAGTGAGGTAGCTACTACTGCTACAGTTGAGGTCATCCATCTTCATAGATAAAGTATCAGTGCCATAGCTAGACAGAGATAATGTAGAGCTTCATTATTAGGAATTCTAACCTCACTAATCCAGCTCTAGAGTAACTTGATGCTCCAGTATATCCCAATTGATGACAAATGACATTAGCTTCAGTAGAACTGTAGTAGTAATCATAACAGATATTACCCCATCCATTGTAATAGATCCTCACAATACCATAATAATAAGATGATGAGGTATACCCATAATGAGAAAGCCTTATAGCGCCATTTGTTAAAGCTGTAGTATAATAAAAATGTAAAATTTGTCTTTCTACATACAGGTAATTTATAATTTACTCTACCTTAACCACATTGTTAATCTAGTGCATTATTGGAGCAGTCATGAGTAGGTTAGTACCCTTAATTCTGTAAGACAAACAAGAGCTGTACTATGCTTTTTCACATAGCACAGCAGTCTTCAAACACTGTCTGTGCATTTCACGTATAAACATAATACTATCGATACTAAACATGTGTTTCTATTTTACAAAGTATTTTATAACATGAATTTAAATTTAATACATATATTATATCTACAAAAATATCAATTCATAGAGTTAATAAAAAATAGAGTATGTTAAAATTTGTGTTCTTTTGATATATCAAAACTAAAACTAAAAGTACTTTTAGTAAGGCATTTGAGTTTTGATAAACTAAAACTAAAACTAAAAATATCTTCCTTCACAACTAAAACTAATACTAATACTAAAAGCTTAGCTCTTATTACTAAAATTAAAACTAAACTAAAAGTATTAACTTTGATTTTACATTCACACATGCATCTGTTGAATGTCACACACCAGTAGTCATAAATGAAAAGGTGAATGCTATGCATGTACTCTCATTATAGTTGATCTTTGATTGCAAATTATGGCTACTATTGGAAGAATTGTGAGACAGCTGGACAGCTGTGTATGGAATTTTAAAAAAAATTTGAAATAAGAAGATAAGGGTGTATGCTTGGTGACTTTGAGCAATGGTGAGCATGGTCAGTACGGTCATTCCATCAAAGGAAAGTTTCCTACTAACTTAAATTGCCATTTAAAAACTAAATATCATGACAGTTCATGAGCTTCAAAAAAAAGAGAGTAACAAGAAAAAAAGGTGGAGGGACAAAAATTAAGTCAGCTTCACCAGCATTCAATGACACAAATGACCGTACACAAAGTTGTACAAGGAGGAAGAAAATGCAGTGTTGACTCAGACAGATACATGTGTATTACCAAACAACTGGCAATTTTTATTGGGTTGACAAATATACCAATCAGCTTAGTGGAAAATGAGGCTTTTAAGAAGCTGACACAAGTGCTAGATAGTCATTTCAACATATAGAAAACATTGCTACAGTGTTGTAATTACACCTATTTAACTAAAAAATTTTTAAACTAAAACTAAAAAATGCTTTACATCATAGTAACTAAAACTATAACTAAAACTAAAAAAATCATCAGAATCTACCGTAACTAAAACTAAAACTAAAACTAAATTATATTTCCTACTAAAACTAATACTAATACTAAAATTGTTTTCATTACCAAAACAATACTGGTTAAAATAGTAATAGCTTGTAATAAAAGGTGGGGTTAATGTAATTAGAGATATGAATATATTAAGTAGAATTTGGATGAGTTAAAGGTTCAAAAACACAATTATAATATTGTTTTCCTATTAGTAATACAGATATTTCAATTAGTTTTTGATCATACATATCTTCTGTCAAACAAATAACTTACCAAATTGATCATTAATAAACAAATTCTATTATCTCAATTTAATGTACAACTATTCATTACATTGATTTATTATAATAATATGAATAAGATCATAAAGATTGAAAGCATTGTATAGAAAATGTTATAATAGTAGTGGTATTAAAAATAGATGAAAGTGATTTCTCTACTTTATATTGTCACACAGCTGTGTAATTAGTTAATAATACATAAACAAATCAATACTATATTGTACTATAAATGAATCTGAAATCTAATAATGATTTGAAACAAAAGGGAAATTTATAACATATATACAAGCCAGTCATTGAAAACTAAACAACTCGTCACTTACTATCTGACATTATTTATTCTGTCACTACCGAGGCAGCAAATTGTATGAGGTGATTACGGAGGAAACTCCCTGTCTTAAGCTTTCACTTCAAAAACAGCTGTAACACCACAGAAAGACTACATGTGTAGCTATCGTTAATTTAAATAACTTAAATAATGCAACTTCCGCATGAATGGCTGAACTCTTTCGAATGCCACAGTATATGTGATTTGTTTCTTACAGACTGAGGTGATCATAATTGTAGTAATAGTTATATCCCAGTTGTTTACAAATAGTACGAGCATCAGTAGAACCAAATCAATCATCACATATTGTTCCCCACTGTCCATTACAGTACACTTCTACACGACCTTCATTTGGATAACTACCTCCTTGAAGACGTATCATACCAGAGAAAGGATTACTGTTCCAGATCCTATTGGTATCTGTAACAAAATCTGTAACAAAATCATAAGCATTAAGTAAATATTTATACTCACAGCAGTACACAGTAGCATCAAAAGAGTTAGTATTAGTACATTCACTATCAATATATGTATCAAAAGAACACTGAAATATAGTGAGGTAGCTACTACTGCTACAGTTGAGGTCATCCATCTTCATAGATAAAGTATCAGTGCCATAGCTAGACAGAGATAATGTAGAGCTTCATTATTAGGAATTCTAACCTCACTAATCCAGCTCTAGAGTAACTTGATGCTCCAGTATATCCCAATTGATGACAAATGACATTAGCTTCAGTAGAACTGTAGTAGTAATCATAACAGATATTACCCCATCCATTGTAATAGATCCTCACAATACCATAATAATAAGATGATGAGGTATACCCATAATGAGAAAGCCTTATAGCGCCATTTGTTAAAGCTGTAGTATAATAAAAATGTAAAATTTGTCTTTCTACATACAGGTAATTTATAATTTACTCTACCTTAACCACATTGTTAATCTAGTGCATTATTGGAGCAGTCATGAGTAGGTTAGTACCCTTAATTCTGTAAGACAAACAAGAGCTGTACTATGCTTTTTCACATAGCACAGCAGTCTTCAAACACTGTCTGTGCATTTCACGTATAAACATAATACTATCGATACTAAACATGTGTTTCTATTTTACAAAGTATTTTATAACATGAATTTAAATTTAATACATATATTATATCTACAAAAATATCAATTCATAGAGTTAATAAAAAATAGAGTATGTTAAAATTTGTGTTCTTTTGATATATCAAAACTAAAACTAAAAGTACTTTTAGTAAGGCATTTGAGTTTTGATAAACTAAAACTAAAACTAAAAATATCTTCCTTCACAACTAAAACTAATACTAATACTAAAAGCTTAGCTCTTATTACTAAAATTAAAACTAAACTAAAAGTATTAACTTTGATTTTACATTCACACATGCATCTGTTGAATGTCACACACCAGTAGTCATAAATGAAAAGGTGAATGCTATGCATGTACTCTCATTATAGTTGATCTTTGATTGCAAATTATGGCTACTATTGGAAGAATTGTGAGACAGCTGGACAGCTGTGTATGGAATTTTAAAAAAAATTTGAAATAAGAAGATAAGGGTGTATGCTTGGTGACTTTGAGCAATGGTGAGCATGGTCAGTACGGTCATTCCATCAAAGGAAAGTTTCCTACTAACTTAAATTGCCATTTAAAAACTAAATATCATGACAGTTCATGAGCTTCAAAAAAAAGAGAGTAACAAGAAAAAAAGGTGGAGGGACAAAAATTAAGTCAGCTTCACCAGCATTCAATGACACAAATGACCGTACACAAAGTTGTACAAGGAGGAAGAAAATGCAGTGTTGACTCAGACAGATACATGTGTATTACCAAACAACTGGCAATTTTTATTGGGTTGACAAATATACCAATCAGCTTAGTGGAAAATGAGGCTTTTAAGAAGCTGACACAAGTGCTAGATAGTCATTTCAACATATAGAAAACATTGCTACAGTGTTGTAATTACACCTATTTAACTAAAAAATTTTTAAACTAAAACTAAAAAATGCTTTACATCATAGTAACTAAAACTATAACTAAAACTAAAAAAATCATCAGAATCTACCGTAACTAAAACTAAAACTAAAACTAAATTATATTTCCTACTAAAACTAATACTAATACTAAAATTGTTTTCATTACCAAAACAATACTGGTTAAAATAGTAATAGCTTGTAATAAAAGGTGGGGTTAATGTAATTAGAGATATGAATATATTAAGTAGAATTTGGATGAGTTAAAGGTTCAAAAACACAATTATAATATTGTTTTCCTATTAGTAATACAGATATTTCAATTAGTTTTTGATCATACATATCTTCTGTCAAACAAATAACTTACCAAATTGATCATTAATAAACAAATTCTATTATCTCAATTTAATGTACAACTATTCATTACATTGATTTATTATAATAATATGAATAAGATCATAAAGATTGAAAGCATTGTATAGAAAATGTTATAATAGTAGTGGTATTAAAAATAGATGAAAGTGATTTCTCTACTTTATATTGTCACACAGCTGTGTAATTAGTTAATAATACATAAACAAATCAATACTATATTGTACTATAAATGAATCTGAAATCTAATAATGATTTGAAACAAAAGGGAAATTTATAACATATATACAAGCCAGTCATTGAAAACTAAACAACTCGTCACTTACTATCTGACATTATTTATTCTGTCACTACCGAGGCAGCAAATTGTATGAGGTGATTACGGAGGAAAGTGTATACACTTACCAAATGTCGAGTAAACTGTAGACCACAAAAAGACTGTAAGAAGACAGAAAACAGAGGGCTGGTGCTGTTTGGCCATCACGGCTGTCTTCTAACCTCCTACAGGAAATAGTCGTGACAAGCTGTTACAGAGCAGGAAGCTCTTGTATCTTGAGCAAGAATTCAAGATGGCGTATTTTATTTGTAAAAACTATGTACTCTTAACCAGTGAAGTAGGAATGGGGGGCGGGGGGCAGCAGGGTAAAGGCCTCCCAACTTTACTGCAGGGGATTTGTCCCCAAATTAAGTTCAGAATCACTTTTACATTCACAATTAGCTAATGTATAATTACAGTGTAGTACAATTAATACTTGACTATTGATTTTATGCTTGAAAGCACATGACACATTTGAATCCACCTGGTCAACTTAAGGTATATGGTACATGGTACATGGCTTCAAAAAGAAGAAACATTGATGACAATCAGTTTCAAATCACTTCCTTTTTCACTCAGGCTACCTCTTTATCTGTTTGTGAATCATTTATTACTATAATAATTATTGCTTTTGTGTATACAAGGCAATAACATTACAATTTTGGTTTCCCCCCCCAATTTTAATTTTGTTCCTACTCCACTGTTAACTACAGCTGCAATGCAATACATTCTTTATTAATCCAATGTTATTCTTTCCAGCATCAATATCTTCAACTCATACTTGTCTCCTCGTATATTAATTCTGGATGATCTATGTAGCATTGTGGGAATAATATATTGTCACTTGAGATCACAAATGCCTTGAGTGTAGTAGATTTAAAAGCAACAGCATTACTTCAAGCATGCAATTTGCTGGTTATAGTCTCCAAATTGTTGTTATATTTTATGTCACCATATGAAACAATTCAGAGACACAGAGACTATCAAGAGGAGTATCCAATATTTAAACCATATTTGTGATGTTACAAAAAACACTATCAATAACCTCTCTGGAGATGATGACTTCAATGTGATCCATCATCTTGTTTACTATTGTTGTTAATTAAATTGATATTTATTTATATTCCTCCATAGTATATAATGTGATATTATCTCTATCACTAGAACTTTAACACCATTGTCTTCTATTATTAAAGATTGTGTTGTTGTTGATGCTATAACATGTTCATGTAATTGATAAAAGATATGAAAGTAACTTTGTAAGTAATCTGTTCTAATTTTTTTAAACTATAGAATATTTCTACATAAACAGTTTATGTCAAGGAATATGAAACAGCACTATTTTAAAGACAATTATTGTTAAAATAATAACATATAAAGCAGTTTAAACCAGTCAACCCTCCTGTAGTATTAATACTACATAATATTAACTCTTAAGAACAAATAGTGTCACCATACAATTGTTTATTCTTTAAACACTACTCAAGAGAATCAAGTTTATGAATTGTGTACAGCCTCGGGTTGCAATGGAAATGTTACTTGATGCTGTGAGAGAAGACAATATTGACAGTGTACTATTGATTTGAAAGCATCTTTAGCTAGTTTTTAGACATGCAAATGGACTAATTAGACAAAAGAAAATTTAATCAACAAAACTGTATGTAAGCTGCAATTCAAGCTGTTGCTATTAGGTTAGGAGTTACAATTAAGGTGAAGTAATAATGGCTTTAATCTCGGGGAGTGATGTGTTTGTGACTCTTCTGACAGGCTATGGCAAGTCCTTGGATCTTTGATGAAATTAAAGGTAAGGATATGGGCAAAACTACCAACTGAATAGGTTGAAATAACTAGTACACGTATCTGGCTTTGTGCTTCAGTTGAGTCAGCATTTTCAATTGATTGATTGCCCTCCTCCTTCTAAATACAACTTATCAACTACTGGATTTCCTGTAGTTCTTTGAAAGGGAGCTATACCTACAGTTGACCAGGCCCTCCCCTTGTTGTAGGGTGGAGGGGCTAGCTTTGCGAGACTGAGTCCCTACATTGTAAGACCTAAGGTACTCAATGACATAAATCAAATTTGAACACAATAATGCTCCACTATAATAAATGTATGAAAGACAATCATTTACGCGTGAGCTAAATATTCAGATCATGTTACACTATTGCTGAGGTGTACATACTTCTTATGATATTCATGGCTTATTGCACTTATGGTAGTGTATCATTATATGCTTATGTACTGTAGCAATAAAATTATCTTATTATTAATTAAATATAATAAACATCACAAAATGTATTCTTTATTTAAATTAATAGGTAACAAGTTAAAAATCATTTGGTAATAATTGATATGAAGAAAAACAATAACAAATTCGATAAAATGGATCATAATAACAAGAATAGAGGCTTTCGTAAATGTGAATAAGTAACTTTTTAAAAAATCTCATATTAATAAGAGTTAATGAAAATATTTTAATTAGCATTCATTTATTAGTATGCTTACTATGCACGGTAACAATGTGTTAATAGTTCTACTCATATTTATTTAAATAGAGAAACATCACTAACACCACACACACACACACACACACACACACACACACACACACACACACATATATATACATATCACTGTAACATTGAGTAG
Organism: Xestospongia muta; assembly: GCA_963693285.1. Taxonomy (NCBI): domain Eukaryota; kingdom Metazoa; phylum Porifera; class Demospongiae; order Haplosclerida; family Petrosiidae; genus Xestospongia; species Xestospongia muta. The sequence goes on along the minus strand of OY848919.1, from coordinate 6,393,589 downwards.
TTGATTTAACCAAAATATATTAATTAGAACTATACACATAGAATGATGTCACCTGATAACAAAATGTTAAATGTTTTTGAAACTTTTATTTTTAATATAAATTTTAGATTTTTTTTTACTTATGTATGTGTTGTAGATATTGTATACATAAACATCATTGTAAAATTAATTAGTTAATATAACTAATATACAGTTACACAGGCTGAATGTGCAAAAGTTAAGATAACACTGTTTTATTTACTAATGTATCATAAAAATTGACTGTTGATGTTTCTTTATAAGTTAAGCAGTAATACTTTAAGAATCTAACAGTATCATTATCATGCTTACGTTTTGATCACAATTATGTGTTTTTAACATGTAACTTGTATAATATATTTCTTAATTCAACTAATCAATATTTTACAGTCCATACTATATCACAATGGTATTATTGAGGTGTTATATATTGTTTGTAATTTGTGATATTCATTCATGGCCTGTTACACTCGTGGCAGTGTGTAATTCGAACCTTAAATACCAACAGCAAGCTATTAATATGCTTATTTAGCACAATAACACTGTGCTAATAGTCATACTCATGTTCAGTAAAATAGACAAACATCACTAACACTATATTACTGTAATAGTGTTGTACTTACATATATGTTGAAGAGATTTCACGCATATATAACACTACAAAATTAATTGGTTTATTTAATTAATACAAGATTACACAATATAAAAATGCAAAATGTAAGCATAACACTGTTTTAATTATTAATTTATTATATGACATTGACTGTTTATGTAGATACATAATTTTAACAGTAATATACTAGTAATCTAACAGTATTATGCTTACATTTTTGATCAAGATATATGTGTTTCTTACATGTAACTTGTATAATATATTGGTTAAATCAACTGATCAATTTTTACAGTCCATAGATATTACCAGTGTTATTGAGGTGTTACTGTTTGTAACTTGCTATATTCATAGCCTGTTACACTAGTCACAATGTGTAATTCTAACCTTCCATAGAAACAGCAGAATATTGTTATCATATTCATCATTTACTATATTATATAACATCAATAATCAAAATTCAAAGTAAATTATAATTGTAAAATCTGATAATGAAGTAAATAATAAGTTAATAAAGAAACAGCTGTTTTACTATGCAGATTCCAGTTTTAAGTTTATATCCACACTACAGACTTCTAACATTTAAATACATCTTTTAGGAGGAAGACTGAGTTTTTCAACTAGAATGCGAATCATTTCATTTTTTTTCAGAGCAAGACCATGGTTTGGAACACCAATGGCATTATTCATTGCCTGTCGTAACATTTGGTAATTCTTTTCATGTGCTCCAAATCCTTTTGTATAAAAATCTTTTCTTGAAAAGAGAACATATCGTGAAGGATGAGGTTCTTTTAAATCTTTACCTTCTGCATATTGGTTTTGAAACCTCAAGCTTGTGTAAAATTCAATGAATTTATCAATAGCGTCAGCTTTGTGGACATCAGAGTAATGGCTCTTGTTGACAATTAAACCGTCAGTAAATGTCAAGAGATTATTAGTTGGTGCAATTATACAACAAGCATGAACGTTTTTGCTAAGACACATTTTGTCCAACATCACTTGACTTAACCATTCGGAATAACCATATAATATTACATGATCAGACTTTGCTATATCTGAAACTCGCATAGAATTGCTGCCATAACAACCTTCTGTGCTTTTGTTACTACCATCTGAATCCTCGCCAAGTTCAATGAACCCTTTCATGGCATCCAAAACATCTGATTCATCAATTGGTGCATCAACTCCCTCTTGAACCTTATCTTTACCATGTTTGTCTATGTAAACATTCAAATAAAAGTAAGGTAGCGTCCATTTACCACGAAAATCACCGATAAGTTTGACACGATGGCGTTGTACAAGAGCTTTGAAATCTCCCAAAGTATGATTGGCAGATTTGTCCAGAGGGCGAAGGATTTCTTTATGTGTATCAACATCTCCAGCTATCAGCTCAATGAGAAAATTTGCACAATGCAATGTAGGAACAGCATAATAGTTGTCCTTGTAACAAACTGCATTTAACCCAACATCTAGAAAATTCTCATGAAGCTTGTATTTGTCAGGATCCAGCTCTTGAAGTACCCCCAAATCGACTACTTCTCCAAGTAGAACTGTATCAATTTCCAAAATGTCAAAGGATTCTGCTTTGGCGGACAAGTTATGACCTACTTCATCAATTTTATAAGGATCCCAGTCTGCGTGTACCGTGACTGTTACGTCAGGATGTTCACCCTCAAATTCTGTCTTGATATAATCCTTCAGTCCCTGCAGTTTATCATTAGCAAGGTCTGGAATACATGGATAGATGCCTACTTTTAAATGAGTTTTTGTTACCTCCAATGCCATTTTTCTAGAGTACTGTAGTAAATAGTTTCAAAAACGAGACTAGCATCCAGTCTTTTCTTTCAACAGAAGGATAAATGTCGACCAAACGTCTAGTAATTCAATTGAAAGCGTGAGTTGACGTCATCAGCAATAAACCACACCCCGCAGCCATCTTGCAAGAGAAAAAGAGGCCGAGTTACTAGTGAAGATGGTTCATTCGTTGAGCAGTCTGATCTGATAAACTATTTGTTGCCTGGGGACGTTGTAATATCAGAAAGAGGTTTTACCTGCGATGATTATGTCCGTATGGCATATGTTGAAGTGAACCCCCCCCCCCCCCCCCTTTCACAAAGGGTAAAAAAAGTCGAAACAGTTCCAAGTCTACTGGAGCCAAGAGCTGTCTGTTGTTTGTATTCATGTCAAGCAAGTCATAGGGGTTATAAAGCAAAAGTATATCATCTTACAAAATGTTTACCTATTAGTTTTATCGGACACAATGATGATATTGGTAATACAACTGTAGATAAGTTAGTTAGTGTATGTTGTTGTATGGTAAACCTATGTCCTTCTGTTGTTCCACAAGATTAACAACTCAATTAACATTTATCATCATCAGAATAATAATAATTATTCATAAAAAAATAATTATAATTATCTTTTGCATTTTTTGCTAGCATGTACTTTAGGTACATGACAGGCAGTACCATTTATTTTTAAGTGGACAGCGTATCTGTAAACAGTCAGAGGTTGCACTACTCCATTATTGTCAGTTACATGTTTCCTAGTGTACCATTTGCCAACAATTTCTGGCAGTGTACCATAAGAAAAAAGCATTCTACTCTGTCTGCTGTACATTATAAAATTCCCTATCTATTGTAATCCTTTCCATGGCCATTTCCCCTTCAGTCCAAACCACAAAATACCCATACTTACACAAAATACACACATTCAGTTGAACTTGCACTTGATGGTAATATGAATATTCCCTTGATAGCTTCCAGCATCATGCAGGATGCATGTGATATAAGCCATGCTTGTATTATACTAAAGTAGCTTATAGCTAGCCATTCCTGAACTGTCCTTGGTCATGCAGAAATTTGAAGGATTATTGCCTATCAACCACCAGCATCCCCTTCCAGGTCTACAAATCGAGTAGTAATAATATTTATAGCTACTAGCTATTCACCTTTCATGCTGAGCTACTTACCTTGATCTCTTCCTTGGTATAAGCATTTGGAATAGCAACCATATATACAAACATGTCATTTCATACCACAGTTGGAACCTGGTTAGTCTCTGTCTGGCAAGCTTATTTGGAATTGCATATGGATCCTTCCTGAGGCCAACTTCAGTTATCTTATCAGTGCATCTTTGCTTGGGTTTTGCAGACAAACAAGTATAATACTTTGATACTTGCTCTATCATAACAATTGTTATAGTGACCATCTGCAAAGTGAGTGCTCGTTGCCTCACAAGATGGTGGTTAGCAACGGTTGCCATGAGGCGATGACGTAATTGCACGCTTCATTTATGCGGAATAGAGATTTTCAGGAGGTGTGTTAGACATAACCACATCAAAGTAAGTATTATAATCCATGTGGTTGACTATTTATGTAAATAATGGTTAGAATTAGTGTCTGATTTTAAAATTTGCATTTTGTTTGAATGCATGCAAACCGAATGACGTTCATGAAACAACTAAAGAGAAATACAATCCAAACTATTAATATACAAATCTTAAAAGTTACTTCATTGATAATGAACTGATGAGCGAGGAATTTTGTTAGAAAAACCTTAGACAAAAGTTAAAGATAATGATTAGAACAACTATTGTTAGGAGATATAGTGGAAATAGTAAACTGACATCAGTTTTCATCCTTTTGTGATCACATAATAAAGGAAAGACAACATTCATATTCAATAGTGATATGACAAAATGGTGCAGCTTTCATACCTTATCTCATATTCCAAAAAATTGACATCATAATAATCCAACATTAACAACTTGAGCATTGAATACAAATCCATTAATTGGTATAGCAGTTGTTATATTGTAAATCTAAGGAGAGACCAGCTACTGCATAGAGTATAATTGTCCATAACTACCAATTACTTCATTGTCTATATGTAGAATAAAACTCATGGTGTAGTCAGCACTATTAATAGTAGAACACTAATTGCTGCATATAATTCCTTCTCTGTTGTTGAGACACAATGATGAAATTCTAACCCATACTTTCAAACTTGATAGGTTTTTTGGTAAATACTGTTTCATAGCTGATCGGCCTTTGAACGGTATCATGGCCTTGTCAATTGCCATACAGCTGTATGGACTAGAGGAGTCTACAAAGGATTTTGAAAATACCACGATAACAGAGCTTAACTTCCAAAGTCGATCGTAACTGGGGATCAGTCATGGGGGTGTTGTACACACTGTTATCCATGAAGTGAAGAAATAGGGAGATTTCCAAAAATCAGTTTCAAGAAATACGATCTGCTATACAGAAGTAACACAAGTTGGAGTCCTTGTTCCAATAGTGACGTAACGTGGGTAGTTTATTGATACGCATCAGGATCATGAAGTCAAACTAGGCTTGTAGCTTTTCAACAGTTACATTTTGGAACTTGTCAAACTAGGAAGGACTGAGTACTTGTTCAGCGTAAGTGTTAGTCTGATCACATATAAGCAGCAAGAGGCTACTTGTAATGAAAAGGTGGTAGATATTTGTGATATCTTGTCTCAGTTAGTAACTTATTAATATTCATAAGTTGGTTTTGTATTTAAATCATTTCTTTTTGCATTTCAGTTAGTTAATTAGAGTTAGAGGACGAGTGAGGTTGATTAGTGACTTTTCATTTATTACTGTTATTGAGTCATTGTTTTTGTCAAGTTGTTTTTGATGATATATACCATTTATTTGTTGACTGTGAGTTTTTGTTGCGACTACTTGCGTGCTGGTCATTTCATTTTGGCGACGAGGGTAAAACAGTTGAAGATAATCTACTTACAAGATGGCTCATGAAAAACTTTCTGTCTTCGATCAACATAGCGAATCGTGGACTTTATATTCAGAAAGGCTGGGTTACTACTTTACGGCTAACGATATTACAAACGAAAGAAAAAAGAAGTCAATTCTGCTGTCGTGCAGCGGAGCAGCTACCTACGATTTATTGAAGAATCTCCTGCAACCTACCAGTCTAAATGATAAATCTTACGATGAACTAGTGAAAGTCCTGTCCGACTACTTTAATCCTAAACCAAGCACTATTGTACAGCGTTTTAAATTCAATACTCGTGTTAGAGAGTCCGGAGAATCTGTTGCGATTTATGTTGCTGCCTTAAAATCACTGGCAGAATTTTGTGATTACGGTGTAAGGTTAGACGAAATGGTGCGAGACCGTATTGTATGTGGTATTAGCAATGCAAGAATACAAAGTCGACTACTACAAGAAAGAGACCTAACTTATCAAAATGCATTGGACACAGCTCAGGCTATGGAATTAGCTTCCAAACATATTGCAGATATGTAAAAAAAACTCCTTCAATCGTGGTACCTCATCAACCAGTGCATCAGCTAAGTCCGTCTAAAGAGGGGGAAAAAAGAACCGCGTCGACAACTATTGAGTGCTACAGATGTGGTGGAAATCATTATGAGACGAAATGCAAATTCATCAATGTAGATTGTAGATCATGTGGCAAGAAAGCTCATCTAGCAAGAGTTTGTAGAACCCTCTCCAAACAATCAAAGTCAACCGCGAGGACATCAACTTCTAGAGGTCAGTCAACACACACTTTAGAACACTTAAAGCCGAACCAGACCTGCCCCCAGTACCCTCAAACCAGACTAATCAACCCAATAAGGCCTACCCAATGTTTACTTTTCCTGGGAAGGGCCAGCCCATTGTGGTTACTGTAAAAATAAATAGTCAGACTTGCCAATGGAGGTGGACACTGGTGCCTCCCTTCTATTATTAGTGAAAGTACCTACCATTCATTAAGTGCTCTCCCAGAGCTTAATTCAACTGATGTCACCTTACACAGGTGAGAGTATTGTAGTCTTAGGCTCATTAGAGGTAGATGTTTCATATGAAAAAGATGTTTACATTGCCTTTAATAGTGGTTCAAGGCAGTGGTCCGAGTTTGTTAGGACAAAATTGGTTACAGCAGATTAAACTAAATTGGACCAAAATTCATGCAGTATTACCTAAGACATCATTGAACAATTTATTAGAGAAATATGCATCACTTTTTAGACCCGAGTTAGGATGCTGAAATACTTCCACTGCAAAATTATTCATAAACCCACAAATTAAACCTTGATTTTTCAAACCTCACCCAGTCCCATATTTACTTTAAGAAAAAGTCGAAAAAGAAATTGAATGCCTTCAAGCGCTAAATATTTTGACTCCAGTTACTTCTTAAGAATGGGCAGCCCCTATTGTTCCTATCCTTAAGACAGACAGAACATTACGATTACGTGGTGACTACAAAATTACAGTGAACCAAGCCCTACAACTAGATTTGTATCCACTACCTAGAGTAGTAGACTTTTTTGCACCACTCGCAGGAGGCACTGTTTTCTCAAAACTAGACCTTAGACATGCATATCAGCAAATTTGGTTACATAAAGACTCCAAGAAATTTACAACCATTTCGACTCACCAAGGATTGTTTCAGTACAAGAGATTGCCTTTCAGAATTAAAACAGCACCTGCATTATTTTAAAGAACCATGGAAACGCTCCTCAGAGACTTGCCATACGTTTGCGTTTACATTGACGATATTCTCGTTACTGAAACAGATGAACAAAATCACCTGAAGAACCTCGAACTTGTTTTACAAAGATTAGAATTAGCTGGATTGACACTAAAGAAATCAAAATGTGTCACAGCAGAGTCAATGGAATATTTGGGACATGTAATTGACAAAAATGGATTACACCCATCTCCTTCAAAAGTACAAGCAATAAAACAAGCTCTACCACCTACTAATGTTACTGAATTAAAGTCTTTTCTAGGGTTAGTAAATTATTACCACATGTTCCTTTCTAACCTGTCTACATCACTGGGTCCATTACATTTACTGCTATGTAAAAATAGTCGTTGGAATTGGTCTACTGAACATTCAGAAGCATTTACAAAGGTAAAAAGTTTATTACAATCCTCTTCTCTTTTAGTTCACTATGATGACAAGAAACCGTTACTGCTGGCCTGTGATGCTTCTCCATGTGGCATTGATGCTATACTTTCTCATTGTATGGATGATGGTAGTGACAAACCAATAACTTTCATTTTCCGCACTTTAGCTCCTGCTGAAAAGAATTACTCACAATTAGAAAAGGAAGCCTTAGCAATAGTTTCCGCAGTTAAAAGATTGCATCACTACCTCTATGGTCGTCACTTCACCATATACTCAGATCATCAACCACTGAAATACATACTAAACGAATCTAAACCAATACCAGTAATGTTATCATCAAGAGTCCAGCACTGGGCATTAACATTATCAGCTTATGACTATAGTATCCAGTAGAAACCAGGAACACAGATAAGTAACACTGATGCTTTCAGCAGATTGCCGCACCCAAATACTATTGATCATGTACCTACACCAGGAAATATACTTCTTCTATTTAGTCAGTTGTCAAAACAAATTGTGTCACCTGAACACATCAAGAAATGGACAGAGAAAGATCCAGTGTTATCTACAGTTAGAAAAATGATTCAAAGTGATGGTGAAATTCCTGACACTAAAACTAAGTTAAGAACTTACACTCAGAAAGATTCAGAATTAAGTGTTGTTGACGGTACTCTTCTTTGGGGATCAAGAGTCGTTATTCCACATTCTGGACGCGATGTCATTTTACAACAATTACACGTAACTCCATGTCGATCATGCTGGACCATTTCTCAGAAAACGATTTCTACTGCTAATAGATGTTCATTCAAAGTGGTTAGAAGTGCACACAGTTGCGTCAACCTCCTCTTCAGTTATTATTAAAAAATTACGTGACATTTTTGCTATTCATGGTATACCAGAACAACTAGTATTCGATAATGGATCAGCATTTACCAGCAATGAATTTCGTCAATTTATGGAAAATAACGGTATCAATCATACATTAACATCACCATACCATCCTTGATCAAATGGATTAGTTGAATGTGCAGTACAGACATTTAAGCAAGCAATGAGAAAAATGGATGGCAGTTTAGAGTCTAAAATTTCAAAATTTTTTATTCAATTATAGGATTACTCCTCAGTCAACTACTAGGTTAGCCCCAGCAGAAATTTTATTGGGCAAATGACCACGTTTCAGATTTGATTTACGACATCCTGGTATTTACAGGAAGATTTGAGATAAACAAGACAAAGTAGTTCAAGATAATCGTCGTACTGTTAGAAAATTCTCAATTGGAGATACTCTCTATGCTAGAAATTATTATGGAACACAGAAATGGATGCCAGTTACAGTAGTAAAAATAACTGGCCCAGTATCGTATCAAGTTAAAACTAAATCAGAAAATGTTATTAAGAGACATGTTGATCAGTTACGTTTTCGTCATATTGATACTGAAGATGTACTTGACAGTACAGAAGATTTTGAAGATTTATTTGATGATTGGAAAATTCGTCCATCCTCACTTCTAATGCCAAGTCAAGCACCTGTTGAATCTCATACTACTACAAGTACAGGTGGAACACTGCGTCGCTCCAATAGGGTACGTCGACCAGTTACTACATATGCTCCAATGGTTTCAAACTAGAGGGGGAGGAGTGTGATATCCTGTCTCAGTTAGTAACTTATTAATATTCATAAGTTGTTTTTGTATTTAGATCATTTTTTCTTTTTGCATTTCAGTTAGTTAGTTAGAGTTAGAGGACGAGTGAGGTTCAGTAGTGACTTTTCATTTATTACTGTTATTGAGTCATTGTTTTTGTCAAGTTGTTTTTGATGATATGTACCATTTATTTGTTGACTGTGAGTTTTTGTTGCGACTACTTGTGTGCTGGTCATTTCAGATATCACTTGTGTACTGTGAAATTGTCATCATTGTTGTCTTCATCCTCATCACTTTCATTTTTGTTATTGCCAATTTTATCACCATCTTCATCACTACTTTCCACATTGTTGTTTTCATGCTCATCATCATTAATCTCTTCATTGTTGTGTTCGTCATCCACATTTTTGTCTAGCTCGTTATTATCTGCACCATTCTCTGTTCATCTCTCTCCTCCTCATCTTCACACCAATCACTATTGACATCATCCATTTTGTACATCTGATTACTTTCAGCATTCCCAATTCTACATAAACATAATATTATTTTTCAGTAGCATGATATGTAGTAACACATTTATGTTTCATGCAGGTAACTGTCCAAAAGTCTGAAGAAAATTATTTCTGCTACATGCTCTTTGTGATTCTATTCATTCAATACTTTATATTTTATTGTTGAAGAAAATAATTAAAAATAACAGTCAGAGTTTATTTTCATACCTGGCCTCAACAATGTCTTCATTTATTCCACACTCGAAATCATCATTACTATACTCGCAAATTACTTCTGCTATTTCCCAGTCGCTCTCTATCATGTCTACAATATCCTTATTGCTATCGTATCTTTAATATTAGTATGCTTACCTGCTTGCTGGAGTAGGATGGGTGAGGCAGCTGCTGACAGCATGAAGCTTATTACTTGATGCGAAGCGCTCCGCATTTCTTTTTACAGCTGAGTCTTTACTACAACCGTAAAAATGTTTATCTAATATTGTAATGGTTTTCACAAAACTTAAGAATAACAAGAAAGAATGAGTAATCAATTGTTTATGAACGATATGAAATTTGTTGTAGATTTGCAACATTGGGCTTTAAAGAGTTAAATCACTCAAATATTTTCTAAAATTTTGACTATTAAAGGAGAGCAAAATCAATTTAAGTAATAAAAAACAACGGATCTACAGTTATTAAAATGAACGTATGTGATAAGATAGCAACAATAATTTGATGTAGTGTATGTTTTTCAATTGTTAAAGAGCTCATCATAACTTGGAGGAGGAAGAGTCCTCACTATATTTACCCTATAAGGTGCCTGTAGAATGGGAGCAGGAAGGGTTGCAAAAGAGGATCCAATTGCATTACTACTTTCATTGTAAGGTGGCAGAGGTCTACGATCAGCTACTGGCTGATTTGTTGAAGGTGTTACATAATCATTATATTGGTTCTCTCTTTGTGTTATAGTATTCAAAGTGGTATTAGGAAGTGGTCTAGATGAACTCGTTTGATTTGTTCTTTGACTCGTTTCAGGAGATCTAATAGTTTGTAATTCAATTCGTTGGGTATTGCTACTTCTAACATTTTGTCTCTTGCGCATTTTTCCAACAGCAATATAGCAAATGAAAGCTACAATAATTAGCACCGAAAAAGAACCAATTGTACCACCAACTGGTCCAGCTACATTTGATGCTAGAAAATAATAAGCAATTATAACTATGATATGTAGAGTTATAGCATTGTTCTGGTAAAGGTTCTAATCAATAATCTATGTACATTTACTTACTAATGTCATGTTTCATAGTTTATGCTTTAGCATTGACTTACAGGCAGTGGTAGGAGGTGCAGGTATAACACCATGGCATGTAGTCCTTAATGTTGATACTGATGACAAACTTGTTGGATTACCTATAAATGTAATGTGACTTCAATAGAACATTAAATATGTACAGTAATGTTGTGATATCAGGATGTGTCCTTATCCTATTAATATACACATGGAAAATTTTAAGTATAAATTTCTTAGACATATTTTTTTAACAAAACCATGAAGGTAATGAAAGAGATATTCATAATATTTTATTTAAGTTAATACTATAATTTTGATTACTTTTATTGGAAAGAATTGACTTTATGTTTAAGTTTAAGTATGTGCTTATTTGCAACTTATTACATTGAATTGTGACATCTTCAGAATGAAGACATCCTTGATAAGAATTGTTAGGACAACTCTGACATGAACCCAAACAAGAAAAACTGCTACTACAAGCTAAGTTACTCATCCAAATATTTTGAGATGAACTACCAGACCTATAACAAATATAGTATACTTCCAGTATAGTCTATTTTACTAAACATACAAAGGAAGATGATTATAACTTGTATAGTTTGAATATCCCAGTTGTTTACAGAGAACAAGTGCATCATTAGAATCAAATCCATTATCACATATTGTTCTCCATTGCCCATTACAATAGACCTCCACATGTACTTCATTAGAATAATTTCCTCCCTGAAGATGTATCATGCCAGTAAAAGGATTACTGTTCCAGATCCTTGTAGAGTCTGAATCACAATACATGTAGATGTTATACTACAATAATAATAATAATAATAATAATAATAATAATAATAATAATAATAATAATAATAATAAAACTCACAGCAGGACACAGTAGTATCATAAGAATTAGTGTTAGTACATCCACTATCAATGATAGTAGAGTAGGAACATTGTAGGATAGTGAGATAGTCATTTTTAGGACAGTTGACATCATCCAATACCATTATGCTGTAGTCAGTGCCATAACTGAATTATTAACAAATAATTACACATGTCTTAGAGATAATTTTTAAGAAACTAACCTCACTGATCCAGCTCTAGAATAACTTGAGGCTCTGGTATATCCCAATTGATGACAGATGACATCAGCTTCATATTGACTATAGTAGGTATCATCACATATATTACCCCATTGTCCATTCACTAAGATCTGTACTATACCATAGTAATAAGAGGATAAGGTATATCCATTACGATAAAGACGTATAGTACCAGAACCAACATAGCTAGAAGAAGCTACATCAACATAATAATAAAACAACAATATTGTTGATGAGTTAACTTAATTCAGGATAATAACGCAAATTTCTTAACCATACAAAAATAGTACAATTCTTACAAATTAATCCAGAGCAAGTAGTCTTTGAATTATAACTTTTTGAATATAAACTGCTGTAAACTAAAGAATACAACAATAATAATGAGTAAACCTAAATAATTAGGTAATTTAACAAATTATAGAATTAGTTTTGTTTAATATAACAACTTACTACATCTGACAGTAATATCTTCATAGTGGTTACAACTAGTTATTGAAGTTGATGGACAGGAATTTCTAGTACCATAACATGTGTCAGAGGAAGAACTGGACATGTATTTACTCCAAATTGGTTGACTGGATGTACCAGACCTAAATAATAGTCAAATAATTTGTTTTTAGAGATACTATTGTGACAGTCACATTGTAAATACTTCACTACTTGTTAAAGGTTTAAAAATTAAACAATTATTGTAGATAGTTACTTTGATTTATAACACTTACAGACTTAAATGATTATATCTATCATAATAATTATATCCAAGTTGTTTACAGATAATTCGAGCATCAATAGAATTAAATCCATTATCACATATTGTTCCCCACTGTCCATTACAATAGACCTCAACACGTCCTTCGTTAGAATAATTTCCTTCCTGAAGACATATCATACCAGAGAAAGGATTACTGTTCCAGATCCTATTTGTATATGTAACAGATGTAACAATTTACTAAGGAAATGATATATACACTCACAGCAGTACACAGTAGCATCATAAGAGTTAGTATTAGTACATCTACTATCAATGTAGGTAGTGAATGAACACTGAAATATAGTAAGGTAGTTGCTACTAGCACAGTTGAGGTCGTCTATTTTCATAGATAAAGTGTCAGTGCCATAACTAGACTGAGCTAAAGTAGAGATTCTTTATTTGATAATTTTAACCTCATTAATCCAGCTCTAGAGTAACTTGATGCTCCAGTATATCCCAATTGATGACAGATCACATTAGCTTCATTAGAACCGTAGTAGTAATCATAACAGATATTACCCCATCCATTGTAATAGATCCTCACAGTACCATAGTAATAGGATGATGAGCTATATCCAGAACGAGATAGAATAATAGCACCATTTTGAGCAACATTAGCTAAATGATAAAAGATATTCATCTCAAATGAAAGCATTAGCATATAATTATAGTCAATACATGTTTCAGAATGATATAACATTGAACTAACACAATGATATAATTACTTACAAATTAATCCTGAACAATTAGTCTTTAAATCATAAGTCTTTGAATATAAACTGCTGTAAACTACAATTAACAATAAACAATGATAATGAGTAAATCTAAGTAATCAGATTACTTAACAAAAACAATATAACAACTTACTACATGTGACAGTAATATCTTCATAGTGGTTACAACTAGTTATTGAAGTTGATGGACAGGAATTTCTAGTACCATAACATGTATCAGAGGAAGAACTGGACATGTATGTACTCCAAATTGGTTGACTTGAAGTACCAGACCTAAATAATAGTCAAATAATTTGTTGTTAGAGTTGCTATTGCGTAAATACTTCACTAGTTGTAAAAAAGTTTTAAAATTAATCTTTTATAGTTTGAAGATAGAATAATGGAGATACTACAGAATGTTAACTGGTTAGTCAATCTTAAAACTTAATAAGTGTTAGCCATTATGACATGGCTCACTGTAATGTCTAATTGAAATCAATAATTGTAACTGATTGGCAGTGATGTATGTGGTTTGTGCTTCATATTATTTCATGCAACAATAGAAAAAACCGAGAGAGGTGGACATATAAACATAACACATCATCAAAAACAATTATAGGATTGACTGGCAAGCAAAGAAGAAACAATTTTATTGAAGTAAATAAACTGTTTTATACTTAAACATTTACTGTACATAGTTACTTTGATTTATAATACTTACAGACTTAAGTGACGATATCGATGGTAATAATTATATCCCAGTTGTTTACAGACAGTACAAGCATCATTAGTATCAAATCCATTATCACATATTGTTCCCCACTGTCCATTACAATAGACCTTAATACGTCCTTCATTAGAATAATTTCCTCCTTGAAGACGTATCATACCAGTGAAAGGATTACTGTTCCAGATCCTATTTGTATCTGTAACAAATGTAACAATTTACTAAAAAAATGATATATACACTCACAGCAGTACACAGTAGCATCATACAAATAGTATTAGTACATCCGGTATCAATGTATGTATCAAAAGAACACTGAAATATAGTGAGGTAGGTACTACTGCCACAGTTGAGGTCATCCATCTTCATAGATAAAGTGTCAGTGCCATAAATAGGCAGAGATGATGTAGAGCTTGATTATTAGATAATTCTAACCTCACTAATCCAGCTCTAGAGTAACTCGATGCTCCAGTATATCCCAATTGATGACAAATGACATTAGCTTCAGTAAAACTGTAGTAGTAATCATAACTGATATTACCCCATCAATTATAATAGATCCTCACAGTACCATAGTAGTAGGATGATGAGGTATATCCAGAACGAGATAGAATAATAGCACCATTTTGAGCAACATTAGCTAAATGATAAAAGATAATCATACTCTAATTGCAAATGAAAAGATTAGCATATAATTATGGTCAATATACATGTTTCACAATGTTATAAAATTGAACTAACACAATGATATAATTACTTACAAATTAGTCCTGAACAAGTAGTCTTTGAATTATAAGTCTTTGAATATAAACTGCTGTAAACTAAATAATAAAACAATTACAATGAGTAAATCTAAGTAATTAGATTACTTAACAAAAATAATATGACAACTTACTACATGTGACAGTAACATCTTCAGAGTGTGTACAACTAGTTATTGAAGTTGATCAACAGAAATTTCTAGTACCATAACATATGTCAGAGAAAATACTATACATGAATGTATTCCAAATTGGTTGACTGGATGTACCTGGTCTGAACGAATGACAAATAGTGGAACACATTGTTAATACATGATAACAATATTACACAATAATTAAATGATTATAATTTAAAATTATCACAAATGTGTAATTTTGCTATACATAATTAAATTATCAATTCAATATTATAGATACTATGATGAAACTTGTATTGAAATTAAATTTTAAAGAGTTAGTCTTTCATGTCGTATTTTAGAATAACTATAAATATTAAGTATAGGCAGTGATGCTCAAAACAGTTCAGCCACCCACATGTTTCTCATTAAAAATAGTATTTAAGCTTATTTGCTTAGACAATGTGCAGTACTTAGCAGAATGTTTTATAGCTGCTCAGTTATGTCTACCAAAAGCTGTTTACACAAGAAATATTCAGATCAGTCGTTATAACCTTGGTTGAAGTACTTAATTTCCAGAGAAGTGTCTGGAACAATTAGAAAATAGCTGACCACAACATACCCAGAGGAAACCCACCAATGAGTATAAACACCATACCTAGTTTAAAACACAGATATTGCTTACCCTAAAGTTTCTCTAATTTCTTATGTAATTGTAACTCACTCCATACTACTTCAAAAACAGCTGTAACACCACAGAAACATTATACGTGTAGCTGCGGTTAATTTAAATAACATAAAAATGCAACTTCTGCATGGGTGGCTGAACTCTTTCGAACGCCACATAAATATATGTAATTTGTTTCTTACAGACTGAGATGATCATAATTGTAGTAATAGTTATATCCCAGTTGTTTACAAATAGTACGAGCATCAGTAGAACCAAATCCATCATCACATATTTTCCCCACTGTCCATTACAGTACACTTCTACACACCCTTCATTTGGATAACTACCTCCTTGAAGACGTATCATACCAGAGAAAGGATTACTGTTCCAGATCCTAGTGGTATCTATAACAAAATGATAAGCATTAAGTAAATATTTATGCTCACAGCAGGACACAGTAGCAACATAAGAGTTATTATTAGTACATCCACTATCAATGTATGTATCAAAAGAACACTGAAATATAGTGAGGTAGCTACTACTGCTACAGTTGAGGTCATCCATCTTCATAGATAAAGTGTCAGTGCCATAGCTAGATAGAGATAATGTAGAGCTTGATTATTAGATAATTCTAACCTCACTAATCCAGCTCTAGAGTAACTCGATGCTCCAGTATATCCCAATTGATGACAAATGACATTAGCTTTAGTAGAACTGTAGTAGTAATCATAACAGATATTACCCCATCCATTATTGTAATAGACTCTCACAGTACCATAGTAATAGAATGATGAGGCATACCCATAAAGAGACAGACTCATGGCGCCATTTGTTAAAGCTATATTATAATAAAAATGTTAGATTTGTCTTTCTACCTACAGTTATTTTATAATTTACCCTACTTAACCACATTGTTTATCTAGTGCATTATTGGAGTAGTCATGAGTGGGTTTGTACCCTTACTTCTGGAAGATAAACAAGAGCCTTACTAGATTTTTAAACATAGCACAGCAGTGTTCAAACACTGTCTGTGGATTTCATAGCTTTATTGACCTGTATTCACACATAAACATTGATACTATTGATATTACACATGTCTTTCTACATTATACAGTATTGATATGAATTGAATTTAAGTTCATATATTATATCTAATTAAATATCAATACATAGAGTTGATAAAAAAATATAGTTGTAGTAATGTAGTGTTACAATAGTAATAGTTTGTAACAAAAGATGGGGTTAATGCAATTAGAGATATGAACATAATAAATAGGATATGGATGAGATAAGTGTACAAAAACATAATTATGATATTGTTTTGCTATTAATAATACAGATATTTTTATTAGTTTTTGATCATACATATCTTCTTTCAAGCAAATAGACTTATCAAAGTGATCATTAATAAACAAATTCTATAATCTCTCAGTTTAATGTATGACTACTCATTACATTGATTATAATATAACTAAGATCATAAAGATTGAAAGCATACTATAGAAAATGTCAAAATAGTAGTTGTATTATAAATAGATTAAAATAATTTCTCTGCTTTAAAATGTTACTCAATGTAGCTGCATAATTGGTTAGTAATACATAAACAAATCAATACTATATTGTATTATAAATGAATCTGAAATCCAATAATGATTGGAAACAATAGGGAAATTATAACATACATACAAGCCAGTAATTGAAAACTAAACACCTCGTCACTTACTAGCTGACAGTATTCATCCTGTCACTACCGAGGCAGCAAATTGTATAATGTGATTACGGAGGAAAGTGTATACACTTACCAAATGTCGAGTAAACTGTAGACCACAAAAAGACTGTAAGAAAAACGAAAACAGAGGGCTGGTGCTGTTTGGACATCACGGTTGTCTTCTAACCTCCTACAGGAAATAGTCTTGACAAGCTGTTTCAGAGCAGGAAGCTCTTGTTCTTGAGCAAGAATTCAAGATGGCGTATTTTAGTGGTAGTGTCTATTTGTCCGGCAGGAAATGTATACTTTGTTGTGTATTAAACCGATCCCCACCACCTAAACCTTAAACTAACTTTATACACAAAGAATACATTTCCTGCCAGACAAATAGACACTACTTATTTTATTTGTAAAGACTTTTGGAGCTACATTTATATATACTCCTAACTACAGCTGCAAAAATTCTTTATTGATCCAATGTTATTCTTTCCAGCATCAATAACTTCAACTCATCCTTTGTCTGCTCGTATGTTGATTCTGGATGATCTATAATATAGCATTCTGGGAATAATATATTGTCACCTGAGATCACAAATGCCTTGAGTGTAGTAGATTTAAAAGCAACAGCATTACTTCAAGCATGTAATTTGTTGGTTACAGTCTACAAATTGTTGTTATATTTTATGTCACCATATGAAACAATTCAGAGACACAGAGACTATCAAGAGGAGTGTCCAATATTTCAACCCTATTTATTACTTTTGGTGATGTTACAGTAAACACTATCAATAACCTCTCTGGAGATGATGACTTCAATGTGATCCACCATCTTGTTTTCTATCATTGTTTCAATTAAATCGATATTTATTTATATTCCTCCACAGTATATAATGTGATATTATCTCTGTCACTAGAACTTTAACACCAACTATAACGCGTTAATGTAATTGATCAAAGATATGAAGGTAACTTTGCAACTAATCTGTTCTATTTTTATAAACTATAGAATATTTCTACATAAACAGTTTATGTCAAGGAATATGAAACAACATTATCTTAAAGACAAAATTGTTAAAACAATAACACAAAAAGCAGTTTAAACCAGTCAACTCTCCTGCAGTATTATTACTACATAATATTAACTCTGAAGAACAAATAGTGTCTCCATATCATTGTTTATTCCTTAAACACTACTCAAGAGAATCAAGTTTATGAATTGTATATAGCCTTGGGTTGCTATGGGAATGTTATATGATGCTGTGCAGGGGAGTAGGAACCAGGGGGGCAAAGGGGGCTTAGTCCCAAGAGGGGCCTTGCTCCTGTAATTATTATATAAAACATATATATACCATGTTGATTAAACTATTTTGGACAATTTTAACTGTATGTTTGTTTTAATTATTGTATTAAAAACATTTCCATGTTGCTTGTCAGAGAAAATAGCATGCACTCCAAAATACTTAAAAAGCACTAATCAAAATATAGAGCATAGTTTGCTCTAGCATCATCATGTAGGGTTGTGCCCCCCCCCCCTCCCCTATGAATTTCATCTTCCTACTCCTCTGCTGTGAGAGAAGACAATATTGATAGTGTACTATTGATTTGAAAGCATCTTTAGCTAGTTTTTAGACATGCAAACAGACTAATTTCACAAAAGAAAACTTAATCAAGAAGGTACTATATAAGCTGCAATTCAAGCTGCTGCTATTAGATTAGGAGTTACAATTAATGTCAAGCAATAATGGCTTTCATCTCGTGGAGTGATGTGTTTATGACTCTTCTGACAGGCTATGGCAAGTCCTTGGATCTTTGGCTTTGCACCATGGATCTTTGATGAAATTAAAGGCAAGAATACAGGCAAGACTACCAACTCAATAGGTTGAGAGAACTAGTACACGTATCTGGCTTTGTGCTTCTGTTGGGGTGCTTCTTGGTGTAACTTGATTGATGATGTAACAACAAGTCCTATGATGACATCACAATGTGTCATAGAGTTAATAATGTTAGGTTTGGTTTATGGTTTAGGTGATGTCATTAATATGATGACATCACTGTGTGTCATTTCATTATGATGTCATCACAGCAAGGTACACCAAGAACCACCCTTCTAGTGAGTCAGCACTTTTAAGTGTGTGATTGCCCTCCTCCTTCTTAAAACCACTTATCGACTACCAGATTTCCTGTAGTTCTTTGAAAGGGAGCTATATCTAAAAATAGCCTCATACCCAGCCGTTCTAATAAAGAGTAGAACACCTGGTAAATACTGCTTGCCCATGCGCGTAATTATTGAAACATGTTGACATCATAATAGGACTTATGCATTACTAGGATTGGAATTATTAGTAATTTCAGTCAAAGGGGCAGCACGTTAATTGGAATGCACTTCCACATCCAAAAACGTACGAATACTGCTGCGTTTGAAAGAGTATCTACTCGATATGACTCTACCTGAGAAAATGACCATAGTACAGTTAAAATTCTGGCTTACTGAGAGAGGTATGGTGGAATGTTGAGACGTACAGCTCTCGAGATAAGATCTTCCTCTATATCAAACTCTCGATCTGCCATTACTGAATTTCTGGTTTCTAACAAGGCTAAAATACCACTGTCTAGTCAATGTCTTATCTGATATGCTTCCCAGAAACAAAGATGAGACAAAAGTGATTGTGCCATCAGGAGAGATTTCTATGATAGCTTAGAAGGTGTTATCAATCTCTGGACTTGAATGATAATCCCATTTCACTCCAGAACTCTACTTCCTGGTCCATATATACAATCATATAGAACGATAATAACAATATAATATTGATGTCACTTTCATTTAGTCAATTTTCCAGTAGTAATAATCCTATATAATGTAACTTTAATGCATGAAAATCTCCTTATATGATTGTTATCCTCATGTTAAGAGAAGTGCAGAAGATAAAAGTACTTTTTCTCCCCAATTACCATGACATTGCTTTAAATTGGATCCTGGGTTTTGATTTCATTCTCAGGATAAAGAGGCAATATTGTTATTACTTCAACTGTTTATGATAGATATTAAAATATTAATGAAGACACAAACTATAATACATATATGTTATCTTTAATTCATCCAGCAATGTAGGGGACTCCAATCTATATGCATATACCATAAAAACCATAAAAATAATTATTATTTGCATAAACCACAAGAAACATGAAATTAATAACATTAATTTCATGTTTCATTTATATTATAAAGTTGAAAGTTAAAGAAGGAAATGTGAAGTTATGGTGAAAAACAAGATCAAATTTAATATGAACAGAATTTAGTTTTAATATAATCAATGATTCAAAAAATAGAATTAACTTAAACTAGTCATGTTACTAATAAAAAGTCTCAATCTCTGGACTCAAATGATAATCCCATTTCTCTCCTTAATTCTTCTTCCTGGTCCATATATCTTTCATAATGTTCCTCGGCTATCAAATGTAAGTTAATTTCATTTTCCCTCACTCGTAACTTGTATCGCTTTGCTAGAAAAACAAATAATATAAAAATGATGAGAATGACTGCACTCTTCATGACATAGTAATAAAGGTTTTGACAGACAATATCTTCTTTACAATTAAATGGATACTTTCCATTGATATCAATAACATAACCAAGTCCAATTGCTGCATACCATAGACCAACCATTAAACCTCTCATTTCATGAGGAGATTGAGCTATTATGAACTCCAAAGATGTAGGGAAAACCAATGCATATGAAATTCCATACAATATTTCAGGCATGATCATAGATTTGTAAGAAGTTGTATCAAGATGAAAATGTTCTTTGCAAATGAAAATGCTGACATAATAAACAGTAGTAAATAATGCAAACAGTAGGCCCAATCCAATTCTCTTTAGCATACTGGGAATGTAATTATAGAAACAGGGATATATAACAAACTGATATATTAGGATGAGAGATCCAGATACTAGAGAGGTCATTGTTCGATTTAATATAAAGTTTGAAAGGAAGCTAATATCATCTTTATGAGCATTGATTGCTTTCCATGAAAATTCCTGACCACAAGAAAAACCAACTAAAACTATTAACAGTGGTATTAACCGTAACATAGTCTTGACATCTTGTACCTCCTCTTCTGAAAAAGGTCCTCCATATTTTTCCATACCCAGATCAAGTCGTGATGGGTAGTCCTCCTCCCAGTACGTCAAAGCACTACGATAACTTGGATACTTGTTCTTTCTGGAATAATTGAGTACTTTAGCAATTAAATTTAACTGGATTGATTTTATGAGGTGTAGTGTCCAACCAGTGTTTGAACAATGAGTTACTAATAATGACAGTAGATACAGCCACACCTGATAATACATAATACACTATTGCAAACTGTTTGATTAGAGTCACTCCAATTTGAATAATGGTAAATGCAATAGGCACATTTACAGAGTGCAAGTAAATTATAGCACTCAGTTCATCAGCTGAAGCTCCCACAGATTGATCAATACTAAATTGAACAATATTAGAATGAAAACTACAATAACCAATGACCTGTATAATGTAACCAGCAGACAATAATATCAAGAACAAGAGTGTGGAATCTGAGAAAGTCTTCACAATGACAGCCAAGCCTCCAATTATCCAAGACAAAAATGAGAAATGTACTCCAGTAATGATTGTGTTATATCTACCTGTCTTTACATCAGCAAGTAGACCAAAGAAAGGGTAGCAGAAATATATCAGACAATATATGATATCAAAGACAAAGTCATATCTCAAGTGTGGTTGATTATTACTATGTATGTAGTTGATTGCTGCAAAAGATTGAAGTAAACATAAATGAACATACATTAAGATATCCCATATGATGATAAACTTAACAGAACGTGAACTGATACGCTGGATCCTTTTTCTCCAAGATTTCAGTTGCTTCATCATTTCAACTTCTTAATTTATGTTATAACAAGAGGTTATTATTCAAGAATAGTAGTTTAATTTTCTTAGGTACTGGTATATTACAGCTTATATGCTAGATCAAATCTAACATTGTTGCTCATTAATCAGCTTTCAGTTTCGCCATAACGTTTTTTTTACAATAGTGTCAATGTGTAACATAATTTAACTGTACACTAGTCCAGTGTAATAAACTAAATATATTCACATAATTATCTTTTTTCTACTTGTAACAATCATTCTAATATGCTATATATAAATCTTTCCATAACTAATATTGTCACAGAAACAAATTATATGTGAAAAATAAATGATACTCTATATCTTTTCTCTCGGTTTTAGTTTTAAAGCTGTGTGTGTCTTGTAAACTATACCTGTAATGTTGAATAAATGTATGGGCCCAAGATAATATAACTATTGTACGTAATTATTACTGCAAGCATTTATCAGTAAAAGATTATTTGGTTGATTTAACCATTATTTGTTTATACAGGTTGCAATTGCAAACTTATTTTTGCTGAAAAGTAAGCATAATACAGTTTTTATTACTATTGTACTACTGTTTGTGTAGCTACACAACACTATTACTTCATAGTACATTACAATATTAGGTTTATTAATTTGCATATATAACCAGTGTGACCACATATTAGTTAAATCAACCAATTAATTTTTACAATAGATATACAGAGCTCATGCATGTTTACAAGTAAAGCAGACTTATGTAAGTTGGCTTTTACAATCTGTGAGCTTGTTGACAGTCCCACTTCTCAGCTGATGTACATTCTTCCTAATCAACAAATCTCTTACATACAATGTCTCCTGTCTATTACTTGACTGTAATGTTTGTAAGTAAATAAAACAAACGTTTTAACATAAACGTCACAATCAATATAATAATACTAATAAATACTGTAAATAGTGGATCAAACTGAGTCTTGTACTATGAGAAACACACACCAACAATGAACACTCAGCTGTTGTAAATTAAAAAGAATGTAAGATAAATACTACATATAGGAAATTTTTCAGAGGAGGAGCTCATTTTATGAAAATAAATTTGCCTATTCTAATTTAATGTGTTAGCATATACATGGTGTGTGCATAACATAGCAATAAAATTTAAGAAAGTTAAAATAGGTATTGGAAATAAAACTTCATGCATGCATGGAACCTGTTTTTGTCAAAAGGCGGAAAATTGAAGGTGTTCCACCTGCTTTTTCAAATCTTAGATTTCTTTGTAATGTGTAGTTCTCTTCCTAGTAAGTTTCTGCTTTAATTGAGTACTTTAGTAATTAATTTGACTGGATTGATTTTACGAGGTGTATTGTTCAACCAGTGTATGATTAATAAGTTACTAATAATGATGGTAGATACAGCCACACCTGATAATAAATAAGATACTATTGGAAGCTGTTTGATTAGAATCTGTCCAATTTCAATAATGACAATTACAATTGGCACACTTGTAGATTGTCAGTAAATTATAGCACTCAGTTCATCAGCTGAAGCTCCCACAGATTGATCAATATAGCTAATAATTACATGACTATTAATGTACAATTTAGTCAAGTTTGTTTGTTATAATTCAATTTGTAAATATTAGAAATAGCAATATTTAAGCTGTTATTGTTAATTAATATGTGCATGGTCAGTTAGTAAATAAAGAAGTTGACTTTTATTGAAAAGAAGTAAATTATAAAAATTCTTAACTTAACATTCATTAATATCAGTTGGAAGTGTTAATAAACTTTAAGGAGATAATGAGTTGAGTCTAATCAACCATGTTGTGTGTTGTCGTCCCTTTAACTGACGCATCATTTCTTTACATTCTGCCACAGTAGATGAAGTAAGTGTAACACTATCACTAGTCCACCTAACATTTCCAATGTTTAGCTCCTATAATAAAATATAGTTACTATATCACATTTTACACAGATAACAAACATTTTACAAACATAATAAAATATTTATTAATTAAGACATAGACTTAATAGTATTGTATCAGTCTTGTTATGAGACTGGACAGGCATAAATGTGTCTATATTAATAGATTTATAATATGGATAGCTATAACTGTCACCTGTCTTTTGTTTTTTTTTTCTCTTAAGAGAGCCATCTTCTGTTCTCTTAATAACTTATTTTGTAAATCAAATAGAAATAATAGCTACTTTTATTCATCTATTCCTCTATTTGTCTACCCATCCATACTTTAGTCTATTTATTGATCAAATATTCATAAATTTTTTCTTATTTTAATGCAGTTTTAAACATTAGTCGTTCATCAAAGTTAATAATTGTAGGTGTGTGACATTTTTAATAGACAGTAAATCTGTCAAATCTGTCAATATCTAAGAACAACAAAGACAGTATGATCAGTATCCTTATATGGTGTCTTCTGAATGTCATGCACATAATTATTGGAACAATTGAGAATTAGTTGAACTAGCATAGACATGGCAGTTTGAAAATAAGAACAGTGGAAAAACTTTGAATTTCTCTACTACTTTGTCACTGTCAGAATCTGAGCTACTGAGAATATAATAATTATAGTAATTTTGAAAGTAATTTTAGATACATTTTAAATTATATTTTTACCTATTAAATAGTTTTCCTTTCCTTCATTAGTGTTGTATTTAAACAAGACAATATCATAATCTGTTGTGTCATTGAGTTCAGGGTCTTTAGTTAAAAACATACATCCTCCATAAAGAAACTTTTTTGTATGGACAGATAGAGAATAATTAAATATTGTTGATTAATGGTTGAGCAATGGATTAACAATCAATGGATGGTTACACACAGTCTTCAAATTTATTTTAAAAAATTGTTTCATTGATAGGTCTATCAATAGGTAACACACCATATTTTCCTTTAATCTTATAATTCCATCTTGCCGTTTTCTTTTCTGCAGTTTGCCAAAAATAACACTACCTATATATTAGTACCAATGATAATAATACCAGCTAATAGTAATACCTTTATTTAAAATACTTCATCTAAAACCGTTTAGGATTAATAGATGTATCTAGAAGAAAGACAGATCAGTGACTCTCATGGATAGTACTTGGACTATCTTTAGCCACACCCTCACCTGTCTCTTTCCCCTCCTCCTTGTTATGGCCATTTATTTTTTTTCTTCAGTCATAGTTGGAGTTGGAGGTCCTGTTTAATCACCAGCTAATATGATCTCCATGATCATCGAACCATTTTAAACATCCACAGAAATATTTAATGAGTTGTCCTGTAATTATGCACATATACTGTAGTCTCATTCCCCGGTTCCTACTCCAATATATTAATGCTTCACTTGGGAATGACATTATTACTCAATGAAAGTGCAATGGAAATGATGTATTGAAATCAGCCATGAATGGGTAGTCTCATTCTCAAACCCACATAATCTAACATAATATCTTATTGTTCCAATAGGGTTCTCAAATATCCCAATTTTTTTCTCTCAATGCTCTGATAATGGTATAATCTGACTCCTCTACCATTCGAATACTACAACATCCACGTGTATCATAAAGTGGGTGTGGCTGAATGAAGGCCACACCTTTGTACAACATGGTTGAACCATTACAATGAAAGAAGAAATGTGTGACTTTTACCAAATTTATAGTTTAAAGAAATATTGCAAGGTATTTTGGAAAGAAGAGAGAATAAGATGGACACAGCTACAGTTGGATTTGATTCTTAAAATGTTATAAAAGAGAAATGTCTACCTTTATCAAGAAATTCCAAATCAAATTAGACAACAGTTATCCCAATCTAGTGTGAATAATCACCAAGTCCCCCTATGAGGTCCAAAGCTTGGGGTTTGTTTGAAATTGTTAATTAACTATTCTTTTAAGACCCAGTTGAAAAACTAATAACAATATATCTTTTTCTAAAATTATTTCAGAAAGATCCAGTAGTTATTAGAAAATGAAAGTCATCTCAGAAAATTATGATGAATTAGTTTTTCTGATCCCACAAACACAATGTACAATCTTCACAATAAGACCAGCCCTCTGATACCAGCAATCATAGATAATACTAAATTGATTATAAAGAACTTTAAGAGTGTCAGTTGATGTCAATACTCTCTGTTCAGTAGAAGATCAAATTAGAAATACAGGATTTGAGTAACTTACTAAAGATGAGTAAAGAAATACAAATGCTATGACATCTTTTAGAGGAAAAAAAGGAGATTGATGATCAACGTTGTGACTACTACTCTTTATAGACTGAAACATTCAGTCTGTTTTTTTAAGCTTGAGTCAAAGTATATATAACATTTTTGTATACAACAGTTTCAGACTCAGATTTCCATTCCAGATCAACTTTCATACCCTATTGCAATTATTATCTCTATGCAAAATTTCATACATGCATGATTAATAATATTCATAGGCAACTATTAATAAACTACTGGTAATAAATTTATAATTGTACTATAAATAGATTTGCATCCACAGCTGTATATATTGCACATCATGCTAGTAATAGGTACTCTAGTTACTTTACATTATAAAACAAATATCACCTGATATACAATAGATTCAATCTTAAAGTGACTCCTTTCTTTGTATTATACAACAATAATACAGAGTGATTTATACTTTACTTCTGGTGATTGTTTCTCTCTTAATAAAGGAGGGTTGTTGTGTTGCAAGGAATTCTTAGTAAAATTATGTATGTGTCCTCTGGCAAGCATTGACATGTTAAGGTTCACCTAATTAGGCTAGATGTCTCTACTGGCTTTATTTTGTGTGATACCAATGCTTTGTTAACTGATCCCATGAAGTGTTCCTCCCACTGTAAAGCCGGATTGATTTTGCTTCTAGGATTTATATGATATTAATAATTTTTGATGATATCATTAACATTAATGTACTTGAAGTTTACATATAAAGCCAGGCTATCTGATAGCTCATTTAACTATTTGTACTATTTGTATTTGTACTATTCATCATATGGAATCTGATAGCTTGACTTGATGTATAAATTTATATCACATTTATGTAAATGATATATCATCACTTAGAAGTGCATGAAAGATTGCTTGTGCATTCACTCCTACATCTACTCATAGGCTATACTATCTTGTATAAAAACAACTATCACTCTCAAGAGAGTCAATTGTTTAACCAACATCTTTCACTACAATGTCATGCATTATCATTGTTTACATAGTTGATCCAATTAACCACATGCTGTCACAACTCACATACTATAATTTTTCCTTGTTTGGGAACTGTTGAGAGCATCAGTCAAGTAAACAGACTTAAGCAATGTCTCTCATATTTTTCCTTTACTTAAGTTTGTATGTTGTACTGGGCTGTAGCTGTAAAGCAACTGAGATACCTGATAGTCAAATAATTATGGACATTCGTGACAAACCTTTGATGAATCAAGCAAGAGAGCATCGTTGTCATTTAGGTCTTCATGTCGACGAAAGTGGAACCTGTGTATGTCCAACAAACAATTATGGTGGTCTTTTGAAATGTGAAACTTCCAACACCAACCACACACCTGTAGTTTTCTTAAAACGAAGTTATTGGCTTGGCTATATTAACAATGGAACACTAGTAGCTGGTTTATGTAAATTTTGTGACAGCTTTTATGCCAACACTACTGGCAAATATATTCAATTGCAAGATAACCATATACAATGTATAGGTCATCGAAATGAGTCTTCTACTTTATGTAGTAAGTGTAACAATTATTTTGCTGTCTCTATGAATTCAGAGAAGTATGAATGTACTAAAGACCCTAAGAATGTACCAATAACTATTTCCATTTATTTGTTTACACAAATATTTCCCATAACTTTGCTCTTTCTTGGTCTATTTTTCACAAACTTTGGATTAGTCACAGGCCCTTTAAATGCTGTCATTTTCTTTGCTCAACTTTTTGATAAAGTCTTTGATCTTAGTGGTTTAGGACTAATCCCAGTTAACAATGCAAGTAAGCATTGGGCAAACATTCATGAAGCTCATTCAATTATTTACGGTATATGGAATTTACATTTCTTTTGGCCAGTGCTTCCTAACTTCTGTTTTTCAGAGAATATATCAACTATCGGTATACTTGCACTGAACTATATAGTTGCTGCCTCCCCTTTATTACTAATAGGATTAGCTATTTTCATTCACTGGATTGGAAAACGAGTTAACTGGACAGAATGGTGTCATCAAATACCACTATGTTGGCCCAACATTGACTACAGTACTTCTCTTGGTAATGTAATAGCTTCTTTTATTCTCTTGTCTTATACACAATTTGCTGTTGTTACATTTTATTTGCTTATTCCAACCCCAATGTATAATGCAGAAGGTTTCGTTGTAACATATAAAGCATACTATGATGGCTCTATGACTTACTTTGGTAAAGAGCATGCTCCATATGTCACAGTGGCGATACTTGTGTCTGTGTTCCTGATCATATTTCCTATTATTTTGCTTTTTTTCCGGGCTGAAGGATCACACATCTTTGACAAAATACTGAAGCCATTTCAAGTTGATTTTAGATGTGGTTGTTTATGTAATTTGTGTAGAAGTTGGAAAGTTTGGAAGTGTTCTCTTGGTATGGGGCTGCATGACTATCGTTGGGTATCTGGCAAATACTTTATTCTACGTCTCTTCTTTTTATGTTTGTTTACTGTGGCTCCAGGATCTGTTGAAGTTTTTCTAATTGAATGTTTTGTTTGCATGGTTGAGTCACTTTTCTTTTTAATTTTCAGACCATATAAACATTTCTTTTATAACTTTCTAGATGGAATTGTCTTTTCACTACTTGCTTTTATTTCCCTTCTGAATATGTACCAGTATTTTCTGACAACTAACAATATGCCTCTTTCTGAAACTACTCTGATCTTCTAATGTGTCTTTCTTTATATACCATTAGTATGGATTATTGGATATATCATGTTTAGAATAAAAAGAAAGATACATTGCCGCCTACCACAAAGACATCAACCAGACAATGTGATAGAACTGCAGGAAGATGACTTTTCTTACAGTTCTACTGATGAAAAACAGCTATTCACACGAAGCATGCCCGATTATGGAACACCCCGAAAAATTAACTAGTTATTATAGTGTGATTACTTTCCTTTGTTTCTCTGCTTACTATAATTAAATTGTGTTATGTATTTTTGAAATTCTGACAGCTGCTTTGTGTTACAATAAACTATTTTAAATTTTAATATAATTAATAAAGTGAAGTTCTACTCCTATTGCATATATGTGTATGTTTTGCTTTCACATTGAACTCACTCTATTATATAAACGCAATTAATGTCATGTCTGTTATAATGAAGAGTTAAAGTATTTACTCTTATTACAGTTAAATATATGTATCAAAATATTGAGGGAAGATTACAACATACATTAAGGTATTTAGGGAAGTTCTACTATGATGGAGCATTAAACTACAAATGACATATGTGTGTAAATTGTTTTTATATTTCATGTCGCTTTAATTTTGTTAAAATTATTTTATTTTTATTTAAATTGATTTAAACTTCTTTTGAATTCTTTTAGTTTTAGTTTTAGTTTTGGCTTTGGCTTTAACATAAATCTAGTTTTAGTTTCTTAGAAAATGATTTGTAGCAGTTAAATAGTATTATTAAAATTTTCTTGTATTTTTTAGTTGTAATTCATAAGTGTGATTTCTATAAAAGAATTTTTTCATCCAGATCTTGACATTAAGTGCGTGCATCTATGTAACCACTATTGAACATATAATGTAGCAAATATATAAATTAACATTATACTAGTAATCTGATGATGTTAGAGTTTTAGTTATGTCCCACCAGTGAATATTAAATTCCTGTGACATACATCTAGAACAGAAAACAATTGTTCTGATTTTAGCAGTGATATTGTGCAGGAGGAGGTTTACTAGCGATATTTTATAATGGTATAATGAGCTCTCAATTGTGGCTGAAAACATAAAACTAATAAGTAGAGAGTTTGATGTATCTAGAATGGAAGCCGAGGACGGACATTCAAATTGCTAATTCCTATTTCTTCCGCGTAGTTTCTCGTTTTTAAAGCCCAGTTGCAGAAGGGCAGACATTACAAAATAGAACAAAATTAAGATCCTAACCCAAGAAATGGCTCTTAGTACTCGCGCTCCACGTTTAATTAAGTAACAAGAAAAGCCTAATAAAATAAGAAATGACGTACGTACTAAGAATGGAATAAGGAATAAAGAATTGGAACTCATCGACTGGTACGTACGGAAGCCTCAGACGGACATTCCAATTCCTATTTCCTATATCTTCCACGCAGATTCGCGTATTAAAAATTCCAATTAAAAACCCAGTTGATGAGTTCAATACGGAAGCCTCAGACGGACATTCCTATTCCTATTTCCAATTTCTTCCGCGGACCTATAGGAAATAGGAATTGGAATGTCCGTCTGAGGCTTCCGTACCTGGGGTCTACGGAAGCCGCAGACGGATATTCCTATTCCAATTTCAAATTTCTTCCGTGCACCTTATATTCCAGTTAAAGATGTATTTGTTGGGTTCCAATTCCAATATACAACCAAAATCAGCAACCCAAGCAAACTGGGAACATCTCGCTGACACCCAATCCTAAGAGACGGCTAAGGGTACTCGCGCTTCGCGTTTTATTAAGTAATAAGAAAAGCCTAGAAAGCTTTATACTACTTATTGGTAATGACAAAATATATGTAAAAAAATTTACAACATAATAATGAACACATTATTGTAAACATCCACACTAGAGTTTTTAATTACAACTATTATTAAAGAGGAAATAGTAAATTGACACCAGTTTTCCTTAGCTGTCATGTTGTTGTAAAAACATAATATAAGAGAGCCAAGATTATATCAAATTTTTTCTATAATTTTAAATGTTCAGTATATCTTAAGCCTAAAAACGTTATTTTTATAACTAAGTGTCTTGAACGTCAGTCAGAAAGCCATACTTCATTGTGGAATTAATACTATTTGTAGACCCTAAACTTAAACATCAGAACCTAAATGTATTAATTTCACATTAAAGCATGGCATTCTATTACTAGCACTCTAGACACTTCCTTTATGCAAAGCTATTTCCAGTTTACATAAAATCTATTTGTATTTATTTTGACCTTTCAATGACTTCAGTAGCTTCATCATGTTTTTAAGAAAAGAATTTATATCTTCTATAATACCAATACTTTGGTTATGTGTAATACAACTAACTTTGAAACAATCAAACATATTGATTGCAGACTTACACTATATTAGCAAAATAAGCTATTGGAGTAACTTAGTTCATTATCCTTGGAAATTAAACAAGTAAAGATAGAGTTATAATAGAAAAACAAAGATCAATTATAACATGAACAGAATATAGTTTTTAAGTAATCAATGATTCATCTACTGTTATAATATACTTAGCCAAAGAATAGTTGAAGAGGAGCATACTTAAACTATTTACGTTACAATTAAATAGATACTTTCCATTGATACCAACAAGAAAACAAATCCATATGCTGCGTAAATTGGCCAACCATACCTCTCATTTCATGAGGAGAATGAGCTATAGTGAACTCCAAAGATGTAGGATAAACCATGCATAGGAATTCCATACAATATTTCAGGTAATAATCATAGCTTTGTATGAAATTGTGTTCAAATGGAAGTGTTCTTTACACGCAAAAATAATGACATGATAAATAGTAGTGAATAAAGTAAAAATTAGGCCCAATCCTATTCTTTTAGCATACTGAGAATGTAATTGTAAAAACATGGATATATATAGCAAACTGATAAATAAAGATGAGAAGTACAGATAGTAGAGAGGACATTGTTTGATTTAATATAGTTGCTAAAGAAGTGGGTATCATATTTATGAGAATTTAATTTCATCCATGACAATTCCTGACCAAAAGAAAGACCAACTGGATATATTAACAGTAGTTTTAATCTCAACATTAGTCTTGTCATCTTCTATCTTCTCTTATGAGAAAGTTCCTCCATATTTTTCCATACCCAGATCAAGTCATGATGGGTAGTCCTCCTCCCAGTAAGTCAAAGCACTACCATTACTTGGGTACTTGTTCTTTCTGGAATAATTAATTATTTTAGCAATTAAGTTGACTGGATTAATTTTATGAGATGTAGTGTCCAACCAGTGTTTGAACAATGAGTTACTAATAATGACAGTAGACACAGCCACACAGTAGTGTTGTTTTGGTATATCAAAACTAAAACGAAAAGTACTTTTAGTAAAGTATTAGAGTTTTGGTGAACTAAAACTAAAAGTAAAACTGAAACTATTTTCCTTCACAACTAAAACTAATACTAATACTAATACTAAAAGTTTAGCTCTTACTTAAAGTAAAACTAAACTAAAAGTATTAACTTTGCTTTTAGTTTTAGTACATTCATACATGCATCATGTTACACATCAATAGACAAGAAAGAAAAGGTGAATGCTACCTACGCATGCACTCTCATTATAGTTGATCTTTGATTGTAAATCATGGCTACTATTGGAAGACCTAGGGACAGCTGTGTAGGGAATGTTTTTTGAAATATTTAGAAGAAAATAAGAGTGTATGTTTGATGACTTGGAGTGATGGTGAGCATGGTAAATTAGGTCATTCCATCCAAGGAAAGTTTTGTACCAACTTAAATTGCCATTTAAAAACTAAACATCATGAACAGTGCAAGGAGCTTCAGAAAAAAGAGAGTAACAAGAAAGAAAAAAAAAGGTAGAAGGGCAAAAAGGAAGTCAGCTTCACCAGGATTTAATGGAACACAAATGACAAAAAGTAATTACTGTTAGTATAACAATAACATAGCTATAAGAAACTAAAATGCTTTACATTATAGTAACTAAAACTATATCTAAAACTAAAAAATCATCAAAATCTACTATAATTAAAACTAAAACTAAAACAAGATTACATTTCCTACTAAAACTAATAATATCAATACTAAAATTATTTTCATTACCAAAACAATACTGCCACACAGCCAGTAATGACTGTGTTATATCTACCTGTCTTTACATTAGCAAGTAGACCAAAGAAAGAGTAGGAGAGATATATCAGAAAATAGGTGATAACAAAATCAAAAACAAAACCATATCAGAATTGATGTTGAGTATGACTATGTATGTGGCTGATTGCTACAAAAGATTTAAGAAAACTTACGTAAGCAAATATTAAGATATCCCATATGATGATAAGCTTTACATTGAATCATTTTTCTCTAAGTTTTCAATCCTTCATCATGTAAACTTCTTAATCTAATAGTTGCTATTTATTGTTGGTTTACTAATATATTACAGCTTGTATACTAGATTAAAACATACATTGCTGTTTATGAATTAACTTTTAGTTTTGTCATAATGTTTGTTTTACAAAAATGTTATAGCATAATATAATATAACTGTACAATGGTGCAATGTAATGAACTAAATGTAATCAACAAATCATCTTCTTTGTCTAATTGTAATAGTCATTATAATATGTTCTATAGAAAATCTTTGCATAGCTGTATATTATCACATTAACAACATACATAATAAAATAAATGATCATAATAACTCTATCAGAGCTTTAGTGTACAAATTTTGCCTGTCTGCTTAATAGACATGATCTTGATAATAGGACAATAACTATTGTACATAATTATTTCTGCAAATATGTTTACTGAGCTCTCTTAAAAGTCTACTGGTTTGATCAATCTAATACTCAAAGATCTTACAATTTATGAAAACGAAGGAATGATATGACATTAATCTACATAAACATAAACTTCAATCAAATCAGTACCATTCTTACCTCGTCCACCAGTTGTAAATTAATGACTCGCTTTCCTTGCCTGTTCATTATATGGATTTCTTACGTAGTTTAATAAAAGAAAGAAATTTCATCCTCCAAATACAACAAACTTATGACTATCATTGCTCAGTGTTGGGTGGACTATTGGCTGAGCAGATTCAGTAACTTACATTGTTAACTTCAGAAGTCCTTAAAATAATCTTTAATACTTTCATGTTTCAAATTTTTAATTACCTCAAGACAAAATGCATGTGCTGCTTGAAGTTGTCATATCCTATGATATGAACCAAATGTTGAGCAATTGTAGTTTACTATTTCATGACATAGCAAATACTTGAACTTCCAAGTATGGTTATTTGTGATTAGTTCTGTACTTGTTAAATTTTTCCTCATCTTTTTTTTCTAAAATGAAATTGCTATAACTTTAAAATTGATAATTAATTTTTTTTGTTTTTGTGTTGTTATAAAAAGTGAACTGTTACTTTATTATATATACAAGTTGTTCATTAAAAACGTAATAATAGTAAAAGTGATGTTTAGCTTTAAATTTGACAATTTTTAATAGGAGCAGGTCTTGTTAATATAACCTTATAGAATTAAAAATGACTTCTGGATATCAAAAAATCGAATCATAGATCTAAATTTTAAAAAGTTTATGTCATATTAAATATTAATTATTCATAAGCATATGTTTCCCTAACAGTAATGTTCGTCACATAAATTGCTGAAATCACTATTTTTTCTGAAGCACTCAAAATGAGACCCATAAAAGATCATGCTTTGCAGGTGAGGTGTCCGAGACCCACAAAAAACCATGCTTCATAGGTGAGGTGTCAAATCTCTGTAAATTTGGTGTCCTAACCATTTAAGGTTATTCAATATTGAGTGTCATAGGCTAAAAAATTAGCAAAGACAGAAAAAAGATAAACAAATCAGCATTTGACCAATTGCAGTGTTTCATTAAAAAAGGGTCAATGGCATTTCCCCCTCCACCCCCCAAAAATATGTTTGTTAAGGCTTGATTTTGGGTTACAGTTTCAACTATTTATCATAAATTAATCAATAAGTACAATTTACAGTTTAATTCTATGGTTCTTTTCTATGAAAACACCTAAAATTTCATAAAGTCAACAAAGGAAAGTTTTAGTCATTAAATAGATATTCTCATAATCCAGAATAAATTAAGTGTCATTTATTTTATACTTGAGCCCTTTTTAATAGTTTCATTTAGTTGAATGATCATTCAAATATAGCTGTTCCCATTGAGAAGACTAAAATGATGTTCATCAACTTGAACATCTCTGGAAAAAGTCTTATGTATTTATCTGAAGCTTTCGTTTCAGATTTCACATTTGTCAATTAGTGTCAGTTAGTTAATAACTCGTTAATACAATGTCATAGTAGTTACATGTGTCTTCCCACTGGCTTGACTGCCCCCCCCCCCCCCTAGAAAAATTCTCAACGAAGCCATGAATTGTGTCTGTGATGCTTAAAGACCTTGTCTCAATCAATAAATAAGTGATACATAATGAGGTGATTATCATAATAAGTAATACTGTAGATGATTAAATACTATAAAAAATGAAAAAGCCTTTGATCAGGTTTAAGTGGGTTGGGGAAAAAAATTAAACAATTTGCCAGTTTATTTAATCTTCTTTACTTAGCCTTAATACAGTTATAAATACTTTCAATGTTGTTGTTAGTCTCAGTAACTGTTAAAACAACAATTGCTTTGTTGCTTAAACTAACTTTTAAGTCATTTTAACAGTTGCTTGGGAACTATTTTGTGTAATCGATTGACTACAATCATCATTTATTTTAGTTTGTCCTATTTATAAAAAGTGCTACTTGATAAGTGCTTGTGATATATCTGTTGACTCAGCTTTAAACTGTAAGATTAATAGAGATGAACTACAAAAACGTGTGTGTTCGTTCTAAAGGAGCTCTTGTGGTACTAGCAATAAGCATGTTGCTAACAACTACTACTATAATATCAGGAGGTCTTTCAACAAATTTCATTGATAACTATTCATATGCCATCTTTGCTGCTATTGGTCTTCATTATCTCTCTTATCCTCTTCTTGGTTTGTTAGGTGAGAAATGGATGAGATATAAAGTCATACTGGTTGGAATAATATTAATGTTTGTTGGTTTCTTTATTGCCATAGTTACATTAGTAACTTTAAACTTTCTACATCTAAATGGCATTGCTGTAGTTGGTATATGCTTAGTTGCAAGTTTTCCATATTTTTTTGGATATGGTATATTTGAAGCTAATGTGATCCAATTTGGTACTGATCAACTTCAGTTTGCACCATCTCAACAGTTAAGTAGTTTGGTTTATTGGGTTTTATATTTGAATTATTCTTTATTAGCTTTTATCTTGTTAATGGCATCAATTATAACAGCTATTGTTTATAAAAATAGTATTTATTTTTCCTTCACTTGTATTTTTGGTTATGGTGTACTTATTGTCATCATTGCAGTCTTATCACTTTGTTGTTTCAAACATCACTTGGTTATTGAGCAAGCTCAACACAACAATCCTATCAAACTAATCTGGAGAGTAGTAAAGTATGCTTTAACTCACAAACAACCAGTGAAACGTAGTGCCTTTACATATGGAGAGCTTCCACCATCTAGACTAGACCTAGGTAAAGAGAGATATGGAGGACCATTTACTACTGCACAAGTGGAGGATGTCAAAAGCTTTTTATACATACTTAGTATTGTTTTAGGGACCTTTGGATATGGATTTCTTGACACAAAGAACAAAATTTCTGATCAATACTTAATTTTCATTCAAATAGATGGTCCAAATAGTTTCACAGAAAATTTACTACTGAAATGTCCTCTGACAGTTTCATATCTTTTCATTGTATTTGCTGTTCTTTTCTATCAATTTATAATAGTTCCTTTCTTCTCTCACTACATTCCTAGTATGTTGAAACGTATATGGATTGGACTAGTGGCAGTGTTAGTAGTGTCTATAATGACAAGTTTTATTAGCTATTTCATGACTAAAGATATCGAAAATACTTTAATTATTGACGATATGTGTTTGACCAACATTAACAACATAACCTTTGAAAATGGACTTCAATCAGAAATGGTCACCTTACCTTTCTATATCATGGCTCTTCCTCAGTTTTTGTCTGGTATTAGTATTT
The DNA here is from genome assembly GCA_963693285.1 of Xestospongia muta. Lineage (NCBI taxonomy): Eukaryota > Metazoa > Porifera > Demospongiae > Haplosclerida > Petrosiidae > Xestospongia > Xestospongia muta. The sequence goes on along the minus strand of OY848919.1, from coordinate 6,356,192 downwards.
TCTTTGTTCAATTCACAATTATTGAGTTTATTTTAGCTCAAGGTCCTCGTATTATGCAAGGATTGTTAATTGGAATATGGTTCATGCACTTTAGCATTTACTGTTTAACATTAACCTTATCTAGCTCTTGGTTAGGTTGTCACTGGGAGTATTATGCTGTTAAGTCAAGTGTTGTTTTAATCTCAGTCATTGTTTATACTATTGCTGCATACAAATACAAGTATAGACAACGTAATGAACTATCTGATGTCAATGAGAGAGTTATCATTGCAGAATATACTGAAAGACAACTATTGCAGGAATATGGCACAAATAATGCAGTTCCTTAAATGAATGAATAATAATTGTTGTAACTTATTTCGTGATTATTAATCCTTGTTTTGCAGTGTCCGGACATTTTAGCATGTAATCAATAATAAATTATCAACCTCTTCTCTATTTTTGTCATGTTAAAACTAATTAAATAAAAATGAAACTTTGTTACTTAGACTTAAACAAAAACGTTTCTTAGCAGATGAAAAGCATTTAGCTTTTTTATAATATGTTTATTCAAACATTTATGTAAACATTCATGTTTCTTTAATATTTTGCTAAGGAAATGAACTTGTCTCGTGTAATATTATAAGGTAGATCGATTTTTACATATTCAACTAAGGACATAAAATTATGTTGCTACTCCCAGAATAGCAAGGAATATGTTCAGCAATTCTAGAGCAACCCAATTTTAATTTTAACTGTGTTAAAAGTCCAGTGATGGCCACTGGTGAATGTTATAGCTCTTTCTGTGACTTTCGATGTTTCAGTAATATGTTATTGATAAACTCATCAGAATCAGTTATAAAAATGATCCAAACTTTATAGAGTATTGTTTGTTTGTGGTATGTCATTTAGAAAGTGGGGGAATTTCAGGAAACATGTTGAAAGATCTCATAGTGGTAACATAGTCAATTAGGGAATGACTATAGACTGCATATATTTGAAGGTGTTATATAAAGTCTAATATACATCTTTCTCCAATATAGTTCAAATGATGTTCATTATCAATGTCGATGTGTAGTATGTGTCTTCATCCAAACTGAAGCAGGTTTTGAATATTGCATATTGTATATCTCTTTTTATTCCAAATTACTTAAGGTTCAAGAATATAATAAAAGATTCTGTTCCTTAAAATTAAAATTACCAATAGCATTCAAGTTCTAGCTTTCAAATCACTTTACTGCTATAGAGTCTTATAACTAAATAAAAAATATGGACAGAATTATGTTATAGAGCAAAATAATTGGTAAAAAATTATATTGTGCTGTACCTTTTAGTGTTTGTTTGATCAACATTTTCAATCAATATTATTTTATTATCATTATTTATCAAACATAATGCAGATGTGCTAAACAGAAGATGTGTGTTGTATCAACACTGAGATGTGTAGTTTACTAAATTCAGCACACTTGTTAATAAATTAACACACTTTTGGTGTGAATGAAACTACACATTCTTTTTTCTGTGTACATGAACATAAGATTTCACTGCATCTTATCTAACTATATCTTCTAGTTACATGAGGTAATTTTATGCTATCTTTGTATGTCACTTTATAATTCATTAAGAGTTGGTTATTCAAATATCTCTCCTCTTCTTGCTGGTATATTATTTAGTTAGAGTACTAGGGTGCAACAAATGATGTTGGATGACTGACCACATCCATGCTAAGGAGATTCATAAGCTATGACTATACAGTCATATACAAATTGTACAAATAGATGTGATAGACAACCACAATTAATTAAGGACTAAATATTTAAAAACAAGTACTAATACATTAAAAGAATACAAGATGCATTTAGCTTGTCAAAAACGATAACTAGTTTTAATTTATCATTAAATATCAAACTTTATATTTATGTCCATTTTTCTTTAATGTTAGAAAGTCCATTCTTCAGGTATACAACTAGCTCCATGTTTGTATGGACCTTCTTGTTAAGTTAACCTCTGTAAAAATAAATATCTGACAACATTTCACTAACTACTTTATATCAAGTATGGAGATTGTGCTTGACTTGAATTCTCTTATTATGTCAATAAAATTTATTGTATCTCTGGATGTTGTAGACCATGAGAAAAAAATGGTACTAGATCTTTCACAGTGAAGCAATCAATAATTATTATAAAATAAAAAAGGGGTTCACCTTTCATCAAAACTAAACTATAAGCAATGATAAATACAATTAACATCCATAAACCATTGTTACTATATTCATGAAATTGAAATGGGATAACAGACAACAGGAAAAACCTTAATTCTGCAGGAACCTTATCAGTATAGGATGACATTATAAAACTATATGACAATGGTATCACTATATAAGTTGATCTTAAAATGTACCTAAAACATGAACTATAGTGTCATGGCAATTAAAAAAACAATGAAAAGAGACTCCAAAATGGATGCTTTACATGTACATTTGTTTTAACCATGTTCTGTCTGAATCAGGTTGAAGTAGTTATTAATGTTGTTTTAGTAGACTAAAAATAAAACTAAACTAAAAAATTTCTTTCACAATCAACTAAAACTAAAATGTTCGCTGCCAAAAATTAAAATAATACTAAAATTAAAGCTGACATTGCGTTACGTTACTATTAGCAGTGACAAAAAGGTTTCCCCTTCAATTATCTCATTAAAGTGTCACAATGTTTTAACTTCATTTATTTTTCTCAGTCTAGAGAGAAGTCTAGTCTTGTTTTTTTTGTAAACCAACCAACATTAATTTCATACTCTCATTGGGGTTACCACTGTGAGGAGAATAAAATAATCTAAAAAGTTTAGAATTTGCTAAATATAACAATATTTTACAAACTTTTGCTTATAAATATTTTACTAATCCATCCACCTATCCATCAATCAGTCCACCCATCTATCTACCTCACTCATGACGCAGTGATCTCATATATAATACTTTATTAGTAGATGAAGGGGACTTATCTTAGTCACTAGCTGGTGGATTATTAAGTGGTACTCCATCATATTCAAGACTCCATAGACCTTTTAAATTACTGATATCTAAGGATATTATCAATACCAACATTATGACTGATATTGAGAACTGAGAGAGACGATGAATGTGACAAGGAACTGAACATAGTCTGAAAGAGAGGGAGGAAGAAGGAGAGGGGAAGAGAAGAATAAAAGAAAGGAAATAATAGTCAAAATAGACTGACCATCATTTAACAAACACATATATTTACACTACATTGTTTAAATGTATACCATACATGTAATTTAAGTCACATGACTGTAATAGATCAGGTCACATGACTGAGGTCATTTATAACAATATTCATAGTCTAAATGACATGACTTACTTGTTATAACCAAAATCTATTGAAGATACAAACAGTACAATTCGTCAATACGTCAATAAAACCACTGCTACTTTCCTTATATTCTGAAGACTCATCACTTGAACTCTTGCTGGGACTAACACATCCCTTTACTCCTTCAATACATCGGAAATAGAACTCTTGGTAAAATTCTTTGTACAAAAGAAATTTCATTGTGCAACATTGCTGTCTGATCAAATCTTGGGTCATCCATATTGATAGTTAAATCAAAATTATGATTCCTCTTTGTCATAGAAAACAACTGTATATCAGTCAAATGATTAACTAAGTGCTAACTTGAGATAACCTAATTTACTAAAATCAGTGACATAATAGATTTGATTGGATACAACAAACTGGTGTCACATAACATAATAGACTTCACTGTAAATGATGCACACATAATGGTCTGGGAATTGTTTATTACTGTTTAATTAATGGACAAATTGAAAAACAATAGAATGGATCAATGAATATTATATTGATTGACAAATGAATGAACTAAATGGATAGAATGAATGGATAAATAGATAAATATTTCAATCTTCTATATACTGTACTTGTTCCTCATTTTTAGCAATGTAACCAAACATATGAGCAAATGAGTTTTGTATAATACCTCTTGTCTCTGGTACGTTTTCTCTAGCAATTGTATATGTCTTATTAATAGCTGTTTGACCATAGGAAAAAGTAGTACCTACAATGAGAGAGAGAGAGAGAGAGTCATCTGGTGATCATGCATACATTTCTCTATCTCTTTATCTATCCATTCATCTATATATTAATCTACTTACTCATGTATTATTTTGTCTATCCATCCATCTATTAATGTGTATGTCAAACTGTCTCTCTATCAATCCATCCATTCATCCATTATACCATTATATCCTTCTAATACAGCATCCACAATAGGTCACACTGTCTCGTTGTTAACTTTAGCTTGAGTAGTATCAGCTCCAATAGTATATCAAATGTTAATGTCTTTGTAGATTCTCTTATAGTTTTTTGTGAGGTAAGTTCACCATTTGAAATATAAGATTATAAACATAAATACTTGACAAATGGATGAATTGATAAGTGTGAATGGATAGAGAGTAGTCTAGTTGGCCAGATCTGACATGACAAAGTCTTTCATATGTGCTAGGTGTCTATCAAGTATTACCACGCACTTAATTTAGAGAAAATACTGTAGGTGCTTTCTGTTAAATATGGCAAAGTGGGTGGGAACCATTTTCCCTTAAGTAGAAAGTGGCAGACAACTATCCGGACATATGAACAGATAATAGTAAATGTAATATAACTAGTAGGTATAGCAACTGTAAATGTCAGGACCTTTCATTGAGAAAGAGTAGTTGGTTAAGCCTTCTTTACTAGAAACAATTAATGATAAAAGATAACTAACTAGCAAAACTGCTAACTACTAGATACAGTCTACTACTGTTACTAGAGAGTAAGTTTGTTTAGTAGTATGTTGATAGTTGTAATGCTATCAAGAAACCTTCTGATGTTGTATGGATCAGCACTTTCATAGAATTTTTAACAGTGTAAATAGAATGTGTTAATAAATATAATACATGTATTATTGTTAATAAATATAATATTATTAATTTGTTAAGTGAACTGTGTGTGTAGGAAATAATTAATTAGGTGATTTGACAAATTAATTGGGTTTGATTAATATATTTTATTAACAAAGTAATTAATAGTATTAGGCATTGCAATAATATTTAATTTTATCAAGGTAATAACAAAAGGGCTATTTATGTAGAATTTAGTCGAGTTTGTTTATAATAATAATTATATTTTTCAATATTAGAAATAACAATATTGAAACTTTAATCATTAATTAATGTAGGCAGGGTCAATTGCCAAGTAAAGGTTTTCTAGAGAAGCAAATTTAAAAAATTGTAATTTTGTTAGAAGACGAAGAACTGGGAATTAAAGTATTTAACTAATAATTGACTTATTTAAATTTGAAAGAATGTATTTTTAGTAAATATATATCTATTAACAATAGTTAAAAAAATAACTAATAACGATAACAGAGTACGTTACCATTAATGGACAAACTTTTCAAATTATTATTTTTAACACAAATATTTTGTAATTGTTGTTCACCAAATTTAGTAATATTAGGACATTTAAAGAGATCTATTACTTTTAACGTTTTATTGTTAGTGATGATATGACAGAAATGAGGTATATCTTTATCAGTAATATTATTGTCAAACCACAAGCGTAATGCCTCCATTTTTTTATTACCAGTTAAAGCTGATGCTAGGAAGTGGTAAGTATCTGGTAAGAGAGGCGAGGAATAAAGATGTAGGACCTCCATTGTTCTGTTAAAAGTTACTACATGTGATAGTTGACTAACACAGTTATTATCAAAATGAGAGTTATATACAGAAAGACTCCTCACTCGACATTCATTAATATCAGTTAATAATGTTAGTAAACTTTGAGAAGATAATAACTTGACTTCGATCCTCCATATTGTGTGTTGGTGTCTCTTTATTTCATGTATCACTTCTTTACATTCTGCCACAGTAGATGAAGTAAGTATAACTTTATTACTTTCCCACTTAACACTTCCACTTTCTCCTATAATAAAACATGGTTAGTATACAATATTTTACCTATTCAAAAATAGCTATACACACACTCTAACATGTTCAATTATGATTTTCATGCACTAATGAAGACTATCACACCATAAATTTATGTTATATAGATGTATACATATATAATAACTATAGAAAATGATTCATTTTCTTTGACATTCAATCCATAAAGCAGCTGAGTCTTGTACTCAAACAATGATTAAACAATCATGTAAACAATCCATTTTGTTAACTTTCATTCTGATAGATACCTTAGATTGTGCCACATCAGTGTATGTACTATTCCTAACTACAACATTGTTTTAAAGAGAGTTAGTAATTTGTGTCTGTACTTACGTATAAAATTAGAAAACTATAATAGAATTCCATCTTTTGATATCAGATATTTGACAGAATACTGCATGCGACTGACCAATGAAATTGTCTATAAAATTAATTATTACTTTTACTAGTGATGTCATGATCATCCATTATGTCATGTGGTTCTTCTTTAGTTAGTTTCTCATCTAATGATGGCTCTTGTTGTATACCTAGCATCTCCTCAAATGTCTGACTTAACTGAGGATCATCACTTTTAATCTGATCATGTAACTGTACCACCTAGAGCTAAACAGATTATTTGATATAATAGAAATCTAGTAATTGTTTACTTTTCATGTTCTCCATCAACCGATGAAACTTTTCTTCTCTCTCCATTGACTGTAAAGTTAGTGACATTATTTTTCTTGTAGCATCTCAATCTCTTTTTGTTTCTCTACTAACAATTTATCAGTAGCTATAGAACATAATCATATATGGTATGCACTACTAACAGTACTATAGCTTACTTTCTTTATATCTGGCTAACTTTTCAATCTCTAAGGTCTTTGCCTTACTCATTTTCTCTGATAGTTTGAGCTTCTCTGTTTACATTAGGTACATAGTTATGTTTCAATTAATGTACAGGTGTCAAGTACCTGATAAAGTGTCAGTTGATTGATCTTGGCATCCTTCTCTCTCCATACTGTGTGCTAGTACTAATAAAATATACACATACAATACATATATGCTGATTATTATTAGCTCCCAGTTTTGTTAAGAAATTATTGTAACAGTGACCTTGCCAAGTTGTCATATTAATTTTATTGTAAAGTATTGATGGAAATATAATTAATTTGGCAGATGTAAAAGAGAAATTAAAAAATTTAAAAAATTATGCAAAAGTAAATAACTGTAGACATGACAGCTGAAACAATTTCAAAATCACCATATTATTTTTAACCCTTTACCAATGCTATTCACACTATGATATGTACTACATTACTCTTACTCACTTTCCATTTCTTGTTGTACAGAATGTAACTTATCTGACTGTAACTGTCCTTTATGAACATGAATGATATTACGAATGATATGTAAAGATTACTAACACATGTGTATATCATACCTTTATCAAAGACATCTGTTGACCCCATAAGTTTACTAGAATAATGTAATTCTTCTTTGAGTGAAGTAACCTTCTCTTCTAGAACTCTCATCTCATTTGTCATACTTCTAAGCTCCTACATATATCAATAAGTACATTAAGTCTAGCAGTGAACTCATATGTCTTACTTTATCTCTGCTACATTTATCCCATATAGTATGGAAACCTATTGTTATCTTGATGACTCCCATCTTTATTAATATGTGAAGATTGTTTTGTGCTTCCATCAATAAAATATTCAATACATTTTCTGGAGCATAACAGGTCACAATAATGGAGTTGCCTTCATCAATTTGCTTAACTAACACTCTCTTAGCTATCTTTCCAAATGCCTTCCACAAAAGCTCTCTTATTTCATTGAAGGTATGTTTATCTGTCTCCCATTCTAAGACAAATTTGATGGTCTCACATTTGAGAAGAGATGATGGACCTGTCATAAAGTTCTCCTTTTGGCATACACTGAGTTTCATTTCTTCACAGAACTTATCAAGTTCAGATTTGTAGGTAGTAATGTGAACTTTGGCTTCTTCAACATTGTAATGATTGATAATGGTTTCCAAGTAACCAGTATTAACTACAGTACATTTCTTATCGACTACCTCCATGACATCATCAAATGATTTGGCTAGAGACAATTGAGGTTTTAGCTCTCGAAAGCATCTCCCAAGGAATTTTTTGAGCTTTTCTACCTTTGGCAAAGGCACTTCCATTGAAGATACTTCAAGTGTGGGTATTTCTGGTGAATGTGAAGGAGGTAATGCCATGACTCAAGATTTAATAAGAGGTGCTACAATATCAATTAGTATTCCAAATTTTCCTCTTATACGAACAAAGTTATCTTGATAAGTAGGTGACAAATAGAGCTCTGCTACATGACCTACAATAAGAAACATGTTATTTTTATGGTTACTTAATTCTGTTCCTTAACTTTACTTACTGTAATCTTTAAGTGTCTCCTTTGCTACATGTACTGTCTCCTCAGATTTTAATAAGACACTAGCAAAAACTTTCAGTTGACTTGGTTCCTTAGATACTGTGCTAGATAGTGCTCTCAAAGGACCGTCAGCTAGTAAACCTCCTGATTGTTCAATTTCATCATATGTTTCTTTGGAGATAACTCCCTCTGTATATAATGTCTGAACTATCTCCGTAGGAAGAACAACCTTTGTGAAACTTTCAGAATGTTTCTGAAGTATTTGATCAGTGAGATCATGAACTGTATAAAGATAACAAAGAGAAAAATAAATTTAAAAAGTAGAGTTATAATAGGTCTCACTTTCTTTTAAAGCTTTGTTATAGTCTTCTGCAATTGTTTTCTCACCGATTGCTTCTGTCCTCAATGTTTCTATAATTTCTCTTCTCGTAGCAGTGGGTTTAGAACTAAGCCACAACTCAAACATTTTGACAGTTTTGAAACCAGTACTTTCGTTCATTACTCTGATACCCTCTAGCTTAGTAGTATTTAACTTGAGGAGTACACCAAACTTGTACCACTCGGTATCAATTCTAATGTGCCTACAAAGCTCGTCAAGAGTTGGTTTTTCGCTAAGAAAAGCCTCAAAACCTGTTAGCTCTCCTCCAACTGCCATAGCGAGAAAAACAGGCGTAAGTGACTCATTGGGCATGCTAAATTACATCTCCCACGCCCCTATTATATATTTCGTTATTCATCAAGTTAAGACAGAGTTGATCATTCAACTCAGGAAATATGTAATGAGCTTTGTGGCCAGTGAAAGTTGTGATACTATTGTTCACAATCACTTACTGGAAGTGGAAGATTAAGCTGCAACAAACTAATTTAATTCCTTCCATATTTGGTCATTCCTTTATCATTTCTATAGCTACATTATTATGGCTGATCTGGTTAATTGGCTTTCATCCATCGTGAGTGACAACATTAATAATTTGATTTTTGTACTGATAATAGATGGATGGATGGACAAATGGAAAAGAGAAAGATAAACAGGTGGTCAAATATGCAGTAACAATTTTATAGATGTATCTAAGCTTATACTATAAGTTGGCTAAACTACTGTTCTCCATTGTTAGTTGAACACAAACTATTTTAGTAGGTATATGATGTAGTGGTTTGTCCATTTCACTGCATTCATGACCAGAAACCTTTTACATAGACAACAATATCTGTTCTCTCATGAGTTTGTAACTTGAAGTCTGTTTTTTACTTAATAAATCATAAATGTCTTCATTATATATCTCAAGATATGAAATTATATACATATATATATATATATACATAGATATCTGCTGGGTATGCCAGGAAATTTCTGTTGCTATTGATCAGGCAGTCAAGTCATCTCATAACGACAGGTAAAAATGAATAATAATAAAGGTAATAATTAATAATTTATCCTGGATCATTGATTCAGCAAAAACTCTCCTTAATTAATAATATTGAAAAGGGTTCAAATCTCTGAATTAACCCTTTAGCAGGTGGGGCCAAATTAAGTGCAAATACTGTGTGAGCGGCTCATATTGCAATTTGACACTAAATCAAAACAACGCTTTGGACGCTTGTTACCAAGGCTTTGTAATGTTTCCATGGAAGTATTTGCCATGATAGCATTCCTGGATCCTCTCTACTATCAGCAATAGTAATGGTTACAAAATACAGTTAACATCAGCAATAATGCTACGAAGAATGAAGCGCTTACTTGAACTTCATTTACGAATAGTAAATTCTGAAGAATTGCCATAAATGAGATCAAATCTAACTCACAGACTACTAGTGACTTTTTTGGACCTTACTTTTCTGCCGTAGACTAGCAGCCTAGCAGCCTAGCAGGTAAACTAACGGATTTATGATGCATTCTCTGGACAAACCACAAAGTCACGCCCAGCATTATTTGGGTGGAGTTACAAGAAAACATCTTGCTGGTATCAGAAGTTACTCTAGTTGATTATCTGTGATTTTGACGGTTTATTGTATATTGTATTATTGATTATTTAGTTATTAAATGTTGCACTACTAGAGTATGCTGGTATAATCTCGTCTTCTTAAAGCAAAAGAAAAGTAAAGCAATATGCAGCTAGTAATATTTGATTATAATTATTCATACGACTGTGATGACCTCTGACAGAGAGATAAGTGTGGTATATATACAATACTTTTGAACATGTATACTATTAACATTCATAATGTAACTTTGTGCTGTATATTTCAAAGCATGGACGGGTCTGTAATGGTGTTTTACAGATGATGTCTCCTTTCTAATTGGCTCAGGAAACGCCTGGTTACTTAACCTCGTAGGGAGAACTCTTGTTAGTGCTACATGTCTCCTATCAGCAGGATGCTTATGGCCTTCTAGTAGACTTGCAACTAAAGAGAGACTAAAATCTAATTAAGTAAGACTTTTCTCAGCCACAGTTTTATCAAGATGCTGGCATTTACAATACTTAGGTTAAGTAAATGAAAGAATACTCTCTTTTGCCACTTTTGAGGTCTATGACAATATCCATAGTATAGCACTAACTGATCGACTCATTGACACCTCCCATATTCAAGTTGTAATTGTCTATCATCACCAGTTTCTGTACTGACTCAAATCCTTCTGTAACTGCTTTGGTTCTGCATCATTTTTCCATCATATCATCTGTGTGGAAGGTTGATATCACGTGTACCATTCTCTTGTCTTTCCATTTCAAACCCATTATCATTATGTTACCATCATCAGTGATATCACTCTATACTACACCTATACAATGGTTAGGTAATTGATTCCTTATTTGTTTTTATTATTACCTTTAGGTAAAGTTGTTGACTTAAAAGTCTAATTTAGTCCCTTGCTATCCTTTTTAATTGTCCCACAAGCCTCAAATCCTTTCTGTTTAGGTCCAAGAAGAGGGTAGGTGATGAGTAATAGTACACTCTGTAACCTATGTTAGAGAGAAGTGATATAGTTCCATAACTAATCAGTGACCAAGCCCTTTCTCAGCTGAACCATCTTTTTCTTTCCATAGTAACATCAGTGGTACTGTTCATGGAAGTTACCAGTGGATTTCTTTAATCTTTTTTACATTAGAAGTAAAAATTGTAATCTATAAAGAAACAATTAGGAAACCCAAACAAATATTTACCTAGTCTGAAGCACATCTGAATGACCATCCAAAAGCAGGTGGTCGTGAATGGATAAGAAGTCCTATGCAAAGAGAAGAAGTAGACCAATACTGGCTATTATTATCACCATGGGAATAATGGGGTTCCCTACAGTGAGGTAATTTTTGCTATGTACTAGTTTACTATTGTTCACACATGATACATATTAATATATTGTTATATATATTTACATCTAAGTTTATACAACAATTTATGTGCAACAGATCTTACTGGAGTACCAATTCACTATTTATGTCTGGAAGATTTCAACTCTTGATGAAGATTTTCCATCTCAACAATGCAGAGAAGCAGCCTGATCGTACCAGTGATAACTATGATAAGATTTACAAGATATGGCTACTCTTTGATTTAGTAAGTAGTAAAGGCAATCCAACTAGTCCGTGTATATTGCTAATCAGGAACTATCTGCTGATGACGGCATAATAGGATATAAGGGAAGACTTTCATGGATTCAATATATGCCTAAAAACCACAAGTGGGATATCAAAGCATAGGTATTAGCTGATACAAAAAAAATGTTTATGAGTACAATTTTAAGTTGCATACAGGTAAATCTATACATACTTTACTACGTTCACTTCTGCTCCCACTGCTCCACCTAATTCAGCCACTCCTAGTAATCTTACCACCCACACAATTAACATAATATATAAATGAACAATTAAGTATTTTATTTTTCTTATTTCCTTTCTCACCTCACTACATTCATTTACTGCTTCACCTAGTCTAACTGTTGACATGATTTGGACGTACTGGTTTGATTTGGAATGCTGTTGCTGTGGTCTGTTGGAGAATCTTCATATCCTCACTGGCAGATTCATTGCTGTAACCATTAAAGTCACTATAAGAATCATTGCTTGGTAGATGATCAAAGTAATTAAAATAATTATCGAATATGTCTCAAACTGTTGCTGCAAGCCATTGAAAGTTTCAAAAATAATTTCCTTCAGCTGCTTGCAACACAAAAAAGCTTATATTTGTTGTACACAAATATAAAGCCTGTTTGTATGTACTGCTGCGTTCCGCCCAAACCGGAAGTAATTAAACATACGCAAATTGTGCAATTGACCATTAAAGGATTAATAGTTGATCTGAAGGAGCAAAGAACTGACACTACACTGTTATATAGTAGTCAAATTTAAAAAATCGTAAGATTAAGCATGCTTACTACTTTTGTATTAACTAACTTTTAAAAATGTACATTATGGATGTTATTTCTAAGAAAACATGTTATTTTAATATAATTGTTTGTATATGTGTTTCTTTTAAAATTAACAAATTTTGTTAATATAAGAACAGTTTTTTTAAAAATTAATGAAAATCCCTTTATTTTAAAAGAAACATAATTATAAAGAAAAAAACAATCGAGTGATGATAGGTAAACCATATTATGCATATTTGAGGGATAAATAACTGGACATATTCTTTTTATCAAATGAATGATATGATTTAAGAACAAAAGGAAAAAATAGTGGAAATGGACAGAAAAGGTAACTTTGCGCTGAAATTATACTGTAACAATGATAATGGCTGTGAAAGTGAATGATAGAAATTAAGAACAAAATTAAGGATAAGGTACGGAATGTACAGAAAAGGTAACATTCTGATGGAATTATACTGTAACAATAATAATGGTCCTAAAAGTAACAAGTTATAAATTTATTGACATGTAATAAATAGTTAAATTAGGTAAAAGTAGAATATCACATACTTTTTCCAGTTGGGATGGTTCATTGTGGTTGATACAAACAATTGAATCTACTTTTAACTCCAAAGAGAAATTTTTTAGGATAGAAAGATGGCAAATTATCGACGCATCAGAAATATTTAACCCTTAAAGGACCATCAATTAATTTTTGTTTTGTAATTAAAGAGCGATCAATTATTTCATTGAGACCACGTAGTTTCCGCGTGGATTTCTCTCCTGTTTGGGAGACTTCTGACTAACTTTTGCTTCAAAGTAGTTTTCCTATGTCTTTAGTGTCTTCTAATATCGAAAGTAAGTTAGGCCATTTGATTTATTTTGTTTACTCTTATATTATCTAAATAAACGCCCCATTTTCTCTCCTATTGTGATATTTGTATCTTATTGTTGCTTCATATTAGTTTTATCATGTTCTTAGTTTCTTCTGCAGCTAAAAGTAAGTTTTGCAATTTGATTTATTTTGACCATTTTTGTAATATAACTCCCCGTTTATCTCCTATTGTTAGTTTTGTCGTTTTCTAGGTGTCTTCTACTATCAAAAGTAAAATGCACAGTTTTTTATTGTGTTTAATTTTTTTTTTACTTTAATATAATATCAGCTAAAACATCTATAGTTTGTACAGCTCATTTTTTCATGGATGTCACTACCAAAAAGTAAGTTATCATTATTTTTTATTATTTTATTATTATATAGTGACCTAAGTAACAAATAACATATTACTAGTTATTATATATTGTATAAATGAATATTGAATACTGTAGGTGATAACTGTGTAATTCATAAGCAATTGGTAATTATAATCTTTTTTGTGTATGATAAGTCTCAAAACAAGGAGTAGGATAAAGTGGTGGATTGTTAGTACAGGTTATACAAACATACGGTGTTAACCGTCTTGAACCTGATTTTCTGTCGCTACATATTACATAATCTCTTCTTTTGGGTACCTTTCTCATGAAATGTTTAGAATCTTGCAGACATTGCTCCTGTTGAATGGATCGGTGTGTGTGACTACTTATATGTGTTGCTCTTTGGTCTTCAGAGAGTGCTTCAATTAATTTTCTTCTATATGCAAGGTGAGATAATTGTTGTAAGTGATGTTGTGTGATGTGTTCCTTATAAATGATGTATGAGTTTACTACAACAACTTCCAACATCCAAAAGTACACTTTATGCCACCACTTCAGCGATTTATGCAGGAAACTATAGTAGGACACCAACTGATCCAGTTTATCTACACCCAGCATGTGATTGTTATAGTCAACCACCACTACTGGTTTTTCCTGAAATTTGGAAGTACACCTAGTAAGTATACAAAACAATAATAAAAATAATCATAATAATAATAATAATAATAATAACAATTATATATAATGTATAACAATTATATGTAATCCTTACAACTTACCGGGACTGAACTTGCATCATTCCTGCTTTGTGTTTTGTAGACAACATTAGTACGTTACGTTTGTCAGTCCAGGACAGGCACAATATTTTGCCTGAACGATATGCTTCTATTGTATCCCTTGGTTTCTTGGCCTTTGATTTCACAGCCAGTAGAAGTCCTTTTCTATTGGACATTACAGTACCTAATTGAAAGTAATAGTATATTTGGTAAGATATAGGTAAGTTACCTGTTACAGTAACTCCAATAGTGTCCAACTTCATAGCAAATTGAGGACTACTATAAAATCTATCTACATATAGATCATAAACCTTATGATGAAGGTCGTCTAAAAGGGTTAGAACAACTCTAGTATTGTGTTGTAGATCATCTCTAACTAGTCACAGTCTCTTTACCATAGTATATGACAACGTTATGCATGTACCTTGACTTGCTGTCAGCTAAGACATATGCCTTGATTCCCCATGGGTGTGGTTTCCCCTTTAGGTATTGAAGGCAAGCAAGTCTTCCCTTGAATGCTATAACTGATTCGTCTATTGCTATATGTTGTCTTGGTTTGTATACTGCTCTAATTGTTGGGAGTAATAAATCAAGGAAAGGTTGGATTTTCCCTTTTTTGTGCTACCATCTATTTCTTCAGCATGTAACATACCATATATTTGAAAAAATCTGTTTCTGGAGAATACAGAACGAAAGAAAGGGAGGTTAGTGGTGACATCAGTACTCCAGTAATCTTTTAGATCTGGAAGTTTACTATTCCCATATTTAGGATGGTAGCTATAAAACCTTTCATTTCTCTAACAGTTATAGGTTTCCATGTTTTGTATAGGGAATTGGGAGTTATCTGGAGTTTCAGACAAAAATTAGACAATATAGTAATAAATCTATGCTAACCTTCATAGTACTAATTTTTACATAGCATACTCATTTGTGTTCTTTGTAAGGAAATCAAACACAACATCACTGAAAAACAGAGAAAAGCATTTCAAAGGAGACTGACAAGAGCTATCCACAGTGCTCCCACAAGTTTCATCTTGTATTGTCATTGTTACTTGATTCTGGATTGTCTGTAACCATAATATACATTTTGTTAGGAAATAAAATCTAACCTGAACCACGTCCTCGTAAACCACGCCCACCAGTTGGACCACGTCTTCTTCAATATCACCACCTTCATTACTGCTACTATCACATTCTCCAAAACTATTATCTAATACACTATCTTCATTATACTCTAGGTCATCCCAAATCCTCTCTTCCAAAAACGTATTATCTACATCACTGTCACTTTCGTCATCTTCTCCATATTCCATGTTTAGTCCTACATCTAGCTATTCATCCAAAATTTCTAGAATTTGTTCTGTTGTAATTCTGCATGCCATGTTGTTTACTGATTGCTATAGATACAAGCAGCCTCTCCTCTATGCGAGTTTATTAATTAGTAATTATTAATTAATATTAATGAATATTAATAAAGTTGTAAAAATGACGAAAATAATGATAAATATGCAGTTTAAACTAAGGTAAGTAATATAAAATAGCAAATTATTATCTTGTCACAAATGTGTGACATTGGTCTCAAAATGAAAACTTGCTGGTCAAAATTATTAAAATGAAAATTATTAAAATGGCAGACAGAAAGAAAGGGCTCTCTGACTGCTATCGGTGCAACGATAAAGGCAGCTGCATTCGATGTAGCTGTATAAAAGCAGGGCAAGTGTGCCCTAACTGTCTTCTGTTGAGACGTGGCCAATGCCGTAATTGTCCATTATCTTCTTCAGGCCACATAATGACAACCTTTTTTCAGCCTCCTCTTCGCCTGCATTGAAGAGGTAGTTCACTGGAAGGGGAATCTTTTCTCTGTTCCGCGAGGTAACTGTGGCTGCTCATTTGTTAAGGAACTGGCTCGTTTATTCAGTGTGTACGCTGAGGCTTCTGGTCTTGAAGCCATTGCTATGAAGGCTGTAACTGTACTTTGTGTGTTACTTCTCGAACGACCTCACCTGAGATCCAAATATCGCGAAATCAATCCTGTCTCAAGCATCGTCTCCCATTATAGCTTGATGGTGATATCTTCTGTTTGAGGGTTGTTCCCTTCAGAACAGGCTGACAAGTGTTGTTTTTAATGAATCTCGTAATTAAATAAGGTAACCTTATGCTTCTGGGTAAAGTGAGAGATCCCCTTCGGCTGATCAATAAGGATGGAGTAGGTGGAGCTTTATCTCTCTATGACTTTATTCCTCCTGATCCAAATTCTCCAAACTCCACTCCTCTTACTGTTCTTGATGTCTTAAGATCAAAACAGCCATCCCCTCAGCAGGCCTTAGAGGAGACCCTGGTGGATCGTTCTTCAGAGGCTCCATACGTTCATCCAGTGATATTTGAAAGAATTGATGCAAAGTGTATTAGATCTGCTGCACTCAAGACCTTTGGTGCTGGTGGTCTTTTGAGAACTGATGTGTACTGCTGGAGAAGATTATGCAACTCCTTTGGAAATTCTTCAGAAGAACTATGTCAGGCACTATCCCTTGTGGCAAAGCATTTATGCTCTTCTTATGTACATCCTGATGGGATTAGACCCCTATTGGCATGTCGCTTAATTGCACTAGACAAGAAACCAGGAGTTTGCCCCATTGGTGTCAGTGAAATACCCCATAGGACCATTGCTAAAGCGATTCTGTCAGTTCTGAGATATGATGTTATGGAGGCTGCTGGCCCTCTCCAACTCTGTGCTGGCCAGATTGCTGGTATTGAGCCAGCCATCCATGCAGTAAGATCTACTTTTGAGTGTGAGGGGATGCAGGGAGTATTATTGGTGGATGCCAGTAATGTGTTTAATGCACTGAATCGCTCCACTGCTCTCCGTAACATTAGAAAAATTTTTCCTTCAATTTTCACTGTATTATACAATTGTTATCGTACTCCTTCTGATTTATTTATAGATGGGTTGACACTCCAGTCACAAGAGGGTACCACTCAGGGGGATCCGTTGGCTATGCCAATGTATGCCCTTGCCACTGTCCCTCTAATACAGAAACTCTCCTCTAGTTCCCAAGTAATTCAAACTTGGTATGCAGACGATGCCTCTGGTGCTGGTCAGCTCTGTAACATTCGAATACGGTGGAAACATATAAATAAGATGGGAACCAAGTTTGGTTACTTTCCTAATGGTGCAAAGTCATGGCTTGTTGTGAAGAATGAGTGTCTACTAGAAGCATCTGAACTATTCGAGGATACAAATATACAGATTACATCAAAGGGCTGTCCCTTACTTGGGTCTCCGATAGGGTCCTCTGACTATGTAAAACAGTATGTACAAACTAAAGTTAAGAAATGGTGTGAATCCCTTGGTTGTCTCTCTGATATTGCGAGGATACATCCTCAATCTGTTTACTCAGCATTTGTTCGTGGAGTAGCTGGGTGGTGAATCTCTCTCTGTCAACTAAACTAATCCCTGCCCTGACTGGCAAAGACTCTACTAATAAATTATGTAACCTTTTCTCCCTCCCTGATAGACATGGTGATCTGGGGATTAATATTCCATCTGAGCTTTTATGTGAATTTGAATCATCTGTCTTAATTTCTTCCCCCTTAGTGTCTCTTAATTATTAAACAAGAATGACTTACACTACTGAGGTTCTGTGTGAGCAAATCAGTGCCCGATCGAAAGTTGGAAAAATGAAAAGAGAGAAATCAAAGTCACGTTCAGCCATCATATGTGAGTCCCTTTCAAAAGATCTACGCCTCTCAATAGAATTAGCTAAAGAAAAGGGGGCATCCATCTGGCTATCATCACTTCCAGTGCAAGAACATGGATTCTTCCTACACAAAGTAGGTTTCCATGATGCCCTCTCCTTGAGATATGGGTGGAAGCCAACAAATATGCCATCCGAATGCATTTGTGGCAATTCATTCACTGTTCATCATGCCTTCTCATGTGTAAGGGTGGGTTTCCCTCCTTGATACACAATGAGATTAGAGATATAACGGCTGACTTAGTATCAGAGGTATGTCACAACGTCTGCACTGTGCACAGATGGTGCTCGTTTAGATATAGCGGCAGATGGCTTTTGGGGTTCAAGGAATGAGAAAAGTTTCTTTGATGTTAGGGTTTTTAACCCCTTTGCCTCTTCGAACTCCTCTGAATCCATTGCCACTGTTTATAGAAAACATGAACGGGAAAAGAAGAGAGAATATGGTCCACATGTTAGAGAGGTGGAACATGGTACCTTTATTCCACTGGTAATGTCATCACAGGGGGACTGAGCCATGAAGCAAGCACCTTCTATAAATGTCTTGCATCTTTAATTGCTACAAAAAGAAACCAATCCTACTTTAAAACTATCTCATACATCCGTTGTTGTCTTTCATTCACTCTACTTCGTTCCTCTATCCGGTGTATTAGAGGCCATCGATCTGTTTGTGGCGACCTGTTAGAATACGTCTGTCACCAAAAGACGTTGTCAGCTCTGAATCTAGAGTAGCAGGACATTAGTATGTACAATGTACATTGATTGTTCTTCCTGTAACCCCATTATGTAGACTTGATATTTAAGATGGTCATTCATTATTATTATTTTAAATATATATTTACATATGTATTACCTGTACACATAATATCATGTTGTATTAATAATTATATGTGAAAAAACTTCCTGGTCACATATTTGAGACATTGGTCGCAAACAGATGGTAGTAGTGTGACTAGTGTTACTGTCACAAATATGTGACATTGGTCTGGTAAGGGTTAATGAATGGAGGTTATTTCACACATGTAAGGGTTCTTACTCTACTGACAAAATTATGTTTTCCTATAATTTCAGGAATGCTATTAAATAGTTAAGTAGACTGTAGTTGAAAACAAATCCATCTCTGTTGATTTTTTTGCAAAAGAGGGTGATGTTTTTGAAATTTCCAAACTTTGAAACACTCTTGCAGAGATGATTTTGTGCTTAATGTCACATGGTCCATGTATAAACAAGTCGACCATATTGTAATAACTGTAGAGGATACGAGTAATAAAATGGTGCCTAGGAGTTAATGAAATACCTAATGTTAATTTAGCTACATTATTTCTCACTATGGTATCATCAATGATGGCTTATGTATGTTATTTCAATACCGTAGTCAAAAGTCCTAATTCAAAATTAATGTTTAAATCATTAACAGTGAAATATTTTTGAGTTTTGCAGTAATGAAGTAAATATCAGAGTTCTATATGTGCAACACCTTCAAAAACATTGAATCTCGTTATGTGCAGACATCCAATTAGTGGGCAAGGCAGGCACACCTTCATCGTCGTCATCGCCATTCACGATATCATGTGTAACAGCATGTATAGTAAGTTACTCAAGTGTTCAGCTTCAAGCCAGTTATTTTGGTACCATGCTACTCACTTGCTGAAACACCTTAACGAAGTGCATCAAGTTACTGTTGGTATGTGAAGTACTTATATTTGCAATGTAATAATGTAAGTGGTCATTTAATTCTGTAGTTGTCGAGAGGAAGTCATTTTCTAATTGGTTATCTTTTCTTAAATGGAAGGAATCATATGAGGCACTAACAGAGTAATATGTGGTTGTGAGTATATCCATGAGTAACATACAATTTCAAAGTTAATTATTATGTGTATCATAAGGAAACCTACACATAGTGAAAAGTTCTAGAACTACTCAATTCGATACTTGTTTAAAATGACTACTCTACTTCGTATTTTTTTATAACTTCACAGGTTGAAGCAACTGGCCAAAAGAAACTTTGTATAATTTGAAAATTCAATAAAATTAGAAAATCCACACGCAGATCAAACTACAGATCAAAGTCAATGCCACTGAAGTAATGCAATAGAGGTTAAGTTTTAGTAGCTATAGGTTACTTAACAGATAAACTAAAAAAGCAAAGAGGAAGTCACCTTCACCAGCATTCAATGGAACACAAATGATAAAAAGTGTTTACAGTTAGTATAACAACATACATATAGGAAAGTGTTGTAGTTACATGTATTTAACTAATAAATTTTTTTATTAAAACTAAAACTAAAAACAAAATGCTTTACATTACTACAGCAAGTCATAATTATTATCATTCATGTACATGTAACATTGTTTACCTGTGTGCATATCCATATGAGAGGATCATTTGATCACTATGATCCACCTCTCCCATGTACTTATTGTACTCATCCACTACCACAGGTCTATTTATGTCCTTCATTCCAATGTTTTTACTCCTTGTCCTTCTATGTTTAGTAGACACCTCATTAGAATGGATGGTAGAGAGCATTGCAACTGGCATTTTATCCATCCATTTCAGACACATTATTTTATTGTCACAAATGGTTTCACTATATGTCTCTTCTTTTGGAGTAATAAAATGAAACAAAGGTTGGTTTTGATCTTGTAACTTTTACTTTTTTATAGTTTTATGGTTTTGAATTTTTCTGATAGGCCTCTTCAATCTTTTCTGACAGTTCCACAACCTTCAAAGCCTAACCCCTATTTTTCAAATCAGTGAATAATGACATGACAATGTTGTGAGCCAAGCCTTTTTCTGGTGCAGCATAAAATAAATCAAGTGAAATAAAATGGCGGAAAGAAAGAAAGGGGTCTCTGACTGCTGTCGGTGCAACACTAAAGGCAGCTGCATTCGATGTAGCTGTGTAAAAACAGGACAAGTGTGCTCTAACTGTTTTCCGTTGAGACGCGGCCAATGCTGTAATTGTCCATTATCTTTATCAGGCCACATAATGACAACCTTCTCTCAGCCTCCTCTTCGCCTACATTGTGTCCAGATCATTCTGCTAACGCTACTCTGTCTATCCTTAACAATATAGCTTCTTCTACTTTCTGCCAATGTCCAGGTCCTTCCAAGGCTTTCTCTGATATTAGTGATGATGTAACTTCATCGGCCATTTTACTGACCCTTTCCCCTTGTAAATCGCTCACAGATCATTCCTTCTTTGTATGGGGTTCAATGAATTCCTCTTCATTCTTTTGTCTAGTACTGCTGCCTTTGAAGAGGTAGTTCACTGGAAGGGGAATCTTTTCTCTGTTCCACGAGGTAACTGTGGCTGCTCATTTGTTAAGACACTGGCTCATTTATTCAGTGCGTATGCCGGCCTTGCAGGAGACCCTGGTGAATTGTGCTTCAGAGGCTCCATATGTTCATCCAGTGAGTGATATTTGAAAGAATTGATGCAAAGTGTATTAGATCTGCTGCACTCAAGACCTTTGGTGCTGGTGGTCCTTTGAGAACTGATGCAAAGCGTTTATGCTCTTCTTATGTACATCCTGATGGATTAGACCCTTATTGGCATGTCACTTGATTGCGCTAGACAAGAAACCAGGAGTTCGCCCCATTGGTGTCAGTGAAATACCCCGTAGGACAATTGCCAAAGCGATTCTGTCAGTTCTGAGATATGATGTTATGGAAGCTGCTGGCCCCCTCCAATTCTGTGCTGGCCAGATTGCTGGTATTGAGGCAGCCATCCATGCTGTAAGATCTACTTTTGAGTGTGAGGGGACGCAGGGAGTATTATTGGTGAATCGCTCTACTGCTCTCCTTAACATTTAAAACATTTGTCCTTCAATTTTTACTGTATTATGCAATTGTTATCTTGCTCCTTGACACTCCAGTCACAAGAGGGACAGTATGTACAAACAAAAGTTAAGAAATGGTGTGAATCCCTTGGTTGTCTCTCTGATATTGCGAGGATACATCCTCAATCTGTTTACTCGGCATTTGTTCGTGGAGTAGCTGGGTGGTGGATCTCTCTCTGTCGAACGACTTCAGATATATGTCATCTACTCATGCCACTTGGAAGACATGATAAAGACTAAACTAATCCATGCTCTGAGTGGCAGAGACTCTCCTAATAATTATGTAAACTTTTCTCTCTCCCTGTTAGACATTGTGGTCTGGGGATTAATATTCCATCTGAGCTTTTATGTGAATTTGAATCATCTGTCTTAATTTCTTCCCCCTTAGTGTCTCTAATTATTAAACAAGAAATGGCTTACACTATTAAGGTTCTGTGTGAGCAAATCAGTGCCCGATCGAAAGTCAGAAAAATGAAAAGAGTGAAATCAAAGTCACTTTCAGCCATCATATATGAGGCCTCTCAATAGAATTAGCTAAAGAAAAGGGGGCATCCATCTGGCTATCATCACTTTCAGTGCAAGAACATGGATTCTCCTTACACAAAGCAGCTTTCCATGATGCCCTGTCCTTGAGATATGGGGGGAAGCCAACAAATATCCCCTCCGAATGCATTTGTGACAATTCATTCACTGTTGATCATGCCTTCTCGTGTGTAAGGGGGGGGGGAGTTTCCCTCCTTGAGACACAGTAAGATTAGAGATATAACAGCTGATTTAGTATCCGAGGTATGTCACGTCCGCACTGAACCAGTTTTAAAACCTCTCAAGAGCTCTAGAGCTTACCAACATGATCAGTTTGCACAGATGGTGCTCGTTTAGATATAGCGGCAGATTGTTTTTGGGGTCAAGGAATGAGAGAGCTTTCTCTTTGATGTTAGGGTTTTTAATCCCTTTGCTCTTCGAACTCCTCTGAATCCATTGCCACTGTTTATAGAAAACATTAACAGGAAAAGAAGAGAGAATATGGTCCACATGTTAGAGAGGTGGAACATGGTACCTTCATTCCACTGGTAATGTCATCCACAGGAGGACTGAGTTTGATACCCCATTTAGTGCTCTTTTGGCATATATTGCACCCAACTCAGCCATCCCATATTTTGGTAAGGGGTGAAAACTGCTTTAAAACTATTGTTTATCAAATCCAGAAACGGTCTAATTTATATAGTTTATCGTAGTTGCTGTCATCTCTTCCTGGTTGCGTCTGGCTGTTATTTAAATGTAAATACTTCATCAGCAATTTAAATCTTTTTCCAGACATTATCACAGAAAAGGTTTCATCGTAGAATGACCATTTTGTACTCCAATATTATCTATGGTATGTGAATGTAGTTATAATATGATTAATGTCAAGTGTTTTTTATATTTTTTTTACAATTACCTCAATGTGGGATATCCTATGACGCCCATGGTTATGATGATGGCTAAGAGGGAATTAACTTTGTTTCTCTCCATTGGTCTCCTCCTCCAATCATTCAATTGGGCATGCTGATGTTGGTCAAGGAACGTCTCAGACTCAGATATCTGTTGCTCGCCATATCTTATTTTTTCTTCAGAAATGAAATCTTTACTTCTTCTGTAAAGAATTTGTTGAAGAATTCAATTGGTGTTGGCAAAGATGGATTGGTAACACCAGGTGTAGATGTGAATGGATGAACTATTAAAGAAGATAATGGTACACTGTACAAATCCTTCTTTTAGTAACATTTGTATAATACAAATATGTTTTAACAATCATGAGAAAAAAAAAAGTATTGTAATACCTTGTCTGGGTGTTTAACAAGCATCCAGGGGTTGAACAGTAGGTGGGCTACGAGTAACAACAGTTGGCCTGAGCTGAGAGATGGGAGTGACAGTGAGACAGGTAGAGTTGAGGTAGGAATAGTAGGAACGAGAGTTATTGGCTGAGAGACTGTTAGTATGGACCGAGTACAATTGAAGAAGCACGAGGAGCAAGTACAGTTGAAGGAACAACAACAAGAGCAAGTGAAGTTGAAGGAGCAACAGTAGGAATGCGTGCAGTTGAAAAAACAGAGGACGCGAGTACAGTAGAATGAGTAAAAGTAGGAGTAAGAGTTGGAGACATGGAAGGAGGTGGGGCTTGGCGAGTTGATGAGGACAAGAAGTTGTAAGTCCAAAGAGATGAGAGGGATAGTTGTGAAAAGAACTGGTAGGGTATTCGAGTTCAGAGTTGTCAGCATACCCGTCGAAGTCTGAGTCCAAGTCACTTTCACTCATATTCTCCATGCAAGTAGAAAGTTTGGGTCCGACGATAAGCGTCTATTATAACCTGCCATGAGCTTTTTTTCCTAACTTCTACTACCTTCAAGTTCAAAAGTAACTTACAACTGCTAACAATAAACCAGCGCTCGCTTTTTACAATAATGCATAATTGCATTCACGCCCACGAAAGGGTTAAAAAAAAGAGGTAGACCTAAGGGCCATAACTGTACGACTATTGGACTACCAGCTAAATGATTGAAAAATTCCAAGAAATCTAAAAGTTTCAGTCATAAACACTGGTCAGAAAAGAAAGAGGAGGTACATGTAATACTGAATGATCCTGCTATGACACTTTTATAGTTATATTGTCTTGGTTTGTTGATTCACAGGAAATTGAAAGTGCTCTCAAAACTGGTGGCTTTATAGAAGAACATCAAATATAGTGCTGTCCTGAGAAAGTATCAAATGCAGTACTGTAGAATATAGATATTCATCTAGTCTGCTAATATTTAACTGACGATACTTGGAAACTTATTGAATATGTTGTTGATAGGAAGAAAGACTGTGATGTTTGGCAATGCAAAATATGCCATCATGATCTTCATGACAATAAATCAGAACAGTCAATTATTTGTGATTCGTACCTTGAATGGTATCATTTTAGTTGTGCTGGAGTAATTACACCTCCAAAAATGACTTACTGGTTCTGTAGAAGTTGTTTGCTGCTGCTAATATGCAGACTATCAGGTCTAACTCTTGGCAAACTCAGAGTCAACTCAGCAGAGCCTCAGGCCAATAACAGCAATGATGAAAACCTCAGCTTTGATGAAGAAGGTTAGTAAACTAACCATTATGATAATAATGTGAAAATAAAAACACTAGAAGGTGAGCAGCTAATCGAACCACCGCTAAAAGTCTGCTAGACTACACCATGACGACGTAGAAGTGTTGCCTAATCAGCCAGAAAGTCTCAGCAGTGATCCTAGAGATGTGGCAAATCATGCTTGTAAAGCAGCAAAAGGTAGGCTTACTTCCAGTGAGAAGTTCCAGTTACCAACAAACCACTTTATGGTAGATGTAAGATACAAATTTCCTCCCAGTGCCAATAACCACACTTTTCAACATAAATGATTAAGACAGTATCAGCCTTGGTTAGTATATAGCAAGAGGGAGAATGGTGGGTATTGTCTCCCATTTGTCATTTTTGCCATGGGATACCGAGGAAGTGAGCCTGGTGTGCTAGTACAACGGCCATTGACCAACTTAAACAAAGCATTGGAGTTGCTCAATAAGTACAGAACAAAGCAGTATCACTTATTGGCAGTGACCAAAGCAGATGAATTCTTAAGTGTAATGTAGGGTCCACAACCAATATATTTCTCAATGCATGAACCAGGCCCTGGCTGATAGATACAATTGCCAAAAACTGTTCTATTTTAATGTCAATTATGGAAACAGTAATATTGTGTTGGAGACAAAATCTTGCCCTTTGAGGTCGTCAGGACAGCCTTACAGAAGTTGAAGGAGACAAATGTAGTATTACTAATCATGGAAACTTTTGGGCATTGATTAAGTTCAGAATAGACGCTGGGTATACTGTCTTAGCCAATCACTTGGCTACTTCTGGAAAAAATGCCACATATACATCTGCCATTATACAAAATCAGTTGATTTCAGTTATTGGTGGCCATATTCGTGGGAAAATACTCTCTAAGGTGATGAAAGTGCAATGGTTCACTGTGATTGCAGACGAGGTTACTGATATATCAAATAAAGAACAACTGAGTATTTTGTCAAGGTAGGACATATACAAGTACTTTACTAATTAATTTAGTGCATTTGCAAATAGTGATTAATTAATTAATTGTACATTGTCGTCATATGATTTGATTTAAATTTATTACATGTGCATGTAGGTATGTTGATCCAAATGAATATTTAATCAGAGAGGATTTTGTTGATTTTTTGGAATGTGACAAAATATTACTGTGAGGCACTTGCTACAAAGATTCTTCAATGTCTTAGTAGTTATGATCTTACAAAGCTACGAGGTCAGGCTTATAACGGAGCAGGCAATACGTCTGGGAGAACCAAAAGTGCCTCAACTCTAATTAGTGAACAGTATCTTCTTGCATTATATCTCCATTGTGCATTACAATGTGTTCACCTAGTTGTTGTGAAGTCATTATAGGATACCAGTAAGTATATTATTATTATATTTTCAGTTTAATACACATAATAATAATTATAGGTGTGCACAACATGATGGGTACTATAGATAAGGTATTCTTCTTCTATGCTGCTCATCCTAGCAGCAGAAAGCTTTAGAGAAAGCCATGGATGATACTCAGCCTGATTCATCTATTCATAAAATCAAGAATTTGTGTTGCACACGATGGGTCCAATGCATTCACGCTCTTCAAACCTTTATGATCTTAATAGCATGTTTGGAGGGTATATGTGATGAGGGCTCAAGTGAATGGTCCGCAGATTCTCTTACTGATGCTAGAGGTCTGCTGTTGAACATTACAACAACTGACTTTCTCAGTGCTTTAGTTATCACCAATTCCTGTATTTCCTACCTGACAGCTCTGACTTCAAACCTACAGGCAGAAGCCAAGGATATAATATGGGCTACAGCAGAGATGGACAATGTTCAAACTACTTTACAAAGTGTCAGAGATAACATTGATACACACCATGATGAGTGGTAAGTATAATTGTATTACATTGTATTTGAGTATATTAATTTTGAATTATAGGTTTAATACAATTGAAGAAATGTGTAACAGTGTGGGCACTGTAACATTTATGCCAAGGAAATGTGTACGTCAAACTCATTGTTCCAATGTACCTGCAGAGACATCATCTGCATACTACCGTAGAAGCATCTTCATTCCACTCCTAGACCATTTGTTGTCGGAGATGGATATGCGATTCACTACTCATCATCAAACAGGATTACGTGGCATGTGCCTCGTCCCTTCTGCACTGATTACCATTGGTTTTGAAGACACTAAACCTAAAGTTGCTGATTTAGTTGAAATGTACAAGGAAGACTTACCTCCACAGGGAAGCATTCAATTACAGCATGCTTATACCTACAACACCAACATTGGCCTTGCCCCATGCTACTACTATGTTTCCAAACATCAACATGCTACTCCATATTTTGTATACTCTACCAGTTACTTCCTGCTTATCAGAGTGTTCATTCAGTGGTTTAAAGAGGATCCAAACAGCATTGAGGTCAAACATGGGTAACCATAGATCGACTGGGTTATCACTTTTACATCTTCACCATGATATTCCTGTAGACACCTCAGCAGTGATTAATGACTTTTCATGACGAATGGAATTAACCAATATTTTGGCAGACTAAAACTCTTTTCTTATACTTATTTTAATAATTTTTGCATGAATAACACATGAAAATTACTATTTAGTCTGGGTTGAGTACCCCTCTGGCTTGAATTCTGGATACACCACTGCTGGTAGCTTAGCCACAGCCTTCATTTTATATTTCCATATGAAAGTTATGATGTGTTGAAGGTCAGGAGAAGACAGTGGGAGGAGAACTTCTGTACTAAAAGGTGAACAGTTTAGGCCGAAATTAGCCAAATTCTAGTTAGCTAGCTATGGCTGATGTTTTTTTTTAATGATGACCTCCAGTGATATGAAAATGTTGTTTGATGCTGTAAAATTGTGAGTATCAGTGTATTGCTTTCCTCGCCAAATTTCTATAAAGTAGGGTGGTTAATATATCTATGATGTTAATTGGAAGTGAAACTGATACTTGTAACCACCTGCCTGCATCCAATATATTCATCTCACGTAGCCATTTTACCCCATTATCAAAAAAAGAAGTAGTCTGGCCGTGCGAAAGCGGCTAAACTACTATAGATAATAGAATAAATGTAATCTCTATGACTAAAATTAATCTGTCTTTACTGTGTATACTAATCATGCAGATTGTGTAAGTTTTCTTCCTTCTAGTAACCTGTATATATGCTTGAAATCATTATAGACACTAAGTCATCTGAATCAACAACCTTTCAAGGTAAATGTTATTTATGATATCTAGAAATTATAGGCTAGTTGAGATTCAATTACAATAATAATGTTTTATAAACAAGCAGGTGCACTTCCAACATATGGTGAATTAAGTAACTCGTTTGAAGAGTTTGGAAGTGACCATCATCTTTTGTGTGCAGAGATTTCAAAGCAGTTTCCATCCATCTCAATTAAGCTTCCTGGTCGTGTTGCCGATACTATAACTTGCATTGTAGCACCCACTAAACGATCATTGAATGGAACCTTTAAGTTAATTGGATCTCCTTTACACACCTATCGTCAGTGTATTTGGAAGCCACGAGTCAGAACTGCTAGAATGTGCTGAACTGAGAAGTAGTTATGAGAAGACAAAAAGTTATTTAAGAAGTACAAAAACTGCATCGCGTGATATCACAATCAAAACTCGATCCTTGTGCAAAAATTGAAAACTACTAGAGAGAAAATCAGTCATTTAAAATGTGAAAATGCTTCATTAGAAGAAGAATGTGTTGATCTTCAGGTTGATTTATTAGAAACAACTGATTTAGCCAACAGTGATGCAAGATGGTTCTGCTGCTAGTGCCATTGATGATATTTCTAGGGAGTTTGAGAAGTTACGATTTGCAGCTAGTATGTTAGGATTACCAAATCCTAATTCTATAAACTGGACTCTAGTTGTATCGTCAACATCTGATTCTGCTGCAACCCAAAAACACATGAACAGACTTATTGAGGATTGGCGTCAAAGAGATGAAGAGAGATCGGACCAGCAACTACTGAGACGATTGATGTCATTGAAACATTCTGTTCCATGCATTTGGGTGTCAATCTAAGAAAAGCTTTCTTGAATGGTCTTGTGGACACTGATGATGATAGTGAGAAATGCTATCATAGAGTTGATACCCTGGTGCATGAGTTCTGCAAACTCTTTGGAAAATCAGGAGTTCCAGAGTATTGCTTGCTTGGGAGTTGTTTCATTTCCTGAATTTGATTTGAAAGTTGATACCAGCTACTTGCATTCATTACTTGTCAAAGGAGCAACCGCAATGAAGGAAAAATTATGCTCCTAATCCTGCTGATCAGCTTCCTGGTGGGAGATACTGGAATCCAGACAAGCAAGTAAAAGATGTGATCTGCCAGTTACAAACTAGCAATGACGTTTGCAAGTCCACTCTTGGTCTCAATGACTACCTTACCTCCGCATTACCTAATCTTCACCAAATGTCTCGTTCAAATTTAGTGCAACTAAAGAAAAATAAGACAATGATGTGGTTTTCAGAGCTTCCAAGTGAAAAACAAATAGCAGTTATTGACATAGCAGTAAAAAGGAGACACCAAGTAAAGCAAACATACATTGAAGAACAGACTGCTGGAGTTGAACATAGAAAACAAAAAATGATTAAAGAGCATGCTGAGAGGGAAGCAATGAAGAAAAAGCTGTATGATGAAAAACAGAAGCTCTCCCAGCTCCACCTGATCACTCAGTCACAAGAACTCAAAGAAGAAATGCTAAAAATTGACATGAAGGATATAAGTGCCACAAAAAAGAGATCTTTGAAGATGAGTATCTTGAAGACCCAGGTACAAATTAGGAAGAAAGTGCTGGGTCAATCTGTACCTATAACTTTTACTTTCAGTCATAAACAGCATCCTGTGGCTGATATCACACGAGAGCTATGTAATTTTATTACAAAAACTGATATTAAATCTGAGTTTGGACCCTAGTAAAGTGCAAGCAACACCTGCTGTCAAACATTTCATAACATTTTTGTGTCATGGCTAGGAATCATTTATCAATCATTTAATTATTTCTCATCTTTTCATTGCCAACATTTTTGTGTCATGGCTGAGAATCATATATCATTATTGTTTTTGTTGTTGTCTATTGACAACATTATTGTTGTATCATGGCTAAAAAATTTCTTTTCAATAATTATTTTGGGTTATATTCAGGATGTGGTATTATTGATAGGGTGGGCTCAGTTTCGTGTGCATAATACACTTGGTCAAGGGTTTGCTGGGGACACACAATCACAATGGTGTACTGTGAACACTGTTTTTGGCGTCCGTATTGGGACAACTGTTGTACACCAAATTTGGTGACCTTGGTACACTAAATTTTTTACAGTGTACAGTTCATGGCTGGGGATGCAACAGGAATATGACTACCATCGATTGCTCCCACACATTGTGGTACACCCCATTTAATTTTGAAGGCATCCACCAATTAATTCTGTTTATCACTAGTTGCAAATTGTATGTATTTTCTAAAGACAGTCTTGACAATAAGTGGACACGTTTCTTGAACAATTTCACAAACTGTAAACCGACCAATACCAAAGAGATGAGCAATTGTTCTGTATTCACAGGGAGTTGCTAAGCACCAAAGTGTCACAGTGTTATAATATTACTTAATAACTTGTGGTCAGTATGAATATTGTTAATTGTGATATATAATGCTCTGATTTTGTAATTTTGGTCAGTCTTAGGGTGTTGTAGTATTTGTTATTTAGTTCTGTAATTCTCTTGAATTATTTTATGATCTAAAATAATACTCTATGTTTTCTGGTACATCCAATCGGCTCGTAGTGCAGATACAACATAGTTGGCAACAAGAAATGCCGACCCACGGAAAAATATCTCTTTTTGACCCTGAGACTGAGTCGTGGACCTCATACTGTGAGCGTTTAGGATTTTACTTTATATCAAATAACTTGATGGAGAAAGAAGAGAAAAAGAAAGCAATCTTCCTTTCAGTTTGTGGAGCACAGACTTACCATTTGTTGAAGAACCTCCTTCAGCCGGAGAAACTAGCGGACAAAAGGTACGATGAGCTAATCGCTGTCCTAGAGAATCATTACGAGCCGAAACAGTCTGTGATTGTGCAAAGGTACAAATTTAACACTAGAGTTCGTCTTTCGGGCAAATCAGTGGCAGCATACGAAAAATTAATTTATTGGCTCTTAGTTTCAATATATAAATGATAAATTCAGTTTTTTAAGTAGATGGTATGATGGACATGAATGACTTTAAAATGAAGACAGTATCTTTACCCCAGTTTCAATGTTATATTAAAGATGTATTTCACTTAAAATAACAAAACTTTTTAGCTCCTTTGTTAGGTGATAGGATTAAGACCAATAATTAAAAGTTACTTCACAAATAATTAAGTAGCTGATTTGTCAACCTATTCGTATCCACTTATGTTTTCCATGCCGTGAGTATTTTTTGTTATCTTTGCTCTATGTCACCTCCTATTACTGCCTCTAATCATAGTTGTGCTATCTCAGCATGTTCCAGCTCTACACCATCAACATCTCCCCATGTGACTCACAAATCTCTGTTGTATAATCCAATAAAATGCACACCACCGTTTTCTCCCTCACAACTTTCTTTGTCAGAGAAGTATTAAGAAGCTAAGAAAAACTGATACTAGCTATTCATTAGATAGGTTTGTATGATGTTATTATTGATCCTTATTTCATGAAGTAATAATAGCATATTTGATTGGACTAAGAAGTTAATAATTCCGACAAGGTTTTCAAAATCCTACAATGAAATGCATTGAAACAGGAATTCTGTGTCTCATGCTAGAGACAAGATTATCAATTCCCAGTCAACTTGTATCATGCTGTACACCACCACACCTACTTCTTATGAAAGTAAGATTTTTGGACAACAGCTAGCAGAAACATATAAATCTTTTAAAAATTTTGTTAGGATCTGGATTAGGATATGTGAGTGAATACAGTATTTATCTTTTGCTTCCTTATTATATTTGAATTTTTAGGATTCATGGGTGAAAAAGCTAAAGCACAAATTACAAAATTTTCACAGACACGAACGTGCAGAAATTGCAGGACTTATATTGCCTATCATAAACATCTGAGTCAGAATGATCCACAACAGAGCTCAAGCCTTCACTTGTCTGCATGATCATCACAATACAAAGATGCTAAGTGACTAAGTCTGAAAAGTGGTGATATAGTAGCTTTTCCACTTTAATGGATGAAACATTCTGTAGGAGAATATACTCTTCCATGGTTAAAGGAACCATCACTTGTAATTGTTAAGTGTACTAATAAAAATGATTTTTGCTTCTTTATGGATTTTAAAGAGTTTTCACTTGTAATTGGAAAAAGTCTTGAAAGCTTCATTGAAAACTGGCTTAAAATTCATAAAAAATCTTCATATATGGCGAAGTGGAAGAGAAAAGTGAAGCCATTTTCGAAATCATATCATTCTGTAAAAGTGAAGATTCTACAGGTGCATTCATATTACATTTTAATTGTGATTATTATACTGATGTATAGATCGGAAGACTACACATGCCATTGCACTGCTGTCAGCTTTACTACTGCAACGAGGCAGATTGAAGACTCTTTTTACATTCTATTTAAGGTATTATTTCTGTCACGTAATTCTCTGCTACTATATGTTAATCTATGTAGGGAGAAGTTCTAACAATTGCACTGGCGTAGGAACGGGGAGGGGGGGGAGAGGCTCCAGGGGTGCCAGCCCCCCCCCCAAAAAAAAAGTTCTCAGCTTTTTTTTAAATTATTGAAAATGGGTGTGGCTTTACTGCACATGTGTGATTGTTATTATGTCAATGAACATAAGAACTTTCTTCAGTCAGAGTACTGCCACAGGCATTGTCTTTGTGGAAGAAGACACAGAGACTGGTAGGTAAAATGCTTAAAGAATATTTTAAGAGTAATTTAATTGTAATTTTAGATGACATTGAATCAGCTTCAGGTATAGAAGCGAGTTGGCTGAGTGGAGTTAGCAGTGATACATCAGTATCTGGAGTCAGCAGTGGTGCTGGGGTTGGCTGTCATACTAGTAATGAGGAGTTAGTACAATGTGAGTGTCCCTGTTGTTGTATGAGTGATTCTTCATCCCAGCCACTAAATGTGACTAAGTCAAAGCAAGTGTATTCACATAACAGTCAACAGTTAAATCGGAAAAAGAGCTATAGTCAATCAATTCAGGCTAGTTGGTATGAAAAGTATCCATGGATAGCCATGTGTACCTCATGTTACAAAGTATTTTGTCATACATGTCAAATTGCTAAACAGATGGGGCTTATCACTTCTTTTAAGAGTAGTATTTTTGTTGATGATGGGTTTTCAAATTGGAAAAAGCAATAGAAAAATTTGGAGAACATAAAAGAAGTGATAGTCATAGAGAGGCAGTAGTAAAGGTAGCAGCACTTTTTAGTGGCACAGATATTGGTGCACAATTGAATGCTGAGCATAAAAAATCTCAAGTTTATCATCAAAGAATGCTACTAAAGCTTCTGTCCACTATTTGCTTTTTGGCTCATCAAGGGCTAGGCTACCTTTGCGGGGACATTTTGAAGACTTAGATCATTTGGCCGGTAATCTCTATAGGTTACTTTTGCTTCGAGCTGAGGACTGCTCTGAATGGAAGTTGTGGATTTATAAGAAAGAGTATACATCACCAAGTATTGTCAATGAAATTATAACAATAATGGGCCAAAAGATACTTCGTGGGTTGTTGGGGCACATTAAAAGTAGTTTATGGTTTCAATCATAGCTGATGAGGCAACTGACATCAATCGAAATGAACAAATGTCCTTATCTATACGGTAGACAGACGATGAATATAATGTTTATGAAGAGTGTATTGGTCTTATGCAAATACCCAATACAACTGCACAAACGATTTACATTTCAATTAAAGAGTTACTATGCAGGTGTTCCCTTTCCTTGTCTCAGTGCCGAGGACAAGCATTTGATGGAGCCTCCAACATGAGTGGGTTAAGAAATGGTGTGCAGGCCATGCTTAAAAGAGAAGAAAATCATGCTCTTTATGTACACTGTTTAGCACATAACCTTAACTTGTGCATACAGAAAACTACACAACAATGTGAAATAATTCGAAATGTGATGGACTTTTTACTGAGTTACTCCAGCTTAATACATATTCACCTAAATGTCTTGCCCTTTTCAATAGTATTCACAGCCAAGCAACATTAGATATGGGAGAATTAACACCACCTTTGAGGAGTGCATGTCCAACTAGGTGGACAGTTAGAAATGTAGCTATTAATAGTATTCTTGTAAATAATGATGCCCTTATAAACACACTTGATGAAGTAAGAGTGGGTCATGATGAATATGCTGCAAAAGCTAATGGATTACTCCTAAAAATAGAAACATTTGAAATTTTTTGGGGCTGAAGCTTGCCCATTTAATCTTCAGTGCATCTGAGCAGCTGTCTACCAATCTCCAAGCGAAAAACACATTGGTTTTTGATGCTACTCAAGAAGCATGAATGCTCATTTCTAACTTCAAATCACTCAGGGATGAGTTGAAATTCAACAGGTATTATGACGACATTTGCAGCAGTCAGCAAATGTGACTGATGAACCTGTCCTACCCAGATATCACCAAAGGCCTAAACAATTAGATGATGGTGTCCAATCTCATTGCTATCAAGCTCCAAAAGATAGATATAGACATCTGTATTTTGAAGCTTTGGAATTAGCTTGTGGTGAAGTTGAGAGAAGATTTGAGCAACCTGATTTTTTTAATAATTGAGAATTTAGAAACCACATTGATAAAGTCAGCAAATGGAGATAAGATTGTACCAGATGAGTCTCTTCTCAAGTATCTAGAAGGAGATATTGATAAGGATCGATTTGTCACTCAAGTGACATTGATTCCAGATATGATAAAGACAGCGTTTATACATAGTCCTATCAAGAAAGAGACTAATTTAAGAACAATAGCAGATGCTATGAATAAAAGTGAGATTTACAAAGGTATGCTCAGTGAAATAGATAAAGTTTTGAAAATATATTTCACATTTCCTGTTACGACTTCAACTGCTGAATGGTCCTTCTCTTCATTACATAGACTTAAGACTTACCTTCGAAATACCATGACCCAATCAAGACTAAACAATCTCATTTTACTGTTTGTTCATTCATCTGAAACAGATAAGCTTGATCTTAAAAATATTGCTCGACAGTTTATATCTGTTAACAATTGTAGACTTCATTATTTTGGCAAAATATGACAATGCATGCATTTTTTTATAATAAACTTTTTTTATAAATTATGACTCGTGCCCTTATTAATTGGTGCCCCCATTCTTATTATGGTTCCTACACCACTGAATAGAAACCTCTATTTGGTCTCTCAGTTACAAGCATCCTAATATAACAGCCTTTGGAGAATATAAGGACTCATTAAGTAACTTTATGATTGTTCTTCACTTCATTGTGCTATTATATCATATAAAATATCCGACATTGTCAATGTACTAACAAGAACATGATGCTGTTCCTTGAAAAACAATGTATCAAATTAAAATGTCAGCTGGAGAAACCACAATCATTCAATCTCTTTCAAACTCACTAACAAAACTTAAGAATGCTCACTTTTTTGTATATTCTGGTGGGAAGGGTAACCACTGCCAATGCTTATTGTAATCAATGAACTTTAATACTGTTACCGTCAGCACTTCAAATCAGGCATGTCTGATCAAGGTTTGTAGGCTTTTCTAGCTCAAGAAAACAGCAGTACCATCAAACAAAAGATTTAATAATTATGATCTTGTAAAATTATAGTGGAATTTTCAATTCATTTAATTGCTATAGAATGGATTCTACTTCCCCTCTCCCAAAATTGTCTGAATCAAGTCAATCAACATCATCGAATTGATCAGGCTCAGCAACATCCACTCCCCTTTGTTGCTTGCTAAGCTCATTGAGTACTGAAACAGAGTAGGTAAAATATTGACTACTTGCAATAGATGAATGTATTGTCGCTTTTATGCCTGTCACTAAGTTTTCTGGAGCTACCTGTACAAGATATACTCATCATGTATTGGCCATTTATGATCATCTCCCTCTGTTTTATTAACATACACAAATCATACGTAAATGTTGATTTTTTATGGGAGAGAAAAATTAAGAAAACCTGAAGGGTAATACTAAAGACCAAGAACATTTGGGCAAGAAACCAAAATTAGATGTCCAGGAAGGTACAATACTTTAAATATGATTACGGAGAATGCAACCAAACATATAACTGCATGTCCTGCAAACCAGATATAGCCCTCTTAGAAGTGTTAATTGTGCTAACACAAGTGATTTGTATTTTTTAGTCAAATGATCCCACTGGCAAGAGTCACCACAATAGGTGTTGTGTATATACTCCATATCTTACATCACTGACACACTGCAAGTATGTAATTTTGGGCCAATAAGAGTCAAAGCAGATTTTTTGAACTACCACCTGGCCTTAGTATCACCTCTTTGTAATAGCATTTCACTTTTACCTCCCTTGGACAATATTATGAATGAACCACTGACAGTAGAAATGGACTTTGACGGTTGTATGAAACATACCATGAGCCCTATACAATTTTAGAAGATTACTAGCCAATAACAATTTGCATGATATAGAAACTAAAATACATATGTTAATCACAAGTGTAAATTTTCAACTATTGGAATTAAATCTGTAGAGTCAAACCCACCTGATGAAATCCTTTATGTAATTGAAGCTACCTCTAAAAGATTGTTCAAGAAATTTAAAAAGTGAGCAGATAGTAGTTTTGTTTGTGATTGAAGATGAAAACCACAATTTAAAAGTGGTCATAAAGTGCAAACTGTATTTTGAAGGCAAAACAATTACTACATTAAATCATTGGCCATCAGGACAGTTTACATGCAGCAAATGTGTTAAAGATAGCTCATTGAAATCAAGTTTGGAATCTATTGAGTGGAGTAAACATTCCTCATGTATTCTTGAAGTTTTTGTGAGTACAACTTATAGGTTTTTTGTAATCTTGTCTTTCTTAGCCCTTTGTACTGAGATTGCTGTTTGCAAAAGCCAAAACCGCTCTCGAAAAAAAATTTGATGATAGCACTTCTAAGGAGTATTTAATAACAATTTTAAACTTGACCTTAAACTATAACATATGGCTAAAACGTTTACCATACATTCAGCTGTAAGTATCTTTTATTGTAATTAAAAGCATTGTCATGGTGTTATCTCGTGTATTACAGAAGCAATCCTAGATCTTCACAAGACCAATGAGGGACATGTGTGGAAGTTGAAATTTGGCAAAAAAAATATAGGTTGTAGTGGGGTCTCAAACAACTGAAGAAGACTGTCAAGGATACACTGTAGACAAATGTCTATTCACTGTATGTGTTTTATTTAAATGCGAATGAGTTGTAATCTGTAGTGCTGAGGTGAGGTTTTATGTATAACTGTAGGTTATCTGTTGAGGCAAAGAGAATAATAATAACTGATAGTCCTTGCCTATAGGACTTTCTTGATTTTAGTTTTCTTTGATAATAGGAACGCAATTGATCAGCTCGATCTACCCCACCCATAAATTTATTGTAAACTGTTGTTTGAAGTGGTGCTCCATCTTTCTCCTTCCTTTGGCAAGTTGTTCTGGATGGATTGGTGTTAGTGGAAATGACATACACAAGCCTTTTGTCTTTCCACACAGAGGCTATGATGTTTCCACTCTGTATGAATATACATTCACCTCGTTGAAGGTCACCTAAACTTTTATCAATACGTTATCACACGCACAATATTATTTACTCTACCATTAGTTGAGTTGGAATGAATTTTCTATCTATTCGAAATGTACCACAGGCATATATTTTATCTTTGAGAAGCCTCTCTAACAACAGAACAAATGTGAAATAGTTGTCAAAGTACAAATGGTAGTTCCCTCCCACTAATTCTCTTGATAACTTTACAACAACAGATTCTTCGAGGTTAGTCATCACATTTTTCCCATCCTTGCCACTGTATATGTCAAACTAGCAAATGTAACCATTTGAGCTATCTGCTCTAACCCATGCTTTGATCCCTCTCCTGATTGGTTTCTTGGGAACATATTGCTTCAAACTAGACCTACCCGTGAACCTAATCATTGCTTCGTCAATTGTGTTTTCTTTATGAGGCATGTAGCTCTCAATCATTTTTGCATTTACCATATCAATAATTGGTCTTATTTTACCAAGTTTATCATAACCATCTTCTCCCCTTTTAGGTAGTGTGGTGTTATCAACAAAATGTAAATACCTTCTAATTTCAATAAATCTATTTCGGCTTATACTGCTAGCCACAGAAAAATAATGTAGCATTGGACTAGTAGACCAGTAATCATAAAGGTGTGGTAACTTTACTATGCCCATAAGTATAATAAATCCAATAAATGCCCTTATTTTATTCTCGTTGGTTTCCCAGGTTGAGTCATCATTCTTCAAAAAGTCTTTAGCATACCTGTTCGTCTCTCATACAATTACACTTACAACCTCATCAGAAAAGAAAGTATCGAATATCTCTATAGAATTAGCTATAGCTATTGTTAGACCTACTTCTTTTGTAAATGGTTGTACAACCACATCTGACAATGTAGTAGACCATACTCTAGTGTCATCACTATTATTACTATGTCCACCACTATCACTACCACATCGACCACTACTGACCTAATGGCGTATACAGTCACAAATGAAATTATTTAAAATACGCCATTTGGTGTATACAGTTATTAAAGGGTTAAACAAGTCTTTACACAGGTTGTTAGAATGTTTGAAGGTGAGGAAATAACCATTGTTTTGGATGTTCGTAGAAAAGAAATCCATCAATTTCAAAGGCATGCTTGGGTTTACTAGAGCAAGAAATAACTATTAGCTATATATATTGTATTACTATACCCTATAGTTGTTTAATATAAAATTTCAGTTAACTAGCTATAAGACTTTCGCTAAAAGAGTGAGCAAAGTTGTTGGATCTAAAAATACATCTACCGTGTAAATTATTACACGATGTTTTTCACGTCTATTGTATATGTGACTGTAGATCCAAAAGAGCACCAAAGTCAGGATTTTCACATTTTTAGTTATTGTTTAGGCAGGAATATGCGTTGTCTTGGCTACTGAATGGCGTTTATCTCATAAGATTCGGACGTTGGGTTTTGAAGTTTAGAGATAGCGTTTTTGTAGAAAAAAAAGCATTTTTTAATTTTCCATATACTCATTTGTTTATGTGAAATCACACAACTTTACTGCAATACCTCGTGTGATGGTTTACACCAAAAGATACTAAGAAAAGCTCGTCTGTCTTAAAAGTTACCCACCTTAGGGCATGGAAGGTCCTGTTAAAAGTTTCGATAATCATAAAAGAATATGGAGTTCACTGATTTTGTTCATGTGAAGAGTATGTTGGTGGCGCTTTTTGCTAATTTTGTACAAAGGTAACTTTTATTTTGAAAAGTATACAGTAAGTTTTGTATGTTTAGATATAAAGCTGTATGTCTAGACAAGTAATTGATGATTTAGAGTATATGACTTAAGTGGAGGTTAAACAAGTTGAAATCTCTTGTTATTGGGTGGTTCTTAAAAGAACTATTTAAATAATAAATAGACAGAATGTAAGTACTGAATTAATCATCATCTGCTTGTTTGCATGAACGACGATTGTGTCCAGCTCTGCCATAGTTACTACATTGTCTTATTCTCTTAGTAGGTGGAGCATCTAATAGAGGAGGAGATGGACTTCAAGATGGATAATGAGATGATGGCATAGCACGAGAGGTTATTGGAATGGTTGCTGAAGTTGTTGATGCTTGAGGATGATTTGATGGTATAGGACATGTCAAATCCATAGATCCGTCAGTGCAAAATGAGCGTATTTTTTCATAGAGATACAGTTGTCTCTCAGGGGACAACCCTCGTGGCAGAACTACTGGTGGAAAGTCAGAGATACTAGGTTGCCACAAAGGATTTACACGCACGTCCAGTTTTGTCTCTTCACTGTCACTGTATAACTTGCAGATGATCGACCTCTCCTGGATGATCTGCTGAAAATATGAATTGATGGAACCTTTTGATTTTTGGTATCTTCTTAAAGTTAGGAGAGAGATATGTCTGCTAGTCGTACATTGTACTAGAACTTGGCCGTCT
This sequence comes from Xestospongia muta, assembly GCA_963693285.1. Taxonomy (NCBI): domain Eukaryota; kingdom Metazoa; phylum Porifera; class Demospongiae; order Haplosclerida; family Petrosiidae; genus Xestospongia; species Xestospongia muta. The sequence continues at coordinate 6,315,583 of OY848919.1, read as the reverse complement.
TGCGTATAAACTAATCTTGCATGGTTGATATAGCCAAAGTTGTTCACTATGTCAACAATATCACTGAGACATTCTACATGTGTTTTCTGATACCACTGCTTCACTAAGCCAAAACATGAATCAGGAGTGAACTTAGTGTGTCCAACCACCATGAAGGACAAAGTAATGGAACGACTTAGGCCTACCATGACTCTCCATTGAAGGTACTATAAATGATAACAATAATAACAGCAATTATCATAATTATTTGGGGCATACCTGCATAATGGTGTTATTTTATTTTGGCCAACACAGTTGTCACATGTAACTGTTGATCCATTTCTCCTAGTCCTAGATTTAGAGAAGTAGTCATGTAGCAAGCTTGCAACAGTATTAGAGCCTTTTCCTGCTTCATCAATGACATAGTTTACCTACATTAATGAGTAAGAATAAGTTAAAATATCAAATTATAAATTAATTGACAATACCTGCCTAGGCAAACTCCAAAAATGCCACATTTTCTTGGGATGAGGAAGTAGATGGGTCCAGGTTGGAGTGGATTACAGGGATAGTGAACTTGTTGGGCAAAGTCAAAGCTTATGTGCACAGTGATATCCAAAGAACATGGAAAAAAAGGAGATCCAATCAACGGTGGACAGTAATTACCATCAGGAAATGTAAATATCCTTTTCAGATCTTCTCTGCTTTGAGAACACTGCAACTTGTATTGTTTTCTCTCCATTGTAGCTCTTTCAATATGAGGTATGGCTTGTTTGAGACCCTATTAAAGGTAAATAAATCTATTATAAAAAATATTTAAAAGTTCACTCGTTGTTTCATACTCTCAGATAGATTAGATGTGCCACTGATAGTTCTCTTATTTTTCTGACACAGCCAGCAAAGGTCAGATTTTGGTTTGGTAATAAACATATGAGAGAGAAACTTTTTCAAAATTTTACAAAAGCTGTGATAACCAGCAGTGTGAATATCTAAAGACGCACTGGCCTCAATATACTCTCTCCAGATTGATTGTTTGGTTGTGTGAGTCAGCAGTAATTGAATGTCTGTTCTTTTATATCAAGGAATTTGTCCTGAGAGGAGTATCCCATTAGCCTCTGTATAGTTCTTAATGTACGTGACAGTGTGGATGAGCTCTAGTTGTAAACCCATTGTGTGGTCTACGATTACAATTCCCAGGTGTCCTTGAGATAAGTCCATCATTTTCACAAGATATCCAATCATCTCTTTCCTATGCCATGGAGAAAAAGGAAAGTGGTTCGGCATATTTGTATCCCTTGGAGGTAATAGGATATTCTTCTCTTCTTTCGAAGAACAGATTTTTGATGGCTTTGTTGAATTAAAGATGACCGAGAATTAGTAGCCATTATTTGTCCTAAAAGGACAAGGTCAAGAGATGAATGATCTAACTCTTGACATTGGCTATGGATACTAGTTAGATGTTCAGTAGAAAACGCTCTATTGCAGGGACCACCGAAGTACAAGGTACATCCACATCCAGTTCGAGTAAAGTTTGCTACCACTTCTTGTTCCAGTACATCATGTATTGTGCCCTTCTTGGGTCACCTCTTCCTCCCTTTCAATCAATAAATTATCACCTCTGTTAAAGTGTTTTAATGAATATGGATAATACATTTTAACTACTTGAGAGTTCTGCTACCTTCGATGTTAGCAGAGTCATCTTCAATGATGCTATTGCCTATTATGGCTCTTACTTCTGGGTAACTACCATCATAATCTTTATATTCATCCTAGTCACCTATTTATTATTCATAGTTTTTGTATTCATGTTTTATTATCGATCTTATTAGATGGGTCAGGGTCCTCCTTTTCATGAGACTCAACAAAAAAGTAGTCTTCGATAAAAGCCTCAAGTGCGGCCTTGTCATTGTCAATGAGCGATGATGAGCAAAACTCATTTAGAGCCTTAGAAATGGAGCAATTCATTTTCAAGAGGAATGCGGCTGTGAGATTATTTGCATCTTGAGCAGCACTGCCATAGAAAGTTGGCGTACTTCCGTTTATTAATTTGAATACTAATCATGTTATTTATCGCTTGTATCAACACGAGCAGAATTAGGATAACAAAGTTACCATAACTCAAGAACCATGGCGAGTTAAGTGACAAAAAAGATATCAACTTATAGATTGAAGGTTGTAACATATATTTTTACAAAAATCAAAATTTCGATAATACAAAGGTTTTTGTGGTATTTAGCCTGTACTGTAAAATGCATAATAGCTTTTTTCACATCTACTGTCACAAATAAAGGATTAATTATCGTAATAAATTAAAATTCCCACCTGAATTGAAGTGAAAACTTTGTGGTCAAAAAACAAGCCAAATATCTATAGCAACCACTTGAAATAACACTTGTCAGATAATGTATGGTCACTCATGAAAACTACAGCCTACTCACATGATCTCCAGGAAATTATTCTGCAGCTGCAAACAATTAAGCATGTACTTGTGTCCAGCTGTCACAAAATGCGTCTATTGCAGTTAAGTGAACGCCCATGCTTGACGCAAAATTGCATCTATTGTGTATAATCAGTTTAGGCAGGAATGAGGAAATGAATATTCTGGCAGAGCGTGTAAATGCCTAATCCAATTCTTAAAAAAGTAACAGTAACAACTCTTGACATATCACTAACAATACAAAACAATCTATCACAATGAAAGAGGTATAATACTTCGACTTTAAACTCAGCAATGAGATTAACGAACAATAAGGCAGAAACAGTTTTTATTGTACATTATACAAAGTGTTAGTATGCACTAGTACTGCCATTTAGAGCCAATATAGTTTATCTAGTAAACTCTAACCTCTAACTAATAAAATGTTCACACATCTCGAGATTCTTTGATACCAGTCTAAATTCATCATTATGAGCTTCTTACAGTAGCGCAGCACCTATCGAATAGTGACAGAATAGTGTACTAATCTATTAAATATTTTACTTACCAATCAGGCGTAGCTTAGCCTTCTTTACATTATTAAAGCATAGAAGTCCAGTGAGAACATCGTCTTCCTGCTAAGCAGAAAGCCTTCACGAGGTCTTGTGGTTTAATCATGTGACATACTTACTTGATACGGAGATAGATTACGGGAAAATGGAAAAACAGCTAAAAACATTAATTTCTTTCGATTAAAAGATTTACAAACGTAGCGTCTTTTCCCTTGCATATCTAACAGAACGCATGTTTCCAAAAAAACTAAGCACACATTGTACCCAAAAAACATGTTTAACCTTGTCATATTATTATCTCAAATCCTTTAATTGCGTGTTAAGTACATTTTCGTACACACAAACATACATACATACATACATAATATATATATATTCCTTAGTGGGCGGATTTTTCGAATATGTTACAATAAAATCATTTGGAAAATTTGAATGTCACATATCTGTGACACAGCCTAAAATTTCTGGCTGCAACTATTAAAGCTTACGTGCATTTTAAGCTTCAAGCTATTGCAGTAAATAAAGGTACTATATGGCAATCTATTACCATTAAAATCAATTTGTTTTATTGATAGTAAATATGTAAAGGTCCTCTCAATATCAAAGTGACTTGATCGACATTTTTCGTTTCAGTTCATTGTAAGATTAAGATTTATATATGTAACATATCAATTGACTCAAGTGTTCCAAGTAGCTGCAATTGCTCTTCTAGTTCATTGATATTATTCTCATGTCAGTTAATATTTTGCTTTCTAATGTTCACCTAGAAGTTTATGTTTCATGGCAACATCACAAGAATTAAGGATGTTTGTATGTTGCACAAAGTTAATACCCTTTCCTACATGTTTCCGCACATTAAACTAGTCTCTTCTGTTATAATCATTCTTTGCCAACCAAAGTAATGTTACAAAGCAACAACGTACATATAACGTTCAAGAAATATTTAACGCAATTTAGAGCAATAGCGTCTATACACGACCAATGTGGGCATATGGAAGCTGAGAACGAACATTCCACTGTCCTATTACCAATTAAGTATACGTTGTAGTTTTGGTGCTATATTATCAATTATACGCGATTATGGCCATATTAATTATTTATAGTAAATCTTGCAATTTAGATACTATCTTATTAATTAGTTATAAAACTTATAACCTCAACAATCTGGAATGTAAGTTTATGCCTTTTTTTTCAAAAAAGCACAGAAAAAAATTTTGTGTGCTTTAAACTGTCTATGCATTTCAAGTTTGCATATAGTAATTAGGCAAGTTGTTAAACATTTAAATCACAAAATGTTTGTTAATACATTTTATAACACCAAATAATGATGACTAATAAAGTAAGGGACACATATAATAGTAAAGTAAAATGTCTGTATAGACAATGTACATGTATGACATGATTATGCCCAGTAAATAACATACATTTACATTTTCTACAATAAAAACTTTGAAAGTAAATTCAATTTTAACTTACAACGAAATAGGTACGATTTTAAGCATATAAGTAAACATTGAGTTTGTTTTTGACGTAAATATGTGCTATTTGCTGAGCTCAATCATGCATGTATATTATGAATACAGACATTTTACGTTACTATTAATATTATAAATGTGCTTTACCTTTTTTAGACATCATTATTTGTTGTTACAAAATGTATTAACAAACATTTTGTGATTCAATTGTTTAATATGTTGCCTATTTTACAGTAGAAAAACTTGACATATATGGACAGTTTAAAGTTGTTTTCTAAGTTTTTCGTGTAAGAGCATAAACGTCACATTCCAGATTGTTGAGATTTTGAATTTATAATAAATTAATGAGGTAATATCTAAACTGTAATGTATATATATAATAATTATAATTTGCTATAAATAATTAGTGAGGCCATGATTGCACACAATTAATGAGTAGTACCTAACCTGCAACATACCCATTGACCTATTATATTATATACATTACTATAGCATCAGGTATCAATAATACTACACTACTATTACATACTTTATTGACCAATTATGAATATTATTCATATATTCAACAACTATTATTCACCTACACACCTATATTGTTTGTAAAAACAACAGTCATGTAAGCGATCTTCTTAGCTAAAGAATGTCAATTTTAATGTACTCCTTCACTTGTATAAATGATGTTTTATGTTTCAGGTCAATACAGGGCAAGCAAAACTTCAAAAGCCAAATCTTACATGCCTTCACAAGATCGTCCAAATAGAGAGGAAGATAATCTAAGAGTACAAGTAGATTGGTTATGTTTTGTAATCTATCTCAATTGTTTTAAGTGACTAACCACTAATGATGCTACAAGATTATAATAAATGTAGCATGCTAGTATATACAAAGAAGTTTGAATTTAATGTGTCATGTTAATTCCAGATAGATCAGTAGTATGCTGGACACCACATATACTGATCAACACAGAGTCTCTGGATTGAAAGATGAGGTTAAACAGGTTCGTGTCAGAATTTAATTTGTACATTTGTTGAGAGTACATTGAAATATTATTTTTTATAAATGCAGATTAAGAATGATATGGAACATGTTCATAAAAGGACAACACTATGATGGAACAACTATGTAGGAAGGCAAACAAAGTATGTTTCTAAATGTGTATGTATGTGTGTAAGCAATAGACATCTTGTTTTTAGATTAAAAATATTTTCTAGTCAAACATTGCAGAAGCTGAACAATGAGATGAAAATATTCAATTACTAGTGAGAAAAGCAGGTACAATTGTATTCATAGGTATACCAATATTATTATAATGCCTTTTTAATGTCTATTATGAAATCTTTTATTTTTCATAGTTTAACAGAAGATGCTGTCATGTTTCAGCGTGGAACAATACAGGTAACTCAATCTTATGAAAATCCATGGTGGAAAACAAATAAGGTAGATTTGGGACTATGGAACAATTTTGCAATAAATGGATATACTAAGGCTTGCATTTTATTAACACTCTTCTTTTCTCAGGAGTATAAACAGTTCTGAATTGTCTTTATTATAATTTGTATAATCATTATACTTTTTCTATTGGCTGTTATTTGTAACTTTCTTATTAATATTTTATAATAACACTAATTCTATTTTTTATTTTATCTGTCTCTTTTCCATTGTAGTTATTCCTATTGTTGCTCTTGTCTTAACAAATGAAAACAGCAGCTATACTACTCAACTGAATTATTGAAATTACAATGCCTCTATGTAAATATTGCTGCAGAGAACTCAATCTTAAATTTAAATTAATCAATTGTATAGGAGAGTTACTATTCTTCCCCTTACTGCCATTTATTATTATGAGCTCCTTGTCAAATGTAGACATTGTCAGTGTGTAACAATACTCATGCATAATATGATATTATATTTGTAGCTAAAGATCCATTATTGTTTTTCACAATCAGGTGAGCACAAGGAAACTATCAAGCAGATTTTACCAAACATTTTGGATACTAACACTATTTATAGGTAAACATTATAGGTGGATTTTCATTTGCAGAAGTAGGATTTCAAGATAATAACTTAACTTAGTTTGGCATAATTGAATAATTGTTATTTGTGAGAGAGGTACCATTTGTAGCTCTGCATGTACAGTAATGAAGGAATTAATTCTCACTACAAAGGTTTGTATGAGAGTAACTCATGTAAAGAAATTGCTCATTTGCGACATTGTCAAGAGGCTAATCAGGTGTAGCTAGAGTTTTAATAGGACGAGTTTTCCTTTGTCACTACAACAACCAGACAGTGTCTTTTTGATAAATGTAGTAGTAGTTTTAAAGTCAGAATTCCTAGAAAAGGTAGAGATATCTTATCTCACAATCTGATTCCAATTACTCACCAGAAGTTTGACCATATTTTCTGATGTAATTATCTCTAACTTTTATTTGTATTAATTTCATTTAATAATACATTATCAGGATTACTTTCAAGTCGTCTTCTAACTCCCTAATTGACATCACTGCACCTTTGACACACCCACTCATTTATAACAAGACAAAACACACAGTAGTGTAATACATTATATAGTGTTCTGGTAGAGTTAAACTGATATAATAATATATAGATATGTATAATAGTGCAATATTGGTCACGCAAAACCAAAATAATGAATGATGACACATGTTGAAACCTATTAATATAAATGATGTCAATGTCATAACTAGTACTATCACATGATATAATCTGACCTTATATATATATATATATATATATATATATAGCTATCTTTGCAATGTTATCCACTACTTATAGTACTAGTACTGTTAGTGCACCTCATAAACGGATAACCAAAAAGCATTAAAGATACTAAATCTTCAAACACTTTTTTCATTTTAGAATAATTTGTGTTGTTTAAAATGTAGTCAACTATATTATGATTTAGTACACACATACAATTGTTACAGAAGTTATATTATACAATATAAAATGGTCATTAGATGAACACAAATTAACATCACAAAGAACACTATTGTTTCCAAATACAGAGCAAGCTACAATAAATATATAACTTATAAACTAACTAAAACTGATAACATTTAATTGTAACTTATTTAGTTAAAACAAGCAAATAAACTTGATATAATCTTAAAAACACAATCTTTTGTTATGCTAAAACAAAACTAACAACTTTTTATATTACTAAACGTTTCGAGATAAATTTCTGAATAGAACTCAAAATGATGATTCAGCAGTAGCACTACTGATAGATATCCCATCAACTTGAATATAGCTATCATCTTTTATAGCGAAGGTCGACACTTTAGGGCCTTCATCTTCAGTAAACTCCTTGGAGTCAGTTTGAGGACTATTGCCAATATCAAAGAAGTCCTCTATGTCAATTTGCAATATGTTATTAAACGATTGATCATGGTCATATTCCTCATCTGGAATATAATCTGTGTCATTATTTGAAGTATTATTGGGGTCGGCTATATACCCAGCATCATTAACTAAGTAAGCATGAGGAAGTTGACTTGTCACTGGAATTATCTCTAAATGATTGCTATCAGTATTTATGCAAGAATTGATTATTTGAGTGGATGCACAATATTCATCATTATCTTCATTTGATTCAATGCTAGTAGCATCACTACTTTTAAACTGTTTCATTTCGATATAATATGAAGGCAGCGATGTTCTTGATTCCAATTGACAAGGAGCACTGTCGAATGTTGTATTATCTTTTACATTGGACGAATACCCTCTTTCATTATTTGCAGCATTTGGTACTTTTTTAAGTAAACGCTCAACAGTAATAACAGACTCAGTGATACTAAAATTATCTGACATCCTTACATCATCAAAATGTAGTACCTAATAAAGAGAGTATATAAGTGATTTGATGAAATGTTTATAGTGTGGTTAAACACATGTAGTAGTGGTTTGTATAGTTTAATGATAATATAATAGAGCATTATGTTACCACAATGCACAACTAACCTCTCCAAAATCTATCATAACATTATTAGTTTTCTGCATCCTATAATAAATTAAAAGGAAATTTCAATAATTATTATATGATATTTGTGTTACTTTAGTATATGTATAAATCAAATGGCAACTATTTACAGATATACCATAGTAGTATATGCAACCCAACAAATGACATTTCAATGACTTCATGTTACTAAATCAATTAACTTAATGTTAGTAGATTATATAGTAACATAGTAATGTTAATTACATACCATCCAAATATGTTGCCTTAGTGAAATCAGATGTATGTAAAATTAGACAAATGAGGTCAATTTTTAAAAATTTAGAAATGTAATCTCCCAATGTCAAATGTTTAATATCTGCTCACTTTTTTCTCCATTTATGATTCAAGAGACAGAAGACAATAATGATAACAAACACAGCTCCTATAACAATGAATATAGTGACACCGAACACTACCATTAATGTGGTAATCAATATTGAAGTAGAATCTGTGTATGAGAAAGTAACTGACATTATATATTAATTAACTAAAGACTAACCTGTGGGAGTGGCAGTAGTAGCTCTGACTGTATTAGACGTGAAAGTTGCAATAGAACTATTAGTACTCCATGCAATGGATGGTACAACAGTGGTACTTGAGGAAATCACAATATCGTTGGTAGTTATTGTAACTAGTGAAGATGGCACAATAGAACTAGTAGTACTCCATGCAATAGACGGTATAACAGTGGTACTTGAGGCAATCTCAATATCATTGGTACTTATTATAGCTAGTAAAGATGGCATAGTAGAACTAGTAGTAGTAGTCAGTTTGATAGATGGTATAATATTGGTACTTGTGGTATATATAGCATCCACAGTAGAGGCTGTAAGTATAGAGTGTAGATTAAATGTAGATAATAAGAATTATTGCTTTACCTGTAAAAGAACAGGCAGCAGTCATTATGTTTGAATAATAATCTCCATTGTTGTAATCTAGCACACAACCTGAAAAATCGCATGCCACATCTTGTGCAATAGGGAGGTCATCAATATCTTTTGTAAAATCAAGATTCTCATCGAAGCAAGTTATTTTTTTGGGGTAATCAGGAAGCTATATGAAATAGAAAATTTATGGGAAATAACAAGATATCGAGATTTATACATCCTCAAAAAACTGGATGTGAAGCTCTAACTAAATCAAACTATAGTAAATTAGGACTTGAGCACAAGTTGTTATACTTCTAAGATATATATAGAGCATACAGTTGTGCTTACAGACCAAAGCTAGAGCTAAGCATTATTATATGAATAAGGAAATAGCAACTTTACTACATTTGAAGTAGCTGTGTTATATAAAGTTTAACTAACCAATTTATTTAAAGAGGTATTATGACAGTTATATTGAATGGAAACAAGTCTTATTTCAATTGTACTTGAAGGATCTTTTTCCCATGATACTTGAGCAAATGAGTTATTTATACACTTGGCATTAATAGTTAGGTATTGTCCAGGGCCTTTATTTGCTATATCAATATATATATATATATTGTGATAACAAAGAAAATGAATTTATTTCAAAGTACTTACCTTGGATACATGGACAACTAGTTCCAGTGGATACAGTGACAGAAAGGCATAACAACAGCAGAAGTTCTGTCAATATCATCATCTTTCAAACACTATTGCTAACAATAATATAATATCACATTACAGTTACTACTATGATATCATGTTATAGTGGTTGTCAAGAATGGCTTCTTTATTGAAAACAATTATTACATTGTAAGGCTTTTGCCAATATTTGTAATTTCAACGATTTGTAGTTATAACTAAACCAAGCTTCTTTTTATGTTTGTTTTCTTTGTTATTTTGTATACCTTTAAAACATGTGAAGCTAAAGTATTAGTAATGAAATCATCAGGAAACATCATTATCCTATTGTCGTGTAATTACACTTTTTTCTATGAACACGTTATAAGGTATACTACGTTGTAATTCAATATATAATCTTTGTATGGCTTTGACTATGTAAACTACAGTACAGAGTTTAGATATGAAAGCAGTCAATGATCTCTTAAAGGGTAACTGAAATGCCTATTTTGAAACATGTAAACCTTAGTTGTTTTCTTGAAATGGAACTTTCTTTTGAAATAAAACAAAGTCAAACCTTGCTCAACACAAGTCAGCCATCTTCTTCCTGTTTAAGCAGCAAAATCGGTAAACGCATTATGACATCACAAGATGAACGATGAAGTTGAACTCAATCTCAATTCAATACCTGGTAGGAAGTGTGAACTACTGGAAAATGCCTAAGAGATGCGTTGTTTTTGGTTGTGGTATTACTAACAAGGATGGAGTGAGTCTATTTTCATTCTCTAAAGATCCAGTACTCGATAAAAAATGGACTGAGCAAGTAAAGAGAAGCAGGGACAAGTGGTTAGGACCAACCAAGTACTACTCATTTTTGTGTAGTTGCCACTTTACTGAAGACTATTTCCAGCCTGATATAGTTGTTGCTGGTAGTCTAGGGGTATCTAAAAAAAACGAAACTAAAATTTGATGCTATCCCAAACAGTCTTCAAGAGACCAGTTAATGAAGATCAAACTAAGGAGGCATCACATTTAAAGAAGTCTAAATCAACAAATAGACATGAACATTACAAAAGAAGAGAGAATTTGAAGGTATATATATAAGAGCTATCACTACTGGATTATAACTGTTTGAATTGATTTAGGTTGTGAAAATGCTAGTAGATGCATCAGATGAAGAGTCCAATTAGGCTAATAATGAGAGTGAGTCCAGTATGGCTACAGATGAGGAATACCTCAGCTAAGAGTGGGACATTCAAATTTACCTGAAGAACCTGGATATGAATCATGTTCATTTGTATCAGATCTTCTACCAGGCATGTTTTAAAGTGTATACTTCTACAGATTTTGTTCATATTGTACTTCCATTGCAATAGTACTATTAAGCAGTAAGGAAAAGCAAAAAATGAAATTGAAAAGTATGTAATTCAGTTATGTTAAAGCTGTCATGACATGTTAATGTTAGGCTGTCAGACAACTATACAATATCAATCTACTGAAACATAAACAATGTCTATGTACTGTCATATATCTGTACAATGTAACCTTTTAATTGATGATAAGAAAAGTACTGAGTCAGAATCACTCAATTCAAGCACTTATAAATTCAAAATCAGATGAATCATTATATCATTTATCAATTGAAGAGTAAGTATAATATAAATGCTTGTATGTAAAGTGTCCAGTATAGTGGCATGATCTTTGTAGACAAATAATACTCACTCATTAATAGCTGATGGTAAAGTTGCAGACCCATATTCTTGTTGGTACTGGTAATGTGCAGTTTGTAATGTCAACACATTCAAGCAAACAGCATGCAATCCTGGATGGCCAGTAATACATAGGAGTTGAGGTATCTCAGCTTCTTCCATTTTCTCATTCATTTTCATAATTTCCTGACAGCAAATGCACTCCTTTGAAATACTCATGATTACGCAGTGGCTACATGCACACCTATAATCAACATATATATATATATATATATTACAAACATTATTCCTCATCTATTTTCATACCAATTAAAGTTTAAAAGCCTTTCTGAGGATAGTTCCGAGTCTCTTCACTACTACTACTAAAATCTACATATTAAAACCCACATATTCAAGGAGCTAAAAATAAAATGTAGTGATAAATTAAAGCTCATTACTATGAAATTAAATATACAATTTAATCCTGAGTACAGTGTTCTAACAATCCAACATGAAATTAATAGAAAATTATCAACTTTTCCTATATTTTGTCATGTTAAAACTAATTAAATAAAAATGAAATTTGTTACTTATATTTAAATAAGAACAATTCTTATCAATACAGATATGAATTTAGTTTGATATTGCCTTTCTATATCGAGGCTTTTCCTCAGTGTTTTGGTTGATTTAATCTTTTTAAGTTTAGTTCATAATTCTTGAGTTTATTCTAACAATAAATCCTTGTATTATGCAAGGATTGTTAGTTGAAACACTTTAGCACTTACTGTGTATAGACATCTCTATTTAACTCTTGGTTTGGTTGTTACTTGGAGTATTATGCTATGAAAATAGAAGTTGTGCTCATCTCAGTTATTGTTTACACTCTTATTGTGTATTTATTGTAGACTTTGTCTATATGTTATGGCTAACTATACATAAAATGACATATTTAATGACTCTATTCAAAAATTTACTTGAAGCAAATGAGAGAACTAGACATATAACAACAAAGACTGTTACAACAACAGATATATCAGTACAGTCTGTGACAACCTCTATATTGTGGACACTTGTTTTATACTAATATGTTAGTGTATTATACAACCTCTATATTGAGGATACTTTTTCTAGTCCCATACTAATACTTTAGTGTATTATACAACCTCTCTATTGAGGACAGCTGTTCTAGTCCCACACTAATATTTTAGTGTATTATACAACTTCTACATTGAGGACACTTGTTCTAGTCCTATAATAATACTTTGGTGTATTATACAACCTCTTTATTGAAGCTTGTTATAGTCCTTAGTAATACATTAGTGTGCTATACAACCTTTATATTAACGACACTTCCACAGGTCCATCAAATAGAAAATTTATGTCATCTTTATACTCAATGTAAATTCTGAACGATACTCTTCTCTTTTCTCCAAACATCACACACATACGCATCACACTTTACACACATACACACACCACAAATCTCAGTGTCAGAAGTGACAGACGTTGACACAACTAAATTAGAAGATACAAAAAGAAAACACAAGAAGATAGAGGAAGTTACAGAGGTGCTCACCCTACTTGATCAGGAGCACAATACTTTAAGAGGACAATGTGACACTAATGATTAAGTGATATCTCAACTAAAGACTGAACTACAACATAAAGTAAGAACAAGTAGTAAATTAATTAAAATTATTAAAGATAAAATCCTAAGACTTTAAAACTATGAATCTTCATATTTCTAAAGTGATTTAACTGGTAGATTTTATGGCATTGTTTTAAAGGGAAACCATAGTTAAGTTTATTATAGTTGATCTGATAATAATACAATGGCTTTATTAGTAGTTATTAACTTATTAACATTATGTACTAGTTATTAATTTATTAATATTATATAGTAGTTATTAATTTATTATTGTTATATATTATTCTATTATAATTACTGAAGGAAGTCATACGTTTGAAAACAATAGAAACTGATGGTCAAAATCAAGTTACTGCTAAAGATCTACAAGTACTATGTGAATAATATACTAGTGGGATAGAGCAGGTACTCCCATTATTATAGTATAATATGTTATATAATAGTATTGTAGCATATCACTACATTACAATTTTATGAACTATAACTATCAAATTTGACTCATTCACTCTCAAAATGGAACAAACTGTACAACAGGAACAAGAAGAGACGGTGAATGTACACACACACACACGCACACACACACACACACACACACACATATTTGTATCCATCCATTCATCCATCTATTTATCCATTATCCATCCATTCATTCCTACAACTCATTACATAATAAAGTCATAATATTCAATAATTTTGTGCAAGTTATGTAATAATATATTTGTGTATTTCTATCTCTTTTGTTGTAGAAAGCAAGACTGGGAGGTTTAACAGCTGTCTGAGAGCTGTGTGTGCAATTAAAACATACCAAAGAGTCCCTTATCTTATATGTCAACTAGCAAAGTTGTTGTAATTATAGGAAGGTGAACCTTCATTTTCGTATGAAGTCTTCATTGTTAACGATGGTAGTACTAACAAAAATGATAAGGTATGACATCATTATGATCTCATGCTATATTTAGCAATGTTATTTATAGGTTGCTTTAGAGTATATCGCTAAATATAGAACTAATCTTGTGAGGTTATTGAACTTTGTCTGAAACAGAGGCAAAGAAGGAGCAGTGAGAATGGTATTCAGTCACATGATAGTCATCTGATCACCATATGACTATATGCTTTGTTCTATATAGATGCAATAGTAACAATATACATATAATATATTATGTGACCTGATTAGTGAAAAGAGATCACTTCTGTTAAAACATCTCAAAAACATCCAGTTGTTGTGTACACAGCCATACATTTTCAATGGATGTTTACTAAGTTATACCTCAGTTTTTAAACAATTAGATAACTTGAATGCAAAATTTAGTAAGCACTATATTAAAATGCTGCTTACCCATATACAAGTGTTTTAATATGGTTTGAGTGAAGTGGTCTCTTTTTGCAAACCAAGCTATATATCATCTTGTGTTCATAGATACAACAAGATGCTAAAGCATTAACTGCACATAGGGACAACTTCCAACTACCCTACACTTAAATAGATCCCTCTCTTTATTAATATTATTGTATTGCTGGTTAGGGTTATCAAATACTGTACCAAATAGTGCTCTCAATGGAGAAATATTTGATCTCTGAACTTCATCAAATATCTCACCAGAAATGACTCCCTTCATATATAACATCTCCACAGGAAGGGTTATTTGTTTCTCAGAGGAGTTTTGCAATATTGGATTGGGAAGTTCTTTTGCACTGATCATGAAAGAAAATACATTACATTAAATGATAACTTCTAGTTGGTTACTTTCTTGTATAACTACTCTGTATTTTTTAGCAACAGTAATCTCATCGATGGCATCTTTCTTTAGTGTTTCAATAATCTCTCTTCTTATAGCATTGGTTTTGCTACTCAGCCAAATTCAAACTTCTTTAATGATTTGAAATCACTATCTTCATTTAGTGATCTGATATCCTTTAACTTTTCGATGTCTAACTAGTTACTACCAACTCATGAACAGTTGGTTTCCATTCAAAAACTGCATGATCGAAATAGTTCAATGAAATCAATGCAGACATGACCTCTGCAGTGGAATTTGATGGGTAGGCCCATCTTTATTTGTAGAGTTTTCTAGAAATCATATTACAACTGTCAGTATTGTTTAGTACTGTTGCTCTAATAGGAGTGAGTTTATATGTTTAACACAATTTTATAACAAACATAATTATTATTGACAGAACTAATACATTATAGTATGATATTCCTGTAACTCTATCTTTATTTGAAGTTAACTACATCATGTGAGCCAGATCTTAAAAGAGCTAAACAAAAGAAAACCTTTATACACCCAAGCGATGGCAATTCATTAAAGTCTTTTCACTCTGTATCTGATCTGCCCACTCTATATCTCTTGTTAGCTGTCCCAGGATACATAGAACAGTATTGATGTATGTGTGACATATCATATGACATGTGATTATACTCTGTTATTTCAGTACCAAAAATGATGGAGAAAATAATGGAATGTCTTGAAAAAAAGAGTAAGTTATATTTAATGCAATATGTGACAATAACTTAATACGAATTGTAATTGTTGTAATTACAGGAAAATGACCCTTTAGTCATTATTGTTAATGATGGTAGCACTGACAAAACTGATAAGGTATGACATCATTATGATCTCGTGTTATATTTAGCAGTGCTATTTATAGGTTGCTTTAGAGTATGTGGCTAAATATTGATCTAATCTTCTGAGGCTATTGAACTTTGTCTGAAACAGAGGCAAAAAAGGAGCTGTGAGAATGGTACTCAGTCACATGATAGTTATGTCATCACCATATGACTATATACTTTCACCAACATAGATACAATAGTAACAAAATACATATAATATAATAATCCTTGTGTTCTATAGATACAACAAGATGCTAAAGCAATAACTCTAAATAGGGACAACTTCCAACTACCCTATACTCACGTAGATCTCTCTCTATTAACAATATTGTATGACTAGACTGTAGATGAAATGATGAGTTGAATAGTGTATGTAAAGTGTCCAGGGGACCTGCAACTGCTCATCTCTTACATTGACTTGATGAAGATGAACAAGATGACGTTGATTTTGACTGTCCACATATTATAATATAACATATTCAAGAGAATGTGTCACTATGCATATAAAAAGGTAAACATTAAATTATTTTTTTGAGTAATGAAGCAATTAAATTACAAAGAGAATTGTAAGTACAATATTAGCTGCATCAATTGATTACAATATAATAACTATATATATATAAAGTTTCATTCAATAAACTTAGTAACAATCAAACTGTATTTTCACTTGCCATACAAATTATCAGTTATTTTAAATAATTTAAAAGACATCTTTTATTGTATTCAATCATCTCTTAATTGCAATATAGAAAGCTAGTAACAATTGAAGTTTATTTTCACTTACTTTACATAATTTAAAAGATATCTTTGGCTATATCCAATACATATGATAGTCATCTTCCAATGGAAAGAAAAGTTGTGATTTCAAGTCCAATTAGATCAATAAATTGTTTGGCAAATTAATTCTTTACAATTAAGAAAGTTGATACTTTCAAAATCCTTTCATATTAAGACCTGCTTTCCAAAGCATAATAATTCTTATATGTTTCAATAAACATTGTGTATCAACAGTCTAACTAAAAGGAAAATAACATGATAGTATAAATTTGGTGAAACAGTCACTCATTACTGGATCAAGTTAGGCACTGATAACATGAAGTTGCTTAAATTAGTACTCCTCTTTCACTTACTACTGATATGTAGTAATTGTAATAAGGTAATCAATATTACTTCACAAGATCATCTCCAGTTATACTTGTGTCATCACGATAATTACACTGGTGACACTACTCTCCTCCTTCTGGATACTGTGTATAATATTAGTGGTAATGGGAGTTTGTGTATCCTTAATACTAACCACTCACTTACCTTACAAGGTAGGATTACAATGGCTACTATTCAATGTATCCCTTCCACCTTTGTTAACAATACCCATCCAACTATTGGATTTGCCTTCACTGGAAGTAGTAATCTGACTTTACAGAGAGTGAATTTTATTGGTTGTGGTGGTAACCTTACTACCCTTGATAAGGAACAACTTGACAATATTAACTCTACCAGTTCTCTTGTCTACTTCACACAATATCATGCTGCTGTACTGGTGTTCTCTGAAATCAGTCATCTTGTTATGAGAGACGTGAGTATATCACAGTACTATGGGTTTGCTGTTGTAGCTGTTAACTTGCCTAATGGTACTTTGGATTCTGTTAATGTAAATGCTTCACAAGGTATTATTAATATTGAAAGGGCAGGAAATAATAGGTTTGGATATAGTGTTGGCTGTGGAGTGTTATTGTTGTATAAGAATTCAATGAGGATATCCTCTACTGTTAACCAATATGAAGTATTGATCACAAGGTCTGAGTTTATATACAATTATGAGTACATAATTTATCATAAATTTACTTGTGCGACAAATTTTTATAATTCTTATAATCATAAAAATTGCAGTAATCCAGTCATCAATGCTGCAGGACTTACAATACTCTATACTCAAAATGACAATACAGCTCGAGTTAATATATCAAGATGTACTTTTAAAGACAATATAGGTTCTACAGCAGGAGCAATGATGGTATTACATTTGAACACAAATAAACACTCGCAGACTGTCATTTATAATGAATCAGTGTTTCGCTCAAATGCTAATGTTCGAAAATGTCATGGAAGTGCTATTGTACTTGTGATGTACTTTAATAAGTATACACCATTAAATTCTACCAGTGCAATACATCATTTACTGCAAGTGATTGATGTGACTTTTGAATCTTCAGCAAAAACTATATTTTTCGAAAGACAACAAGGTGCTGTTTATATAGCTATGATTAATGTTAAAAAACTTCCAATTTTGCTTAAATTTACTAATCTCACATTTACTGATAGCACAGCTTCAACTTCAGGATCTTGCATGCTTGCAGCTTCATATCCTTTAACTGAAAATTATATACAAATTCTAATGGAGTCTGTCAAAGCATACAATAATGATGTCTTAGGAGACATTCCAGGACAATATGAAAAATCTCCAATTAGATTCTCACAAGCTAGTCTTTTCCAATTATTGAATATTAACGTCACTAAAGTAAATGGATTAGCAGAATGTCCTGGCAATTTCTCTTATAATTATGGTACAGTAATAGAGGCAATTACATCTGATATCACTCTAGAGGGACACATAATCTTTCACAACAATACAGGTATTAATGGAGCAGCTATTATGTTAATAGAAGATAGTCTCATTTACATTACCAAAGGACTTCAAGCTACCTTTACAAACAACAGAGCTCTATCTAGTGGAGGAGCTATATACGCTCTTGGAAATATTTTCACTCAAACATATTGCTCATTTCAAGTTAGTTTTACTCATTCACTGGATAATATAACAATGTTATTGAAAGGCAATGAAGCCACAATTACTGGTAACTCAGTTTATACCCCAAATCTGTACAATTGCTATATTGGAGAGGAATGGGTTAACTATTCAAAGGGTATTGACATTTACAAGAAAATTTTTCCAAATGGAATTAATGACATTTCTACTACTCCAGTAAATCTAACAATATGCTATTCACCAAACTATACACAAAATATAATTCATGATGTTTATCCTGGAGAGACATTTAATATTTCAGTGGCTGCAGTTGATGCTGCAGGTAATCACAGTTACTCCATTGTTACAATAACACCAGTAAATAAAAAATGTACTAAGTTTACACATATCAACTGGTGGCTTTCAGAGAGAGACAAAACACAAGCTTTAAGAGAAACTGATGACTGTACTCTCATTAATGTAACTATACATACCAATGACTGTAGTACATTGGATAAACATGATGGCGCCCTATTATTTACTATACCAGAACTAAGAGGTAGTACAGTTCTTGATGTCAAATTAAAATCGTGCCCACCTGGATTTAAATTGGATAATAAAAAAGGATCCTGTGTCTGTTCACATGTACTATCACCTAAATTCTTAGGCATTGTTGGCTACACACCTAACTGTAGTATTAATACCAAAACATTCAACAGACCAACAGAAACTTCATGGGTTGGTTCAGTCAAACATAACAAGACATCTGTTTTCCTATTATCTTTACATTGTCCTTATGGCTACTGCAACAGTGATCTTAATCTCAGTATTTTTTATTATAGAAGTGATGGAACCTTTGAAATTATGTCAAAAGATTTTTCCACAAAGTCATTGCTGTGTGATAAGAACAGAGAAGGAATTTTGTGCAGCAATTGTTCTACTGTTAATGGAATTAATTACAGTGTGGTGTTTGGTTCTAGAGAATGCAGACAATGTAGTAACTGGTGGTTGTGGACACTAATCCTCTACGCAGCAGCTGGTCCTCTCCTTATTTACCTGTTATATGTTCTTAGACTAACATTAACAACTGGTACATTCAATGGAATTATATTCTATGTTCAAGTGGCTAGCATTGGGTTATTAGATATTTTATCCATTAAAGATATGCAATGCTCTTGGGGTACATACTTTAGTACGGAAGTGTCAGTTTTTTTCCTTTCAACATTAAATCTTAATCTTGGTTTTCCATTGTGTTTTTATAATGGGATGTCAGAATTACGAAAAGCTGGGTTCAGTTTACTGTTTCCACTCTATCTCCTGATAATAGTTGTTGTCCTCATTATTCTCAGTCGTTTTTCTATAAGGATATCTAACAGCATAGCTCATTATTCAGTTCAAATACTAGTTACTGTTGTACACCTCTCCTTTACAAAGCTACTATTAACGATTGGTGATATTTTCACACCTGTTCAATTATACTGTAGTACAATGAAACAAGCTACAAATGTTTGGTTTTATAATGGCTATGTTAAATATGGAAAAGGTGAACATTTGGTGTTAATGATAATAACATCAGTGATAGTTGGTGTCTTCCTAATACCTTATATGTCAATAATTCTAACTGGTCGTCTACTAATGAAATCTAACAAGATAAGAGAATATCTTCGACCAATATATGAAGCTATCCATGCTCCTTATAAATACAACAAACAATATTGGTTTACTGCTAGACAGCTTTTGCTCATTTTTGCATGTATATTGTATGCACGGTATCGAGGAAACAGTTTCTTCCTTGTATTTTCTATATTTCTTCCTGTTTATTTTGTATTTGTGACTTTTCAAGCTTACCTAAGACCATTCAAGAGTAAAATATTGAACATTTTGGATCTGTCAGTCATGATTAACTATGGTATATTGCTTTGTACAAATTGGTATTTTCTTATGGAAGACTATCATTGCCTAGTAAGAGTATTCGATGTCATATTGGTACATGTACTGATGTTTACTTTCTCTGTAGTTGTGTTTTATCATGTAGTGTTAGCTACTGGACAACAAACTCGATTTACTAGTTTTATTAATGCTGTTCAATACTTCTTGAAGAAAATGACCAAACGTCTTATGAATTCACAACCAATGTTACATCGCAGACATTTTAGGGAAGAGCTTGATTCGTCATTTTTTGATGATAGCTACTCTGAATATCGTGAACCACTTATAAGTCCATAAATATTTCACACTTTTTCTATAGTTTGTTGTTACTCATTACATATATATGTGTGTGTGTGTGTTAAGTCCATTAATACTTTAATTTTTTTTTAGTTTGAACTGTATACTACTCTGATATTAACACTTGTATTAATATTGATATATTGGTAATCTTAATTGTCTTTTATGTAGATTTAATAATTTGACTCTTGTGCATTCAGTGTTTAGAAGAATTTGTTTACATTTAGAAGAGTTGATGTACTCATCTCATTATATTACTAGAATGTGATGGATATATACTGTAGTAATATAATTATACTTAGCAAGTATAATAAAGTAAAAGTCAGTAGAACAAACAGCAATACTGTTGTTGCATTTGTTAAGGCAGTAAATATTTATATGGTGGTTATATGTTTGTTAGGCAGTCAAGTGGAACAATGCCTATTTAGGGAAGCACCAGATTGTTTATTGAAATGTATTGGCAAAAAACACAGAATATCTCACCAAAACACATCAGAATATCTCAAATAAATCTAGATTAATGAGTTATTAAAATTTAGATTAGTTCATGGTGAGTATACAACAATCTTTTCCTTTTTGTCCACTAGGACTGTGTACTAACTCATTCTAGCAACTAGCTCAGATGGCATTCATTGCCAAACATTCTAAAGTCTGTTAATCCAACTGAACCTATAGATATTGTTATGGAGGAGACTGGCCTTCCAACTGGTGAAATGTTCTGTAAAACTCAAAATGAGTATCGTTACACTAAAGATAGAGATACTTGAAATAAGATCACATATTCTCAGTATTATAACACTGTTATAGAGCAGCTAAATCAATCTAAAGATCTATGTGTGTGTGTTTTACGTAAAATCTATTTCATATTTATACCCTTCCCAATGATGTCTGCTGGTACATTCAAATATATTCCATTTTTGGTTATTAATATTACATTGACATATATTAATATCTACAGTAATTTTTTGTTTTGTTTGTATAGCTTGGTCTTAAACCATATTATATTGTTGTCATGATGTAATATAACCCTTCAGAATGGTGTATTTACTATTCAGCAACAATCTTTGCTGGGTAAGACATATAGCATTAAATGTTGCACTTATATAATTACCATACAGAGATGTATCAGTTGAGATTTTAAATGCCAAAGCTTCTAAAACATGTTGATATCTTGCACATACCAGCAAAGTTAATATCATAGTAGATGACAATTTTCAACTACAAAAATTCTTAAAAGGTCTGCTTACAATAATCTTGATAATTATCATGACAAACTTGATAATCTGTTATCTATAGATTCTTGATCAACTCCATTATCTAAAAATTATAGTTCAGTACAAACTTATATGTTAACTTAATGATTGCTATCCTAGTGTCTATGAGGTCAGTATCATGTCATTCTTTAACTGCTAATTTACCCTGTTATATATACTGTGGTGGAATTACTTCTTAAATTCAGTGATGATATGGATGATATAATAATAGAAGATAAAAATGTGAGATCAGAAACCAAATGAGTGTGTATCTTTTTGTTTTAAAATTAGTTGAACACTATACAATTATTATCCAGAATCTTTTTTTGTAGTTACACATAATATTATTATTAAAATATGGTTTGTTATGCCATACTTTCATTGTTATAAGCAACCACAAATTTTATATATCATGACTATTTCTGAAATTACAGTGTATATATATATATATGCGTGTGTGTGACTGTGTGTGTGTATTCTACTACAGTTATTTTAGCTAAAAGTGTTATTTACTATAAACTGTTTTGATATTTATTAAGATAAACATTTTATAATATATTGTTTGAAATATAAAGTCTACTGGTTTAGTGGGAAGTGGATTAACAGCAAAATATTGTGTTGTTTCATTCGTTTTTGGGCAAAAAGATTTCATTTGCTTTTCTTTATTAAAAAGCTTCACAGTCTAATTTCATCTTGGATCAGCTGAAACCAATAATATTTACATCTAAACAGCTAATGTTTATGTTGTTTTCATTAATATATTATATAAACATGATCTATTAAATTGATTACTACTAGATTTGCTTTATGGCAGCAAATCAAAGTGAACTGAGTGAGTTATAAATTTGTTTGTATTCACTGAAGTTGATTCACTTCTTTACATTGTTATTTTAGATGTTAGTAATCTGAAAGACATCAATAAGCTTTGAAACAAGGCTATTTTCCAAATCATCGCTGGTTTCCTCTTGGTCTACAGTCGGGTCTATTACAACCCATTCTGTCAAGCATTAGAACCAAGTATAGAGGTGATCCAGAGAGCTGTTTTCATGAATGTTTAACTCTGTGGTTGAGTAAGGCTGACAAGGTGACTGAGAGTGGAGGGACTACATGGGACTCATTAGCTGATGCTCTTAAGACAATGGAAGAAGTTTTTGCTGCTGAGCAAACAAAGGAATTTAGTAGGACTTTGTGATCTTACATCGTATAATATATTGGTTTTTTTTTACCTTTTAACAGATGAATTATCTACTCCTGCATGTGAGATGCTACAGAAACACTCTAATAGGATCATGCCTCTTACTCTTCCTATGGAGATCATTCAGATGTTATACACGGAGAAAGTGATCTCTAAAGAGACATTAAATGAAATGAATAGGTTGGGAGGTGTACTAAGTGATGGTCCATTAGGAGCACTGTGCACTACAGTGTCTAAGGATCCTGCCAAATTAAAAATATTTGCAAGTGTCTTAATGAAGTCTGAACAAACAGTATCTGTTGCTAAAAATTTTCTCAAAGAGTATGGTAAGTACCAATATATATATATATAATATATGTAAATTATAACTTATTTATTTTATAGATAAAACGTTTCCCTCTCATGTCAAACTCCAACCTACTTTTCAATATGATTTTGATCAAATGAGAATGATGTTTGGTAAACGTTTTTACAATGTTACTCCTCTTATTGCAAAGGGCATTCCTTCATAGCAAGAGCTTAAAACATATCTTCGTAGATGTTTCCGAGAACTAAGACCTCAGTTAGCAGCAGCTGAATCACTTGATGATGTTATGGATCTTATACAAGACAAATGTACTATTATTAACATTTGCTGTTTGGAGGGTATTATACATCAATATGACATTAAAGAAGCTAAAGTACATATTGCAAACTACAACTCAGCAGTAAATGTATTTTGTGAGAAGGTCAAAGCTGATGTATGCTGCAACCAAAGCTTCACAATGTCTTCATCTTCTCAACTACTCACCTTTGAGACAATTGTGTTCATTTTGGAGTAGGAGGCTGACAAATACACTCTTGTAGACATCAAAGGATTGTTGTCAAAAGCTTTCAAAGATATGGCAAAATCAGTACAAGTTAGAACAATAAATGAAGGCAACTCTATCATTCTTACCTGCTATGGTCCACATAGTTTAATTGATCTTTTGCTTATGACAGCTGAGGAAAATCTTGATTCATTGAAGCAGTTAGGTGTGATCAAGCTGACAATAGGCTACCAGACTATTTATGAAAAACATCAAAGAGACATGGTAAGAGATGAGTAGTATTAGACAGGACAATAGTTATTACATGTGTTCACTATAAAAATTGATTGGTTGATTTAACCAACATATGGTTATACAGATTGCATGATGCAAACTGTTTATTAAATGTTAGAACTACTAATGATTTTCTTAAATGAAATGAAAGCATTTTGATTTGATAAACAATCAATTCCATAGAAAATAGTAACCAAAACTAGATTATGTTTACTTTCAGTTTACATCATGCAACCTGTGTAACCTAATATTGGTTAAATCAAATAATCAGTTTTACAATGTTGCTTATTGATATATAGGAGAGTAGAGCTATTGTTGCAGAGAGTACAAAGCAGTTGAGAAGTAAATTGAAAGTAAAACAAACTATCAATAAAAGGATGACTATGCAAATATCGTCTGTTATCCAACAAAGTCACGGTACTTATACACAATACATTGTCAATAACCACTGTTTATATAACAGCTGTCTATTGTGTAGTATATGTGATTCAAACTAAATGTTTCTATGTAGAAAGAAAACAAATAACAGAAAAAGCAATCCAAGATTTGACATCACTTCTGAAATGGAAGGAAGGTATTGTTAATGCATTAGCTATCACTGACATAGTCTGTGTTACTGACTTGTCATTACACCATTATTATATTAATTTAATTAGTTATTAAGGAAGAGTTATCATCAGTGTCTGCAGAGAGACAAACAGAGTTGGAGACATTGCAGGAAGTAATAACGTCATTGACTTTACAATTAAGAGAGAGAAATAAACAACTTGAGGAATTAAAGCAGAGCTTAAAAAGTAGCACTTATTAGTCACATCTCATTATATGACATTATTACTAGATCTCTTATTCATACTAATGGCTCATAAGCCACTAATTGATCAAAAATTTGAGGAGACTCAAATAACGTCTAGTCAACAAGAATCCACACAATTTATAAGGGAAATTAAAGGTATTAATACAAATAATATAACTATTGATATAAAACGTCCATTTATATAGAGATGAAAGATCTGTTAAAAGGTTCAAGTACGTTATATTATAATTGTAACAGTATATTTGAGATCCTAATATACTCAGTATTAATATCATATTTATATATGACCATATAATGACCACTCTGGTAAAACATTTGTGACCTAATTTGTGAAAAGGGATTACTGTTTAAAACATCTCAAAAAGCCATTTTATATATATACAGATGCTATATATATAAAACTATTCATAGTATCTGTTTTGAGATGTTTTAACAATGGTCTCATTTGACAAATCAGGTCACAATGTTTTGACAGAAGCAGTCCCATATTGCAAATCAGGTCACAGATAGAAGATGTAATAAAGATATGATACTATATATGTCTGTGTAAATTCAGCAAATGTACTTTGTTCTTGGTAGTTGCTGATAACAATTTCATAGTGTTATTAGCAGCACATATAATAAAATAGTGTTTTAGTCATGAGCATACATGCTAAATAGAAGGAAATCTTTCAACCATAAACTGTTGTTGTACATTAATATCAACAAAAATAAAAATGCTTTCACTATGCAATGTTTTCAAAACTTAAACCACTTGTTATTACATATGTAAGCAAGCAAGGTCATTAAAGTACATAAGTGACCTTTTTTATAAAAGTCAGTGCTCATTAGGAGTACTATGTTAACATTAGAGTGCTCACTTCAAGCATTTGATTGGAATATTGCTCACCACTGCACACTGTTATTGCCTATCTATATAATATTAATATGTGCAAATTATATTCATATTATTAAAACCACAAAAACAAATAATAGGACTATTCTTTTAAAGACTTCGTTACTAAAAATCTAAATTTAATTTAATAGAATCTCCAGTATTGGAAGATGCACTGGAGGACTTTACTGGTGATAAGTATGAGAAGTCAAGCAAAAGAGGTATGTACTAGTAACCATCCATTAAAAAATGTAAACAAAATTATAATAATGAATTCATTTCAGCTATAATTGATGTTAATGTCATAGACACCCATTGAAGTTTTGAACAGTAGTCGGAATACTCTAAGATAAAAAAATTAATCTAGCTAGAACGTTCAAAACATAATCAGTCTAGCCACCATGGCATCACTTACAATAGTGGCTCATTGGTTGTCCCATATCTTTAAGTGGTTCAATTCTATTTGCTGCTTTTAATTGTCATATGCAACAATAGAGAAAATGGTGCAAATACATCAATTAATAAGTAGATTCATAAAAACACATGATTTAAAGCAATGATAGGATTACTATGTATATACTTACCAACAGAAGTGATTTAAATCTAAAACACATATAACACTGTAAACTGATTGGTTGACTTAACCAATGTATTGTTATGCATGTTCCAAGTACTGAAATTAGTTGATACAATTTGAAAGTAAACATAACACTGTTTTGTAACTAATGTACTATTGTATCAACTGTTTTTAGAATCTTTCTTTGTCTAAGAATAAAAATGATTTGAAGTATTTGTAAACAGTCAATTCCGTAGGACAAAGAATTTCGCTTCAGACATTCTGAATAACTATATATTACTAAAATCAACCAATCAGTTTTTACAACAAATAAACATTGCACACATTAGTGGTTTTCTGAGCCATGCCTGAATAAATGTAACAGATGGGATTAAGGAAACAATATAAATGTAGTAAATATACCACCGCACTGATATATATAAAATAGTTGAAAACCATAATACAGTCATCATAGACATGATAAGTTGCATATTGAAGCCATTAATAGAAAGCTCATTCCAGTGGGTGTTCATGTGCTGCAATAGTGCTGAAAGTAGGTGTGGCTGAGTCCTACTTCTCGGTTCACATATGACAATCAATAGCTCCTGATGATTCAGCTATTAAAATTGATATTTAGAAGCATTTGTGAGCATTTTATGGTCCACATTAGAAATCATTTCATAAAATAATTAAAACTTGTGGTCACACCAATTATAAGTATCAATAACTATAAAATTCCTGTCCATTATTTGTGCATCATTGCTTTCTGCTTTTATTTCTTCCTACTGTATGTACATCTTGTTGAAGATAAGACAGTTTTAACTAATTGTGTTTACTATATGCACTTGATACAGTTGATTGTTTTAGAGGTAAACACGTGCTACTATCTAGAACATTCTAGAACATCTACTGTGTATATAATGAGTGACTTTGTACATGTGTTTTCAGTCATAGTCATTAGTCGTTATCAATGCTGTTGTCTATGTTGTTATCTTTCACTTATTTCTGTAAAGTCTATTTGGTTGTGTCTGTATAGTTATTCTATTGATACTCTAGTATTACATGAAGATTGCTACGTTGCCTGCTCAAATTACTCCAATACATCTCATCTATATCTGGTTTGAGGGAGATTTATTTTAAAATTTGTAAAAAAAACAAGACATAGGGAGGGGTTGAAAACATTATTCATGTAAGACTAAATTGGTTATATCTTTATTCACAAATAATGTTATCCCATTTTCGTTTCTATCTTTGCTTGATTTTTTGGGATATCAAATATTTAATTATGCAAATATCTTTTGATGTAGATAGATTATAGTATAGAAAAAAGGAACAATAGTGATAACAATATTTACATCAATGATTTGTTCTGATTTGACCAGACACAATAATATTGTGTTTGTCTCACCTATTTCTTGTTGAAATATACCTATTAATGTCTGTTCAAACAAAACCACCTAGAGTTAAATATGACTTACTGTGGTTCCTCAGGTCAGATATGGTGAAAGATCATCATATCATAGATATTGGAATAAAATGGGGAGTCCATACCTACTTGCCGCAGAGTCTGGCTCCACAGGACTAAGTTCATCTTGATCCAGGACTAATCTAACACCATAGCACTAGAATTCTATTACTCTTCTGTCATAGTTAACTATAAACTTCATCCTCTATCCCTGTTCATTAGGCTTGTTTTAAATCTGTACAGTTTCATAAATTATTGCCATAGTAACCATATAGTTGGTCTCTCCTTTTTTCTACTTAAGTATGTTTATGTGTATTGTAGTATGTTATAGTATATTTAATACATATATTATTATAACTGTGAATATACTATACTATATACTAAGTCTGTTCTATAACAGGAGACACTGAAAGTGTTCAGTGGAGAGATGATTACAATAGTTTATGGCTCGTTAGACCAAGTGTTGTACAGAGTGAAAATGTTATGAGGAAATTAATAAAAGAACAACAAACAGGAAAAAAATGGAGTATCTATCTCTGGTCATCATCTCCTGAAAGTACTGCAGTCATTATAAGCAATCTTAATAAGTGTACAGTGTGGAGTCTTGATATAAACAAAACTCTGTTGGACAGCAGATGTATATCTCTGTTATCTGATATACTAAAAATTAATAAAACAATAGAGACTAGACCTATGGTCCTCTACACTTACTGGTGGTATCAAAGAAGTCTGTCATTGTCTTTTTTACAATACAACGCTAGAAAAGTTATTGTTCTGTCACGTCACTGGTATCACAGATGAAGATATGCCTCATTTGTCCAGTATGTTAGTTAGTAATACAACTTTAAAAGAACTATACCTACACAACTGTCATATCACTGACAATGGTGTCCAATATATCTGTGAAGGACTTACTAAATACCAAACACTAACTAGGTTGAACATTGGAGGTAATCGTCAGATCACTTCAGTTAGTACCAGTATAATAACAGATCTAATACAAACAACTATATCACTGACAGACCTATATCTCGACAATACTTCACTGAGCAATGATGATATCAAGACAATTTGTACATCACTTAGTAAAAATACTACAATATGGGAAGTATATTTATCAAGATGGCAGGAAGAGTATTGTAAGCAGTTAGACAGTTATGAAATTATTAAGGACTTAAGTTCTTGTAATATTAACTAGTTTGTTGCTTTTATTTCTCAGTTTCAATTTCTCTTTAAAATTCTTTTGACCTTATCTTACCTTTTTTGTGAAAAAAAATTTGTTACACATATATAATGTGTACCAAGATACAAATTAACTTCAAGTTTGTATTCCATATAATATAACGCAATGTATGTATATACATGAAATATAATAATGGAAAAGCTGAATAAAATTAATAAATATTATGAGTGTAGTTGAATTTATATTTTAAAAATAAATAACTTTTCTGCATTGGTCTGCTCCCAACTAAGACAATCCATAATGATAGTTTATGTATAAATGAATGTGAATACAGACTTCTCTTCGCAACTAAAAGCATAGGTTGATAGTTGTTGTTAAATCGTATTTTGATAATTACCTTATATAATGTTGATATAACTTTATGAATATAATTGTACTTGCTTTTTCCCATTAGTAATTCAATATTTTCTCATCGTTTTCAGCTTTTTCAATATTTGACTATTACTGATCAATATTTGTAATATAAATACAAGATGTCCATAACTTACACATGCACACACATACACACACATTAATAAAGATATCCTGTTTGCCTTCCTACATAGTTGTTCAATCATAACATTATCCTTGACTCCTTTTTTATCAACTACATGTTCCATATCATTCTTAATCTGCATTCATGAAGTAATTAATACTTCAATGTACTCTCACAAATGTACATAGTAAATTCTGACACAAACTTGTTTAACCTCTTCTTTCAATCGAGATACTCTATGTTGATCAGTATTTGTTGTGTTCAGCATACTGGTGATCTATTTTTTTGTATAATTATACTAGCATGCTATATTTATTATAATATTGTAGCATTATTAGTGGCTAGTCTCTTGAATAATTCAGTTAAATTACAAAACACACCTAATCTACTTGTATTCTTACCCTTAGAGGAAAGAAAATGGAATCTTCTTGCCAACAAACTTGATGAAGAAAAACGAATGATACAACAGAATAGTTTTCTGTTAATCCACTTCCCACTCAACCAGTAGATTTTACATTCCAAATTATTATAAAATGTTTATCTTAATTAATATCAAAACAGTTAATGGTAAATAACACTTTTAGCTAAAATAATTGTGGTAGAATACATGCACATGTATATACTGTAATTTCAGAAATGGTCATGCCATATAAAATTTGTGGTTGCTTATAACAATGAAAGTATGGTGTAACAAAGCATATTTTAATAATAGTATTATGTATGACCACAAAAAAAGAAAATTATGGATAATAATTGCATACTATTC
The DNA here is from genome assembly GCA_963693285.1 of Xestospongia muta. Lineage (NCBI taxonomy): Eukaryota > Metazoa > Porifera > Demospongiae > Haplosclerida > Petrosiidae > Xestospongia > Xestospongia muta. The sequence goes on along the minus strand of OY848919.1, from coordinate 6,284,946 downwards.
AACTAATTGTATAACAAAAAGATTCAAACTCATTTGGTTTCTGAGTGTCTTCTATTATTTTATAATCCATATCATCACTGAGTTGTTAAAGAAGTCATCCCACTGCAGTATATAACAGAGTAAATGAACAGTTAAAGAATGACGTCATACTGACTTCATAGACATTAGGATAGCACTCATTAAATTTACCAATAAGTTTGTACTGAACTATAACTTTGAGATAAAGGAGCTGATCAAGAATCTATAGAGAACAGATAATTAAGCCTGTCATGATAATTATCACGACTATTGTAAGCAGACCTTTCAGGAATTTTTGTAGATGAACATCGTCATCTACTATGATATTAACTTTGCTGGTATGTGCAAGATATCAACATGATTTAGAACCTTTTGTATTAAAAATCTCAACTGACATATCTCTGTAAGGTAATTATATAAGTGCAATATTTAATGTTATATGTCTTACCCAACAAAGATTGCTATGAATAGTAAATACACCTTTCTGAAGGGTTATATCTCATTATGACAACATTACGGTTCAAGACCAAGTTATACAAACATAGCAGAAAATAAATGTAGAAATCTATGTCAATGTAATATTAATAACTATAAAAAATGGAATATATATTCGAATGTACCAGCAGACATCATGGGAAAGGTATAAATATGAAAAAAAGATTTTACGAGCAAAACACACACACAACTACACACATAGATCTTTAGACATGATTTAGCTGCTCTAATACAGTGATTATTATACTATGAGTATGTGATATAATGTCAAGTGTCTCTATCTCTAATGCAATGAACACCAAGGTCAGGATACTCATCTCGAGTTTACGAAACATTCCACCAATAATATTATTGTGATAAGTTCCTCAGCTGGAAGGCCAGTCTCCTCCATAACAATATCTTTGGGTTCAGTTGGATCAAGAGACTTTAGAATGTGTGGTCATCAGTAGTTTTAAAGGGCTAGTTGCTAAAATGAGTTAGTACACAGTCCTAGTGGACAAAAAGGAAAAGATTATTGTATACTCACCATGAACTAATCTAAATTTTAATAACTCATTAATCTAGATTTATTTGAGATATTCTGATGTATTTTGGTGAGATATTCTGTGTTTTTTGCCAATACATTTCAATAAACAATCTGGGGCTTCCCTAAATAGGCACTGTTCCACTTGACTCCCTAATCAGCATATAACCACCATATAAATATTTACTGCCATAACAAATGCAACAACAGTATTGCTGTTTGTTCTACTGACCTTTACTGTATTATACTTACTAAGTATGTTATATTACTAGAGTATATATCCATCAAATTCTAGTAATATGATGAGATGAGTACATCTAACTCTTCAAAATGCAAACAAATTCTTCTAAACACTGAATGCACACAAGTCAAACTATTAAATCTACAATATATTAATACGTTGTCTTTTAAACAATACAAGAGTTAGCATCAATGTAGAATACAGCTCAAACTAAAAAATAATTATTAAAGTATTATGAACTTAACACACACACAAATATATGTAATGAGTAACAACAAAGTGGATAAACTATAGAAAAAGTGTGAAATATTTATGGACTTATAAGTGGTTCACGATATTCAGAGTAGCTATCATCAAAAAATGACGAATCAAGCTCTTCCCTAAAATGTCTGCGATGTGACATATGTTGTGAATTCTCAAGACATTTGGTCATTTTCTTTAAGAAGTATTGAACAGCATTAATAAAACTCATAAATCGAGTTTGTTGTCCAGTAGCTAACACTACATGATAAAACACAACTACAGAGAAAGTAAACATCAGTACATGTACAAATACGGCATCAAATATACTCTTACTAGGCAATGATAGTCTTCCATAAGAAAATACCAATTTGTACAAACTAATATACCATAGTTAATCATGACTGACAGATCCAAAATGTTCAATATTTTACTCTTGAATGGTCTTAGGTAAGCTTGAAAAGTAAATACAAAATAAACAGGAAGAAATATAATAAATACAAGGAAGAAACTGTTTTCTCCATACTGTGCATACAATTTAGATGCAAAAATGAGCAAAAGCTGTCTAGCAGTAAACCAATATTGTTTGTTGTATTTATAAGGAGCATGGATAGCTTCATATATTGGTCGAAGATATTCTCTTATCTTGTTAGATTTCATTAGTAGACGACCAGTTAGAATTATTGACATATAAGGTATTAGGAAGACACCAACTATCACTGATGTTACTATCATTAACACCAAATGTTCACCTTTTCCATATTTAACATAGCCATTATAAAACCAAACATTTGTAGCTTGTTTCATTGTACTACAGTATAATTGAACAGGTGTGAAAATATCACCAATCGTTAATAGTAGCTTTGTAAAGGAGAGGTGTACAACAGTAACTAGTATTTGAACTGAATAATGAGCTATGCTGTTAGATATCCTTATAGAAAAACGACTGAGAATAATGAGGATAACAACTATTATCAGGAGATAGAGTGGAAACAGTAAACTGAACCCAGCTTTTCGTAATTCTGACATCCCATTACTCCTGTGTTTATAAATTTGTTTTATCGAAAAGTTTTGTTAGTTTTTGCTAGTTGATTCTCTTCATCTCCTCTCTCTCAATTATTTATTAAGAGTTTGTAGATCTTTATAACATCCTTTTGATTTAGACAAGACCTCTTTCAAGTAGTCCTTAAATTCTTCTATATTTCTTATTCTATTGCTTTGATAATGTATTGTTCCACATCACAGGTGTAGTCTGCTAACTCATGACACTTGGTGATATATGGTCAAGCATGAACAAAGACAGTTGACATGGATCGCTTTCCTTTCAAATTAAAACACAGTTTAGAGGGGTTATTGGAAACAACTGGTGTGGTCTCTGTGACAGTATATACAAGTGTTTCAAGTTCATTGAGAGAACTTTCAATGGCAGAAGTCTGGTATGTGTCTAGTTTGTAGGTCATATTGCAACAGTTAATACTTGTGATTGTCTGTATGTACATTAAGAGCATGTAGGTATATTTAGTATACTATGAATTTGTTATAATGATTCACCTACCACTAAAGTTACTCCAAGTAGGGAAATCAATAGAGACTAGGAGCATGGATGTAGTAATGAAGAATCATGGTTATCACAGAGCTTTTGTAGTAATACTATATTTAACTAAGTAGAAGTAATTAGTGGTGTCATGCCTATTAATAGTATTTAATAGTATAGTTTATTTAGTCAATATTCGTTTGTATTCATTTAATTTTCAAGACCTAGCATTGACTTAGAGTTCATCCTTGCTGGAGACAATAGTTTGCCGCATATTGTGATTAACTCATCATTCATTCTATTAGTTGAAGTATTTATATGTAATAGATATGATGTGTGAGAGGCATTGCTGAAAATTGAGGTATGAAAACAAATGGCATTATCTGATATATTGTTAGCTTTTGTCAAAGCATTAACATCCTACTCCAGTATCTCAATAATCAAACATTAGCTTGAAACTAAGAAACTATGTAGTATTACAGTCATTGTCATACTGAACAGGCAACACACAATACATATAATGTGGGCAAGCCTTTGATAGTCCAATGCAAGTAGCGATAAAATGCTTTGGTGTAAGTGATATCAATACATTAAGATCACTGAGTAACCTATTGTTCTTCCTTTCCAGATCCATGCTACAGCTGAACTAATTCTTATTTCATCATTCAGTTATGTATAGTTAACAACTTCAACAGAAAAATAATGGAGGTGTTATTTTAAACATTTTTATAGCTGTTTTATTATTTGATATTCATTTGAGAGGAATAAAGATGTTATTAAAACTTAATAATGGTAATAATTTACCATCATCTTATCATTGGTAGCATTGTGAACATAATGTATAGAGCTATCAATATTCAAATTGTCTTCAGTAATTGTAGATCAATGTGTCAATACAATGTCTAATAAGTCATCAAGATCATTCATTTCTCTTAAATAGATCGAAATTACAGGAAATATCATAGAACATTAAAGATTAGTTAGTATTGTGATCCACTATAAAATTAATATACAAAGGACAATGTTTTATAGATCTAACATACAGTTCTACTTAGAGTTAAATACATTTACATATTATTATATATATAACAAATTATGAACAATAGACCATTGTGTTCAGTAGATTAGCAAAGAAGTCTACTATTCAGTGAAAGTTAGTTGATAAGCAATTTTTGAAATTGACTATGATCAGTTCAATCAGTTAAGCAATTCCTTAATACTGCTATGGTACAATTAATGATAAAAAGGCAGGATGTTAAATCGAGATTCCAGGTAGATAAAAAGTAAAAAGATCATATCTTGATTCATGGAAATGTTATTTCTTTTATTAGATAGAAAAGTAATAAAAATAATGAAAACAATTCCAGAAGCTTAACAATTAAATAACAGTCCCCATCATTGTAGTATTTGCAACAAATTGACCTTTATGTATCACAATTTAAATAAAAAGCAAAATATTTATTAACAAAAATGGATATGTAGGTAGTATGATTTTAGTACACATAACAACACTTATTATACATAAAATAGAAAGTAACAAAGTCTTATTTTCATGTCATCTTCTTCAGCCAGTATAATCATGTAACCGTATTACTATTAGAAGTATTTGGTTTGCTATTACCACTATGTCTTGGTCTAGTACTGGTAGTTGATCCAGGATTGATTGAAATATAATTACTAAAATCCTGACAGTGTTTAGTAAGTGGCTCTACTTCTGTAGGAGGAGATTCAGATTGAATGGCACTTACATGATGTTCATCATATTCATTTGGATTCATGACACGATCAGCAAATGTGTCATTATCATCAAGAAGTAAAATATATTCATCGGGAGTCTCAGTCTGTTTTTGTTTAGTAGGTTTACAATACAAGCAGCAACTTGTAATTTTTTTCAGGATCCAGTAAATGCAATATATGAAAACAACACCTGGTGGCAAGTAGACAAATACCAATAAAAAAATACAATAATGAGAAGAAAAACAAAAGCCACACATTGTTGCCAAGATTGAAAACATTAAAAATTCTGAAAAGTTGTGTATATTCTTACGATAAGGGCGAAATATCATAATACTACCACCTGACATTCCGTATACAGATATTTGTATACCTAGAATGATAAGGTAATCTTCATAAGAAATGTAATACTGGCACATGATAATAACCCTTAGTAACAAATAGAGTCCAGCAAAATAGCGATAATCATTTGTGTTAACACATCCATTCTTAAAGGCTCCAGTATAGTCATCAACAAGAGTGATAACAAATCGTGAACGTTTCAGTCTACACCAGTCTAGGATCTTATGAAACCACTTCAATGGATGAAGTAAAAGATAGACAATTGGTATGAACACAACAACAATCAAGATGATTATGGCTAAGATACCTAGAAATGCATGAGGATAACCAAAATAATCCAATGTACCATCATAGTAAAATGCTATCCCAGTTTCATTTTTATTAACAAGACTGTACCACTTTGTATAGTGGAGGAGTTTAAGAGAAGTAGCAGCAAACTGGGTGAAACATAACACATATATTGAGGATATAGAATGAGTGAAGGAAGGTTCAATGTTAGTCATACGCCAGAAGCGTGCCAGCAGACGATGAAGAGGTCTTGTCATAGTGACTACACATCTAAAGCCTTTGTTGTACATCATAATCCAACAATACAGAAATAAAAGAAGAAAAAATGGATATGTTGCTATGACATACCAGAAAGCAATAGCTTCTAGTGATCCTATAGTAGGTGTAATACAAACTGGATAAAGTAAAAATGTTAAAAAGTCAAGATTCCATATCCAACATGGTGCTAAGAAATAGAAATATGAATTGAAAAAGTTTTCAGGAAATGAGAGAGACACAATCTGACAGTAAAAGATATATCCATTTAATGAACCATTTGTGAACTTTATATTGAGTACTGTTATCAAAATAACTATCAAAGTGACTAAAGGCATCTGTACAAAGAAGAACGTCAGTAAGCCATTTCTATATCCAAAATAATTAGATGTACATTGAAGATATGGAGAGTTTATAGGTACACAAAAATTTTCATTCTTGCAAGCACCTTTTAACCTACCAGTATATGAGTATTTTGTAAAGAACAATGATTTGGATATGAAGGTACTATAAGTATAACCAAAGGACGAACAATAATAATACCCGTAATAAAAGTCTTGTCGTACTGGACATTTTCCAATCACTGGATGTGAGTTATAATTTGATAAGCAATAACCACGTAATGTACCAAAGTAATATGAACCAGTTGTGCAGATCTCATTGTTTACACAATCTTCGCATTCAGAGTTAACATTATCTTCCGATTTACAACAAAAGCCATTAACATTTATTGTACAAATCTTGTTATTTAACACAAATGGCCACTGACAACTTTTGAGAGTGTACATATGAGTTACTACTTTTAATTGTCTATTTTCTGTATTAGCAATAACACTGAGATTAAATGTACCATTACCTTGTATAAGTGGAAAATTATCCACTGTACAAGGTTGGCTTTGATTAAAGTAGACTGCATTATCTTCACTGTTAATACATTTTATTATATTAGTATTTGATAAAAGAGGATGACCTGTTCCATCATACGCTATTAGAGAAAGGTTCAATCTACTACCAGAAAATAGTGATGATTGTTGCTTTTCAACAAGACTAACATTCAGAAATGCCACTCCAGATTGTATACTCTTAGCACAGTCATCAGGTGTATAGTTCCAGTTATTCCAACATAATGTTCTGTTAATGCTAGATAGCGTTATTTCGGTAGTGTTTGGTAGTAGTGGCCACCAACATGATGACAATGACCTACCATATATAGCATTTGGTTTATGAGGTTTTTCATATTGGTATGAATGCCAGTTAAACACATCAGCAGCATATATATTAATAACTTTATTAAGAGAGAAAACTAATTCAATTTCCCAGTCATCAGGGTGAATACCTGAGTCATAATAAACAATAAAACAATCACTTTGCTGAAAACGATTAGGTTTTTTCTTGTTACAAACAACAGAGAATATTGCTCCTCCTTGAGTGTTGGCCATATTGTTAATACAAGTTAAGTTTGTCTCATTATAAAGTACAATATAACTACATTTATATAAAGCAACAGCTCCACCATATGATCCACTGTTACCAATTAAGCTCATGTTAGTACCAGAATTTATTGTAATTGGACTTCCATGTGCTTCCATGGCAGATGCATTGTTATCACTAAATATATTGATACCATTAAATGATATAGGCACATTATTGGAATAAAGAGTACCAGTGCAAGGTAGAATAGCTACAGTATATTCTGCATCAATATTGTCACAAACTGGTGTATTATTACTAAACATACAATTCGCAAGATTAAGAAAATGTCGATTAAAATCAATTGCATTAGTAAAGTAACAAGCTGATCCAATGTATGCTGTGTTTGTAGTAAAGTTTACTTCACTTATATAAATCTTCAATGTTGAAGTTGTCTCAATTGATAGTCCACCACCAATAATGCCAATATTTCTCAATATACTACTATGAAATATTTTGACATAGTTCACAAATTGTTTGGAGACATTGGCATGAACTTCTATTTTACCTCCTCCTCCTCCTCTATCCTCACTAAAAACTACATGATCATCCCTAGTATTACTATTATTTGCAACTGTCATATGACTCATTTCAACACTGTTATTATAAGCATTGTCATAGTAACCTATGAAGAATCCACCACCATGATTAGCCTGATTACCTTCTAGTATGTTATAGTACATGATAATCTTGTTATTACTAGCCTGACCTTTAAAGATAATAGACACTCCTCCTCCTCTACCAAAAACATAGCTATCTCTACCTTGATTACTTAGCTTATAATAACGAGATAACAAAGACCCTCCTTGTGCCATATTGGAAATAAAAATACAGTTGATAATGTTATATAAACTGTCATTGTTATTGTCCAGTGAAGAAGGATCCTCTTCAGGACAATCCCATTCTTTCTCTGGATCACAGTATGACCATTCTATTTGTAACCCACCTCCTCCATATGGCATTCCAAATCCATTCTCCACGAAATCACATCCAGATATTGTTACATTACCCATTGTATTGTATATAGTAAGACCAGTACCATTAGATGACTCAATCACTACATCAACTACATGTATATTTTGACAATATAACATATACACTGCCACTTGAAGCATCAGGAGTTCAAATGATTGTGAAGACAAGTTCCTACTAGTACTAACATGTACACCTCCACAACCATAGAGAGTGAGAGATTGGAGCATAACGTTATCAGACCAGAAGAATGACAGACCAGTAAGTGAACTACATTTAATAACTACTTTCTGTTGCTCACCTGGACTGTCTGATACATTACCAATAATTGCCACTTGATACTTGTCTCTCAGTTGTGTCTCTTGTCCATATTCCAGTGTGTAGATACCAGGAGTAATGTAGATGACAGTGGAGTTATGTTGTAGTCCTTTCAGTGCTAGATTAATGGTAGCACATGGTGTGTGTTGTCCACTGGTCCAACAAGTGGTATCATTGAACCCACTAATAGTACTAACATAGATCTTATGTTCCCAGAATATCGACAAAGACAGCCAAGCAAAGCATGATGACTGGTATCCTTAACAAAGTTATAAAGTTAATATAATAATTGAAACTAAAAAAATGTGTGTGACTACATACTTTTTCAGCATCACTTACATCCAAGTCCACTGAGAGGATAGAGGCTGGTCAGTGCCCCATAAAATATTTCGTGTCGTGCAAATTTTAGTTTTCATATAGACGTGGTTTTAAATATGTTATTATTAATATTATTATTATTATTATTATTATTATTATTATTATTATTATTATTATTACGTATGCTTAATACCAAAATGAAGAAAAAATCTTGAAAAGTGAGGTTTTAACATTGAAGCTTGTACATGCCGTTTTCCTAGACTAACATTTAAGTATATAGCAGGAAGTCAAATCGATGACCATTTTTTCATTTCTTTTGCAGTACATAGCCTTAACAAATGAGGTATTGCAAGCAAAAGTCGAGAATGACATGAGAATGACTAGTTTAAGTGTATACCAGGAATATGAATGTCGTGAATGCATATCTATTTAAAGACTGAAGCTATAAATAACATTTCAGGGCATTTATGATATAAATAACATCATTCCTTATTTGGTAAATAAGCTAACATTTTATATTGTAGTATACTTTCAGGTAGGCGTGTTCTCATTGTCTACAAAGTTTAAGGTACTATACTATGTATGTCTGTTATTTCTAATCTATTTATAACTAAGACTGTTTCTAAATAATTATTGTGGAATAATTAGGGAACTAACAGTAAGTAATGGAATTTTGAAGGACTCATGAACCTAATAGTGAACATAATACAAGAGGCAATATTAAAGTAACTAGTTCACTTCACATGGACACTGTAGCAGCTCTCAATTTTAAAATATCAAGAATGTCATTAGTTACAGGACTGTCACACCCACTTTAGACTTATTTAGTGATACATGCCTCAGATTTGTGATCTCTTTATATCTAAAAAACATTACAAGTACTATCTATCACTATCTGTCTTAAATTTGTATACATCAAATACCAAATGTATTAATACCAAGAGTTTGATTTTATCCATTAATGATAACAGACTTGGTTATTATTAAAAATGTTTTACTACTGTTGTTATATTTTCACTAAAATTTTTTTTTTCAATAAGGATAAGTCAATTGTTTGTTTAAAATTATTTTCATTTCTTTGTCTTCTAACAAAGTTAACAAATTTTAAAAATTATTTCTCTTATACTAATGCTGACAAGTGACCATGCCTGCGTTCATTAATAATAAAAACCTGAAAATAGTATTTATAACTACTAGGCACTACGAGTTTTGGTATACTTTTTTCTCCAAGAATAGTTGAATACTTCAGCAATCAGTTTGACAGGATTAATAAGGTACACCTGGTAAAATGTATGATTTAATGGATGAACTCATTGACATGACTAAGGCATTGTACAATTTCTACGATGACAAGCATATTGCTAGCAACTTAGCACGTTCAAAGACTGGTAGTAAATTTAATGTAGCACTAAGTTTATCAGTGAAAGAACACAATGTTTGATCAATTGTAATGTTGAGTTGAATTTAATGCAACAGTATGTTAAGTACCTTGTAAACAAAGGCAAGTTGCTACTGGTAACAATAATTGTTACATTTTCTCTCAGTCTATCAAAACATTCATTAGCTGGTATCGTTTTATCGCAATATCTCTTCTCCTTCAACTATTGATAACAATTGGGTTTTTGTACACAACCAGAGTTTTTTGTTTTCCTCATGAGCCATAATATAGATTTGTCAATATGTTTGTACAATGAATGACATAACTGTTGAAACTACAATTTACTTACAAATTTTAGTAATTGGATTCATCATATTTAGTCAATATTCAACTCAAGTCTCTAACAAAACAGCAAGTTACTCTGTACAAGTCTTAGCTAGTCTCATTCACCTCTTCTTCTCTAAAGTCCTTATCATTTGCAATTGTACATGGAAAACATGCAGTATATATCCTGTGCTGAGCAAAGTAACTAATATCATGTAAGGTATAATCTACAACAACAAACTTATCATAGCTACAGTAAACAGGGTAATGTGTTAAGGATGAAAGAGATAGTTAACATTACCATCAGCATACCACACTTGTAATATTCCATCTTGTGCTCTATGAACAGGAACATAAGCTATGATGTCCAATATGGATAGTCCCATTTACAATGACATTCCCATAGATAATTTTCCAAACTTTTCGTACCACAAAGAAAATGTTGTATATTGATACTATTATGAATGTAGAGGATTTCTGTTGTAAGTCATATATTATATAAACATGAGTTTAAAATCAATGTATTTGTAAGTTACCTATAGTTACATCTATGCTCTAAACTTTACAACTTACAACCTTTACTGGGGATGCTATATTTACCACAAGTACCAATATTATAACATATATTCAAATCAATTACTACTAGATTTGATTTAAGATATTTAGCTCTTAAATAAGATCCTTAAAAACATCATTACTGTAAGTTTGTATAAAGATCTTGGCTTTTGCTTGCAATGCCTCATTTGTTAAGGCTAAGTACTGCCAAAGAAATGACAGAAGATCATTTGTAGAGATTCACATCTTGAAGAAGCCACAAGACATTATGTTGGTTGATGGACATGCTTTAAGTGCTACTGAAGCTAGTAATGTTACCCTAGAGCTTGTGTTGGGAAATGGCAAGACCAACCATTGTCGACTACATAATGTACTCTATGTACCAAAGTTGGTGTACAACTTGTTGAGTGTATCGAAGGTAACTGAAGCAGGAAAGAGAGTTAAATTCTATTCCAATGACTGTCAGATTTTGGATCGGGATGACAAAGTTGTTGCTGTTGGTGTCAGAAAAGTAAACTTCTATTACCTGAGCTGTCAACATGTGAAAGATGATTAAGTCCATGTGAGTGATGCTCGATTGATTGCTGAATCGAAGGAATTCATATGGCATCAAAGGTTTGGTCATCTGAATGAGAGGAGTCTACACACTTTAGCAAGTCAAAGATTAGTCTATGATTTTCACTACAACACATCCAAGTAAATGCCTTTGTAAGTCCTGTGAGGAGAATAAATTACACAAAACTCCTTTTTCAAGTGGAGGTAGGAAACAAGCTGAAGTACCTTTAGGTTTGGTTCATAATGATGTGTGTGGACCATTGGGCGCTGAATCATTGAGTGGAGCAAGATACTTCCTCACATTCGTGGATGAAAAAAACTCACTATACATGGGTGTATTTTCTGAAGTGCAAAAGTGAAGTTTTCAGTAAATTCCTGAAATGGAAATCTCTTGTGAAACAAATGTCTGACTACAGATGAAGATTCTCCATACAGACAACAATGGAGAATACACATCCAAAGAGTTTGGAGATTATCTAAAAGCTGAAGGGATCAGACATGAATTAATTGTTCCAAAAAATCCTGAACAAAATGGAGTTTCTAGATCTGAAAGGCTTAACAGAATTCTAGCCGAGAGTGTCGATCAATGTTAACTGCTGCTCAACTGCCACACAAGTTTTGGGCAGAGGCAATCTCGACAGCAGTTTTTCTGAGAAATCGAAGCTCAACCTCAACTGTCCCTGGAATGACACCTTTTCAAGCTCGGAGTGGTAAGAAGCCAAGCATGAATAATCTGAGAGTATTTCGATGTGCAGCGTATTCCCACATCCCAAAAAATGAAAGGAAGAAATTGAACCCAAAAGCAAAAAGGTGTATCTTCCTTGGGTATGGAGATGTCACAAAAGGATACAGACTCTATGACCTGATTAAAGCTCACGTGATTCACAGCCGAGATCTACTATTTGATGAAACCAGTTTAGGATTTGAGAAGGAGCAAATGAAAGATTTAGAAGGCATCAATCAACCTACAGTTGAAATTGAGATGAGCAATGAAGGATTTTATTCTGAAGCTGAAGAAGAACAGAATGTTAATGAGGACGAGACAAACCCAGATTAGTCTGATGAAGAAACTTTAACAGTGCTTTGATGTTCAGAACGAACTTGACGAACGTCCAGACTATTATGGAACATAGATCTTCACAGTTAAAAAACAAGGAAAGGAACCTGTAACAGTGAAGGAAGCAATGTCCAGTCCTGAAAGAGTAAAGTGGAAAGACGGAATGGATAAAGAGATAACATCTATTAAAGCGAATGAGGTCTGGGAGTTAGTTAAGCTACTAAAGGGTAAGAAGACCATTGGCTGCAAATGGGTCTACAAACGGAAAGTTGGTGTGGATAGGTCTGTGGAAAGGTATACGGCTTTTCTTGTTGCTAAAGGTTATCCTCAGCAGTACGGATTAGACTATGATGAAACTTTTAGTCCAGTGGCAAGGTTCGAATCCTTATGAACACTGCTTTCACTAGCAGTACAAGATGGTCTTCATGTACACCAAATGGATGTAACAACTGCTTTTCTCAATGGAAAACTAAAGCAGGAAGTGTATATGGATCAACCTGAAGGATTTGTAATACAAGGCAAGGAAAGTCTAGTGTGTAAAATCAAGCATAGCCTCTATGGTTTAAGGCAAGCACCAAGATGTTTGAACTTCATCCTTGACGAAAGGCTGAAAGAAATGGGATTTGCTCAAACAACTAGTGATCCTTGCATATACATCGCAAAAAGTGGAGAACCATTCATAATTGGGATCTATGTTGATGACATCTTACTAGTCGGTAAAATTGATAAGTGAATCAGTGAAGTCAAATTAGCCCTGACAAAGAAATTCGATGTGAAGGACTTAGGAGGACTCAACTACTTTCTAGGTGTCAAGATAGTACAGAATCACAGAGCTATCTGGATTGGTCAAACGACATATACAAAAGAAGTCTTGAAGAAGTTCAGTATGGAAAACTGTAAACCCTTGGCCACCACTGTAGAAGTTGGTTGAAGTTGACAAAAGGAACAGAAGATAGTGAGTATGTTGACAAGACACACTATCAGTCAGCGGTTGAAAGTCTGTTGTATCTGTCAATGAGAACACATCCAGACATTACTTTTGCAGTAAGTCTTGCTGCACGTTTTTGTTCAAAACCAACCTTTCAACATCTGACGGCAGTCAAGCGTATTTTAGATACCTAAGAGGAACCACACACTATGGATTGATGTTCAAGAGAAATGGATCCAAAGCAATCGTTGGATACTCTGATGCTGATTGGGGTGGTAACACCTTAGACTGTAAGTCTACGACTGGTTACTTGTTCCAGATTGGTGGTAGAGCTATCACATGGCAGAGTAAAAAGCAATCATGTGTTGCTCTGTCCACAGCGGAAGCAAATATGTAGCTTTATCTGGAGCTGCACAGGAGCAGTTTGGTTGAAGCAGCTTAATTAATCAAGATCTAACTGGAATAAGTGAGCCTGTAGCGATATATGAGGATAACCAGTCTGCTATTGCAATTGCAACAAATCCTCAATTTCATGGAAGAGCAAAGCATATCAACATAAAGTATCACTTCATATGAGAGCAGGTGAACAATAACAACATTGAACTGAATATTGTTTCTGACTCTTTTAGTTATTATAATCTGACTGATTTTTGTATCTTTTTTTTCCTCCCTCTGATTCATCATTACTAAGAATACTTTAACACATTACACCAATTTCAGCTTTCAAAATTAAGACAAGACTCCAGTTTGATCAAATCCTTTTGCTCTAAGAAAGGTAAGGTAAGTACAACTCCAACAAAAGGAACAAATCCAGTTTCACCATGCCCTACTGCACAAAGCAGTAAAGCAATTACAGCTTTCACGAAAACCAGATATATTAACTTTAGCTGACACAATAGATTGTATCGTTTCTACCACTCCAATTAACTCATCCATTTTCGTGGTCTTGCACAATAGTACGTCTGTGGAAGTAATTCTTAGCAACGGCTGCTATCCCACCATTTTAACGTCATCTTTGCACAGATGTCAACAAATGAAACGTTTGAAAACGGGTGTTCCCTGTCTGCAGGCGCTCGAACACGATATGAGAATAAAACAACAAACACTGTCTTTGACTTATATTATTGATTTATGAACTACAACTAGACTTACTGAGGAAAAAATTAATACTGTATTAGTCTCCTATATATATATATACTAAGGAAAGATGACTATTCATAGTAAGTGAAAAATTTTAACTTATTGGCTTGGAAAGGTATGTTCAATTCGGAGGAGTTGGTGTATTTCTTCGGCATATGTTTTTATATTTGTGATATCGAGTTTGTTAATCCAATTGCAAGCAGAAGCTAACCAGACTTCACTAGACCAGTATCATTTTGCAGAGTAAACCCTCCTCACTCATCAGCACAAGAACAACAACGTATCTTTATGGATCAGATCATGAAAGAAAACTGGCATTTTAAAAATTAGTTTGCCTTATGCAAACAAATTTGACCAAAGATCTGCTTACAACTTTTCTGAAAACAATGATGGAATTAATCTTACCTATTGTATTACACTCACATAGATTATCTTATCTATCCCCTATCCTCCTTATAAAACAGCCTTTTCCCAAAAATAAAAGCTGGTACTTTACATACATATTAATGGTACCTACTCTACTCTTATAAATTCCAAACAGGCAAATAAAATTAATAGGGAAGCAGTTATCAAACTAACTGTGGTTTAAACAAAAAGCTGGATGAATTACAGCATCTAACATGAAGTCAGCTGAATAGACCTATTGACCTATGCCTTCCCAGAGGTTGATATAGAGGCTGTATGTTCCAGAACATTGTTTTGTTTGGTGTTAGCCATGTTTTGGTACCTGGTTATGTGGATTGTCACAAACAACACAATCTTTCACCTGAATGTATTACTTCAGAAGATTTTTAAAAAAAATCTTCGATATGGCATCATTGCCTATGTACGATATATATATCTACTTTATGGAAGACCTCACATTTATCTGGTGTGCATTTATAGCATGCCTTCACCAACAATAGATGGATATACCATAAGGATGCTTCACACAGCATCAATTGGGAAAACCTACACAAGAAAGTGTGATAAGACAAAATGTTGACTATCTGTTGAAATTATAAAAAGTTTGAACATAAGGTCTTTGTGGATACAAATGAAAGTCAGTCTTTTGTGGAGCAAGATGCCAGTGTATAGGTTGTACATATTTACCATTAAACCAAACTACACAGCATGAACCTAGGAACACCAACAAAGGCATACAGTAAAAGTGTAACATCAGATACTTTATATGTGTGTGTCTTGGTTATTGAATGAGTAACAGTGCTATTCTAAATGGTAGCTCAATACATTATAAATGCAAGGAATCACAGTACAAAAATAGTGATCACTAATTGGATGAACTGTTGTAGTACAAGTCACAGCATTAGCCATAGGTTGTTGATGAACTAGAATTACTCTGGTTCTAAACTAAAATCAAAGAGTAAACAAAATAATAATAGCTTGACATACTTTATTCATAAATTTAGTCTTTACACCAACACCATAATTTATTATTATGTTAACTCTTTAAAATGATGTGATAAACAATTTTTATATTTTATAGACAGCTAAATTCAAGCATTTTCGATTATAAAAATTACAATTGCTCTATTAAATAAGTAGAATCATTACATTATTGCTACAATTGGTACAAACATATTTTAAGTGCATCATAAACATTGCCCCATCAACTAATATATTTATCATTTTTTACTATACACTCATCATTTAAACTGTAAAGTTATTAATTAATCACTTTTTAGTATTTCTTACATCATACAAATTAGTTGTTTTGGTTGTGGTGTAGGAGCAGGAGGAGAGTGAGTTTGCCAATATGGTAGAGGTGGCGTAGTTATCTGTTATCAGAGGAAAAATATTATTTCTTACGTGAATAGTATGATGTACTTTTGAACTGTAGATGTCCTGGCTAATATCTGTCATCACAGGAAGTAGGGGATTCCTACATGATTTGAAATCTATATAAACATATAATTAATATGTATATTCCACTTACAAGATGAGTTAATGGAGGATAAGATGTTCCAGCATACAAAAGAGAAATTAAAAAAGAAAATGTAACAGTGAAGACTATGTTTTTTACTAACAAACAATCCCATACTAAGCTTTTTAAATCATCACATTTATTATTTTTATCTGTTTTAACTTATTAAGTATAATATATGTAGTTACTATTTTATGTCAGATAGTTTGTACATATCAGTTATCAGTGCTATTGTTATGGATTTTTTGTTTTTTATAAAAATTGATATAATTCATTTTTCACATCTAATTATATAGCAAGTTCTTATTTTTTAAACTTATAACAAAGTTGCAATAAAAATATCCACTAAATAATACCTTAAACATATACTATAAAAAGATTAACAATGTACAGTCATTGTAAAGATGAATTCTCATTTTTTGACAGTGTGACTAATAATATTCATAATGTTGATGCTGTTAGTGGAAATAACAAAAGAATTATGAATATTATTTCCTTCTTTGATTATTGTTTTCAAACCATTCAGTCCTTGTGAAGATGAATTTTTATTTCTTTTCTATTTGATGCAATGACTAATAACATTAATAATGTTGATGATGCTAGGGGAAATCACTAAAGAACTATGAATATTATTTCTTTCTTTGATAATTGTTTTCAAGCTGACTACACTTACTTCAATTGCACATCCAGCATTGCCTTTATTTAACAAATTACTATTTTGAACATGCACTTCTAAAAACTTCTGCAATAAGAAATATTATAAATTCCTGTCATATTCATCCACAACAATCTATATGATGTCTTTTATGGACATACAGTATCTATAATTTAAACAGGCTACACTATATTAAAAGAATATATGTATGTAAAGATTTGATGTTTTTAACATTAACTAGATCTAATTTTAACATGGTTTATTGTTACTGCTATTATTAGGTAGTATTGTTATTGATCTGATATAGCTTTATAAGCATAGTTTAAAATAGACATGGAAGTAGATTAGAAATAATGACATGACCAGTCAGTAAAATACTTCAAAACATCCAGGAACTAGAGATAATAATATGTCACTTGTGATTGGGCCTCCAAACATATTCATTAGCAATCCAAAATGGCAAGACTTTTAACCTCTATAGAACCCATATTAAATATATATAAATATAGGAAGTGAGAGATTGTTAAGGTTTTTGTTCTGGTCCATCAAAACCTTATAAATGATTAGTTTGTTTAGCCATTGTTTCAGTTACGGAGTGATCTCCTACTTATTGTGACTATCACTGGCTTCTATAATAACAATCAACAAATGATGTATATAGTTACTGTAAGCATATTATATGATATATAAGTGCATATTATTATTCACATTATTAGATGATATCAATGTAGTCTTTACATTAGGGTATGGTTGATATACATATAGCTAAGACTTACAATATAAATGTTGTAAGTGGTTGATCTACTATATATCTGATTGGAAGTTGCACACAATATATTTCTTTTTAAAACTCTTTTTCATAGTGCTCATCAACATAATTATGTACATTCACTTTGCACATACCATTTAGCTAGTACTATGAATATTAACGACCAAGTAAATCTGATAAACCTCTGTCAGTAAAATGTCACATGAAATCATATGATAATCATATGATTAATACATGTATCACCAGTTGCAAGTGCATCAAAAATGCATCCAACAGAAAATAAGAATACAAATAGTCTTTAAACAAATGGGCAGATAAACTGCCTATATCTTGCCAATATAAAATCAACACTGACAAATGTAGAAGTAACTGCTAGCAACACAACCACTCATCAACTTTCATCAGCCAGACCCATTAACTATTTTAGGTCAATTAGTAATGGCTTATTTTTACTATATGTCTTGTTTTTAATTAATATCCTACTTCAGCCCAGAATATAAACCTGACTAAAAACACACACCTACATATCAACCTTACTTGGACAAACCCACTAACTATTAGGTGTGGCTTTTTTAACCACACCTCAATTTTTAACCAGCCTAGAATAACCTTGGGATGTATGGGGGTGTTATGTACAAACATCTACTTTACATAAAAATAATAAAATAAAATCTAATACTATGCAAAAGTTATATTTACAGTAGATATCGCTGTATATACACATAGATGTAGAAATATGTCAGTTAGTACACACAAGTGACTGTGCCAACTCATTATTATACTCTTCTTCCTGATCCATATATCTGTCATAGTGTTCTTCAGCTATTAAATGTATGTTGACTTCATTCTCTCTCACACGTAACTTGTAACGTTTAGCTAGTACTAGAAACACTATCAGTATAATAAGAATGAACACACACTTAGCTATGAAATAGTAAACACTTTGGCATATCGTCTCTTCTTCACACGAAAATAGATATTTGCTGTTAATAGTGATAACATAACCAACACCATGTGCTGCATACCATAATCCAACCATCAATCCTCTCATTTCATGTGGAGATTGAGCTATTGTAAATACTAAGGATGTTGGGTAAATCAAAGCAAATGCTATTCCATAGAAACATTGAGATACAATAGCAGCTTTGTATGAGGTTGTGTCAAAAAGAAAATGATTCTTGCAAGCAAGCATTACGACAGAATATATTGTAGTAAATAATGAGAAAACTAGCCCAATTCCAATTCTTTTAAGCATACTTGGAATGTAATTGTGAAAGTAAGGGTATATTATTAATTGATAGATAAGAATTAAAAGTGAAGCTACTAAATTATGTAGTGCATTTTTGAGCATAAAACATTCCAAAAATGATAACTCTTCATCTGATTTATAGTAGCTGATCCATTTAACCTCCTCAGCACAAACAAGACCAACAATACAGATAAATAATGGTGTCAAACGCATGACTACCTTCACATTCTCTACCTGTTCCTCTGTAAATGGTCCACCATATTTTTCCTTTCCTAGGTCTAACCTGGAAGGGTAATTCTCCTCCCAATAAGTAAAAGCACTACGATTCCTGGGATACTTGTTTTTCCTGGCATAATTGAGTACTTTAGCAATCAATTTGACAGGATTGACAATGTGAGATGTAGTATCCAGCCAATGTTTAAAAAGAAAGTTAGTGGCAATGACAATAGAAACAGCCACACCTGATACCACATATGAGACACTGAGGAACTGATTTATCAAGCATCGTACAATTACGTCAATACAAAAAATTGCAGGTATACTCAATGAGTGCCAATATATAATAGCACTTAGCTTGTCACCTGAAGCACCAATTGCTTGATCAATGTTAAATTGGACAATATTTGATCGTAGTAAGGAGTATCCAATCACTTCCAACAAATAGGCAACACTACTTGATATAAAAAATAGCACATTATAACCTAAAAAATTCTTGATGTTATAACACAAACCACCAGTCAGCCATGACAAAAATGTTAGATATACACCAGTAATGATAGATGTATACCTACCTACTTTTACATCAGCAAGCAGACCAAAGAAAGGAAACAAAAAGAAGAAAAGACAGTATCCAACATCAAAGACAATATGATGACCATCACTAATACCATCATAAACATTTGCTGCAAATCTTTGAATGAAAGTTAAGTGAACATTCATAGAGATATCCCAAATGATAACAAGCAGTACTGATCGATAGATGACTAAAAATTTTAACATAGTTCATAAATGTATTGTTATAAAGGTAGTTGAACTAAAGATATTATACTCCAAAAAATCAATTGTGACTTGATTTGCAATAAGCTCCCACTTTTGTCAAAACATTTATTTTATGATTTATAAAAAAGGACCACTGTTAAAATATATCCAAAACATTTTCTGTATACTGTTGCTATATTCATATAACTGTTTATGGTAATTGCATATATGTATACAATACTGTTTTTGAGATGTTTTAACAGTGATCCTATTTCATAAATTATATCACAAATGTTTTGACAGAAATGGTCTCTTATTGCAAATCAGGTCACAATTACTTTACTTTCAATATAAACATCAGTAATGTAAGATATTACTCTATTATGTAAATATCACCTTAACAATTTGATTAATAAAACACAACTTACATAACATGTAAACAGAAAGTCTTCATGATATGTTTATCTTTCACAGCAGACACAAAAGATAAACAATGAAACTTCTTATGTTATGAAAATAAGATAAGTTCAATAATTTAATGCTATACTAAAGAAATTGATTCTTTTACTTTCGGTATAAGCATTAGTAGTGTGTCTATTTTATATAAACATTACAAACGATTGAAACTTAAGACAACTCACAAAGTATACAAAATATTAACTTACAATCTTATTATTAGTACAAGATATGCTTATCTTTACATAAAGTAGATTATATGTATGTTAATAATTTATTTACATAAAGATAAATAATCCTGTTATTGTAGAATGTGTTTAACTTAAATACAATAATTTCTCTGTTTATTATCATCTTCTGCAGTGATGAGGAATGTGGTCTCTATGAGGATGATGATAAGAAGATGGTGATATAAGTACATGAATGTAAAGAACAACATAAGTCTTTTCTTTTACTTTTATTACTAGCTGTTCACATGATAACTTTGGATCCATTGGTTCTACTATACCACAACTATTAATAGATTTATTGGATGGGCTAAATTACACATCGTAAAAAATAACCAAATC
This sequence comes from Xestospongia muta, assembly GCA_963693285.1. Lineage (NCBI taxonomy): Eukaryota > Metazoa > Porifera > Demospongiae > Haplosclerida > Petrosiidae > Xestospongia > Xestospongia muta. The sequence goes on along the minus strand of OY848919.1, from coordinate 6,263,661 downwards.
CATTGAGGTTTTTTCAAAAAAATTATTATCAATAAGATAACAAGATCATTTCTAGCATTGACTTCACCTTTTTTGTAAGTGACATGGAATAAGCATCTGAATCTATCACCCTTTTATTATTATTATTATTTTATCATTATTATTATTATTATTATTGTTATCATCATCATTATTACTATTATTATCATTATTATTATTAATATAGTTATTATATGATACCATCAACGGAAAGAAGGGGGAGGGGAGCGAGCAAGCCACATTGTTGAATTACTCCACCATAAAGAGATGGACAGGCGTTAGAAGAAATGATGTGTGGTGTCTTCAGAGTTGGATCCTAGCCGTTGACCTAGGAGGCTGTCAATTGATGTAATTGTTTGGGATGCCTTCTCACTCCAACCACCTATAGTCTCCACCAAAAGTGGGACAAAGGAAACCCCAACCTCTCGGCAAGCGTCTGAGTGAGCAGAGTGTTTGCGATCTTCCCCAACAGAGAGGGCGTGGCCTTGGGACATGGAGGAGTTTTCAAGAGTAAGTCTCTGGAGAGGAAGATAACAGATACGTCTAGAGCAACAGGTTTACCATGGGCACAGCAGGGCAGGTAGATGTCATCAGGGCTACTTTTAGAGCCTGGTATCACCAACGGCACCTCTTTCCTTGGGCAAAGGGCTGCAGACTGGGCTGAGGAGAAGACGGCATCCCTGATAGATCATGTCGATGTATATGGTCTTTGTTGCCGCCACATTCAATCTGATGTTTAAATATTTCGAATTATTGTTTTATATATAATAGTATTAGGTGCAAGTTAAACATTTTAATAATTATAATATAGTTACCTTGTATGGGTAGTAAAAATGAGTCATACATTTGTAAATGTATTTGCACATATATGATATGTTGGTTAATCTATTAAAAACGTTTTGAATAAACTGTATATTAATAATTTTTTCTCGGTTTTGTCAATTAGTTATTAGACAAATGTTGAGTGTCTCTAAAGTAACAATAAAATAATAGAAATATATATAATAGTTCTAAAATAACAACTGTTTACTTTGAAAAATAAACTTTTAAGATGTTGATAATCCCACTTTTTTCCTGTATTAAACTTCCTCTTCCATGTATTTTTTGTCACGTTCCTCAGCTATTATATGTAGATCGACTTTATCTTCTTTTACTCTAAAGTAGTAATGTTTAGCTAGTGTCAGGAAGAAAGTTAATATAGTCTAGCAGGTATTGTATTCTAGTCAGTTAAATGGGTATTTGCCATTGATATTAAATATTAATAGCATATCCTAGACCAAATGCAGCGTACCACATTCCAACCATTAATCCTCTCATTTAATATAGAAGCTGAGCTATGATGAATTCTAAGGATATTAGAGACATCAAAGCAAATAATATTCCACCCAAAATTTGAGGAACAACAAATAATGATAATATGTTGTGTTTATTTGGAAGGTATCTTACAAACAAACATGATGACATAGTAAAGTGAAATTAATAATATATACTTATCCTAAAACTATTCTCTAAAGTATATTTGGCATATATTTCTTGAAAAGAGAATGTATTATTATAAGATAAAATAGAATTAGAAATGAAGCTCTCTCCTAATTTGCAAAATTTTGCCCAAAAAGGTAGGTGGACTAGTGAGTAAGTCATTAGTAGAGTCCTGGTTACAGGTGGAAAAGAACGACATTCAAATACAAATGATGTGGTATGTTGGGACATTTCATTGAAATTGGAAGTCATCAAGGCAAAGACTAAATAGTGATTTGTCTTGGATTGTTAAATAGATGGAGGACATGTACTTCTCAACATAACTGTCCCAATAATTGAAAAATGTCATCTTCCACAAGACATAGTGACATTAATGAAATCATTGTACCAAATAAGTAATAATTAATGAACATTTGTAAATTGGTAACTTTTTCTGCACAACTGCTATAGTTTACTTTTTCTTAAGCAATGTTTCTGCTACAAAGTGTTAATTTTAAATCAATTTATGCTTAGTTAACTTAAAATCTGTGTCAAATTATTATTAAACATTAATTATTGTGGATTTTGTGACTTTGTCTGCTACAAGTTATCACTATTTTACAGAAAAAAAGCAAAATGGAAGGTGATAGGTGCTCACATATTTATTTTATCCTGGGTTTGACTGTTGAGCTACATTAGGATATTTTCAATCAAGCAAGCAACAACAATATTATTTGTTTTCTTTTGACAAAGTACCAATTGCATGCATCAATAGTAGAGCCAGAGGAACAAGTTAAATGTCTTCACATCAAGAATGGATATACACAATTGAAGTTCTAAACTGATTTTAAACTTACAATATTTTTCAAATATTTGATTTGAGTTAATTTTGTTTTATTTTATTCTTTAAAAAACATTGATTGAACTAATAATAGATAATAAAAGTAATTTTATTAATAAGAAAGATAATAAGAAATAAGAAATATATGTATAGTGACCTCATAGTTGCCGATACACCTTCGGATTATATGAGATTTGCTATTTTATTTTATTTAGGTAGATTAGTGTTGTTCTTTTTTACCAGTTATAGACTTAAATTAAAAGTACTAAAGTATTGTGATACATTAACTAAATTATCGTTAATGCATGGCTTCCAGTATTTATTCTATAGTAGTTGGAATGCATGTTAGAATTAGTACTAGCACTCCTTTAAACTAATAAATGCACTTTACTATTCATTATGTTGTGATTTAAAACATGTACAATTAGTCAGTATTAGGCAACATATTGTATTAACATATTGATGAAACTATAGTAATCAAGGCATCAGTTAAAATGACACACTTCTTTAATATGTGTGTGCATATATTGTACATACCTGATTACTTGTCCTTCAATGTTTTAACATTACCACAAAAAGAAACTAAAGAAAATCATTCAGATAATTATGTGTGACCCTCATATCAATTTAATTTTTAAATTACACATCACTTTTAGTAGTATATAGAACAATCTATAAAAAAATGGACACTTTAACCCTTACAGAACCATTGACACGAATTTGTGACACACAAGTACTATTAATGGAGACAATTATCGGAAATTCGTGTCACACGTGTACTGTTAATTGAGAGAATTATAACGAATTTCTGACATTACATTAGTAGACTGTTTTTACACTAACCTTTGCTTCTTTATCAAAGACGAGGTTTTCTTCGTTTATGTAGTTATTTATGGTCCTGCCCAACACGTCATGAATAATAATAAGTTAGCAATTAATAACATAAATTAAGCATGCAAATTAACAAACTGTACTAACATTTGCAAAATCACTATCAGTGTGAAGAAGTTATTATCAATGGTAAGATTTAGAGCAGAAGAAGTTATAGATATACATACATGTTGAGTGTTGATAAGATGGACCAACTCGTTAGCTATTACAGTTTTCTTCATAACTCTGTGAAGTGGTGGAAGAAAGTATTTTTTGTGAATTATGGAAGTATATACTTAGTGGTGGTGAATTCCTACATAATCTACAAGGAACAAACTAGCACAAATGGAAAACAACCAATCACCCACCTTGTTATCGTTGTAGACTCATTGAAACCCTCTCCAAGGCACTACGTAGTATTCTTCGAACATGTACTGGACCTTGCACCTCTCAGACACTTGAACATCTACAACTTGTGCAGCACATCACGAAGAAATGCAAGAAACTTTGTGCCCAGCAGATTGTTTAAAAGCTTATCATACAGAAAGAAATATATAACCCAAGTTACTATTACAACTAAATATTTGTGTCAATTGCAGCACTCACTACACACACAAACACACACACAGATCCAACACATGTAGTGTTAGGTGTGGTCCGTGCATTTCATACGATGTATATTAGTCATTATTTCATGGTAATGCTTATACAAAATTATATATATATATATGTATGTATATATATATATATATACACACATATATAAAACTTATATATAATTATGAGCGATTATGTATGATGTCTAGATACTATATATCTTCTAGTAACCTTCGTGTACCCTGTAAACTCCATTTCCTAGTTCAGTGTAAAGCCATTACTTTCCAATAAGGCTAAACAAAACCAGATGTTATCCCCACATCTTTGCTAATGAAGTAGCATATGAACATATAATTCAAAATGAAAGTGTATTCACAAAATGTAAACTAATGATCCATGAACCTCACAGTTTATCAGAAAAACAGGGAAACCATTAGTTTACTTCCTTTTATTCATTTGCAAATTTAATAGCAATAACGATTTAAATCACTAGAAAATTTCTATTTCAGTACACTTTTGTTCATCAGTTATAAGTAGTGTAGACTATTTACTCAGTGACAGTACAAGAGCTGTCTGTCTATTTCCATACTATACTACATGTACTGTCTATATATAAACAGCTCTCCTATATATATATATATATATATATATATTAACGTTTATTTAGACATAATACTGTTAATTTACATACACTGCAACCTTATATTATTTGTTTCATACATTGTGAAGTATTTGTTTTCACTGTTCCAGTGCATATATAATTATAGTGTGAAAGTTGAATAAAGTATTTTACAGAAGATATGTAACTTTTTCATTTCAGATATACTTTCTTTAAAAGGATATATAGAGCAATTGAATACATTCTTAAATTTTTGAAAAAAAATATAACCTAAATATTATATAACAAATTATGAAGTCAGTATGTTGCGACCTATATAACTGTTACAAAAAACATATCATGTATTAACACTAAAAGCTAGAACTAATGAGAACAAAAACAAACTATGAAAATCAAAAATATATGCACAAGAAAAGTCCATTTTATATTGATATTTGTCATAATATTATGACTTTACCAACAAAGTACTAGCAGTTTTGTCTTAAACGTAATTAAGCACAATTTTAATTAGCGCAATTAAGACAACAACAATTACGAGAACAAGTCCTGTTTTAAACCATCCATATCCCATCAGCATTACACCAATTTCAGCTTTCAAAATGAAGACAATAACTCCAGTTTGATCAAATCCTTTTGCTTTAAGGACTAAGGTAAGTACAACTCCAACAAAGGGAACAAATCCAGTTACACCATGCCCTGTCACACAAAGCAGACAAGCAGTTACAACTTTTACGCAAATTAGGACAACAAATACAGTTAGATTAACTTTAGCTGAAACTCTAGATGGGATACTTTCTACCATTCTAATTAACTCATCCATTTTAGTGGTCTTGCACAAAAGTGCGTCTGCGGAAATAATTCTTAGCAACGGTTGCTATCCCACCATTTACGTCATCTTTGCGAACGTGTCAACAAATGAGACTTTTGAAAACGGATATTCCCCTTCTGCAGGCGCTCGGAGACGGTATATATGAGAACAAAGTAACAAATAGTGTCTTGGAGTTATATTGACAGTTTTATTTTATGAACTACAACCCGACTTACTGTGGAGAGAATTAATATTGTACATTAATCTCCTATATACTAAGGATAGATGACTATTCATAGTAAGTGAATTTTTTTTAATTATAGGCTTGGAAAGGTATATTCAATTCAGAAGAGTTTGTGTACTTTTCTAATATGTTTTTTTCTATTTGTGATATTGAGTTTGTTAATCCAACTACAAGCAGAAGCTAACCAGACTTAACTACACTAGTATATCTTCTTGCAAAGTAAACCCTCCTCACTCATCAGCACATTAATAACAACGTATCTTCATGGACCAGATCTGCAAGTCTAAAAATTAGTATCCCTTATCCAAACAAATTTACACCAAAGATCTGCTTACATCTTTTCTGCAAACAATGATGGAATTATATTTACTTAACGTATTACACATCGATTATTTTATCTATTCCTATCCTCCTTAAAAAACAGGCTTCCTCAAGATACAGGTTGGTATTTTATAGACATTTCAATGGTACCTACTCTACTTTTACAAATTTCAAACAGACAAATTAAATTAATAGGGAATCAGCCATCAAACTAAGTGTGGTTTAAACAAAGAGCTGGATGAATTACAGCATCTAACATGAAGTCAGCTGTATGGATTTATTGATCTATGCCTTCTCAGAGGTTGATATAGAGACTGTATTATCCAGAACCATGCTTTGTTTGTTGTTAGCCATATTTTGGTACTATAATTATGTGGATTGTCAAATACCACACAATGTTTCTGATCACCTGAATGTATTACTTCAGAGAATTTAAGAATATTTCTTCAATATGGCAACATTGGCTACTTATGGCTAATATATATCTACTTTATGGAAGAACTCACATGCATTTATATTTATAGTATGCCTTCATCAGAAAATAGTAGATGGATGTACCATAAGGATGGGTCATACAGCATCAATTGGGAAAACCCTACACAAGAAAGTGTGGTAAGACATAATGTTAGCTATCTGTTGAAATTATGAAAAAATTGAACAAAAGGTCTTTGCAGATCCAAATTAAAGTCAGTCTTTTATAGACCAGGATGTCAATGTATTGGATGTGCATATGTACTATTAGACCAAACTACACAACATGAACATAGCAACAGCAGCAAAGGGAATGAAAGTGGAACATCAGATATGTATATGTGTGTCTTGGTTATTGAATGAGTAACAGTGCTATTCTAGATGGTAGCTCAATACATTTGCAAATGCAAGGAATCACAGTACAAACAATAGTGATCACCAACTGGATGAACTGTTGTAGTACTAGTCACAGCATTAGCCATAGGTTGTTGAAGAACTAAAATTACTCTGCTCCTAGACTAAAATTGAAGGGTAAACAAACCAATAATAGTTTGACATAGTTTATTAATGAGTTTAGTCTTCACACTAACACCATAACTTGTTATTATGTTAATTCTTTAAAATGATGTAATAAACAGTTGTTATATTTGATAGACAGTTAAATTCCAGTGTTTTGATTATAAAAATTACAATAGCTCTTTTGAGTAGATTCATTGCATTATTGTTACAATTGCCACAAACATATTTTAAGTGCATCATAAACATTGCCCCATCAACTAATATGTGGTAACTGAGCTCGGATAGTTAGATTGAATAGGATTTTAGCCTTTGGCTTCCGTGATAAGATAACCTTGTAGCTAGTTTAGCGAGAAGACCCTACTTCTTTTTGATACGCTGACAGGGCGTAGGAGGGTCTACAAGTAAAGTAGGCTTACTGACCTATTGAAATGTATGGAATGCTGGGCAGTACCGCAATATTTACATAGTGGTTATAAGTTCCCATATATGCAGTACCAACAACTTTTCATTGGTGCTTTGCACTGTTCTTCCATTAGAGCTAACAATGATGAAATAACTTATACAATTGATGAACACTCCTTAAAAGATATTGATGGAATGTCCTCACATCTTCTATAGTATTCAATAGCAAATGGTAGAACCTAAAACATAAAGATTTGCCATATCCATTTGGCAAAGAAATAAAAAAATAATTTCCCTCTAAAACAATTAAGATGGCCTTTCTCTGTTCATCCTTTAAAAAGTCATGAGCCATTTGAAGACAGTCTAATCCAAATTGAATTGCAAGTATCTTCTTTTCCTCCATATGTAACTTCACGTGGCAATTGTACATGTAATAACAGTTTATAACCACTATGTAAACATTGCAGTGCTACCCCATATTCCATACTTTCTAATGATTATTGAAATGTTTGGAACTTATTATATTCTTTAGGGTCATTAGGATAATAATATGAATTTTTGTTATGATGATGATAATTTAATCCTATAATGCAAAAATAAATGGACAATCTGAAGACTAGGAGTAATTACTCATATCAGACATGTAATCTTATATGTATTTTTAATAACAACAATATTTATAAGGGTGGTGTGGTAACTGGACTAGAATAGTTAGATTGAATAGGATTATAACAGAATGACAAAAAGGGAATACCAAAAATCATACATCAAAAAGTGAACATGAGGCTAACATAAAAAACCAACTGAGCATGCTCATAACATAATTATATACAATAACACAATAATGAATAATCCAATACACTACATTCCTCCCCACTTAAATTAAGAGAGTTCAGAAGTACCTGTCAGGAGGTTTTCGATTACGTGTAGGATAACGTGAGTTAAACGAAAATGATTGAGGAGTATCGGATGCTGTAGAAGTTGAATTGGTTTCTGAGTTGGGAGGTAAAGCAGTAACACCAGTATTAGTTGATGTAACAGAATCTTTAGCAGGTGGTATTATTTCAATTGCATCATCATCATTCACCTCAGAGGTTGTATCACAAACCACAGCACTAGGCTGAGTATTTGCACTAGTCTCTATCGGTACTTCCCGTCTAAGAATCTGATCAATATGGCACCTTCGCCGAGAACCACTATGCATATTTACAATATATGACACAGGGCCAAGTTTTTCCACAATAGTACCAGGCTGCCAAGTGACACAGTTATGACGATGAATCTTGACCATAACATTATCACCAGTCAAAAAGCCAGGTTTTAGCAAATCTAGTACAGTCTTGATGTGACAATTGAGAAATAAGGTACTTGGGGGCACTCCTGTAACAGCATGAGGTGTTGATCGATACTTTAGGAGAAAGCTAGACAACTTGTGCTGATCAGAACTTTTATCTCTCCTTCCTGCCATAATTGATTTCTTCAAGGTTTGTACAAATCTCTCTGCTGCACTATTTGTTGCTAGATGATACGGAGCTGTTCGACTATGTTTTATGCCGTTACATTTAAGAAATAGTTGGAACTCTTCAGAACTGAACTGTGGACCATTATCTGAGACTGATTGATCTGGTAAACCATATGCTGCAAACACTTGTCTTAATGTCAATTGTCTTTGAAGTAGTTGTCGAGGTCATTTCAAAGACTTCTGGCCATTTAGAATGGGCATCAACTATAATAAAATAAGTTTTACCTTACAGTGGGCCAGCAAAGTCCACATGAATTCTAACCCAAGGCTTAGCAGGCCACAACCATGGATTTAATGGTGATTTAGGATGAGACGGCTTGACAGATAGACAAGGCTCACGTGATTTTACTAAGGTTTCTATATCAGAATCTACTCATGGCCACCATATATGGCTTCTCGCAATAGCTTTCATTCGGCTAATACCTGGATGATCTTGGTGTAATTCATTTTAACACTTTACTCCTGTATTTGATTGGCACAAGTACACGGATACCCCACATAACACAGTTTCCTTCAATAGTCAGTTCAAGTTTACAATTAAAGTTAGGTTTAAGCTTTTTTCTTTTTGATGCTTTGACTAATAATATTTGTAATGTTGATGATGCTAGGAGAAATAAGAAAAGAACTATGAATATTATTTCTTTCTTTAATTATTGTTTTCAAACCAACTACACTTACTTCAATTGCATATCCAGCATTGCCTTTATTTCACAAATTACAGATTTGAACATGCACATCTAAAAACTCCTGCAATATGAAATATTATAAATTCCTGTCATATTCATCCACAACCATCTACATGATGTCTTTTATGGACAAGTGTATCTATAATTTAAGTAGGCTATACTATATTAAAAGAATATATTTATGTAAAGATTTGATGTTTTTAACTAGATCTAATTTTTAACATGGTTTATTGCTATTGTTATCATTACATAGTATTGTTATTGATCTGATATAGCTTTATAACCATAGTTTAAAATAGACATGGAAGTAGATTAGAAATAATGATATGACCAGTCAGTAAAATACTTCAAAACATCGAGGAACTAGAAATAATAATATGTCACTTGTGATTGGGTCTCCAAACCTAATCATTAGCAATCCAAATAGGATGACTTTTAACCTCTATACAACCCATATTAAATATACATGGAAGTGAGAGATTGTTAAGGTTTTCGTTCTGGTCCATCAAAATCTTATTAATGATTAGTTTGTTTAGCCATTGTTTTTGTTATGGAGTGATCTCCTACTTATTGTGACTATCACTGTCTTCTATAATAACAATCAACAAATGATGTATATAGTTACTGTAAGCATATTATATGATATATAAGTGCATATTATTATTCACATTATTAGATGATATCAATGTAGTCTTTACATTAGGGTATGGTTGATATACATATAGCTAAGACTTATAATGTAAATATTGTAAGTGATTGATCTACTATATATCTGATTGGAAGTTGCATACAATAGATTTCTTTTTAATACTCTTCTTCATAGTACTCATCAACAAGATTATGTACATTCACTTTGTACATACCATTTAGCTAGTACTATGAATATTAACGACCAAGCAAATCTGATAAACCTCTGTCAGTAAAATGTCACATGACATCATATGATAATCATATGATTAATACACGTATCACCAGTTGCAAGTGCATCAAAAATGCATCCAACAGAAAATAAGAATAGAAATAGTCTATAAACAAATGGGCAGATAAACTGCCTATATCTTGTCAATATAAAATCAACACTGACAAATGTAGGAGTAACTGCTAGCAACACAACCACTCATCAACTTTCATCAGCCAGACCCATTAACTATTTTAGGTCAATTAGTAATGGCTTATTTTTACTATACGTCATGTTTTTAATTAATATCCTACTTCAGCCCAAAATATAAAGCTGACTAAAAACACCACACCTACATATCAACCTTACTTGGACACACCCATTAACTATTAGGTGTGGCTTTTTTTAACCACACCTCAATTTTTAACCAGCCTAGAATAACCTTGGGATGTATGGGGGTGTCATGTACAAACATCTACTTTACATAAAAATAATAAAATAAAATCTAATGTTATGCAAAAGTTATATTTACAGTAGATATCGCTGTATATACACATAGACATAGAAATATGTCAGTTAGTACACTCAAGTGACTGTCCCAACTCATTGTTATACTCTTCTTCCTGATCCATATATCTGCCATAGTGTTCTTCAGCTAATAAATATATGTTGAATTCATTCTCTCTCACACGTAACTTGTAACGCTTAGCTAGTACTAGAAACACTATCAGTATAATAAGAATGAACACACACTTAGCTATGAAATAGTAAACACTTTGGCATATCGTCTCTTCTTCACACGAAAATAGATATTTGCTGTTAATAGTGATAACATAACCAACACCACGTGCTGCATACCATAATCCAACCATCAATCCTCTCATTTCATGTGGAGATTGAGCTATTGTAAATACTAAGGATGTTGGGTAAATCAAAGCAAATGCTATTCCATAGAAACATTGAGATACAATAGCAGCTTTGTATGAGGTTGTGTCAAAAAGAAAATGATTCTTGCAAGCAAGCATTACGACAGAATATATTGTAGTAAATAATGAGAAAACTAGCCCAATTCCAATTCTTTTAAGCATACTTGGAATGTAATTGTGAAAGTAAGGATATATTATTAATTGATAGATAAGAATTAAAAGTGAAGCTACTAAATTATGTAATGCATTTTTGAGCATAAAACATTCAAAAAATGATAACTCTTCATCTGATTTATAGTAGCTGATCCATTTAACCTCCTCAGCACAAACAAGACCAACAATACAGATAAATAATGGTGTCAAACGCATGACTACCTTCACATTCTCTACCTGTTCCTCTGTAAATGGTCCACCATATTTTTCCTTTCCTAGGTCTAACCTGGAAGGGTAATTCTTCTCCCAATAAGTAAAAGCACTACGATTCCTGGGATACTTGTTTTTCCTGGCATAATTGAGTACTTTAGCAATCAATTTGACAGGATTGACAATGTGAGATGTAGTATCCAGCCAATGTTTAAAAAGAAAGTTAGTGACAATGACAATAGAAACAGCCACACCTGATACCACATATGAGACACTGAGGAACTGATTTATCAAGCATCGTACAATTATGTCAATACAAAAAATTGCAGGTATACTCAATGAGTGCCAATATATAATAGCACTTAGCTTGTCACCTGAAGAACCAATTGCTTGATCAATGTTAAATTGGACAATATTTGATCGTATACATGAGTATCCAATCACTTCCAACAAATAGGCAACGCCGCTTAATATAAGAAATAGCACATTTTGATGTAAAAAATTCTTGATGTTATAACACAAACCAGCAGTCAGCCATGACAAAAATGTTAGATATACACCAGTAATGATAGATGTATACCTACCTACTTTTACATCAGCAAGCAGACCAAAGAAAGGAAACAAAAAGAAGAAAAGACAGTATCCAATATCAAAGACAATATGATGACCATCACTATTACCATCATAAACACTTGCTGCAAATCTTTGAATGAAAGATAGGTGAACATTCATAGAGACATCCCAAATGATAAGAAGCAGTACTGATCGATAGATGACTAAAAATTTTAACATAGTTCATAAATGTATTGTTATAAAGGTAGTTGAACTAAAGATATTATACTCCGAAAAAATCAATTGTGACCTGATTTGCAATAAGTTCCCACTTCTGTCAAAACATCTATTTTGTGATTTATAAAAAAGGACCACTGTTAAAATATATGAAAAACATTTTCTATGTACTGTTGCTATATTCATATAACTGTTTATGGTAATTGCATATATGTATACAATACTGTTTTTGAGATGTTTTAACAGTGATCCTATTTCATAAATTATATCACAAATGTTTTGACAGAAATGGTCCCTTATTGCAAATCAGGTCACAATTACTTTACTTTCAATATAAACATCAGTAATGTAAGATATTACTCTATTATATAAATATCAACCTTAACAAATGATTAATAAAACACAACTTACGTAAGATGTAAACATAAAGTCTTCATGATATGTTTATCTTTCACAGCAGACACAAAAGATAAACAATGAAACTTCTTATGTTATGAAAATAAGATAAGTTCAATAATTTAATGCTATACTAAAGAAATTGATTCTTTTACTTTCGGTATAAGCATTAGTAATGTGTCTATTTTATATAAACATTACAAACGATTGAAACTTAAGACAACTCACAAAGTATACAAAATATTAACTTACAATCTTATTATTAGTACAAGATATGCTTATCTTTACATAAAGTAGATTATATGTATGTTAATAATTTATTTTACATAAAGATAAATAATCCTGTTATTGTAGAATGTGTTTAACTTAAATACGATAATTTCTCTGTTTATTATCATCTTCTGCAGTGATGAGGAATGTGGTCTCTATGAGGATGATGATAAGAAGATGGTGATATGAGTACATGAATGTAAACAACAACATAAGTCTTTTCTTTTACTTTTATTACTAGCTGTTCACATGATAACTTTGGATCCATTGGTTCTACTATACCACAACTATTACCAGATTTATTGGATGGGCTAAATTACACATCGTAAAAAAATAACCAAATCCATTGAGGTTTTTTCAAAAAAATGATTATCAATAAGATAACAAGATCATTTCTAGCATTGACTTCACCTTTTTTGTAAGTGACATGGAATAAGCATCTGAATCTATCACCCTTTTATTATTATTATTATTATTATTTTATCATTATTATTATTATTATTATTGTTATCATCATCATTATTACTATTATTATCATTATTATTATTAATATAGTTATTATATGATACCATCAACGGAAGGAAGGGGGTGGGGAGCGAGCAAGCCACATTGTTGAATTACTCCACCATAAAGAGATGGACAGGCGTTAGAAGAAATGATGTGTGGTGTCTTCAGAGTTGGATCCTAGCCGTTGACCTAGGAGGCGGTCAATTGATGTAATTGTTTGGGATGCCTTCTCACTCCAACCACCTATAGTCTCCACCAAAAGTGGGACAAAGGAAACCCCAACCTCTCGGCAAGCGTCTGAGTGAGCAGAGTGTTTGCGATCTTCCCCAACAGAGAGGGCGTGGCCTTGGGACATGGAGGAGTTTTCAAGAGTAAGTCTCTGGAGAGGAAGATAACAGATACGTCTAGAGCAGCAGGTTTACCATGGGCACAGCAGGGCAGGTAGATGTCATCAGGGCTACTTTTAGAGCCTGGTATCACCAACGGCACCTCTTTCCTTGGGCAAAGGGCTGCAGACTGGGCTGAGGAGAAGACGGCATCCCTGATAGATCATGTCGATGTATATGGTCTTTGTTGCCGCCACATTCAATCTGATGTTTAAATATTTCGAATTATTGTTTTATATATAATAGTATTAGGTGCAAGTTAAACATTTTAATAATTATAATATAGTTACCTTGTATGGGTAATAAAAATGAGTCATACATTTGTAAATGTATTTGCACATATATGATATGTTAGTTAATCTATTAAAAAAGTTTTGAACAAACTGTATATTAATAATTTTTTTTGGTTTTGTTAATTAGTTATTAGACAAATGTTGAGTGTCTCTAAAGTAACAATAAAATAATAGAAATATATATAATAGTTCTAAAATAACAACTCTTTACTTTGGAAAATAAACTTTTAAGATGTTGACAATCCCACTATTTCCTGTATTAAAATTCCTGTTCCATGTATCTTTTGTAATGTTCCTCAGCTATTATATGTAGATCGACTTTATCTTCTTTTACTCTAAAGTAGTAATGTTTAGCTAGTGTCAGGAAGAAAGTTAATATAATAGCTATAGCGACACTTGAAAATGTAAGTGTAACTAGTCTAGCAGGTATTGTATTCTAGTCAGTTAAATGGGTATTTGCCATTGATATTAAATATTAATAGCATATCCTAGACCAAATGCAGCGTACCACATTCCAATCATTAATCCTGTCATTTAATATAGAAGCTGAGCTATGGTGAATTCTAAGGATATTGGAGACATCAAAGCAAATAATATTCCACCCAAAATTTGAGGAACAACAAATAATGATAATATGTTGTGTTTATTTGGAAGGTATCTTTACAAACAAACATGATGACATAGTAAAGTGAAATTAATAATATATACTTATCCTAAAACTATTCTCTGAAGTATATTTGGCATATATTTCTTGAAGAGAGAATGTATTATTATAAGATAAAATAGAATTAGAAATGAAGCTCTCTCCTAATTTGCAAAATTTTGCCCAAAAAGCTAGGTGGACTAGTGAGTAAGTCATTAGTAGAGTCCTGGTTACAGGTGGAAAGAACGACATTCAAATACAAATGATGTGGTATGTTGGCACATTTCATTGAAATTGGAAGCCATCAAGGCAAAGACTAAATAGTGATTTGTCTTCTCAACATAATTGTCCCATTAATTGAAAAATGTCATCTTCCACAAGACATAGTGACGTTAATGAAATCATTGTACCAAATAAGTAATAATTAATGAACATTTGTAAATTGGTAACTTTTTCTGCACAACTGCTATAGTTTACTTTTTCTTAAGCAATGTTTCTGCTACAAAGTGTTAATTTTAAATCAATTTATGCTTAGTTAACTTAAAATCTGTGTCAAATTATTATTAAACATTAATTATTGTGGATTTTGTGACTTTGTCTGCTACAAGTTATCACTATTTTACAGAAAAAAAGCAAAATGGAAGGTGGTAGGTGCTCACATATTTATTTTATCCTGGGTTTGACTGTTGAGCTACATTAGGATATATTCAATTAAGCAATCAACAACAATATTATTTGTTTTATTTTGACAAAGTACCAATTGCATGCATCAATAGTAGAGCCAGAGGAACAAGTTAAATGTCTTCACATCAAGAATGGATATACACAATTGAAGTTCTAAACTGATTTTAAACTTACAATATTTTTCAAATATTTGATTTGAGTTAATTTTGTTTTATTTTATTCTTTAAAAAACATTGATTGAACTAATAATAGATAATAAAAGTAATTTTATTAATAAGAAAGATAATAAGAAATAAGAAATATATGTATAGTGACCTTATGAATTTTAATTATACATTTTTATATCTATGAGATGGTATTCATAAGTGTAGTAGAAACAACTATCTCATCTTTACCCTATAGGGTATAGATATAGTATATATATCTATGATCAATTATTATATATCTATCATATGTGAGCAAATATCATGATATACATATCCTCAAATATCATATGTACCTAGACACTGTGTATTGTTATATCATGATGTTTACATGTACAACCAAAGTAGCTCATATTATTACTCATATAGAACTGTAATTACTATGATTATGTGTTTGAGGGTGATCTAAGTATAGGCAAAATATACATAGTTGCCTATACACCTTCGGATTATATGAGATTTGCTATTTTATTTTATTTAGGTAGATTAGTGTTTTTTTTTTTACCAGTTATAGTTTTAAATTAAAAGTACTAAAGTATTGTGATACATTAACTAAATTATCGTTAATGCATGGCTTCCAGTATTTTATTCTATAGTAGTTGGAATGCATGTTAAAATTAGTACTAGCACTCCTTTAAACTAATAAATGCATTTTACTATTCATTATGTTGTGATTTAAAACATGTACAATTAGTCAGTATTAGGCAACATATTGTATTAACATATTGATGAAACTATAGTAATCAAGGCATCAGTTAAAATGACACACTTCTTTAATATGTGTGTGCATATATTGTACATACCTGATTACTTGTCCTTCAATGTTTTAACATTACCACAAAAAGAAACTAAAGAAAATCATTCAGATAATTATGTGTGACCCTCATATCAATTTAATTTTTAAATTACACATCACTTTTAGTAGTATATAGAACAATCTATAAAAAAATGGATACTTTAACCCTTACAGAACCATTGACACGAATTTGTGACACACAAGTACTATTAATGGAGACAATTATCGGAAATTCGTGACACACGTGTACTGTTAATTGAGAGAATTATAACGAATTTCTGACATTACATTAGTAGACTGTTTTTACACTAACCTTTGCTTCTTTATCAAAGACGAGGTTTTCTTCGTTTATGTAGTTATTTATGGTCCTGCCCAACACGTTATGAATAATAATAAGTTAGCAATTCATAACATAAATTAAGCATGCAAATTAACAAACTGTACTAACATTTGCAAAATCACTATCAGTGTGAAGAAGTTATTATCAATGGTAAGGTTTAGAGCAGAAGAAGTTATATATATACATACATGTTGGGTGTTGATAAGATGGACCAACTCGTTAGCTATTACAGTTTTCTTCATAACTCTGTGAAGGGGTGGAAGAAAGTATTTTTTTGAATTATGGAAGTATATACTTAGTGGTGGTGAATTCCTACATAATCTACAAGGAAAAAACTAGCACAAATGGAAAACAACCAATCACCCACCTTGTTATCGTTGTAGACTCATTGAAACCCTCTCCAAGGCACTACGTAGTATTCTTCGAGACCTTGCACCTCTCAGACACTTGAACAGGCACTTGAACATGTGCAGCACATCACGAAGAAATGCAAGAAGCTTTGTGCCCATCAGATTGTTTAAAAGCTTATCATACAGAAAGAAATATATAACCCAAGTTACTATTACAACTAAATATTTGTGTCAATTGCAGCATTCACTACACACACAAACACACACACAGATCCAAAAGATGTAGTGTTGGGTGTGGTCCGTGTATTTCATACGATGTATATTAGTCATTATTTCATGGTAATGCTTATACAAAATTATATATATATATATGTATGTATGTATATATATATATATATATAAAACTTATATACAATTATGAGCGATTATGTATGATGTCTAGATACTATATATCTTTTAGTAACCTTCGTGTAGCCTGTAGACTCCATTTCCTAGTTCAACGTAAAGCCACTACTTTCCAATTAGGCTAAACAAAACCAGACGTTATCCCCACATCTTTGCTAATGAAGTAGCATATGAACATACAATTCAAAATGAAAGTGTATTCACAAAATGTAGACTAATGATCCATGAACCTCAAAGTTTATCTGAAAAACAGGGAACCATTAGTTTACTTCCTTTTATTCATTTGCAAATTTAATAGCAAAAACAATTTAAATCACTAGAAAATTTCCATTTCAGTACACTTTTGTTCATCAATTATAAGTAGTGTAGACTATTTTCTCAGCTACAAGAGCTGTCTGTCTATTTCCATACTATACTACATGTACTGTCTATATATAAACAGCTCTCCTATATATATATTAACATTTATTTAGACATAATACTGTTAATTTACATACACCACAACCTTATATTATTAGTTTCATACACTGTGAAGTATTTGTTTTCACTGGTCCAGTGCATATATAATTATAGTGTGAAAGTTGAATGAAGTATTTTACAGAAGATATGTAACTTTTTCATTTCAGATATACTTTCTTTAAAAGGATATATAGAGCAATTGAATACATTCTTAAATTTTTGAAAAAAATATAACCTAAATATTATATAACAAATTATAAAGTCAGTATGTTGAGACCTATATAACTGTTACAAAAAACATATCATGTATTAACACTAAAAGCTATAACTAATGAGAACAAAAACAAACTATGAAAATCAAAAATATATGCACAAGTAAAGTGCATTTTATATTTTATATATTTTTGTCATAATATTATGACTTTACCAACAAAGTACTAGCAGTGTTGTCTTAAACGAAATTAAGCACAATTTTAATTAGCGCAATTAAGACAACAACAATTACGAGAACAAGTCCTGTTTTAAACCATCCATATCCCATCAGCGTTACACCAATTTCAGCTTTCAAAATTAAGACAATAACTCCAGTTTGATCAAATCCTTTTGCTTTAAGGACTAAGGTAAGTACAATTCCAACAAAGGGAACAAATCCAGTTACACCATGCCCTGCCACACAAAGCAGACAACCAATTACAACTTTTACGCAAATTAAGACAACAAATACAGTTAGATTAACTTTAGCTGAAACAATAGACGGGATACTTTCTACCATTCCAATTAACTCATCCATTTTTTGGTCTTGCACAAAAGTGCGTCTGCGGAAATAATTCTTAGCAACGGTTGCTATCCCACCATTTACGTCATCTTTGCGCACGTGTCAACAAATGAGACGTTTGAAAACGGATATTCCCCTTCTGCAGGCGCTCGAATACGGTATATATGAGAATAAAGTGACAAATAGTATCTTGGAGTTATATTGACAATTTTATTTTATGAACTACAACCCGACTTACTGTGGAGAGAATTAATATTGTACATTAATCTCCTATATACTAAGGATAGATGACTATTCATAGTAAGTGAATTTTTTTAATTATAGGCTTGGAAAGGTATGTTCAATTCAGAAAAGTTTGTGTACTTTTTTAATATGCCTTTTTCTATTTGTGATATCGATTTTGTTAATCCAACTACAAGCAGAAGCTAACCAGATTTCACTACACTAGTATCCTTAAAAAACAGGCTTCCTCAAGATAAAGGTTGGTATTTATTGTATCCGGTGCCGATGGGGTAGCAAAAGTTCCTTTAGATACTGAACAAAAACCAAATTAATATTCTTTTCCAACAACTACGACTGACGAACTATACACAACTCACTGATTATATACATGACTGAGAGGAAATTACAAGTTATAATTATATCATATAAACAAAATGTCACCAGAATTAATAATCAAAAAAGTAAATTACAACAGTATTTTACAGACACATTAATGGTACCTACTCTACTTTTACAAATTTCAAACAGGCAAATAAAAATAACAGGAAAGCAGTTATCAAACAAAGTGTGGTTTAAACAAAGAGCTGGATGAATTACAGCATCTAACATGAAGTCAGCTGTATGGATTTATTGATCTATGCCTTCCCAGAGGTTGATATAGAGACTGTATTATCCAGAACCATGCTCTGTTTGTTGTTAGCTGTATTTTGGTACTATAATTATGTGGATTGTCACAAACCACACAATGTTTCTGATCACGTGAATGCATTACTTTAGAGGATTTAAGAATATTTCTTCGATATGACAACATTGGTTACTTATGGCTAATATATATCTATTATATGGAAGAACTCATATTTATATTTATAGCATGCCTTCATCAGAAACCACTAGATGGATGTACCATAAGGATGGGTCATACAGCATCAATTGGAAAAACCTTACACAAGAAAGTGTGGTAAGACAAAATCTTGACTATCTGTTAAAATTATAAAAAAGTTGAACAAAAGATCTTTGCAGATCCAAATTAAAGTCAGTCTTTTGTAGACCAGGATGTCAATGTATTGTATGTGCATATGTACCATTAGACCAAACTACACAACGTGAACACAGCAACAGCAGCAAAGGAAATGAAAGTGGAACATCAGATATGTATATGTGTGTGTACATGCATGTGTGTCTTGGTTATTGAATGAGTAACAGTGCTATTCTAGATGGTAGCTCAATACATTTGCAAATGCAAGGAATCACAGTACAAACAATAGTGATCACCAAGTGGATGAACTGTTGTAGTACTAGTCACAGCATTAGCCATAGGTTGTTGAAGAACTAGAATTACTCTGGTCCTAGAATAAAATTAAAGGGTAAACAAAGTAATAATAGTTTGATAGTTTGACATACTTTATTAATAATAGTTTGACATACTTTATTAATAAGTTTAGTCTTCACAACAACACCATAACTTGTTATTATGTTAATTCTTTAAAATGATGTAATAAACAGTTGTTATATATTGTCATTTGTAAATTGGTAACTTTTTCTGCACAACTGCTATAGTTTACTTTTTCTTAAGCAATGTTTCTGCTACAAAGTGTTAATTTTAAATCAATTTATGCTTAGCTAACTTAAAATCTGTGTCAAATTATTATTAAACATTCATTATTGTGGATTTTGTGACTTTGTTTGCTACAAGTTATCACTATTTTACAGAAAAAAAGCAAAATGGAAGGTGATAGGTGCTCACATATTTATTTTATCCTGGGTTTGACTGTTGAGCTACATTAGGATATTTTCAATCAAGCAAGCAACAACAATATTATTTGTTTTCTTTTGACAAAGTACCAATTGCATGCATCAATAGTAGAGCCAGAGGAACAAGTTAAATGTCTTCACATCAAGAATGGATATACACAATTGAAGCTCTAAACTGATTTTAAACTTACAATATTTTTCAAATATTTGATTTGAGTTAATTTTGTTTTATTTTATTCTTTAAAAAACATTGATTGAACTAATAATAGATAATAAATTAGCCATAGGTTGTTGAAGAACTAGAATTACTCTGGTCCTAGAATAAAATTAAAGGGTAAACAAAGTAATAATAGTTTGACATACTTTATTAATAAGTTTAGTCTTCACAACAACACCATAACTTGTTATTATGTTAATTCTTTAAAATGATGTAATAAACAGTTGTTATATTTTGTAGACAGTTAGATTCTAGTTTATAAAAATTACAATAGCTCTTTTGAGTAGAATCATTCCATTATTGTTACAATTGCCACAAGCATATTTTAAGCGCATCATAAACACGCCCCATCAACTAATATATTTATCATTTTTTACTATACACTCATCATCTAAACTGTAAAGTTATTAATTCATCACTTTTTACTATTTCTTTATTATAATATATTTCTATGCATTATGCAAATTAGTTGTTTTGGTTGTGGAGTAGGAGCAGTAGGAGAATGCATTTGCCAATATGGTAGAGGTGGGTAGTCATCTGTTATCAGAGGAAAAATATTATTTCTTACGTGTATAGTATGATGTACTATTGAACTGTTGTTGTCCTGGCTAATATCTGTCATCACAGGAAGTAGGGGATTCCAACATGATTCGGGATCTATATAAACATATAATTAATATGTATATTCCACTTACAAGGTGAGTTGATGGAGGATGAGATGTTCCAGCATACAAAGGAGAAATTAAAAAAGAAAACGTAACAGTGAAGACTGTGTTTCTACTAACAAACAATCTTATACTAAGCTTTTTAAATTTTCATATTTTTATTTTTATCAGTTTTAACTTATTAAGTATAATATATGTAGTTACTATTTTATGTCAGATAGTTTGTACATATCAGTTATCAGTGCTATTGTTATGGATTTTTGGCTTTTATAACAATTGATACAATTGATTTTTCACATCTAATTATATAGCAAGTCCTTATTTTTTAACTTATAACAAAGTTGCAACAAAAATATCCACTAAATAATATCTTAAACATAATATAAAAAGATTAACAATGTACAGTCATTGTAAAGATGAATTCTCATTTTTTTTGACACTGTGGCTAATAATATTCATAATGTTGATGATAGGAGAAATAAGAAAAGAATTATGAATATTATTTCTTTCTTTGATTATTGTTTTCAAGCTGACTACACTTACTTCAATTGCATATCCAGCATTGCCTTTATTTAACAAATTACAGTTTTGAACATGCACTTCTAAAAACTTGTGCAATAAGAAATATTATAAATTCCTGTCATATTCATCCATAACAATCTACATGATGTCTTTTATGGACATACAGTATCTATAATTTAAACAGGCTACACAATATTAAAAGAATATATGTATGTAAAGATTTGATGTTTTTAACGTTAACTAGATCTAATTTTTAACATGGTTTATTGTTATTGTTATTATTACATAGTATTGTTATTGATCTGATATAGCTTTATAAGCATAGTTTAAAATAGACATGGAAGTAGATTAGAAATAATGATATGGCCAGTCAGTAAAATACTTCAAAACATCCAGGAACTAGAGATAATAATATGTCACTTGTGATTGGGCCTCCAAACATAATCATTAGCAATCCAAATAGCATGACTTTTAACCTCTATAGAACCCATATTAAATATATATGGAAGTGAGAGATTGTTAAGGTTTTTGTTCTGGTCCATCAAAATCTTATAAATGATTAGTTTGTTTAGCCATTGTTTCAGTTATGGAGTGATCTCCTACTTATTGTGACTATCACTGTCTTCTATATTAACAATCAACAAATGATGTATATAGTTACTGTAAGCATATTATATGATATATAAGTGCATATTATTATTCACATTATCAATGTAGTCTTTACATTAGGGTATGGTTGATATACATATAGCTAAGACTTACAATGTAAATGTTGTAAGTGGTTGATGTACTATATATCTGATTGGAAGTTGCACACAATATATTTCTTTTTAATACTCTTCTTCATAGTGCTCATCAACATAATTATGTACATTCACTTTGTACATAGCATTTAGCTAGTACTATGAATATTAACGACCAAGTAAATCTGATAAACCTATGTCAGTAAAATGTCACATGACATCATATGATAATCATATGATTAATACACGTATCACTAGTTGCAAGTGCATCAAAAATGCATCCAACAGAAAATAAGAATACAAATAGTCTTTAAACAAATGGGCAGATAAACTGCCTATATCTTGTCAATATAAAATCAACACTGACAAATGTAGGAGTAACTGCTAGCAACACAACCACTCATCAACTTTCATCAGCCAGACCCATTAACTATTTTAGGTCAATTAGGAATGGCTTATTTTTACTATACGTCATGTTTTTAATTAATATCCTACTTTAGCCCAGAATATAAAGCTGACTAAAAACACCACACCTACATATCAACCTTACTTGGACACACCCACTAACTATTAGGTGTGGCTTTTTTAACCACACCTCATGTTTTTAACCACACCTCAATTTTTAACCAGCCTAGAATAACCTTAAGATGTAGGGGGTTGTTATGTACAAACATCTACTTTACATAAAAATAATAAAATAAAATCTAATGTTATGCAAAAGTTATATTTATAGTAGATATCACTGTATATACACATAGATGTAGAAATATGTCAGTTAGTACACACAAGTGACTGTGCCAACTCATTATTATACTCTTCTTCCTGATCCATATATCTGTCATAGTGTTCTTCAGCTATTAAATATATGTTGACTTCATTCTCTCTCACACGTAACTTGTAACGCTTAGCTAGTACTAAAAACACTATCAGTATAATAAGAATGATCACACTCTTAGCTATGAAATAGTAATCACTTTGGCATATTGTCTCTTCTTCACACGAAAATAGATATTTGCTGTTAATAGTGATAATATAACCAACACCTTGTGCTGCATACCATAATCCAACCATCAATCCTCTCATTTCATGTGGAGATTGAGCTATTGTAAATACTAAGGATGTTGGGTAAATCAAAGCAAATGCTATTCCATAAAAACATTGAGACACAATAGCAGCTTTGTATGAGGTTGTATTGAAAAGAAAATGATTCTTGCAAGAGAGCAATACGACAGAATATATTGTAGTAAATAATGAGAAAACTAGCCCAATTCCAATTCTTTTAAGCATACTTGGAATGTAATTGTGAAAGTAAGGATATATTATTAATTGATAGATAAGAACTAAAAGTGAAGCTACTAAATTATGTAATGCATTTTTGAGCATAAAACATTCCAAAAATGATAACTCTTTATCTGATTTATAGTAACTATTCCATTTAACATCGTCAGCACAAGTAAGGCCAACAATAGAGATAAGTAATGGAGTCAAACGCATGACTACCTTCACATTCTCTACCTGTTCCTCTGTAAATGGTCCACCATATTTTTCCTTTCCTAGGTCTAACCTGGAAGGGTAATTCTCCTCCCAATAAGTCAAAGCACTACAATTCCTGGGATACTTGTTTTTCCTGGCATAGTTGAGTACTTTAGCAATCAATTTGACAGGATTGACAATGTGAGATGTAGTATCCAGCCAATGTTTAAAAAGAAAGTTAGTGACAATGACAATAGAAACAGCCACACCTGATACCACATATGACACAATGAAGAATTGATTTATCAAGCATTGTACAATTATGACAATACAAAAAACTGCAAATAAACTCAATGAGTGCCAATATATAATAGTACTTAGCTTGTCACCTGAAGCACCAATTGCTTGGTCAATGTTAAATTGGACAATATTTGATCGTACACATGAGTATCCAATCACTTGTAGCAAATAGGCAACACCACTTAATATAAGAAATAGCACATTTTGATGTAAAAAATTCTTGATGTTATAACACAAACCAGCAGTCAGCCATGACAAAAATGTTAGATACACACCAGTAATGATAGATGTATACCTACCTACTTTTACATCAGCAAGTAGACCAAAGAAGGGAAATAGAAAGAAAAAAAGACAATATCCAATATCAAAGACAATGTGATGACCATCACTATTACCATCATAAACACTTGCTCCAAAACATTGAATGAATCTCAAGTGAACAATCATAGAGACATCCCAAATGATAACAAGCAGTACTGATCGATAGATGACTAAAAATTTTAACATTGCATATATGTATACAATACTGTTTTTGAGATGTTTTAACAGTGATCCTATTATATCACAAATGTTTTGACAGAAATGGTCTCTTATTGCAAATCAGGTCACAATTACTTTACTTTCAATATAAACATCAGTAATGTAAGATATTACTCTATTATGTAAATATCAACCTTAACAATTTGATTAATAAAACACAACTTACATAAGATGTAAACAGAAAGTCTTCATGATATGTTTATCTTTCACAGCAGACACAAAAGATAAACAATGAAACTTCTTATGTTATGAAAATAAGATAAGTTCAATAATTTAATGCTATACTAAAGAAATTGATTCTTTTACATTCGGTATAAGCATTAGTAATGTGTCTATTTTATATAAACATTACAAATGATTGAAACTTAAGACAACACACAAAGTATACAAAATATTAACTTACAATCTTATTATTAGTACAAGACATGCTTATCTTTACATAAAGTATATTATATGTATGTTAATGATTTATTTTTATAAAGATAAATAATCCTGTTATTGTAAAATGTGTTTAACATAAATATGATAATTTCTCTGTTTATTATCATCTTCTGCAGTGACGAGGAATGTGGTCTCTATGAGGATGATGATAAGAAGATGGTGATATGAGTAAATGAATGTAAAGAACAACATAAGTCTTTTCTTTTACTTTTATTACTAGCTGTTCACATGACAACTCTGGATTCATTGATTCTACTATACCAATTCAACACAATATAACAAAGTAGAGAAATGATAAACAAATGTGGCTCTGACATATGTGTAGCCATGCATAAGAACAGCCCTACTTGTTATTCCACTGTACTGACACAATTACAGTTTAAAATGAAAGTTAGAAACTAGTTATAGTTTTATATGAACAAGTTAAAACATTTCCAAGGCGCCTTCTTAAACTGATAGTGTGCTATGCCTTTAAGGAAATTTAATTTCGCCATCACAATTATTCCTTAAAAGGGTTAAGAAAAGAGTGCATGGTGTCTGGCACTTGTCTAATGCATCAGAGGTTTAGTATGGAGAAATTCATGGAAGCAAACTTAGGCAAGGGCTTACTTAAGCACATCAAAAAGGAGCAAACTCTTTAGAGAGAAGAGAGCAAGAAGGGACATAAAGTCAAGAAAATGGAAGCAGAAACCAAGAAGGTTGAACATCAAAGAAAAAAACTGTATTATGACAATGTTGAAATTTGGAATCCTCTTGGTACCAATGTAAAATTAGACAAGATTGATATGTTCATGTACATATTTTTATAATTCGTGAATTTGACAATTAAATAATCTTTTTTTTAGGACTGTTTTACTATACTCTTTGTAACATCACAATTAGGGTCCACTTAAACCTCACTCCTTATATGCACTCACAATTAGGGTCCATTCAACTTTTAGCAATTGTCAAACCTTCTATTATGTTGTTATTTCTTCTCTATACTCAAGCTCAACTCTCCAACAGTTGTCATGTCTAGGGCAGCAATATTTAGTTTTATGATGGTACATGTACAATTATGCTATTTCAAGTTATAATGTAGTATTCAAATATAAAGTAAAACAAAGTAGTGTAGAAAACAGAAAAAGTTAAAACCATAAAGTGGCATATATATAAGGTATAAGAATTCTACAGGTTTATCACAAAATTAATTTCACAATTCTTTTTAATCATGACATTTGTCCTTTGCATTTTTCAAAATACAGTGGATTCTTACTAGGAATATTATTATCAGAAAGATCATAATGCTGTGTCTTATGTATTAAATCTAAAATCACAATGACACTAATAATTTCCTGGTTGATTGATACACATATGAACACAACCACTATTGTCATAAGAGCACTCATTAATATCTATATATATAAGATGGGATAAGTACACGTAACTTCATGAAGAATACTTGTGTCATTGACCTGTACAATCATCTCCATCTATATCTAGGAAATACCTTGAAATACAGAAGCAGGTATAAGAACCAAGAGTATTTGTACAGGTTTGACTACAACCTCCACTGTATAAAGCACACTCGTTTGAGATCTTTTATGACTTAAAATTTTGTATATCTAATAACATTAATTACCTGTACAGTTACTTCCATTGTTTTCTGACTTGAACACAATATCACATGGACAACGATAGCTTCCTAGCTTGTTGATACAGTGATGAGTACAGCCTTCATTCTTATTATCACACTCATTAATATCTTAATGTACAAATCATTAAGATGTTGTACAAGAGATAACTGATTACTAACCAACACAATTATGTCCATTTAACTCAAGAATGTATCCAGAATTACAGGAACATGTGCAAGTGCCAAGAGTGTTAATACAAGTCTGAGTACAACCTCCATTAAATGTAATATTATACTCATTAATATCTATAATCATAAATGAAAACAGTGAATTATTGTTAGTCAGTCTTTTTCAAACTTGTACAATTCTAATCATTAATGTCCATTAAGTATCCATTCAGACAAGAACAAGAATAGCTACCAATAGTGTTTTGACAATTCTGTTCACATCCTCCATTTTGACTTGCTCATTCATTGATATCTCATTCTGTATCATCATAACAGTGTCAATCATGATAATACATTGATGATCTTACCAAGACAAGTGTGGTTATCACTATCAAGTTGGTAACCATTCTGACAAATGTAGTTATAGCTTTCAATGGTATTGCTACACAGTTGAGAACACCCAGAAATACCTTCACTGGACTCAGCAATGTCTGTAGGTGGTATTAGTGTAGATATCAAGTACATTTGTACAATATTACCTGAACAAAATCTATTATTAATTAATCTGAAGCCAGACTGGCAAGAACAATTGAAGAATGGTATTGTATTAATACAGATTTGTTCACACCCACCATTATCAATGTCACATGTATTGATATCTGAAGGAATGTAAAAAATTCAAAGAATCATATAACAGAAGTCAATCACCTGAACATTTGTGTTCATCATTATTAAGTGAGTGACCAATTGCATGAAAACAACATTTGTAGCTACCCATAATATTAGTACAAGTGTCTTCACAGCCTCCATTGTTCTGAGAACACTCAATTATATCTAGCGAAAAATTTATAACCTCATCAATATATATTAAATATTTAATTGACCCTGATTGTTTTGAAAGATACTGACTACACTGACTAGTGTTACAACAATTGTATAATTGGCATCGGTGTCTGTTAATGTGGGGTTTGGTTGTGTCTTCTTTGTGGCATATAATGTTTACAGTGTGAGTAGTCTGTTAATGAGTGGGTGAAGCCTAATGATGGAATGTCATCTCTGTTAATGTGCAACAAGTTATGGATCCATTCATCCATCTATCCATTTCTTAATTAATATTTTCCATTGTGTGTTTTTTAGAGATTTGATTCCATTCATTTGTGTATCCTTTCATTCATCCATTAGTCAATGATCTATCTGTCCATATATTCATTCATATGTTCATTCACACAATCACTAAACACCCTCATCTATCCATTATATTTAATTATCTCTCCATTATCTGTCCATTCTTCTCTATTATTAATGTTGTAGTCATTATAGTGTTGAGTACAGTGATATTCTAAGCAAAGACACGAACTTGTATCTTATATGTTGTATACAATGGCAACTGTTGGTTTACTTGGCTATCTCGTGTTTGTTGTACTGCTATCATTTACAGCTGGACTTGGAGCACTTGCCTTCTCTCTTCATTTTATGTCTTTCTGTAATCAACTATATTGACATCTAACAGAGTACCTACCACATCATGTCATTCCAGTTGCTATTGTTACATACATTGTATTTATACTAATGAGTGATGTTAGAATTGGTGATTATTCTATTTTAAACTTCACTAGGAAGAGCTCATAAGAGATCCAACCCTAATCTTGTGAAACCACTTCAAAGAAATCAATCCTATGGTATGGTACTTGGCCATATGATCATATGATTATCAACTATAATTGAAGGAGATGAAGAAGTTACAATTGAAGAAGCCAATGATACTGACTAACAGAGCAGAAGATTACA
Source organism: Xestospongia muta (assembly GCA_963693285.1). Taxonomy (NCBI): domain Eukaryota; kingdom Metazoa; phylum Porifera; class Demospongiae; order Haplosclerida; family Petrosiidae; genus Xestospongia; species Xestospongia muta. The sequence goes on along the minus strand of OY848919.1, from coordinate 6,234,356 downwards.
AGACTAACTAGCTGAACAAGAGGAGATAAGACGTTTTGAAGTTAAAAGTAAAAAGTTTAGATAAAAATAATAGGTTCTGTGATAAGTACTTGATAATTGTTTGTCATGTGATAGTCACGTGTATTATCATATGATAAACATCTGTTATACGTGTAATTGATGGCGTGATCAGTAGACTTCTTTATGTGTTGTTGAGTGATTTACTAAATAGTTTAAAGTAGCATCTCAATTGTTCTGCTAACAACAGCTGCTATGAGTGAAATTATGATAACAGTAGAAAGCAAAGTTGTGACAAGTGTACACTCCCTCATGCATGTTACCTTAACAAAGATAACTTATAAAATATTGTCAAATCTACACTTTGTTTGAGTAGATATAGAATAGTAAGGATAATATCATCTGAATTATATTTTTATAGTAATGGTTATCTACTAATAGTTTCATAACTGGGACTTGCATTTAATATTTGATAAGAATTTATTGAAGTTGCATTGGACTATTTAATAATCATGTGATTGTCACATGACTTTTATTGTACACATGTTGTCTATATTTCTATGTATTTAATACATGAAATTGTTAAAGTTGTTTAAATTAATTTGAATATCCTATTTGAACATGTTTTGACATAATAGTAATTGTCTGTCATATGTTAATAAAATTGTCTCAATGCTGTAACCCTCTCTATCATTTAATCATATATGATAACTATAAATTCAGATGCAGTTATATTCACACACATATAGCATAAATGAGTCTGTGTATGAACTAGTCTATAAAGCTAGATCCTACACTTTGCTGATTGACATTGGCTAAGAAGAGGATCTATCTCTAAAGACTACTGTTCATAGTTTATAGTTCATGCTGATTGGTATCACTACTGGTTAACTATATGGAATCAAGGACATTCAAGCATGTTGGGTTTGATATTGATCACATTGACCATTTGGCTCAACCATATTATATGACATGTAATGTCATTCACATTCAATCATGTGATGTGGTATGTAATATGATGTGGTATAGCAATCTAAAGGGATTTTTCTTGTGGTAAATATATGGTTTCGAATTTACTCATTGTTATGATAGAAGCCATATTGTGTCTACCAAGAAGGAAGAAGAACACATACCTCTGTATGGTAAGTAAATGGTTTATATTACTGAGCTTTTTATTTAAAAAAAATTCAATGTTTTTAGGTTAAAATGGCTACTAGAGATAGTTCATTTGATGAGATATTAAGTGGCAAGCCAACTTTAGATGAGTTATGTGCAGATGTTCCTATTAGTACTAACTGGTATATAATGGGAACACAACTTAAACTTAATGTCAAAAAGTTAAATGAAATTGAAGATCTACCCAAACCTGTTCCTTACAAAGTATCAAAGATGTATGAACTGTGGTTGGATACTAAAACTCAGGCTACAAGGAGACAAATTGTGAACACATTGAAGCTGGAAGCTGTTAGTCAAATGAGTCTAGCTCAGCAATATGAGACAAAGTTAAAAGATTGCATTACTGTTAATGGTAAGTGACTGACTGAGACAGTACAAAGTTAACTTATAATATGCAGCCTCTAGAGAAACTCCCAATGAAACAAGTGCTACATTACATTCTGTAATAATGATTAAGGCAGAGACATTAGATACAGATCAGTTGACTAGTCATAAGGAAGGTTAGCCATAGTAATATAAGTAGTACATACCATATGTGGTTATGTTGTACAGCTACTGATAGAGTATTAAGAGAGAAACAAAAAGAGATTAACAAGGTGACAAGAGAGAAAGAAGGTCAGTTATAGTACTGTTAGTAGTACATACTATATATGGTTATTTTCTATTGCTATTTATATGGTATTAGCAGAGAGAAAAAAAGAAATTGAGGAGATGCCGAGAAAGAAAAAAGGTGAGTACACATCTCAGTGTGCTGGACAAAGTCCAACTGAAAGCATATACATACGGCACTCACTATGGCCCTACCTACTACAATGTTTGGGGCGGGCTTTCCAGCATTCCCATACTTACAGTGAAAAAGAAAGACATGAAAATTATGTATTCTAGTGTTGCTACTTGTGTATTGTTATGTTAGGTCCTCATGACCATTTTTAGGTGGACCAGGTTTAGTAACAGTATATACCATATATAATTATGTTGTATAGCTACTGATAAAGTGTTAGAAAAGAAAAACAAAGATATTGAGAAGATGACAAGAGAGAAAGAAGGTGAGCTATAGTCCAGTTAGTAGTACATACAATATATGATTATATTGTGTAGATACTGATGAAGTGTTAAAAGAGAAACAAAAAGAAATTGAGAAGATGGTGAGAGAGAAAGAAGGTGAGCTATAGTACAGTTTGTAGTACATACTATATATGATTATATTGTGTAGATACTGAGAACATGTTAGTACAGAAACAAAAAGAAATTCAGAAGATGGTAAGAGAGAAAGAAGGTGAGCTATAGTCCAGTTAGTAGTACATACAATATATGATTATATTGTGTAGATACTGATGAAGTGTTAAAAGAGAAACAAAAAGAAATTGAGAAGATGGTGAGAGAGAAAGAAGGTGAGCTATAGTACAGTTTGTAGTACATACTATATATGATTATATTGTGTAGATACTGAGAAAATGTTAGTACAGAAACAAAAAGAAATTCAGAAGATGGTAAGAGAGAAAGAAGGTGAGCTATAGTACAGTTTGTAGTACATACTATATATGATTATATTGTGTAGATACTGAGAAAATGTTAGTACAGAAACAAAAAGAAATTGAGAAGATGGTGAGAGAAAAAGAAGGTGAGCTATAGTCTAGTTAGTAGTACATACAATATATGATTATATTGTATAGATACTGATAAAGTGTTAAAAGAGAAACAAAAAGAAATTGAGAAGATGGTGAGAGAGAAAGAAGGTGAGCTATAGTACAATTAGTAGTACATACAATATATGATTTTATTCCATAGCTACTGATGGTGAGTTAGTAAAAGAAAAACAAGAAAATGAGATGCTACAAAAAGAGATTAGTCAGTTGATGGAGAAAATGAAAGGTAAACAATTACTAGATATTCAATTATATCAGATAATATGTTTAGTACTACAGTCTGAGATGGTACTGTTATGTGATCAAAATCAAAGTGATGATTACCAGATAAGTCAATTATTTGATGATAGGATGCCTGCCAGCCATCAAAAGCCACCATCAGATGACCAACTAGCTAAAGAAGAAACAGATGACAAAGTGGATGATACTATTGAGTTAACTTTATCAGATAATGAAACAGAAGACATCGTTAGTCAAAGTAAGATATAGAAATGCATAGATTATATAGGATAGCAATTTGATTGACCATAACTTCTACTGTATATTAATTTACACAATTTATTAGCCCAAGGAAGCCTTTTATAGATGACATTGTGAAGCAAGAAGTATGGGCTTCCACAGATTAATCATTTGTGTGTCTTTTTAACTCAAATCATAACATGCTATAATTGTTAACATCAAGTACTCGAAAAAACTACCATAAAACTTGAAATTGATTACAATTACAGAATTAGTTATCTGTTCATTCTCAAGCATATTTATATAGAATTGATACTTACTCTAGAAACTTCAAGCTGACCAATAGATTCCTTGATTTACTTTACCTATAGTCTAAATAAGTTCTGTACAAGCAAATTCCAAAGAATTGTATGAGCTTTGCTTTTGAAATTATGGTACTATTTATGGTTTGTTTAGTTGAAGGCATAAGATTTCATCTTGAAATGTAAGTTATCTTACACACTGGCTCCTAAAATCTGATTTTCTAACAAACATATACTTCAGTATCTTTGTTCATAACTGGAAAGTTGGCAACTGAATTTACTGCAGTCAACAATGAAGGACAAGGGATAAAGCTTTTAGCGACAATTATTATCTATGAACCATGCACTGTAGTACTACATTTATGATGTAGAAGGAAACACCATCATTGCAATGTTGAGGACAGCATTGATTTGAAAAGGATGTTATATAGTTTCCATGTCTTTGTACTTTGACATAAGTCAACATTATATGTAATATATGTAATGATATTGTACATTGTTATTCTATAAAGTGGGAATATTTGGGGAAAATAAGATTTGGCAAATTGATTATTATAATTTTTGAATGATTTATGAAATTTATTTAATAATAATTTTAGGTATGGTATTAAAATTTGATTAATTTTTAAAAATTAGCGAAATTACTAAATTAAACCTAACCCGATGTTCTTAGCTATATAGTATGTACATGTACTCTCAAGTATGACGAATGAGATTAAAAGTTAAAGAACATAGAACAAAATCTAGAGAAGCAAACAACCAGAAGAACAGTAAGCTTGATCATGATCAAATAATATAGTACCAGTTATGGCATCTCCTTTTTTTAGGCCTTTATAGTTATACAAGCATGTTAGAGTGTCTGTATAACTATTGTTATGTATGTAAAATATTATAATAGTAACTATGTTTTATTATAGGAGACACTGGAAATGTTAAGTGGACTAGTGATAGTGTTACACTTACTTCGTCTACAGTAACTGTGGTAGAATGTAAAGAAGTTATACATCAATTAAAGAGACAACAACACAGAACATGGAGGATTGAACTGAACTCGTTATCTCCTGAAAGTTTGTTAACACTGTTAACTGATATTAATGAATGTAAAGTGAGAAGACTTTATATAAAGAACACTCGTTTCGATAGTAACTGTGTTAGACAATTATCAGAAGTTATAACTTATAATAAAACAATGAAGGTCCTACGTCTTACCTCCTCACCTTTCTTACCAGATACTTACAGGTTACTAGCAACAGCTCTAACTGAAAATAAAGTAATCAAGGGATTTACCTTGTATCATGATAATAGCATTAGTGATAAAGACATACCTCATTTATGTCATCTTATCACAAATAATAAAACATTACTATCACTATCATTCACTAATTGTCGTAATATTACTAATTTTGGTAAACAAAAATTACAAAAGGTTTGTGTTAAAAATGATAATTTGAAGTATTTCTTCATTAATGGTAATGTACTATGTTATCGTTATTAGTTATTTTTTGTACTATTGTTCATGATATTTTTATATTAAGTGATATTAAAAGCTTGACTAGTGTTTTTTCTAATAATTACAAATGGAATTATAAAAAATAAACAAACTAGACAAAATTGCACATTGATATTCCTCTAGTTAGTAACTATATTAAATTAAATATTATCATAAACCAAATACCATTAATTATTGATCCTTCTCTGCCTTACTGACATCATTCCATTTGAGTTATGGACACCACCATCTTCACTGATGGTTTGTATCTGGAGACAGATAGAGATAGCTACTAGTGGCTCTTACTCAATGGACATGGTCCATTGTCCACCACTACATCAAGTAGTACAACATTATTATTAAAATTAATGTTAATTCAGTTGACTACAATAAATGCTTTTCTAACTGGTATGTAGCCAATTCCCAATGCTGCATACAATAAATCAAGTATGAAGCCTCTCATTTTATTTGGTAACTGAGGGAAGAAGAATTCTAATGATGTTGGCAAAATTAAGGTAATTGTTGCTCCAAGTAAAATTTGAGGGAGTATATTAAGTTTGTATAAAGTAACATGCAAGCGTAGATAATCTTGGCAAGCAAAAACAATAACATAATACAGTGCAGAGAAGAAAGCAAAAACTAGTCCCAAACCAATTCTTTTAAGTATAATAGGAAATTATTTAAAAAAACACGGATATATCATAAATACATGTAGAAGAAAAAGAAATGATGAAAAAAGTCAGTTTAGTATATTGCTATAAAATATTGAAGAAATGATTTGAGGATTTTGAACTTTAGAATAAAATGTATTCCATGATATTTCTACTATGCAACATAAACCAATAAAAGAAATGAGTAATGGTATTAATTTAAGCACTGTTTTTACATCCTCTGTCTCATCCTCAGAGAAAGTCCCACGATATTTTTCTTACCTAGGTCTAATTGTGAAGGGTTGTCTTCTTCCCAGTTAGTCAAGGCACTATGATTCTGGAGGTTCTTGTTCTTTCTAGCATAGTTGAGTACTTTAACAATTAGCTTGACTGGATTGAAAATATGAGGAGTAGTATCTAACCAATGATTAAAGATAAAGTTAGTGATACTGACTGTAGACACAGCCACACCAGATATTCCATAGGACCCAATAATAAACTCTCCAATCACAATCTGTCCAAGTTCAACAATTACATAAACCATAGGAATGCACACTGAGTGCCAATAAATAATGGCACTGAGTTCATCAGTGGAAGCCTCTACTGATTGATCAATACTGAATTGGACGATATTGGACAGAACACTGCAATACCCAATTATTAGTAAAAGGTAACAAAAAACTACTAAAAATAAATGAAGTGTGTAGAAAGGAAAATATACATCAACAACGATAACCAAACGTCCAATTATCCAGGCCATAAATAGCAAATAGGTGCCAATAATAATAGTCTTATATTGTCCTATCTTTATGTCAGTGAGTAGACCAAAGAGATTTTTTTTATCCTAAAAGAAATGATAATCAACTAAACTTAAATGTTTGAGATCTTATCCAAGATGTTATTAAGGTATTATGGAGAAACTTTATCTGTTTGTCTCTACTAAACATATTAATTTTAACAGGTTGATGAAGAATGGTACATGGAAACTCTTAATGGAGTCTGTGGGATGTACCCCGGGCAATGTTAAACTGGCTCAACCTCCCCTTTCCAAATCAAGTTAATCCTCTTAATTGTAATATCATTAACAATGATATTATTAGGGAGATATTTGTCAGTTACAATGATAATAATATATAACAATGAATAGAACGGTAATAAGGAATTCCTAACCATTAATTGATAAGGGACCTCAATTTTAAACATTAATTAATACAAACTAATTTATTACATAATTATAATAATATCAGAATGATGTCTTTATATGTGTTTTGAATGTTAGTTCATAATGTCATATGTTCATCACATTTCATTATATATTATACAATATTGTACAAGCATATTTATTACATACCATTCATCATAATACAATTTTGACACATAGTGCAGTGGTGGATAAAATTAGACTATCAGCTTCAGTCCTCTCCTCCTATTTATATTACTTAGTTATATCTGTGTATTTTGTGTCTCTGTTAATTTTTATAGTTTATCTACCTTTGACATATTATATTAAATAATTATTCATGAGTCATTTATTGGAGCTCAGTACCAAAGTATTTGCTGTTCGTACTGACTTTTTTACATATCATAACAATTAATATCCTACTTCAGCCCAGAATATAAAGCTGACTAAAAAGACCACACCCACATATCAACCTTACTTGGACACACCCACTAACTTTTAGGTGTGGCTTTTTTTTAACCACACCTCAATTTTTAACCAGCCTAGAATAACCTTGGGATGTATGGGGGTGTCATGTACAAACATCTACTTTACATAAAAATAATAAAATCAAATCTAATATTATGCAAAAGTTATATTTACAGTAGATATCACTGTATATACACATAGATGTAGAAATATGTCAGTTAGTACACTCAAGTGACAGTCCCAACTCATTATTACGCTGTTCTTCCTGATCCATATATCTGTCATAGTGTTCTTCAACTATTAAATGTATGTTGACTTCATTCTCTCTCACACGTAACTTGTAACGGCTAGCTAGTACTAGAAACACTATCAGTATAACAAGAATGATCACACTCTTAGCTATGAAATAATAAATATTTTGGCACGTTGCCTCTTGCTCACATGCAAACAGATATTTGCTGTTAATTAATAGTGATAACATAACCAACACCACGTGCTGCATACCATAATCCAACCATCAATCCTCTCATTTCATGTGGAGATTGAGCTATTGTAAATGCTAAAGATGTTGGGTAAATTGAAGCAAATGCTATTCCATAGAAACATTGAGATACAATAGCAGCTTTGTATGAGGTTGTGTCAAAAAGAAAATGATTCTTACAAGAGAGCATTATGACAGAATACAATGTAGTAAATAATGAGAAAACTAGCCCAATTCCAATTCTTTTAAGCATACTTGGAATGTAATTGTGAAAGTAAGGATATATGATTAATTGATAGATAAGAATTAAAAATGAAGCTACTAAAGCATGTAGTGCATTTTTGAGCATAAAACATTCAAAAAATGATAACTCCTCATCTGATTTATAGTAATTGATCCATTTAACATCCTTAGCACAAGTAAGGCCTACAACACAGATAAATAATGGTGTCAAACGCATGACTACCTTCACATTCTCTACCTGTTCCTCTGTAAATGGTCCACCATATTTTTCCTTTCCTAGGTCTAGCTTGGAAGGGTAATTCTCCTCGCAATAAGTCAAAGCACTACGATTCCTGGGATACTTGTTTCTTCTAGCATAGTTGAGTACTTTAGCAATCAATTTGACAGGATTAATAATGTGAGGTGTAGTATCCAGCCAATGTTTAAAAAGAAAGATAGTGACTATGACAAGAGATACAGCCACACCTGATATTACATATGACACAACAATGAACTGATTTATCAAGCATTGTCCAATTACAATAATACAAACATTTGCAGGCATACTCAGTGAGTGCCAATATATAATAGCACTTAGCTTGTCACCTGAAGCACCAATTGCTTGGTCAATGTTAAATTGGACAATATTTGATCGTACACATGAGAATCCAATGACTTGTAGCAAATAGGCAACAACACTTAATATAAGAAATAGCACATTTTGATGTAATAAATTCTTGATGTTATAACACAAACCAGCAGTCAGCCATGACAAAAATGTTAGATATACACCAGTAATGAGAGATGTATACCTACCTACTTTTACATCAGCAAGCAGACCAAAGAAGGAAAATAAAAAGAAAAAAAGACATTTCCAAACATCAAAGACAATGTGATGACCATCACTATTACCATCATAGAGATTTGCTCCAAAACTTTGAATGAAAGTTAAGTGAACATTCATAAAGATATTCCAAATGATAACAAGCAGTACTGATCGATAGATGACTAAAAATTTTAACATAGTTCATAAATGTATTGTTATATAGGTAGTTGAACTAAAGATATTATACTCCAAAAAATCAATTGGGACCTGATTTGCAATAAGTTACCACTTCTGTCAAAACATTTATTTTATGATTTATGAAAAAGGACCACTGTTAAAATATATCAAAAACATTTTCTGTGTACTGTTGCTATATTCATATAACTGTTTATGGTAATTGCATCTATGTATACAATACTGTTTTTGAGATGTTTTAACAGTTATCCTTTTTCATAAATTATATCACAAATGTTTTGACAGAAATGGTCTCTTATTGCAAATCAGGTCACAATTACTTTACTTTTAATATAAACATTAGTAATGTAACACATTACTGTATTATGTGAATATCAACCTTAACAAATGATTAATAAAACACAACTTACGTAAGATGTAAACAGAAAGTGTTCATGATATGTTTATCTTTCACAGCAGACACAAAAGATAAACAATGAAACTTCTTATGTTATGAAAATAAGATAAGTTCAATAATTTAATGCTATACTAAAGAAATTGAGTGTTTCACTTTTGGTATAAGTATTAGTAATGTGTCTATTTTATATAAACATTAATAATGATTGAAACTTAAGACAACTCACAAAGTATACAAAATATTAACTTACAATCTTATTATTAGTACAAGATATGCTTATCTTTACATAAAGTATATTATATGTATGTTAATGATTTATAGTATTCAAAAATAAAGTTAAACAAAGTAGTGTAGCAAACCAGAAAAAGTTAAAACTATAAAGGTTTATCACAAAATTAATTTCACAATTCTTTTTAATCATGACATTTGTCCTTTGCATTTTTTTCAAAGTACAGTGGATTTTTACTAGCAATATTATCATCAGAAAGATCATATTTCTGTGTCTTATGTCTTCGTCTGATAATAAGAAATATTATAATTGCAGCAATCAAACAAATAACTATAAGAGATAGAAATATCCACTGTCTTAATTTAGTGAAATCATGTATTAACAATACCTGCAGTGACTATAATTGTTGTAAGCACAACAATATAAAAATTTCTGCTTGCATCTGAGAACTACATAGTAGTAAAACACATAAACAAAATTCAAATACATTAACTTACTGTTCGATGATGTAGAGTCTCTGTTGGTGTAACTTGAGATGCTATTAAAATGAAAATATGACAACATACATGTAATTAATACCAACTCTCAATAGTTATACTATTAGTTAATCAAGTATAAACTATTATATTCTCACCTTCACATTATATTCTCACCTTCACAGCTGAACCCATTGGCAAGCAAAGAGTAACCTGAAGTGCATTCACAATGAAATGATCCATCATCGTTAACACATCTCTGACTACAACCTTCATTATTTTGAGCACATTCATCAATATCTTGTTAAGGCACATGAACTAAATATAATTTATTAGACAACTAACCAAAGCAGGTATGACCATCATTGTCCATATAATAGCCAGTCTGACATATACACTGATAACTACCAACACTGTTATGACAACCTTGAGTACATTTAGTTTCATTAAGTGAACACTCATCTATGTCTAAAATAAATTATAAAAAAAATAAATAATAAATAAAATAGAATTAACAAATGTTTCATATTAAAATACTAACATATCATTATCAAGGAAAGTGTGGTTGTCATTACAAAATTGATATTTAGACTGACAAGTACAAACATAGCTTCCAATAGTGTCGATACATAATTGACTACAATTAGAAATCTCTTCATAACACTCATTGATAACTGTATAAGAAGGAATATGTGTTGATTAATAGACCTATTAACATATCATGACAGGTCCCATTGTTTAATGTGTTCAATGTATGTCCTGATTGACATGCACATTGAAATGAACCAATTGTCTTTAGGCTTATATGATCACAGTTATCAATAGCTGTTTCGTATTCATTAATATCTCTTAGCAAAACATTCAAAATAATCTATTAGTCTTAAATACCTTACCATTACAAATGAAGCCATTATTACTTAATAAGAAGCCAGTATAGCAGTATACACTCTGGAGTTACCTCATTCACACATATTTGGTTGCAGTGATAAGCAATATCATTTGAACATTCATCTACATCTGATTAATATATATATATATATGATAATATAATTTATACTTCATCAAACAACACTGACCTAAGCAAGTATAATTATCACTGTCTAAGTAATATCCAGTTTGACATGTACACAAATAGCTACCAACAGTGTTAATACAACCTTGAGTACATCCAGAGATATCTTGTGAACACTCATTAATATCTAAGAAAAAGCAGACAATAATTTGATGATCATTCAATGATATTGTGCTATTTTAACCTGAACAGAATATGTTTCCACTAAATCCAGAATAGCAGGAACACTGAAAACTTCCATTAGTATTAGTACAGATATGTTCACAACCTCCATTATTATGAGCACACTCAATAATATCTTTCATGACTGATAATTTATAGTGTTATTAAAAGTAATTACCTGTGCAGTTCCTTCCATTGTTTTCTGGATTAAATCCAACATCACATTGACATTGATAACTTCCTGGTTGATTGATACATGTATGAGCACAACCACCATTGTCATAAGAACACTCATTAATATCTATACATGCAAGATGGCATAAGTAACTTCATGAAGATACTGGTGTCACTGACCAGTACAATCATGTCCATCTATATCTAGGAAATACCCTGAACTACAGGAGCAGGTATAAGAACCAAGAGTATTTGTACAGGTTTGATTACAACCTCCATTATATAAAGCACACTCGTTGAGATCTTTTATGACTCAAAAATTTTGTATTTCTAATAAACTTAATTACCTATGCAGTTACTTCCATTTTTTTTGACTTGAACCCAATATCACATAGACAATGATAGCTTCCTAGCTTATTGATACAGTGATGAGCACAACCTCCATTGTTATTATCACACTCATTAATATTTTAATGTACAAATCATAAAGATGTTGTACAAGAGAAACTAATTACTAACCAACACAATTATGTCCATCTAACTCCAGAGTGTATCCAGAATTACAGGAACATGTGTAAGAGCCAGGAGTGTTAATGCAAGTCTGAGTACAACCTCTATTAAATGTAATATTACACTCATTGATATCTATAATCATCAATAAAAAGAGTAGATTATTTCAATCAGTATTGTTCAAACCTGTACAGTTGTAACCATTACTGTCCATTAAGTATCCATTCAGACAAGAACAAGAATAGCTACCAATAGTGTTTTGACATTTCTGTTCACATCCTCCATTATGATTTGCACATTCATTCATATCTGTCCATCATAAACAATGTCAATCATGATAATACATTGATGGTCTTACCAAGACAAGTGTGGTTATCACTGTCAAGTTGGTACCCATTCTGACAAATACATCTATAGTTTCCAATGGTATTACTGCAAACTTGAGAACAACCAGAAATACCTTCACTACATTCATCAATGTCTGTGGATAACATTAATGTAGATATTAAGTACATTTGTACAATCTTACCTGAACAAATTTATCATGAACTAATTTGAACCCGGAATAGCAAGAACAATTGTAGAATGGTACTGTATTAGTACAGATTTGTTCACAGCCACCATTATCAGTGTCACACTCATTAATATCTAGAATGTAATGTAAAAAATTCAAAGAATCATATAACAGAAGTCAATCACCTGAACAATTGTGTTCGTCATTATCAAGTGAGTGACCAATTGCCTGACAAGAACATTTGTAACTACCCACAATATTAGTACAAGTATCTTCACATCCTCCACTGTTGTGAGAACACTCATTTATATCTAGTGAAAAACTTATAATCTCATCATATATATTAAGTACTTAACTGACCCTGACAGGTGTAGTTATCATACAATAGTTCAAATCCAGTGTAGCAAGTACAATAATACCCTCCAATAATATTATTACAGATCTGATTACAACTGGATAGTCCTTCTGAACACTCATCAATTTCTAAATAGAAGTATAATAGTATCATCACATGTTATAGAACTTACCATCACATGTTCTGCCATTACTAGCCAATCTATAGCCAGATTTACAAGTACAATAGAAAGAACTATTAGAGTTATGACAAATATGCTCACAGACATTTGGATTGACAGCACAATCATTAACAACATCTGTACAAATACATGTACATCAATAATTGTATCAATGTTTGTTACTGACTGGAACATCCATGTCCATCTTCATCAAGTGTGTATCTAGTGTTACATTGACAGTAGTAAGATCCTACTTGATTAATACACTCTTGATCACAACCACCATTGTTAGTAGCTTGGCTTACAATCACAAACATAACTTCCATTAGTATTATAACAGTTGTGTTCACAAAGATGTGTATCATTTGTACATTCATTGATATCTAAAAATGTACAATCATACTATTGTCATTTCTATGTTACATTACCATCACAACTGTGTGCATCAGTGATGTTCAATAAGAATCCAGTATTGCAGGAACACTGATAACTTCCCAGTGTGTTAGTACATATTTGACTACAACCTCCATTAGTTAATAAACACTCATTGGTATCTAAGATTTTGTACTTTCATTTATAAGTATTATATATTACTAACCAACACAAGTTTTCTGATTAATCATAAGATGGTATCCACCAAAGCAGGAACAAAGGTATGTGCCTTCTGTGTTGACACAATTGTGATTACATCCATTAATACCAAGAGTACATTCATCCAAATCTTAGAAAATATTATATATAAGTATAGTTACAAGGTTTAGTGTTGTTACCTGTGCAATTATGTTTGTTAAGTTCCAATCTATAAACAGTATCACAGGTACAGTTGTAATTTCCAGCAGTGTTGTAGCAGTTTTGTTCACAGCCTCCATTGTTAGTATTACACTCATTAATATCTAACCATTAATGAAAAATATATCTTACTTGTAAATATAATCTAACCAGAACAGAATTTTTCAGATAATAGAGTATATCCAGAATAACAAGAACACAAAAAGCTTCCAACAGTGCTAATACAGACTTGTTCACAACTTCCATTATTATAGGTACACTCATTGATATCTTTTTCTGGGCTAATAATATTTATGATGCTATCAAAATTAATTACCTGTGCAGTTCTTTCCGTTGTTTTCTGAATTAAATCCAACATCACACTGACACTGATAACTTCCTGGTTGATTAATACAAGTATGAGCACAACCACTATTGTCATTATCACACTCATTAATATCTATGGTAGTATTTCCATTATATAAATTTTAAAAATGTACAAGGAAGACTTTTACTGACCAGAACAATTATGTCCATTTGAATCAATGATATATCCAGAGTTACAGGAACATATGTAAGACCCAGGAGTGTTAATACATGTCTGACTACATCCTCCATTATATGAAGCACACTCATTGATATCTACAATGACAATAATCTTTTTCAGATTAATGCTCACTAGTTATAAGAACCTGTACAGTTGTAACCATTATCATCCATTAAGTATCCATTCAGACAAGAACAAGAATAGCTACCAATAGTGTTTTGACAATGCTGTTCACATCCTCCATTTTGACTTGCACATTCATTGATATCTGTCCATCATAAACAATGTCAATCATGATAATACATTGATGGTCTTACCAAGACAAGTGTGGTTATCATTGTTAAGTTGGTACTCATTCTGACAAATACATCTATAGTTTCCAATGGTATTACTGCAAACTTGAGAACAACCAGAAATACCTTCACTACATTCATCAATGTCTGTGGATAACATTAATGTAGATATTAAGTACATTTGTACAATCTTACCTGAACAAAATTTATCATTAACTAATATGAAGCCAAAATGACAAGAACAATTGTAGAATTGTACAGTATTAATACAAATTTGTTCACAGCCACCATTATCACTGTCACACTCATTGATATTTACAATGTAAAGTTAAAAAAATAATTCCAAAGAATCATTTAATGGAATTTAATTACCTGAACAGTTGTGTTTATCATTATCTAGTGAATAGCCAATTGCCTGACAAGAACATTTGTAGCTACCCAAAGTATTAGTGCAAGAGTCTTCACATCCTCCATTGTTATGAGAACAATCATTTATATCTAGTGAAAAGTTTATAATCTTATCATATATATTAAGTACTTAAATGACCCTGACAGATGTAGTTATCATACAATAGTTCAAATCCAGTGTAACAAGTACAATAATACCCTCCAATAATATTATTACAGATCTGGTTACAACTGGGTAGTCCTTCTGAACACTCATCAATTTCTAAATATAAGAATAATAGTACCATCAGAACCTATAGAACTTACCATCACATGTTCTACCATTACTAGACAGTTTATAGCCAGACTTGCAAGTACAGTAGAATGAACTATTAGAGTTATGACAAATGTGTTCACAGACATTTGGATTGACAGCACAACCAGTACCATTAGCTGTAAAGATATATTTGTATATTTATAATTGTATTAGTATCTGTTACTGACCAGAACATCCATGTCTATCTTCATCAAGTGTGTATCCAATGTTACATTGACAGTAGTAAGATCCTACTTGATTAATACATTTTTGATCACAACTACCATTGTTAGTATCACATTCATTGATATCAGAGCATGTGAGTCCATTGGACAACTGATAACCTGGCTTACAATCACAAACATAACTTCCATTAGTGTTATAACAGTTGTGTTTACAAAGATGAGTATCATTTGTACATTCATTGATATCTAAAAATGTACAATCATACTATTGTCATTTCTATGTTACATTACCATCATAACTGTGTGTATCATTGGTGTTCAATAAGAATCCAGTATTGCAGGAACACTGATAACTTCCCAGTGTGTTAGTACATATTTGACTACAACCTTCATTAGTTAATAAACACTCATTGGTATCTAAGATTTTGTACTTTCAATTATAAGTATTATATATTACTAATCAACACAAGTTTTCTGATTACTCATAAGATGGTACCCACCAAAGCAGGAACAAAGATATGAGCCTTCTGTGTTGACACAATTCTGATTACATCCATTAATATGAAGACTACATTCATCCATATCTTATGAAATAATAAAATTATACTAGGAATAATAGTATCAATAATCTTACCATCACAGTGGTGGTTGTCAGAGTTAATGACATAGCCAGTATTACATGAACAATAGTAACTACCAATTGTATTAAATTAACTTACTAAGTAGGTTGTATGGAAATATTCATAAGCAAAATTGTTAACGTCATTTGCATGGCAAATACTATAGGATACTGTTCTCAATGAAATAACTTATGCTGCAAGTTTTAAAACCATCTGATATTTACTCTCTCCTCCTCCCTCCCTTTCTCTCTCTCTCTGTCCTCTCTCTCTCTCTTTCTCTCTTTCTCTTTTTCTCTCTTTCTCAACTCATCTCATGGTATCACACACTACATAGAGTGTTATAAATAAGGACTTTGCTTACTAAATTTCATTTTATCATTAATTAGTTCCTGAATGGAACTTTTATATAGTACATACAACCAATACTGATCATATGATCTGACTTGTGTCTCATATGTATATATGCTATATTGCTTAATTTTTTTTCTGTACATTGTGTCACTGACATCTCATATGTCTCTTTATGATTTAAATCACTAAATTTGGATTGAGTCATTAAGCAAGCTATAAGTTTGGTTTTGAGATGTATGTTTTAAGTGGCAATATTTGATTATGTTGTTTTTTAAAAGTGTGTGCTATTCTTAGGATATAATTATGTATATTAGAGTGCATTTAAGACATTATATTATCAATGGCTGTTTGTTCTGTTTGTAAGGTCAACAGTGAAGGTTTGTAGGTGTGAAGATCAAAACAATGTTATGTTCTTAGCTCTCACACACACACACACATATATACATTCTCTTCTCACCTAATCTTGTGTCATCTCATGTTATTATAGATAATACATTGGCATCAGACTTCTCCTACTCTCTCACATATTATCATGAATTGTTTTCTGATGGATAAATTCTATTAGCTACACACAAATCATGTTGTTATATAACTTTGTCTATCATGTATATGTGTTATGGTTATGTATTATGTGTAAGAGCTACATTCTTAGTTCTGTACATATGTATGAATGAAGCATGTACAACAATTAATGTACATGATGCCTTTATGATCAAAATCTTGTGGTCATAAAAGGCACCATGTACATTAATATGTGTGTGTGTGAGAGAGCTAACAACATAACATTGTTTTGAGCTTCACACCTACAAACCTTCACTGTTGACCTTACAAACAGAACAAACAGCCATTGATAATGTAATGTCTTAAATGCACTCTAAAATACAAAATTCTATATCCTAAGAATACCACACACTTTTAAAAACAACATAATCAAATATTGCCACTTAAAATATACATCTCAAAACCAAACTTATTGTTTGTTTAATGATGAGATGAGGAGAGAAAGAGAGAGAGAGAGAGAGAGAGAGAGAGAGAGAGAGAGAGAGAGAGAGAGAGAGAGAGAGAGAGAGGGAGGGAGGGAGGGAGGGAGGGAGGGAGGGAGGGAGGGAGGGAGGGAGGGAGAGAGAGAGAGAGAGAGAGAGAGAGAGAGAGAGAGAGAGAGAGAGAGAGAGAGAGGGAGGGAGGGAGGGAGGGAGGGAGGGAGGAGGAGAGAGTAATTATCAGATGGTTTTAAGACTTGTGGCATAAATTATTTCATTGAGAACAGTATCCTTTAGTATTTGCTATGCAAATGACGTTAACAATTTTGCTTATGAATATTTCCATACGCCTACTTAGTAAGTTAATTTAACGTGAAACGTGATCGTTAAGCTAGCTATGAGCAAAATGAAGTGGAGTACCGCCGTTTCTCTCGTTGTGCTCTTCAAATTTCTTTCAATTACTGAGTGTACAGTTAATTATAATTACAATACTCCTCCTCAACGTGTTCTCAAAAAAGATAAAGACAATAGAGTGAGAGGTATACAAGATCGTGACGGTAAAGACATTATTTTGGGTGGGTTGTTTGCACTGCATGGTAATACAGCTGCTGGTGGACAATGCAGTTCAAATCCTTCATTTATAGGAATTGAAAGAACAGAAGCTATGTTGTATGCCATAGATCTCATCAACAGTGACCCCTATCTACTCCCTAACATAACAATTGGGTATGATATCAGAGATACTTGCACGAGTGAGAATATAGGTCTTGATGAGAGCATTGAGTTTGTCTTTTCAGACGACTTATGTCACACTACTTGTTTATCAAATACTAACATTTTGAATACTACCATAACTGCTGTTATTGGAGCAACAGTGAGTTATGTCTCCATTCGTGTTGCTAGTTTGTTTCGGCTTTTTAACTTACCTCAAGTGAGCTATAGCTCAACGTCATCTCTTTTAAGCAATCGTAATCGCTATAAATACTTCTTTCGTACAATACCTTCAGATGATCAACAAGCTCAAGCAATGATTGATTTAATAGTATATTTTGGTTGGGACCACGTTTCAACTATATATTCAAAAAACACGTATGGACAGCCTGGCATTGACGAGTTTCATCTCCTAGCTAAACAAGAAAAGATATGTATTGATGTTAATGAAGGTATTGATGATAGTTTTGTAACATCAAATTACACAAAGCTTGCCAATAAACTGATTAATTCTTCTGCTAATGTTGTTGTCGTATTTGCTTTTGGACATCACGTTGTGGATCTTTTAACAGAAATTAAAAATGTTCAAAGAAATTTAACAAGAAGATTTCTGTGGATTGCTAGTGATTCCTGGGCTACATTTAGAAAAGCTCCTGAGTTTAGTTCTATAGTCAGTGGTATGTGGGGTGTGCAACCACTAACTACAAAATATGACATGTTTGAAGAATATTACATAAATCTTACACTGGGAACTAATGTGCGTAATCCTTTCTTCAGAGAGTACTATGAGGTTTTTTATAACTGTATTGTTGGAATTAATTGCACAAATGACAGCATTACAGAACATCCAACATATCAGCAAAATTCCAAGGTACCACTTGTTGTTGATGCTGTTTACACTGTAGCTCATGCTCTTAACAACTTTTTTAAGGAAAATTGTGACCAGCCATTATTATGGTTTCAAATTAACCAAACATGTGTTGGTGGCCATGAGACTAAAACGACAAGACTTAATGGAAAAGTATTGTTGAAATATCTCAGTAATGTTAGCTTTATAAGTCCTACTGGAAATGAAGTTATGTTTGATGAGTTTGGAAATGTGGAAGGCAACTACCGATTCTACAATTATCAACGGAAGAACATGTCTTGTAGTAATTGCAGCTCAATGAATGAGTTTGTACAGGTAGCTTACTGGAATGGAAGTATTTACACGTCAGAACAGCGAATAACATTTAATCGGAATATTACATTACAGTTTGGTCTCGATACATCTGGCCATATTGTATATGAACTTAACTCTCAATGTCAAGTTTGTAATCCTGGATTTTTCAAACGTGAAGTGGTGTCCTCTTGTTGTGGTATATGTGAACCTTGTCTTGGAAAAAACTACACAAACACTACATTTTCAAAGGAATGTCACAAGTGCCCTCAATACATGTGGGGTAATGACCCTCTTAATGGTAGTAATAGTTGTATATATATCAAAGAGTCATATCTTAAACCTTCTGATGCATGGTCTATTGTACTAATATTGTTAGCTTTAATTGGATTTTTAGCTGTAGTATTTGTGACTGGAGTCTTCATATATTTCTGGAACACAGCAATTGTCAAGTCATCAGGAAGAGAGCAAATGGTACTACTATAACTGGATTAACACTTTGTTTCCTAATAACAATTGTATTTATCCCGAAACCCTCTGTGGTTGTCTGTGCTCTTCAAAGGATTGGAGCAGGTTTTTTTTTCATTAATTGTCTCTGCTGTATTCATTAAACTAGTACGAATTGCTCGAATATTTTTGCAGAAAAACGTTTCTTCCAGACCAAAATGTATTTCACCAATGTACCAGATTTTGTTTACATTTTTATTAGTAGGAGTTGAAATGGTTCTGGAACTTATATCTCTACTTGTTGTCCAGCCAGATGTAAAAAACATGGTTGTTAATAATAAAGAGAATACTAATGATTTTCCCTCACTTACTGTCCAATGTAGTTCACCTCATATTGCATTATTGTCAATGCAAACATTGTACTTAAGTGTTCTATTGATAGCTAGTAATGCACTAGCAATCTTGACAATTCGATTCCCTCAGAATTTTAAAGAATCCAAATATGTGGCATTCTCTACATTTTCTTTTCGGCTTATATGGCTAGCATTCATAATAACATATTCTACTACTGACGTCCAGTTTCAACCAGCTGTGACATTGCTTGCCATTGAACTAAGTGCTCTGGCTGTCCTAATATGTTTGTTTGGTCCACGTGCCTTTATAATGATAGTTTGGCCAAGTCAAAATGTAAACACAACAAATACAGCAACTAAAAGTGTGTCTTTGTCATTTGCAAAAGGAACAACAACAGCTACTGAACTGCCAACACAGCCTGATTGATATTGTTTATTGTCTGTTGCTTCCCACAATTAACATTAACTAAGTAACATTAATGTTTATCTTTTACTCAGAACTGACAGAAGATTAGAGTAGTTTGCTTTGTTTAATTTTGTGTTCTTTAAGGTGATTTTTGTTTTATTTGAAATTTGAATATACATAACTGTTAACAGACATTTTGCTATATCACAATAGTCACATACTACACATGTATTAATATATCAGGCCACACATCATGTACATATGTACTGTTTTATTACTGATGTATTAATAGCTACATAAACAAACAGTAATACATCAGTAATAAAAACAGTGTTATGTTTACTTTTTCATTACACTACATTTGCTACATGTAAACTGTACAACAATATATTGATTAAATCAACAAATCAATTTTTACAGTGATATTGTGATCATAAAGGCATCATGTACATTAATTAATGTACATGTTTCATTAATACATATGTACAGAAAACAAGAATATGCTCTTACACATAATACGTAACACATACACATGATAGACAAAGTTATATGACAACATGTTTTGTGTGCAGCTAATAGAATTTCTCCATCAGAAAACAATTCATGATAAAGTTTAAAAGAGTAGCAGAAGACTGATGCCAATGTATTATCTATAATAACATGAGATGACACAAGATTAGGCGAAAAGAGAATGTATATATATGTGTGTGAAAGAGCTAACAACATGACATTGTTTTGAGCTTCACACCTACAAACCTTCCCTGTTGACCTTACAAACAGAACAAACAGCCATTGATAATGTAATGTTTTAAATGCACTCTGATATACATAATTATATTCTAAGAATAGCTCATTCTCTTTGAGTCGATCTAACCATACAAGAGCATGATGGGTAAAACTATATCACTAGTAAAAATATATCACTCAGATATAGTGGCAAAATAGGTATTTAAGTTAATTCAAAATAGATGATATGATAAAATTCATTGACTATAATAAGAATTAAAATTTCTTTGTAAAAAAAATAATCAGTTGAAATTCAAAGAATATATTTAAAAACCAATTTAGTTTTCCTAACAGTTAAATGCAATACCTTTTTAGCAATAACTCTCCATTGAATTATAATTAGCTTTACTAACTTAGTGATTGCTTCTGTGTTTTCTATAGTATATTGTATTGATAACTCTCTCATTTAGCTTTGTTACATTGTTCACATGTACATGTTGTTAGGGTTATATCTATACCATTTTCAACATGAAGCAATCAAAATTATTTGTAATAAAGAAACGTATGTTTCCAAGTCATATTTCTTTTTAATTTAATTTCTTTGAGATGAATGTTAGTCAGTCAGACATTTGGATGTGGCACATAACAACAAGTATTAATAAAAACAATAATATGTATTAATAATATTCATATTGGTATCTGAATAGGCAGATATACATATAATATCTAGTATAAGAAAAAGACATACAAAAAGACTTAAATACTCTATGTGTTCTAAGAGTGATAATATAACATTTGTTGTGATCTAGATATGAGGTGGACTGTAGTACAAATATATTATGCACTTCCTGAGAGAAAGAGAAGCTGATGATATTTGCTATTGTTAACTTCAATCTATAGTTATATCCATTAGCTCATATTATTGTATTTCTCTGTACTTGTTATGAACATGACTACAAAACCTCTGATTAAAATAACATTTTTCGTAACTTATATCATATTATTTTAAGTAGACACAGGAATATTTTCAGAAGACATTGATAAATTAAGAATACAGCAGCTATTTACTTATATTGTGCTAGTATATAGGAAATTAATAGAGTAAGTCAGATTGTGATTAATATTTATGGACAGGAGGACCTCACACAGACTAGGGTGTCTGTCCTGAACAAAGAGGACAAAGGAATGCTTTAACAATACTGCTTTAATCAGTTACATTGAAAGCCCTGCACTATTCAACTCAATCACTATACATGTGACCACCTGTAGTGTATTGAATTATGCATTATTGTGTTATTGTATATAATTATGTTATGAGCATGCTCAGTTGTTTTTTTATGTTAGCCTCATGTTCACTTTTTGATGTATGATTTTTGGTATTCTCTTTTGTCATTCTGTTATAATCCTATTCAATCTAACTATCCCTAGTCCAGTTACCACAATTGGCGACGAGAGTGACCAAAATGTCTATTGTAGGAAAAATTTAGGAGTTCAAGCCAGAGACTGAGCAATTCTCTACTTATGTCGAGAGACTAAAACTATATTTTGATGCGAACAGCGTAAGTGAAGAGAAGAAAGTGCCTGTTTTTCTTACTGTCATAGGAGCAATGAATTATGCTCTCCTTACCGACTATTATTCGCCCGGCAAACCTCGAGACCAGAGTCTAGATGACTTGATTAAGACAATGGAAGATCATTTTGAGCCTGTTCCCATTATTATAGCTGAACGCTTTCAGTTTTACAAGCGTGATAAAAGTCTGGGGAAACCATTGCTGATTTTGTGGCCGAGTTGAGACGCCTTGCTACCAACTATAAATTTGGAGCTCACCTGGACGATGCTCTACGTGACCGCTTCGTTTGTGGTCTTAATAATGAAGCGATACAAAAGAGGCTATTACTTGAGAAGGACCTCACCATGTCCAAGGAAACATGCTACTTGTCATTCATGTAACAAAGTAGGTCACATTGCTCCTGCTTGCACGAGACAGAAGGAAGGATCTCGGGGGACACCCTTGGGACACAGTGGTGTGAAACCTAAGAGAGATACAAAATGGCTACAAACTAATGAAATAGATGACTTTGAATTATTATTATGTAATGTCTCTAGTCAATCCAGTCCTCCAGTTCTTAGTGATCTGCAATTAAATGGGAAGAACGTAGTCATGGAACTGGATACTGGGGCCACTATGTCATTAATCTCTCAGTCTACATATGACAAATTATTTTCAAATGTCAAGCTACGCCTTTCAGACATTATACTACGAACATACACATCTCAAGCGATTATCATCTTAGGACAATTTGATGCTGATATCATCTATGAAGATCAGAAGCGTAAGCTCAGTCTTCTTGTGATAAAAAGTGTCTGGACCCAGTCTGATTGGACAGAATTGGATGTCGCATCTTCGCTTTTATTGGAGTTCTATTAAACTTACTTGCACTTCAAATAATCAAATGGAGCTAGATTTATTAATTAGTAAGTATCCTTCAGTTTTTGATGACAAGTTAGGTACTATGAAGACTTTCTCTGCTAAATTGGATCTCAAACCTGGCTCAAAGCCCAAGTTTTTCAGGCCAAGGCCCGTGCCTTTTGCCCTGAGGGAAAATATTGAACAAGAGTTACAGTGATTGGAAGATGCCAGCATCATAACCAAAGTTAGCTATAGTAGTTGGGCAGCACCAATTGTTGCTGTTCCAAAAAAAGATGGCAATCTGAGAATTTGTGTTGACTACAAAGTGACTATAAATCCCTCTCTTGAGATTGATAAGCATCCCTTACCTAAGCCAGATGATCTGTTTGCTACACTCTCTGGTGGTAAAATATTCTCGAAAATTGATTTATCACAAGCATATCAACAGATGACACTACATGAAGATAGTAGACACCTAGTAACAATCAATACTCATCGTGGGTTGTATCAATACAGTAGGCTTCCCTTTGGGGTTGCTTCAGCACCTGCATTATTTCAATGTGTTATGGATACCTTACTGCAAGGAATCCCTAATGTGCTCTGTTATATTGACGATATTTTGGTGACTGGATCTACCTTAACGCAACACATCGAGAGTGTAGAAGTGTTGAAGAGACTGGCCAACGAAGAAATCACAGTGAAATACAGTAAGTGTGAATTTTTAACTAATCAAGTAGAGAGTACTTGGGTTATGTGATAGATAAAAAAGGGTTGCATTCCTCAGAAAAAAGCTTCAAGCTATTCTCAATGCCCCAGTACCACAAAATACACAACAGTTGTGATTCCTGTTGGGATTAGTCAACTATTATGGTAAATTTATGTCTAATTTGGCTTCAGTTCTACACCCACTTAATCAATTGTTAAGACTAGGTACTAAATGGAATTGGACTACTGCATGTGACCAAGCTCTGACCACTGTCAAGAAAAAGTTAGTATCCAATTGATTACTTGTGCATTATGACAGTCAACTTCCCCTAACTTTAGCTACTGACGCCTCTGCCTATGGTGTGGGTGCAGTTATTTCACATTCATTCCCTGATGGTACAGAAAAACCAATTGCTTTTGCATCCCACACCCACACTTTTGCTGAAAAAAATTATCCTCAAATTGAGAAAGAGGCCTTATCTCTAGATTTGGTGTTAAAAAATTCCATTCTTATAACAGACCATAAACCCTTGTCTACTATTTTGAGTCCTAATAAGGGTATTCCATCCTAACTGCAGCTAGAATGCTGCACTGTGCCTTACTTCTTTTGGCCTACACTTATGACATCTCCTATAGGCCTACTAAATTACATGCTAATGCTGATGCCTTGTCAAAGTTACCTTTGTCCACTAATGAGAAAATTGAGGGTGTCTGTTTGATAGTATTTTTCATTTTTCATTCAATTAGAAGCCTTACCTCTGACTGCTAAACAACTGGCTTTAGCCACTTCTACTGACAGTATTTTGTCTAAAGTGTTTAGATATACCCAAACTGGTTGGCCTAGCAGTGTACCTCATGAGCTTAAACCTTACTTTAATCTGAAGGAAACTGTGTTATGTGGGGTATTCGTGTACTTGTGCCAATCAAATACAGGAGTAAAGTGTTAAATGAATTACGCCAAGATCATCCAGGTATTAGCTGAAAGAAAGCTATTGCGAGAAGCCATATATGGTGGCCAGGAGTAGATTCTGATATAGAAACCTTAGTATATCATGTGAGCCTTGTCTACCTGTCAAGCCGTCTCTTCCTAAATCACCATTAAATCCATGGTTGTGGCCTGCTAATCCATGTGGACTTTGCTGGCCCACTGTGTGGTAAAACTTATTTTATTATAGTTGATGCCCATTCCAAATGGCCAGAAGTCTTTGAAATGACCTCAACCACTACTTTAAAGACAATTGACATATTAAGACAAGTGTTTGCAGCATATGGCTTGCCAGATCAATTAGTCTCAGATAATGGTCCACAGTTCAGTTCTGAAGAGTTCCAACTATTTCTTAAATGTAATGGCATAAAACCTTATTGAACAGCTCCGTATCACCCTGCAACAAATGGTGCAGCAGAGACATTTGTACAAACCTTGAAGAAATCAATTATGGCAGGAAGGAGAGATAAAAGGTCTGATCATCACAAGTTGTCCAGCTTTCTCCTAAAGTATTGATCAACACCTCATGCTGTTACAGGAGTGCCCCCAAGTACCTTATTTCTCAATCGTCACATCAAGACTGTACTAGATTTGCTAAAACCTGGCTATGAAAGGGAAGTGTTGGAGAAACAGAGTCTTCAAAAACATGCTTATGATGGACACAGTCACGAGAGAAATTTTTTGACTAGTGAAAATGTTATGGTCAAGATTCTTCGTCATAACTGTGTCACTTGGCAGCCTGGTATTATTGTGAAAAAACTTGGCCCTGTGTCATATATTGTAAATATGCATAGTGGTTCTCGACGAAGGTGCCATATTGATCAGATTCTTAGATGGGAAGTTCCGATAGAGACTAGTGCAATTACTCAGCCCAGTGCTGTGGTTGGTGATACAACCTCTGAGGTGAATGATGATGATGCAATTGAAATAATACCACCTGCTAAAGATTCTGTTACATCAACTAATACTGGTGTTACCGCTCTACCTCCCAATTCGGAAACCAATTCAACTTCTACAGCATCCGATACTCTTCAATCATTTTCGTTTAACTCACGTTATCCTACATGTAATCGAAAACCTCCTGACAGGTACTTCTGAACTTTTTAAATTAAAGTGGGGAGGAATGTAGTGTATTGAATTATGCATTATTGTGTTATTGTATATAATTATGTTATGAGCATGCTCAGTTGGTTTTTTATGTTAGCCTCATGTTCACCTTTGATGTATGATTTTTGGTATTCTCTTTTGTCATTCTGTTATAATCCTATTCAATCTAACTATTCTAGTCCAGTTACCACACCACCCTTATAAATATTGTTGTTATTAAAAATAGATATAAGATTACATGTCTGATATGAGTAATTACTCCTAGTCTTCAGATTGTCCATTTATTTTTGCATTATAGGATTAAATTATCATCATCATAACAAAAATTCTTATTATCCTAATGACCCTAAAGAATATAATAAGTTCCAAACATTTCAATAATCATTAGAAAGTATGGAATATGGGGTAGCACTGCAATGTTTACATATTGGTTATAAACTGTTATTACAATTGCCACGTGAAGTTACATATGGAGGAAAAGAAGATACTTGCAATTCAATTTGGATTAGACTGTCTTCAAATGGCTCATGACTTTTTAAAGGATGAACAGAGAAAGGCAATCTTAATTGTTTTAGAGGGAAATTATTTTTTAATTTCTTTGCCAACTGGATATGGCAAATCTTTATGTTTTAGGTTCTCCCATTTGCTATTGAATACTATAGAAGATGTGAGGACATTCCATCAATATCTTTTAAGGAGTGTTCATCAATTGTATAAGTTATTTCATCATTGTTAGGTCTAATGGAAGAACAGTGCAAAGCACCAAATGAAAAGTTGTTGGTACTGCATATATGGGAACTTATAACCACTATGTAAATATTGCGGTACTGCCCAGCATTCCATACATTTCAATAGGTCAGTAAGCCTACTTTACTTGTAGACCCTCCTACGCCTGTCAGCGTATCAAAAAGAAGTAGGGTCTTCTCGCTAAACTAGCTACAAGGTTATCTTATCACGGAAGCCAAAGGCAGACATTTAATTCTACTTCAAATTTCATACTCTGCTTTGACGTTTTCAGAAAATATCCAATTTTACTTTGCAGCTTGCCAAAAATATTCCAATTCTAATTCTATTTTTTTATCCTTCAATGAAATATTATAACAACTAAAACCTATGGCATAAAACGTTTGAGGCTCGTTCAGGCTGCATGTGTTATATATATGATAAACTGAAGGGCGTAGTTGAGCTCGTTAGGCTATCAAAACTGAGAAGAGGCTAGACTAGGGATGTATATTCAGACACGTAATAGATCAGCCTTTGCATAGATAAACAATTATTATTAATAAGATAAGCTTGTGCATATACTTACAGTGTTTTTCACTCGTTTTTTCTTGTGGATTCAAAAGATATAGAACCGGCCCAATATTGGATCATAGTCATTTTGAGAGGTATGGTACATTAATGATATTATTTAAGTGTATATATATATATATATATATATATATATATGAACAGATATGCAAATAAACTTACTATAATAATTTACTATAAAACGTAGTTTTACAGGTACATAAAAAAGAGAAAAAATAATACATAGAATCTATATTTAAAGAAAATTAACAATAACAAATTAAAAGGATTACTTTTTATATGGGGCCTGAATGAATTGTAGTTATCGAGAAGTCAGAACATTTTGTGGATTTATATAATTAGGAATACATGGTTACAAAGAGTTTGCCTCACGCAGGCTAGATTTGAGGATAAATGTAATTTAGTCTCGTCCCCAGACCTACTCACAAGCTACTTTAGCTTGCAAGTAGGGCTAAATGTAGCCTTGATCTTTTTTTTTAATTTAGTCTGTCCAGGATAAAGTAAATTTTAGAAAATGTAGCATAATTTTTATACACCTAGCTTTTAATTAGTCTTTCATCTAGTTCACTTTCACCCTGATCAGGACATCATATACATATCTTTTAATTGTTTTAAATCTCTGCTTTTTTTTCTTAATTCAAGCTACTATAACCACTATGTAAATATTGCGGTACTGCCCAGCATTCCATACATTTCAATAGGTCAGTAAGCCTACTTTACTTGTAGACCCTCCTACGCTTGTCAGCGTATCAAAAAAAGCAGGGTCTTGCTCGCTAAACTAGCTACAAGGTTATCTTATCACGGAAGCCAAAGGCAGACATCCAATTCTACTTTAAATTTCATACTCTGCTTTGACGTTTTCAGAAAATATCCAATTTTACTTTGCAGCTTGCCAAAAATATTCCAATTCTAATTCTATTTTTTTATCCTTCAATGAAATATTTTAACAGCTAAAACCTATGGCATAAAACGTTTGAGGCTCGTTCAGGCTGCATGTGTTATATATATGATAAACTGAAGGGCGTAGTTGAGCTCGTTAGGCTATCAAAACTGAGAAGAGGCTAGACTAGGGATGTATATTCAGACACGTAATAGATCAGCCTTTGCATAGATAAACAATTATTATTGATAAGATAAGCTTGTGCATATACTTACAGTGTTTTTCCCTCCCTTTTTGTCTTGTGGATTCAAAAGATATAGAACCGGCCCAATATTGGATCATAGTCATTTTGAGAGGTATGGTACATTAATGATATTATTTAAGTGTATATATATATATATATATATATGAACAGATATGCAAATAAAATTACTATAATAATTTACTATAAAACGTAGTTTTACAGGTACATAAAAAAGAGAAAAAAATACATGGAAACTATATTTAAAGAAAATTAACAATAACAAATTAAAAGGATTACTTTTTATATGGGGCCTGAATGAATTGTAGTTATCGAGAAGTCAGAGCATTTTGTGGATTTATATAATTAGGAATACATGGATACAAAGAGTTTGCCTCACGCAGGCTAGATTTGAGGATAAATGTAATTTAGTCTCGTCCCCAGACCTACTCACAAGCTACTTTAGCTTGCAAGTTTGGCTGGAACGAGACTAAATGTAGCTTTGATCTTTTTTTAAATTTAGTCTGTCCAAAATAAAGTAAATTTTAGCAACTGTAGCGTAATTTTTATACACCTAGCTTTTAATTAGTCTTTCATCTAGTTCACTTTCACCCTGATCAGGACGTCATATACATATCTTTTAATTGTTTTACATCTCTGCTTTTTTTTTAATTCAAGCTTATGTATCACTGTTTATATATATAATATCTGCTTTTTACAGTTATACCATAGGAAGTAAAATTATATTGGACAGAAACGTAGGAATGCCAACTTATCGTGACTCAAAGTTTCTCTTTTGTATGATTTCTTATGTAAATTTCTGAAAAAACCTTTTAAGAAAATGTAGTGATCTAGGTACTCCTTCAAATATAAAACAACTGATTAAAAAGTGAGAACACGAACAAACACAGAAAACACATGCACACACGTTTATATATAAAAATCAATGGAATATTCTAGAAGTTCTACACGTGCTTTTACACCTACAAACCATAACACATTAGCATGATTATATTAGCATGAATAGAATATTAAGTTATTATTATCAAAAGTCATTGAGATACCACAGAAAAAGACTCATATTATATCACCTAAAACCTAAATCAGATAGAAAAAACTATAATGCATCAAAGTTCGGTATTTGCATCCATAAGTCTGACAATTTTATTTTTAATTTTTAGAAAATCGTGTTTACAATAGACTGACCACTGTTTGTTGAAAATAAAAACAGGCACTGTAAGAATATTAGTCTATGCTGTATCAATTGCATTACCAATGCTAATTTTTATTATTATTACTAATATAAATGAACTAAATCACAATACGTCCATATTTAAAGAAAATAACTCTTTAGACAGTGTACAAGTCAATCCAGTTAAATTTGAAATTGTGAAAACGATTTTATTTTGGACTGATTGTATTGGGATTAGTTGTGTCAGAAAATATGGAATGCCTAGTGGTGAAGTCAAATGTGGACTACTTCAGCGCAAATGTTATGTTACAGAGGATAGAAAACTATTTCCTAATAGTAGTGCTGTAATATTTGATGCCAGAGCTCAGTCCCAGTCATTATGTCTGGAGCAAATTTATCAAATCCTGCCTTAATTCCTCCAAATTCATTTATTAATGCCCGTAACTTCAAGACAGCAAAAGATTTAGCTGATTTCTTAAAAAATGTTGAAAGTCAACCAAGCCTATATAACGAATATTTTAAATGGAGAGACAACTGGTTCATACAGCCAATTGGAAGAAATCCTAAGGACTTTCCATGCTGAGTATGCAATAAACTATATGATGATGACCCATATCAACAAATAAAGATTTACGATGACATTGCAGGTTGGCATAGTTTTGAACAAAACTGTGAACCATATCCTACTTGGGAATAGGTTCAATATTAAATCAGCAGAAGTTCATATATATATATATAACATGTATTGCTGATTATGATCCAATATACAAGCATTCATTAGCTAGTAAGTCAAGTATCATGCCCTATAATTATGTAAAATTTTTAATTAGGTATTAGCAGTGTAGGTAATACTAATTTTCTTACATTGTTGCATTTTCATATTAAAATAATTGCACATGTACGATAAAACAAATATTAATTTTTCAAGTGTTCATTGACATAATTATGAAAATTAAATTATATTGAAACATTCATATATACATAGTAATAATTGTCAATTTTTTTAAGTCATAGCATTTGTTATTAAAATAATAAATAACTGCATAGACATGTACATGAATATAGCGTACTACTTACTTATTTTTAATTATTATTACTGCACAATGTGTTTATACTCAAATAAAGTTATTAACTATAACTGAGTCAATACGTCAAATAATTGGCGATGAGGGTAAAGTACAAAAGGTCAGAAGAGGGATCTACGACAAAAGGTCACAAAACCACAAAACCACAAGGTATATCTTTTAGAGAGTCAACGACGAAAGGTCAAGAAGATAGAGGACCTCGAGGAAAAAGAGAAGTTAAAATGGCTAAATATTGCAGCGTGATAGAATTTTTTCCAGAGAGAGAACAATGGGTCACGTATGTAGAGGGACTTCAGAACTATTTTAGCTAATGATATTGGAATTGAAGCGAAGTAACGTGACATTCTTCTTAGTATTTGTGAAGTTACCACATATCAATTAATTAGGAATTTGTCGACTCCAACGTAGCCCTCAGACCTACTTTATGAGGATTTAGTCAAGCTAGGAAGACATTGAAAGCTCCACTCTTCAAGTTATGTACTAAAGTGTGCACCAACAATATCCAATGAGACAAATGTTTGGTATTATTATTGCAACAGAGCAGGTGTGTATAAACTTGATGGTAAAGGCAAGCGTCAGCTAAAGACACAAGGCACTGCAAAAATTGAATGCCAGTGCACAGCACATTTACGAGTCTCACAGCATCTACTTACACAAAAGATCTCTGTATGATATTGTCCAACACATTACAACCATGATTAAAGTTAGCTTTTCTTAGACTACCTCAAAAAATGAGATTAGATATTGCCAATAAATTAGAACAAGGTGTATGGATAGACTGTATATTAGATGACATCTGAGACTCAGTTGATGGTGGCATTGACATCTTACATCTTCTTACTCGGCAAGATGTTCACAACATCAAATACCTATATAATATAGAAGGCATTACTTGATATCAAAATGATCTAACCAGTGTCACTGCATGGGTTATTGAAATGCAATCACTAGATTATAACCCTATACTTCTCTTTAAGAAACAAGGTGACAAGCAGCCCTATGGAATGGATAATTTCGCTGATAATGATTTTTTACTATGTATACAGACACAATTTCAACAAGACATGCTACTTAAATTTGGTAATAACACCATATGCATGGATGCAACACATGGAACAAACATGTATGACTTTTATTTAATTACAGTAATGACTGTTGACGAGTATGGACAAGGACTGCCTGTAGCCTGGATGATTTGTAACAGAGAAGACACTTCGGCATTAATTATTTTTTTAAGAGCAATAAAAGATAAGTGTGGCACTATTGCTCCTCGCTGGTTTATGTCTGATGATTCAGAGCAGTATTTTAATGCTTGGCAAGGTGTTTTCGGAGGTAGTGATACTCATAAAGTAATCTGTGTATGGCATGTACATAGGGCTTGGAGAAAGGCCATTACGTAGTACGTATTACTTAAAGAAGATCAAGTGACAATCTATCACTTACTCTGCACTTTAATTATGAAAAGTGACGAGGCTAAGTTTCGTACTTTATTACAAGAATTTTTAACTTACAATTTTAACAATCACGAGAGATTTCATAATTATTTTAACACAAACTATTGTACAAGGTTGCACGATTGTGCTACGTGCTACAGACTGGGATCCACTGTAAATACAAATATGTTTTTAGAGGCTTTTCATAGAGTTTTAAATAGTATACTTACATCATAAACAGAATAGACGTGTGGATAGTCTTCTTGTAGCCTTAATTAAAATAGGTGGAAATGCAGCGTTTGAAAGGTTGAGGAAATTGGAAATGGGGAAAAACAGCCACAGGATATGTAAAACATTAAGCGCCATCAATTAGCCAATAAACTATCGTCAACTTCAATTACACCTATAAATAACAAGAAATGGAAAGTTAACCCTCAGAATGTACAAGATACACATTATGTTGTTAAAAAGTTAGAGGAAACCTGTGATTCTAAAGTAATATGCCATGACTGCAAAATTTGTCCACATGCTTACACATGTACATGTTTAGATGCTACTCTACATGCTACTATATGTAAACATGTACATTTATTACATATGAATACCAGCAACCACCTTTTTCTCCAGTGAAAGAACATCATCAGACACGGATTATTTATACTTTTCTAATGTACTCTCTTCAAAAGAAGAAAACAGACCTGGAGACAGCAAAAGAATCACTGTTATTGAAAGTACATTCATTAGAATTGGCAATTAGAGAGTGCAATACAGTAAATGCTATACAGGCAGTCAATAAACATGTGCAAGCAGCTATAACAATGCTTGAAGCACTCAAAGAAGATGGTAGACAAAATACTTCCTATTAAGATCTTGCCAAATGCAAACAGTGAAAGGCAAACGACATTCTTTTCTACAAAAAAGCGAAGACAAACACCAGCAACATTATCAAAGCCATCGAGACAGGATAGCATCCTATGTAAATCAAAGATTGCAGAAGAAGAGCCTCTATTTTGTGGTGCTTGTTTTAAAGAGAATGACAGCAATCACACCAATGTTGAAGTCAGCTGGATTCAGTGTGATATCTGTTCTATGTGGCTTCATTTATCATGCACATTACCAAAACTTACACACTCACCTGTGAGTTATACATGTCACTTCTGTAACTAGGAAACACTTATGAACTTTGATTAGCTATTATAATAAAGACTAAAATCATACATAATGTAGTAAAACATCAGTCATCATATCATATAAATTTGTATATACAAAAGACAAGTGTTAATGAAACTACATTTAAAGCTTACTTATACAACTGGAGTTTAGTAAGTGCCCTAACAAGTGTTTCTTACCTATACAACTGGAGTCTAGTAAGTGCCTTAACAAGTGTTTCTTTATCTGTTTGCCGACACGTGCTGGATATGTGCTGGATATAGACGGACGTGTCTCACGTGATGTATCGCCGCTAAAAAAGGTTAAAAATTAAGCCCAACTTTCTCCGGCTAATGCTACTGAATAGTTTGTGGAATTAATCACCCTGGAACGCAAAGGCATCTCTTATAATTATCGGAAACAGATTTGACTCTTACCAAAACGCTTGAGGTTGCTAAAGGATTAAAGCCAGCTGAGAAAAATATGAAAATTATGCAAGAATTTGAACAAAAGTCCAGAGAATCCAACAGCAAAAGACGAAACCAGGTCATCGTAAACCTCCTGACCGATATTTTAATCTTAAGGTGGGAGGAATGTACTGTATTATTATTTGATTATTGTGTTGTATATCCGTATGAATATTATTATCTTGTATAGACATCCCGTCCTATAAGTGATGTATGCTACATACTCTATCAAATGTCCATGTTATGTTATCGTTAAATCTTTGGTATCTATTGAGTTTGGTGCTATGTCAAATGAGGCTGTGTTTATACTTGAATAAAGCTAGTAGCTATAACTGAGTTGATACATCACAAGTAATATGTGCAGTAGCTAATTCAGTGCACACATGAAAAAAAATTAAAGAATGAACACTAGTTTCTTGAAAAAAAATTCAATCTGATTTTTTATAATGTTTAGTAGCAAATGTTAACATCAAATTGATAATAGTTTTGTTCAAACAAATGAGCATAAAATTAGAGTCCATCTATGTGGAGGATCTTTACTGAGAGAAAAATAGTAGTAAAGGAGACCATTATAAGGACAGTCCAGTATAATGTTCTCATTATAATCAGTACAGTTTAAATAAATACACCAAAGTGCTTAACCTCGCTGCGGCGCACAGTGTAGATCTATACTGCAGAGTGCATGTACATTTAACATTCCACAAGATTAATCAATCAGTCCGGCTGATTAACCAATAGTAGCTAACAGTGTAGTCTATAAGAGCCTAACCAATAGTACTAACCTTACTGTCAGACTATATAAACTGTTTACAGACTACGAAAAACTCGCACAATTTCGCTTATAAATAATCTTCTGCCTTTTCCAGAGACAAGTAATCTTCTGTTTCATTCAGAGATTCTTTTTACGGAGTGTCTACAGGTCCCGTAACCGGGCGCTTTTTGAGAAACTACAGGTCCAGATGCGCGTTATGCGCGTTAATAGTCTTACGAGACAACACGTTTAGTATTTTTAAAATGGCAGCGAGTGAACAGGGTACGTCTGTTGCTCAGTCTGATGTTTCCTTTAGTGTTGGTGAGAGCTTTTCTTCGTTTATCGAGTTTGAAAAGAAACTAAAGGACTATGAGAGGCATAATGCTGTACAACTGTCACGTTGAGATTCCAGTATATTGGAAGCAGCTGCTAAACGTGTACCAAAAAGACTAGCTGGTGCTCCCTCTGAATTAAGATATTATGAAGTCCAATACACATTTTTTTTTGGTGGCAAAGTCTATAAAAGGAAAGGTTGTGGAAAATGAAAGCATCAGAGTTAGTATTTCTAATGCTAGACTACTGTTCATTGTTTTTCACATGCACACATGCATGCTGGCAGTACTATCAAGCAAGGCTGTAATGCTGGTGTCAAATTAATCCTTAGTGAAGATAAGAGACACCTTGAGGTCACTTATGTTTCTGAGAATCATAATCATATGATGAATAAGATTAGCGTTGTAAAGCTTTACATTTTCGAATTCATAATAGAGTTTATTGTAAACTAATGAAGCACAGTATCACTGAAAGTGATCATGAAAAGTTACATGGATCTTTAAGGATTACAATCAGTCTGAATCAGCTACATCAATGCTTGCATTGTCATTTGTAATAATATCAATTAAAGTATGTAAACATATTTTATTTATTTATAGGCTGTTTATGATCATTTGCCTAGACAAAGACATCTTAAAGAGAGTGAGAAAGTGAAGTCATTGCTGCGTGTGCAAGCAAATAAGAAATTAGTACAGCAGCACATTAGTCAAGCATCAGGAAAGGTAGTGACTCTAATAGATTTAAGTAACATACATGCACACATGAATGATAAATCTGCAAAGGGTAATGAATTAGAAGCAGTTGCTAAGGATTTAACTGCAATAAATGATTAGTTGTACATGTATGTAATACTTTGGTGTTATCTACTGTATTATGTGTAGGTGCCACGGTGAAAATTTTCAATAATGAAAAGATTCCAGTTGTTTACCGACCACACCACTTAATATATTCAAGCAGCTCTCAACAGCTCTATAATACAAAGATGAAGTTAACACTATACACATGTGCTTTATGCTATATTGATAAGAATGACCAAAGCACTGCAAAGAGCACAGAAAGCATTCTTCAAATATGACGTAGGAATTCAGACTAAGTACACCAACCATGAATATTAGAAGTACTATATAAACAATTGTAAGGCTATCCAATCACCCATGACAGGTAAATTAGACCAAAAAAAATTAATCACGAGCTATCAATTAGTGCATATTTACACTATTTTTTCCACTCTTTGCACAATATTGTATAAGTTTTAAAGTCCAGAGGTCCCTATTAACTGTCAAGGTCATGCTGAAAAAGGCTATGAACTATAATGCAATACCACATCATTCATCATCATAGTAATAAGTTGTAATGATATATTTCCTCATCTATTGTTAAAAAAAACCGTTAAATAGATCAGTTCTCATATTCATATGTTATGGAATTAGCTAGAACAGAGTGTATCCTCCTACATCATTTTGAGACTCAAAGCACTTGAGTGATGATTGGGGGTGGATTTTTAGCTCATACCCTATTACGTTTCCAACACTATCAACAGTCAGGAGATATAAGGATTAAAATACTACTGATAAATAAAGAATGAAATAAATACAAATTATTTGTTGAAACATGTAGTTATTTTAATTTTTTTCTATCCTAGATTTCTTGTTTTAGATCCTCATTATATTTGTCTTGAAGATCTCAAACAAATTCAAAATAAAGTGCTATCAATATTGTATTAATAACTCGATGTCACTGATATATTGTGGTTGGAAGACAATGAGATTCTTTGACCAAGCAGTGAGATTTACTTTGATTGAAATATTATTAGACAGCTATTTACTTTCTTTAGGCCAGTAATAATATGTGTATTCCAATAGAATCACAAGAGGAAATATAAATTATCATTTGTCATTTTTCATTGTTTACAGTATCTACTTAATAAGTTATTAAGTTATGTGTTTAGGGTGGAGTCAATTTTGCATGACTAACGAATAATGCCAAGTTAACTCCACCCAATAAATTCCTCGCAAAGGTTATGGCCTCGTCCTCCGTTTCGTCGGCTACTTCAACCAGTTTTTGAATGGGAAACCAACTCTTGCTGAGTTATGTGAACACGTTAGAGTTGGTACTAAATGGTACACATTTGGTGTACTCCTCAAATTAGATACTACTAAACTAGATAGTATCAGATTGATGAATGAAGAGTGTGATGTCAAAGCTATAAAGATGTTTGAATTGTAGTTAAGTTCTAAACCAAAGACTACGAGAAGAGACATTATTAACACCCTACGAAAAGACACCATTGGTGAGAACACTATTGCTGAACAGTATGAGAGTGTATTAAAAGAAAGTGAGTTGATGAAATAGGTTGGTTCTAATATGTCAATATATTCTTTCTCTTCCCTCACAAAATAGTGCAAAAGGAGTTTCCACGTCAAGTATTACAGAACACTCTGAAAGTCTTTTACAATTTGTTTTTCCAATGGAGATAGTTTGGATGTTACATTCAGAGGGAGTGATCTCTAAGGAGACATTAGATGAAATAGCAAGATCAGGTGGATCACTAACTGATGGTTCATTGAGAGCAATATCCAGTACAGTATCTGAGGATCTTAACAGCTTAAAATTATTTAGTACTGTATTATTACAATCAAAAGAGACAGTACAGGTAGCAAACAATATACTCAAAGAATTTGGTAAGTAGTTTGAAGTCATAGTGATGTGATTGGTATATTCTGTATAGACCAGCATTTTCCTCATGAAGGTTCACTTCAGAATCAATCAGGTACAACTATGATAAATGGTTTTTTCTATGACAGTAATGGTATACTTCTTTGATATAGATATTGTCCCTCTTGATGTTTTAGCAATGAATGTTACGTCAACAATTCCTCGAAGTTAGTCTATCAAAATTATATTATCTTCTATTAATCGCTAATAAAATACTATCAGGTGCTGTAACTGAGCTACATGTTCAACGAACTTATCAGTATAAATTTGATCAAATTAGAGCTAAATTTGGTGTCCTTATACATACAGTGGCACCTCTCATTGAATCTGCAGTAGTATCTAAATTGAAAGAGTTCAAAAAGTTTCTTGGAAGGTGTTTCCAAGAGCTGAAACCTCAGCTATATGTAGGCAAATGTTTTGATGATGTTATGGAGTTAGTGGAAGAAAAGTGCACCATCATCAACGTTTGTTGCTTGGAGACTATTGTTAAGCAGTACAACATTAAAGAGGCTAAAGGTCATATTGCAAAATACAATTTGGAAGTAGACGAGCTTTGTAAAGAAATCAAAGTCAGTGTGTGTGAAAATGAAAACTTTATGACAAGCTCATCTTCTTTTCTCAAATGTGAGACCATCAAGCTTGTTCTAGAGTGTGAACGTGATGAATATTATTTAAATCAGATCAGTGATATATTAGTAAAAGCATTTCAAGATATGGCCAAAAGAGTCCAAGTTAGAGTGATAAAGAAAGACAATTCTATCACTGTGACCTGGTATGCTCCACGAAATATAATGGATATTCTACTAATGGAAGCTGAAAAGAATCTTGATGTACTAATAAAGATGGGTTTAATCAAGCTAAGCATTGGCTATGACATTGTTTGTGACATACGTGGAAGAGATAAGGTATAAGAGACAACTAGTAAGTAATATTACTATTATATTATACATGTTCATATATAGGAGGTGAGAATTCTTATGGACGAAGTGAAAATTTTAGAAGCGAATCTTGTTTTACAAAGAAAGACATCAGCTGAGAAAGATCAACAAATACTTGTGTTAAAATCATCTCTTGAAAGTAAGTATAGATATTATATTATCATGACTATTATATGTTTTATAGTTTATACCAATATAGAGAGAGAAGAATCACAAGATCAATCTCTGCCAGGTACATGTACATTAATTAACATATAACTATGTACCTAATGTAAACAGACAAGCTGAAACTAATGGATAAACTGAATAAGGCAAAGACCTTAGAGATAGAAAAGTTAACTGGACATAAAGAAAGTGAGCTATCATACTGTTAGTAGTACATACCATATACGTTCTATAGATACTGATGAAGTATTAGTAGACAAAGATGAAGAGATTGAGATACTGCAAGAAAAAATAATGTCATTAAATTTAGAATTAAAGGAAAGAGAAGGAACAATCAGTCAATTGATGGAAAAGATAAAGAGTAAGAAAGATATAAATATATTAGTGAAATTATTAAATTATTTTTTTCTATCAGGTCTGCAATTTCAAATATCAGAAATGAAATCTGTCAAATCACCAGTGATTAATGAGATAGTAACTGATAAACCAAAACAAGAAATGTCTCCTAGTAATGACAAGATATCATCTGATGATACAACAATTACTAAGGTGACATCAAGTAGTCAAGGTAAATTAGTATATACATTCTCATATATTGTTTGCTTTATAATGTTCTTACTATAAATTTTCATTTGAACTTCAATTATATAATACTTAAATATAATATAACTATATTATATTATATTTGCTAACTTATCATGTTACACAGTATCTCAAGAATCATATCAGCAATCTGAACTATTGCCTCCTGGATGGGAAAGTAGGGTTTCACATAATGGACGAATCTATTATGTTGATCATAACGCTCGTACTACTACCTGGGAGAAGCCTCCTGTAGAAGCTATTGTCCAGCAGCTCTCATATTTCAAAACAAATGATGGTCAAATAAACTTAAATATCGGAGATGTTATCAAAGATGTCGTTAAGGTATGTATGGAGAGACTTCATCTACTGATCTCTACTGAACATATTCATTTTCATAGGTTGATGACGAATGGTACAAGGGTAATGTTGATGGAGTTTGTGGGATATTTCACAGGAGCTTTGTTATACTGTCTCAGCCTCCTCTTCCCAAATTAAGTAAATTATAATTGTAACATCATTAATGATAATAATCTTAGGGAGATGTACATCTGTCACTATGATAATAATATAACATTGAAGAGGATGATGTTAAAAATTCCTAAGCATTAATTTATAAGGCATCTCTCTTTTAAATATTTAATTACAAAGTAATATATTACATTTAACGACATCAGAATGATGTTATTATATGTATAGATGTGTATAGATAATTATCATTATTTTTAATGATAAACACATTGAATAAATGATATATATAATTGTTCCAACTGTTTTACTAACTTATTACATTACACAGCATCTCAACAATCACGTCAAGTATCTGAGCTATTACCTCCTGGATAGGAAAGAAGAGTTTTACATAATGGACGTGTCTTCTATGTTGATCATAACACTCATACTACTACCTGGGAGAGACCTGCTGTAGAAGCTATAGTCCAGTTTTCTTATCCTAAAACAGATGATGATCAATTAAACATAAATACTGGAGATGTTATCAAAGATGTCATTAAGGTATATACGGAGAGACTCATTCATCTCTACTGAACATATTCATTTTCACAGGTTGATGACGAATGGTACATGGGTACTCTTGAGGAAGTCCGTGGGATGTTCCCTAAGAACTTTGCTATACTGTCTCAACCTCCTCTTCCCAAATTCAGTAAATTATAATTGTAACATCATTAACGATAATAATCTTAGGTAGATATACATCAGTCACTATGATAATAATATAATATTGAAGAGGATGATATTTATAAATTCATAA
Source organism: Xestospongia muta (assembly GCA_963693285.1). Classification (NCBI taxonomy): domain Eukaryota; kingdom Metazoa; phylum Porifera; class Demospongiae; order Haplosclerida; family Petrosiidae; genus Xestospongia; species Xestospongia muta. Next base: position 6,193,247 of record OY848919.1, on the reverse strand, counting down.
CCATTTATTGATAACGCACATCAGAATGATGTCATTATATGTATTTTGTATGTTAATTCATAATGTTAAAAACATAATCAAATCATCCTGTTATATGGCATTTTCTGAATGTCATATTAATAATGATGACATCAATGAAGCTTATAACAGTTGTATATAAAAAATGATTTACATTAGTCAATTATGCAAGATAATAGAAGTAGTCACCAGACTGATTTAGCATTCAGCCTCATGTTACATCAACCACACTACAGCATGAATCAGTAGTGTATCGTTATCACACTAAGGGGAGACCAACTTACCAACTAGTAAGCATTCATTTCATATACTTGAATATACATTGTCATGATCATAATAACCCAAAATGTATATATAATAGAATAAGACAATGACAGTTATAAGACCTGTTGTAAAGTGTAGCAAGCAACAAAATTATTTTTGTTCACATTGATCCATTTCAGAGAATAAATAAAAACAGTACTACATGAAATACACAATATACTTGTGTTAATATGTTGAAGTATGTCTTTAAAATGTGACAAGAAACATTACATGTAACAGTATATTAAAATAAAGCTAAACTTTATCTTTATAGACTAGTCTGGCTAACTATCTCCTTGAAAAATGACAATAGACATTAATACAAAATCTTCTGATTTACTACACTAATTATTAAAGAACATGTAGCTGAGCATGTTTTACTATATCAGTTAATCTGCAAGAGATGGCTTCTTAGCCTTGTAGGGGCTCCTCCTTTTTAAGCATTTTATTGCAGACTAATAGGCTGAAGAGGACATGTTACGTTATTATATTTATGACATCATATTGATGTAATTGGATTTATAAAGAAACTATTAGTTTTATTAAACATGTCACATATCCATAATATATTTTCTCTCTCATATACTTTTCACTAGTGATATCATTAAGTATTGTGTATTTTAGACAAAGAAGTATGAAAGCTTCAATATGACTCACAAAAACCTTGCAACTATAATGCCATGCCCAAGTTATGTAGTCATTATTGAATTATACTAAACTACAGTCATTTTCAACATGAACAGAATGTAGTATATTTAATAATGTGTGGTCTGGAAAGTCCATCAAATGGGAGGAAAGTCTCATATAGCTAGCCACTCCCTCTCCCAATAGATATATTTATAGAGTTCCCAATGTCTGTGTGTACAAATATTCTTGAGATTACCTTTAAGAATTAGTAGTTTATAGTTTTAATACTCAGAACTGTGAATTGGTACAATTTAATTAACATAACACTAAGCATTGTAATTGTTATTCAGTATATATTTTATAAAGGTACTGATGTGCATATATTATAAATGATACAACTTAATAATTTGAGTCATGTCACAACCCTACATTTGTAAAGTATCAGGGCTATAGTCATATACTGGGTTGTTAATGATGTTCACTTAATAATTAAAAGTTATTTAGAGTTAATAAAAAGTGAAATATTAATTGAAACCAAAATGTCTACCAAAATGTATGAAATATAATTATTATAAACGCACAACAGACAAGACATATTCTCCATGTGTCTCTTACACAATAAGTGTTGCGTATAATGTATGAATCATCCTTACAGCTACCTGCCATGCAGGTACCCATGCTGGTCTCAGCTAGTAGTAGATATAGACGTTCCCATCCTGTCTGAGATTATCTAATACAATAAACTATTTGTGCCTTTACTGTCATACCTGAGTATGTTAGGGCATGCATATAGCTATTGTTGTATGTGTAAAATATTATATAGCAACTATGTTTTATTATAGGAGACACTGGAAGTGTTAAGTGGACTATTAATAGTGTTACACTTATTTCATCTACTGATGCAGAATGTAAAGAAGTGATATATTGATTAAAGAGACAACAACACATAACATGGAGTATTAGACTCAAGTCGTTATCTTCTCAAAGTTTGCTAACTCTATTAACTAATATTAATGAATGTCAAGTGAGGAGTCTTTATATAGAGAACACTCATTTTGATAGTAATTGTGTCAGTCAACTATCACAAGTGGTAACTTATAACAAAACAATGGAGACGCTAGCTTTTCACTCCTCACCTCTCTTACCAGATACTTACAAGTTATTAACAACAGCTCTAACTAATAATAGAGTAATGAAGGTATTATATTTGTATAATGACAATAACATTAGTGATAAAACATACCTCATTTCTTTCAAGTTATAACTCATAATAATACGTTACAAGAACTAGATTTCATCGACTGCCCTAATATTACTAAATTTGGTGAACAGCAATTACAAAATGTATTAGTTAAAAATAATAGTTTGAGTGTGTGTGTGTTATTTTTCACAAACTCTGTTAATTATTACTTATTTTTGTACTATTGTTGACATATTTTTGCTAAAAATAAATAATTTCAATTTTACATAAGTCAAATTAGTTTGTCTGTTAACAATTTATAATAAGTCACTTCTTCTCTACAAAAACTAAACTTCTCAACTTAATTATTTCATTGTAATAATATATATTTTAGTATTATTTCAGTTTTGATAGCTATAACAGTTTTCACAGTACCAAATCAATTCATTTTCATTTAAATATGAATCAAGTAATTATGTATTGTACATGCAAAAATGTGGAAACATTGGTCATTTGGAAACTTGTGTACCTGCTAGTTCCTGCTATTAGCTAAACCATAAATCTCATCATTCTATCACTGTATAAACATAATATTATGATATGATAGCAACTTTTTAACATAGTGTAGTTTACAAATGTTGTATACAATTCTGACATAATGCCAACTATCTTGGTCTTCTCTACATAGAATATTATACTGCTAATAAATAAACAGAGTTGATAGACTAATATGGACAGTCATATCAACAAGACAGATCGTATCACTATGTAATGATACAATCACAAATCATGAAATTGAAACAAATTATTTGTTATTTCAGGGAGTTATTAATACTAGCAGATTACTAGATCAATGCAGATATCTACACATTGGATGCAAGATATGATGACTGTGTAATTATATAAATATTGCTTTTATCAATATTTTTTCCTTTTTGTTTATTCTTTAAAAATATAGATACTAGTCCATTATATGTAACATTAGTATTAGCTATATAACTTCCTCATATTTCTAATACAGTAGACAGCTTACCCAATGCCACCAGCATACTTTGATATATTAATACATCTCTTTAAGGTGTCATAAATGTCGACAACATTACTGATAAGTAACAAAAAAATGATTATCTTCAAAAACAATACTATTGTATTATTTTGCGTATATATTGTGCTGTGTTGCACTAATGTATATATATATATATATATATATATATATAAATCTCATCATTTACCATTACAAAATCCTAATGATTCCTTTTATAGCTCATGGGATAACTTCAGAAAATCAATCTTGGGCTCAACCTAAAGCATACAAAATGTTTTTTGTTAATATACAATGACCAGTGCCTTGCATTCTAGTTGTTTATATTGTATTTTTTGTTATTGTAATTATTAATATTGTTGTGTGTTAATTATAAAATAAAAATCCAACTTGGTTGTCTTATACATGTTTTACTGTTATTGACCATAATTTTTATAAGTTGTTTAGTCATATAATATACTTATATTAGTGTCATCAAGGGATACTGATAACTACATCAAATTGTTAATATAATATTAATGTTGAGTAGGTGACTACACATTATCCAATTATGTATATCATTTGCTATTTATTAAGATATATTTTTATTGAGAGTCAGTAAAGAAGCATGGAGAATTCAATTTAGACATGCTCAAAGCTTTCTAACTTATTTATTAAAATTTAGTTTCAGTTTCAGTATAAATGTAGTAAATAGAAATTCTAATCTGTGAAAGCAAGTGTAACCATTTTCGCAGTACTAGCAATAAAATAATGTTAACAGATAATATTGACACGAAGAATTGTTCAGATCAATGTGGAGTATGTGGTAGTTGTGATGAATAAAGTGTAGTATTGGTTAGTATAAGCAATTCAGTAATTGGTAGTTGTGCATGATTTCCCTTTATGCAGCATCAAATCCCCACCTCATTTAGCTGTTATATGCTTTCTAACTCACATTAACAGCATATTGTGGAGGAATAAGTGGATTTGTTGCAGTTATTTACTGGAAATACTTTGGCAAAAATCTCCAAATTAACATTTTCATCATAATGAATGTAAAACTTGATCTCTTTACATCAGCTCACATTCACACTGCAAAAACGACTTCCAATGTTTAGTATTGGGATGGGTAAGCAAAATATGGTGTTGGTTCACATCTCACTTTAATGATCATCACATTACTACAATTGTTATCCCTCTCTTACTACACTTTGTTCTTTGCTCATCTTTGCTGGACCAATACAGTGTACAAAAGTAAATGAATATGTCCAACCTCTACAAGAAGAAAAAAAGTACTAGTTTGTAGCTTAATTTTTTTGTTAGTGAGTACATGTATTTTTTATACATACTGCAAGCAGTAAATTATTTTATAACATATGTGATAACAACACCAATAATGACATTATTCTTACTTTTACATCATTTTACTTTAAACTATTCAAGAACAGACTAGTAAGTGTACTGGATTACTCAATGATTTTAAACTTGATCTTCATATATATGAGAAGATGGTTTTCTTATTAATTGTCAAGCTGCAATAATTGAAATAATAATATTCACCTCTGACATCATTACAATTTTTTAAAAACTTTTTCTGCAATGTTCTTTGGGTTTTAAAAAAGAAGTTTCCCTTAATACAAGCATTCTTCACTTCATTTACTATATAAAGAAAATCTCAAATGTTGATGGGCAACAATGTTCTCAAATGCAGTGATAAACTCTAAGGTTCAGTCAAATTAAAGAGTCATTTGATAATTCTCTTTCTTAAGGTAACAAGAGGCAAAGCAGTAATTTTCATAAATATATATTTTTATATTATTTACTTGTTTATTTCATCATGTATATTTGTAATTAGTTTTGTAGATGTCAAGGGAGTTATATTAAATATAATATGTGACCAGATTTGCAATAAGGAACCTCTTCTGAGAAAACATTTATAACATGATGCATGAAAAGGACAAACATTAAAACATCCCAAAAACTGTTTTATCTACACACAGCTGCTATATATTCACAACTCTTCATAATAACTGCATGTATGCATACAAAACTGTTTTTAAAGTGTTTTAACAATAGTCTTTTTTCATACATCTCGTCACAAATGCTTTGACAGAAGTGGTCCCTCATTGCAAATCAGGTCACATATGTTTTGCATGATATTGCTTTGGTAGACAATATTGTTTTGAGTGTTACAGGTTTCATTTTTATAATGACAATAGACATCATATTAGTTTATTGTCCAGCAGAAATTTTTATAAGCAATCGTGATTTATAAAAAAACTTGATAACAATGAATAAAATAACTGTTGGTATGACAGGAAGATTTTATGAATTACCTAATTTACTGAAGTCCCTATATTTACTCCCTATAAGATATTAATATATAATATAATATATATATATATATATATATATATATATATATATATATATATATGTATGTATGTATGATATATGTATATATTATACTCTATATATATATATATTATACTGTATTGTACTATATATATATATATATATATATATATATTACATTGTATAAATATTGTACTGTATTGTACTGTGTTATATGATGCAGTATAATATCTTTATGTTACATTTATTATTGTAATAGGAGCACAAGTGGTTGTCATAACTAATTAACTTCACAAATATCATTCTCATCAAAAGCTAGTTATGTAATTGGTTCAGCTTTGTAATGCTAACATTTGTTGTACATGTCATTGCTAGGTAGAACACAACAGCATCTTATTACTAGATGAAACAAAATGCCAATATGGTCATCAACTTACAAGGACATATTATTTAAGCATTTTGATAGTGATTACGTGAATACAAATTCAATCATATACATTGATATAAACATTAGTAATGTAACATATTACTGTATTATAGGAATATCAACCTTAAGGATTGATTGGCAACAACTTACTGTCGTGGAAAGTTATAATCAAAATGTTGTGACAACCAATTATTCCCACTTAAAAAGTAGCACTTTGGGTCAATAGTAACTGAAAATAATTTTCTCTTAAGAATTAATTCTTATTTTTATATATAACATATGTTGTTTGTCAACAAGTATAGCCAGTTACAACTATATAGTACACACTATAGTATATAAACGAGGTATACATACAACATATTTTAGTTCGGAATAATGAAAATACCAAGTAGCATGTCAAAAAGAAGATACCAATATCTTAATTGTCAACCAGTAGTACTTATTATTCTCTGGGGTGCCTTAATGAATGCTCATGTCTATTTACTATTGTCAATGAACACTACTGATATCCCTTCTGGACATAAACTAGCTAATTATAATGACATTTTCTTTTATCTCCAATATTGCCTAATATTTCTTTCATTTCCACTTTTTGGATTACTAGCTGATGTAAAGACAGGTAGATATATGACTATAATAACTGGTGTATATTTCTCATTCATGTCTTGGATAGTAAGTGGACTAACATTAATTGCTGATTTATATTTTCATTTAAAACCCCTATATTTATCACTACTATCATTATCTTCATTTTTACAATTCATTGGATACTGTAGTGTCCACTCCAATATCATCCAATACAATATTGATCAAACAGTGGGAGCTTCAGCTGATGTATTAAGCACTATCATATATTGGCACTTTATTGGTAGACCATTAATTAATTTTTTTATTGGAATTGGACAGTGTCTGATTAAAGACATAAAGTTTTTAATAGTGACCTATGTACTATCAGGTATGGCTGTGTCTACAGTCATTGTCAGTAATTTTTTCTTCAAACACTGGCTGGATACTACACATTACAATATTAATCCTGTCAAAGTAATTGCTAAAGTACTAAACTATGCTAGAAAGAACAAGTACCCAAGAAATCGTAGTGCCTTGACTTACTGGGAGGAAAACTATCCTTCACGGCTAGATTTGGGTAAAGAGAAATATGGAGGACCTTTCAGTGAGGAGCAAGTAGAAAATGTCAAGACTGTTCTACGACTGATTCCATTGCTCATTTGTATAGTAGGAGTTCATTTATTTGACGACGTTAAATGGACAAGTTACTTTTCTCATGTTACAACTGAAAGAGATTCCACATTTTCATGTTCTCTATCTAAAAATATGGTGACTAATTTAGTCACTGCAGTTTTCCTATTTCTTTATCAGCTTATCATCTATCGATGCTGTTGTAAGTACATTTCTAGTATGCTAAAAAGAGTTGGTTTAGGATTGGCGTTTGCAGTATCAACTCCAATTTCCCAGCTCATTCTTTCAATCACTAAAAATCATGTCAATACTGACACTATTCAGTATGTCATCCCACAATTTTTGAGTGCAATTTCTTACATTTTAATTGTTCCTACATATACTGAATTCATAGTAGCTCAGTCTCCACAAGAAATGAGAGGATTTATGATTGGTCTATCATATACTGCAACAGGACTTGGTTTAGCTATTAATTATATTAGCGAATACACATTCTCATCGTGTGAAGGCGAATTATATTGTCAAAACATTTACTTTCATCTCCTGAAAGGTCTGATTGTTTTCATAATCTTTATAGTGTTCCTGATACTAGCTAAACGTTATAAATTGCGTGTGAGAGAAAATGAAGTCAATATACATTTAATAACTGAGGAACATTACGAGAGATATATGGAACAGGAAGAAAAGTACAAGAAAGAAATAGGGCTACAAAAATGAACTGATTACTATTATAATTAATACAGACATTGTTATATCGTAGTATTGGACACAGATGTACTGTCTGAATTTAATATTTAATTAAATTCTTTGACTATAAATATAATCACTCAATTTAGTTATATACTTTATTTTCTATGTTATTTACATAATATTGTTTGATATAACTCAATCCTTTAACTTCAGTGACAATGTTAATTTCAATGCACAACTACCAATATGTAAACTTTTTAACAACTATAAACATAAAACTGTTTTGATTGGTATTGTGTCTATGGAATTGACTGTTTTTCAAATGCTAGAACTAATAATGATATTCCTGAAAATAAACATAATATTGTTTCATTAATAATAATGTACCTATGAAATTGACTTTTATCAAATGTTAGAATTAATGATGAATTTATATAGATTGATAGATAAATTAATCATCATTAGTTCTAACATTTGATAAAAGTCAATTCCATAAGTATTTTGTTTATTTTCAGTTTGCATCAAATATGTTTGTTACATGCAACCTATATATATCTGGAGATACAATATTAGCTTTGTCTGAGGCTGTGTCAAAAAGAAATGATCTTTGCTAGCAACTATTATGACAGAGAAAACCAGTCCAACTCTAATTCATTTAAGCATACTTGGAATCTAATTATGAAAACAAGAATATATAATTAATTGTAAACGAGAATTAAAAATGAAGCTACTAAAGTAAATATTTAAATTTAAAACATAAAGCAATCAAAAATGACCAATTACACATTTAAATAATGATGCCAATCACATGACTACAATTTCATTCTCTATCTGCTCTTTAGTCTAACCTGGAAGGTAGTCTTACTCCAAAATTAGTTAAGGCACTTTGATTCCTGGGATATTTGTTTTCCTATCATAATTGAGTACTTTAGCAATCAATTTGAGAGGATTGACAATATGACATATGGTACCTAGCCAATGTTTAAAGAAAAAGTTAGCGACTATGACAGTGGATGCTGCTACATCTGATAGTACATAGGACACTATAATGAATAGGTTTATTAAACATTCCCCAATTATCATAGTGAAAAAAACATTATGCAGATATATTCAATAAGTGCCAATGTATATAATAGAACTTAGCTCATCACCTGGAACACTAATTACTTGATCAATGTTAAATTGATAATAATCCATCATTGACATGAAAATCCAATCACTTGCCACAAATAAGAAATACGTCTAATTATCTGAAACAACATATGATAATGTAATAAAGTTTCCATGATAAACCACAAACCAACAATCATTCATGATTAAAAGGAATGATAGATGAATACCTATCTACTTTTATGTCAGCAAGTAGACCAAATAATGGAAATAAAAAGAACATATGACAATATCCAATATCAAGGACAAGGTTATGTGTATCATCATTAACTTTGACATTTTATTTGCTTCAAAATTTTTAACAAAACTACTAGAACATACATAGACACATCCCAGAGAAAAATTAGCAGTGCTGATAGAGAAAGACATGATCAAATATCTTGACAATTTTCCCAAAAAATGTTTACAAAACTACTTATTACATTTCTAACTACAACAATTTAATAACTAGTTAGACTGTAAGTAATTGAATGAATGAGATCTTGCTTTCAATATAAGTATTAAGAAAATATTGAAGCTGCACACAACACTACTAATTGCAAACATCTATTCATATTTGTGCAAGTATATTATATTAAGATTTTGTTTTTGATATCTTTGTCATTTACAATAAATGTGAAAGGTAAAAACATTTCATTTTATTCTTCTAAGATATGTTTCACTGTCATATGATGTCATTGGTAATGTCCCTATTCGTTACCATCATCTGTTTTGCCTTCTTCAAATTTATCATGTTATTATGATAGCATTATCCTCTGAATCTCATTCATTGACATAAAATAAAAAATAAGGACTTGTAGTTTGCTATAATGTATATATCAACATCACATCCATTATATCAAATATATTATAATCTATATGATCTGTCAATGTACCAATTTAATTAAAATTGATGTTAAAAGAATTCAGGATAATGAAAACTATATACACCATGCAAATGTCATTAATGATTTAAATAGCAATCATTAAACCTTGGGTTTATGAACACTACATTATTGTAATGAATAATATTGTTTCTTTTTAATCTGATTTGTGCATATTGATATTATTTTCTGATATCATTGTTTTAAGACTTTATAAAGTTAAGACTTTCTTTGTCAATACTGTATCATCATAAAAACAAAGAAAAAATTGTTTTTATTATAACTACCTGGAATTATAGTTATAATTATGTAAAAATATAGAGAAATAAAACATAATTATGTCAGTTAATACCCTCTATTGATAGTCTCATTTCTCTCCTGTATATAACTTCCTGTTCCATATCTCTCTCATAATTATACCCATTATAACTGATGGAAATATTATCACATTATGCAAAAAAAAACTTTTAATATAACTTAGACCAATCTAACATAATGAAGTATCTAAGACAATAAAGTATATAACATAATGATTTCTAATTTGATAAAAAAAACAAAATGGTATATTAATTGATAATATCAACAGAGTAACGACATTAATACAATATATAAAAAGTTAAAACCATGCATAATTTATTCAAAACATAAATGAGGATGTCCAAACATTTAGATGAGTTATAAATACAATATAAATATATATATAATATATATATATATAGCTGTATGTATATGAATACATTTTTTTAAATTTGAACTGGTACTCTCAAATGAGTGTCCCATCTCATTAGTATACTTTATGTCCTGATCTATGTATATTCACTTCATTTTCTCTCACACATAACTTGTAACATTTAGCTAGTATTAGGAACACTATAAGTATAATAAGAATAAGAGCACTCATTGTTATGAAATAATACAATATGTTAAATCGATATTTCATGTTAACATTAATAGTATAACCAATACCAAATGCTGCATACCCCAGTCCCACCATTAAACTTCTCATTTCATGTAGTGACTGAGCTATTGTGAACTCTAAGGATGTTGGAAAAATTAAAGTGAACGATATTCCATACAAGCTTGAGATACAATGAAAACTTTATATGAGAATGGGTCAATAAGAAGATGATTTTTGCAAGCAAGAATTATGACAAAATATATCATTGTAAATAATGAAAAAACCAGTAAACATTTATTCTTATTAGTGCAAACATATATTCTTATTAGTGCAACTATGTTACATATTTATAAAGACTTTGTTTTTGATATATTTATCATATACACAAGAAATGTGAAAGATAAACTATGGCAGCCCAGAAGGACAACTTGTGCATCAATGAATCTATAATAATAACTAAATTATAACTAAAAATGTTTATTAATAATTAATTAAAACTTTATAGCATTTTATAAAATGATTATTATCAGAATGTAACAATTTTAATTTCAAACTTATAAATTTATTAACTTACTTTGATAATTACATTCTTTTTATGCTTCATGTATGCAGTCTCAAGTTGTAATGTCATAGAGAGAAATTCAAATTTAAAGTTAAGTTCAGCCTTTTTGTCATGAGAACACCCCCTTTTTTAGGTTGTTACTTCAATTTTATTGAAGATATTTTTATAAGTAGGATATTTTCAATGCTGTGGACGCAAATCTATTGTCATACATGATATAATGAATCATCATGTATAAGTATTTCTGATGAATCAAATATATAACTAATCTGTGTATTAAAATCAATTGTCGTACACATTATAAAAAAATGTTATTGATGACAACACAGTGGCATGTGTGAAATAAATTTTCAGTACACGAGATATTTCTGTGAAGATGAGATTTTTAGCCACTCTGCTTGTCAGTTTTGGATACCATGATATTCTCATAAGATAAGACATGTTTCATACACCTTTATATGGTAATGTCACTATTTATTATCAATGTATGTTTTGGCTTCTCTATTTATGTTTATTTAACATCTTAATATCATAATAGCATTCTTTTTAACCAAAATGTATTTAAAAGAATACAAATGAAAATACAATTAATGCTAGATTGTTCTTACAAATTGTACCCCAATGATAATTATCAAAAATTGAAGGACATTATTCAATATCAAAGACAATGTCGTGAGCATGACTGTTAACTTTAGCATAATTAATTGCTGCAAAAATTCTATTATCATTTAAATGAGATACTTCAGAGAAAATCTTCATGTTATGCTTTGCCTACTCACACTAATATAGTACAAGCCATGTACTTTTGATTGTGTTCTAGCAAGTCAGGCCTCAATACTTCTACATTATATTAGCAATTGCAAGTCTCTTTTCTTAAGCAGAAACTTTTACTAAATTGCTGTCAATAATTAGGATAGTTTCATAATATAATTCTAGTTATAGAGCTAAGACAATGGTTGATAGATGCAACGTTTCAATATCAACTAATATTTGTCATTAATAAAATAAGTATCTATACTACTATATAGACTGACTTGATTTTTCTATGATATTAGTGAATATTATGGACAAGCATGTTTACTAAAATAACTTAGACCAATCTGATATAATGGACAATCTATGACTATAATTTTCATTTGAAAAACAAAGTAGTATATTCAGCAATTATATCAACAATCTAACTGTTATGCTCGAACGTACACTTTATATAAAATAAACAAAAGAAAATATAATGTTATACAAAAATTATATATACAGTAGATATAGCTGCATATACACATAGATATTAAAATATATCAGTTAGTACACTCAAGTGACAGTCCCAACTCATTGTTATACTCTTCTTCCTGATCCATATATTTCTCATAATGTTCTTCAGCTATTAAATGTACATTTACTTCATTCTCCCTCACTCGTAACTTGTAACGCTTAGCTAGTACCAGAAACACAATCAGTATAATAAGAATGATCACACTCTTAGCTATGAAATAGTAAACACTTTGGCATATTGTCTCTTGTTTACATGCAAATAGATATTTGCTGTTAATAGTGATAATATAACCAATACCACGTGCTGCATACCATAATCCAACCATCAATCCTCTCATTTCATGTGGAGATTGAGCTATTGTAAATACTAAGGATGTTGGGAAAATCAAAGCAAATGCTATTCCATAGAAACATTCAGATACAATAGTAGCTTTGTATGAGGTTGTGTCAAAAAGAAAATGATTCTTACAAGCAAGCATCACAACAGAATATATTGTAGTAAATAATGAGAAAATTAGTCCAACTCCAATTCTTTTAAGCATACTTGGTATGTAATTATGAAAACAAGGATATATGATCAATTGATAGAATAGAATTAAAAAAGAAGCTACTAAAGTATGTAATGCATTTTTGAACATAAAACATTAAAAAAATGACAACTCTTTATCTGATTTATAGTAACTGATTCATTTAACCTCCTCAGCACAGACAAGACCAACAATACAGATAAATAATGGTGCCAATCGCATAGCAACTATGACATTCTCTACCTGTTCCTCTGTGAGTGGTCCACCATATTTTGCTTTTCCTAGTTCTAACCTGGAAGGATAATTCTCCTCCCAATAGGTCAAAGCACTACGATTCCTGGGATACTTGTTTTTCCTGGCATAATTGAGTACTTTAGCAATCAATTTGACAGGATTGACAATGTGAGATGTAGTATCCACCCAAGGTTTAAAAAGAAAGTTAGTGACAATGACAATAGACACAGCCACACCAGATACCACATATGACACAACAAAGAACTGATTTATCAAGCATTGTACAATTATGACAATACTAAAAATTGCAGGTAAACTCAGTGAGTGCCAATACAATATAATAGCACTTAGCTTGTCACCTGAAGCACCAATTGCTTGATCAATGTTAAATTGGACAATATTTGATCGTAGACATGAGTATCCAATCACTTGTAGTGAATACCCAATGCCACTTAATATAAGAAATAGCACATTTTGATGTAAAAAAGTCTTGATGTTATAACACAAACCAGCAGTCAGCCATGACAAAAATGTTAGATATACACCAGTAATTATAGATGTATACCTATCTACTTTTACATCAGCAAGCAGACCAAAGAAGGGAAATAAAAGGAAAAAAAAGACAGTATCCAAAATCAAAGACAATCTGATGAATATCACTATTACCATCATAGAGACTTGCTGCAAAACTTTGAATGAAAATTAAATGAACATACATAGAGACATCCCAGAGGATGACAATCAGTATTGATCGAGAGTTGACTAAAAATCTTAACATAGTCCAAAAACGTATTGTTAGATAAGTACTTGAACTAAAGAGAGTGATAATCAAAGAAATCGATTGTCTTTACTTTCAATATAAACATTAGTAATGTAACATAATTATTACTGTATTATAGGAATGTCATCCTTAAGGATTGATTGGCAACAACTTACTGAATATTTAAACAAACATTCTTCTTAATATGATTATCTTTCACAGTACACATGAAAGATAAACAATTAACTTTTATTATGTAATGAGAACAAGATAAGTTTAATAGTTGAATACTATACTAAAAGAAATTAATTATTTTGTTTTCAGTGTAAGCATTAGTAATGCTATAAACGTTAGTAAAAGATTGAAACTTGAGACAACACAAAGCATACAAAATTTAAAGGTAATTATTTTTCATTATTAGTACAAAATATGTTTACATTTAACATAAAGTTTATCAAATGTAAGCATTTTGGTTTATCTTACATAACATAGATGAAAGATAAACAATCCTGTTATTGTACAATGTGTTCAACTTAAATATGATAATATCCCTGTTCACAATCAAATACTGTTTGGCCTACTCAATGTATACAGTAGGAACAAGTAGGGGCAACAGGGGCAATTAACCACCAATAATTGTAGATGACTGACACACATGCTCATCAAATAATTTTAGACTATATGTCAATAAATGACAAAAGTCGGGTGCTCTGCATAATTTTATTACAAAGAAATATAAGAGTGACTAACACTACCCATGATTGTATCATACTTCTCAATGAACATACATCATATATCAGTTTTGAGTGAAATCAGCAAAAACATAATTAATAGAGATGTTTGTATTACTAACAAATGGATTGTCATTACTTTTAGAAATGTAACAACATATATGTTAAATAGAGGTAGCAATGTTTGACATAACATTCAGGTATGCATATTTGTCAAGACGATAAAGTTTTAAAATAAAAGAATGACAAATGGTATAAGAAGTATCTTAATTTGTGACATTTCAGTTTGTAATCCTCAGTTTATTTCTTCAGTTAAGAGGATTTAGAATTTATATATTTTTTCACAAATGCTATGCTTATTTATGAACTGTGTATGTACTCTGTATAATAATAATAGTGTATGCTTTTCTATTTGTAGAACCTGGTCTCTAAGAACTTTCTAGAACTAAGTCATCATTTCATATAAATAGCTCTCATTTCTGTTCTATTTGTCAGTCTTCTGTTGTTATAACCATTTAAGAAAATTACATTCTAGGACTTGTTCATTACATAAGAGGTTTAGTATGGAGAAATGCATGGAAGTGGGTAGCAAACTTAAGTTCGTCAAAGAGTAACAAACGTTTCAGAGAGAGGAGAGTGAGAGGGGAAATTTAGTCAGGAAACTTGAAGTTCAGATAAGATATAAGCTAGAGTTGGCAAAGGAGACAGGAAAACGAATTGTATTGATTAGAACTGGATTATAACATCTAAACTTTTTGTGAAAGATAAACATAACATTATATATATATATTGCATCATTTATTCTATAAACCACTTCATCTGACACTGAATACCATAGTATTACTTCCATAGTTTGATTATATTATGATTGAAAAAAGTGAGGACATTACTTTTTTGTACTTCAGAGGCAGAGTCAATTGTCATACAATATAATAATTATGCACAGGACTACATCTGCATAGTCGTGTCTATTTACAGTACAATACAACATTATTAGCAACTTATGAAATTGAGCGAATTATAGAATGATGGAAATACCATTGTGTGTCTACAAGTTTAGAAACTGGAACGTGTATCATCTATACATGGAAGCTATGGAAGCCTCAGACGGACATTCCTATTCCTTTTTCCAATTTCTTAGCAAACCTTATATTCTAATTAAAGATGCATTTGATGGGTTCCAAATCCAATATACAAAGAAAATCAGGAACCAAACCCAACTGGAAACATCTTGCTAAGGCTCGATTCTAAGAGATGGTTTGTGGTATTCGTGCTCCATGTTTTATTAAGTAACAAGAAAAGCCTAGAAATGGCATATAAGAAATTAAACTCAAGAAATTGGCTGTTAATTGGGATTTTTTCATACGCAAAAGTGCATGGAAGATATAGGAAATAGAAATTGGAATGTCCGTCTGCGGCTTCCGTACTAACCTGAAACATGTCGCTTCGGTCCATTCTAAGAGACAGCTCACAGTGCTCTGCTTCACGCTTTACTTCAATGAGCAATGGAAAGAAGATTTGGAATTGGATGTCTGCCTTCGGCTTCCGACATATTGTTAATAGTGTGTATCACTCGAGGGTCTTGAAGCTCCGGAGGGATTGATTCAAGTATGAGTGTATTGTTAGAGTTCCATTTCCTGAGTAAAAAATCACACTTCAAAAAGACTGATCGAAGCTGTGTTTGTAATTCTATTGGTTCTTCTACTGTGTCTGCACCGGTCAGACAATCATCTACATAAAATGATTCGTCGATGACCTTAGCTGCTAGAGGAAACTCATGATCAAAATCTAAAGCATTTTGTTTTATCAATATGTTAGCAGCAAAGAAGGAGGCGGCTACAACAAAAGTGACTCTAGTCATCCTATAATCTTGTAATGTCTCTTGAGGGTTAGTTCTCCAGACAAATCTGTGGAGATCACGATCAGGCTCAGTGAGTTCAATTGCCTGATGCATTTTGCTGACATCAGCTATGAGTGCAATTTGATGAAGTCAAAAATGAAGTAATACATCAAGGAGGGTGGAATGAACTGTTGGACCAACAAATAGAGTGTCATTTAGAGATATACCAGAATCAAATTTAGCAGATGCATCAAACCAACCCTGATCTTCATGGTTGAACTTGAATCTTTGTAAACTGCATGCATGGGGAGATAGAATACTTCGTGAGGAGGTTTCTCCATGTCAGAAATTGGTATTGGTTCAGTGTGGCCAAGATCAAAGTATTCGTCCATGACTTTCTTGAAGCCTTCAAACTGATTTTTTGATCAAAGTGAACGTTCAAGAGAGATAAATCTTCTCATGGCTTGAGATCTTGATTCACCGATTGGCTTTGAGTCCGGCCGCTTGAGTAAAGGAAATATGAATCTTCCTTCATTATTACAATGATGGTTAACTTTGAAGTGATGCACTACTGCTTGCTCATCCAATGAGAGTGCTAGTTCAGAGTTTGGGGATTCCTCAATTTCCCAAAACATGCAAATAATGTCGTCACCAGAAATGACAGAGGTATGAGTTGCGATATGAGCAGGGATGATTATGTCAATATTACCAGCAAGCACCCATCCGAAACTGGTCTCGAAAGCAGAATGAGAACCAAGTGGTCCAGACCGCCAGCCAGCACATTAGTGAAGATTGCAATTCCAAGTAGGACATCGATCCTTCCAGGTCCCCCAAAATCAGGATCAGCCAATTGAAGATCTGACAGATGATCCCACTTGAGGTCAAAGGGAACTGAGTGAAGAGGTAAGTCACAGGTGACTTGAGGTACGATGATTGCTGATACCTGGATTCTCGGGGATGGGGACCTGGAAGGAGATACAACAAAGTTAGTGATAGATTGTGTGGGTGACTTGTGCGATAAACCTGCAATACTAGTTATATATGTGTTCCGGTTCGAGTGAGGAAGATTGAGCATTCGAGCCAAATGATCAGATATGAAAAAAGCAGATGAAGCACTGTCCAATAAAGCTCTTGCTTCTGATGATGACCCATTGGGAGAAACAACCAAAATTCGACAAGTCCTTAAGAGCGAACTTAATTTGAGACCTGCATTCACTGCAGTATGTGATGTGACAGGGTTTGAAGGGCTGTCATCAGGGAGTGCTGAAGGAGTATTCTTAGGAGAATCCTCATGTAAAAGAGTGTGATGTGGTCTCTTACATCGTTTACATTTGTGATTGGATTTGCATTCTCTAACAAAGTGATTTATTCCAAGACAATTCATACAAAGATTATTTGGTTTGATAATTGATACTTTCTGATTGTGATTCATCAATTTGAATCATGAACAAGTATATAGTGGATGCTTATCGGGTTTACAAAGGATACAGTAATTAGAGTGACTATCAACGGTGTTAGCAACCATCGAAGTGATTTGATTGTTAAGTCTCCTTATAGGTAATTGTTCATCTTTGGACTGTTTTTTTAAAGTGTCAGAGACTGAACTTTCAGAAGCTTGAGCTCAAAGATCAATAAAATATAGGAGTTCTTGATAGTGTGGAACATCTACACAATCTTGACTGTGCTTCTGCCACTCGAACATGGTGTTTGTGTCTAATTTTAATTCCAACACAGAGGTAATGAAGGGACCAGAGGGTTCATAACCCATTGACCTGAGAGCACACAAGTGCTGTTGAACAGTGTCATGAAGTTGTCTTAACTCCTTACTGCTACCATCTTTGAGCGTGGGAGCGTTGAGTATCACACGAACATGAGCTTGATGGCGAAGGCGAGGTCTATCATATCGAGTCTTGAGACAGTCAATTGCTTCCATATAATGTTCATCAGATTGTGAGAGACCTTCTATGGCATGTTTCGCTGATCCGTCCTTGAGAGCATGGTGAAGATAGACTAATTTCTCTGCTTATGAGAGATTAGGACGATCATGCACGGAAATACAAAATTGTTCCCAGAAACACTTCCAATTCAAAATGTTTCCATCAAATGTTGGCACATCTAATTTTGGGTGTTTTACTCCCTTGTTGTTTGAGGAATTAGATGATGGTGATGAAGTTGAAGTTACTAACAGCAACTCCTTTATCTTTAGAGAGCAGTCAAAGAGCACATCTTGAAGTACAGAATGTTTGACTACTAATATAATTCGTCATCGTCTGAAATGTGGAGAGAAAGTAGTTGAGTTTGAAGGTCAGCAAGCTCTTTCTTGTAATCTGCTAATTGCTCTTCATGTTGTTTGAGGCAACACACATCTTCAGGACCATCGGATAGTTCCTCAATTTTGTCACGAACAGATGACAAGTTCTTTTGCAAGCGTTTAAGTCTGCGTGAGGAAGTCTTGCATATATCAGGACCCATGGTTGCTCTAGTGCAAGAGTTGATTAGCCTCTGTATGCGTACAGATAAGTCGGATACGATATCGTCATGATTATCTAAGTTCTCTTGTTCTCTTTGTAAAATGGTTTCATCTTCTATAAGATCAATAAGTGCGAAATGGTGGACCTTATACTCAGAGTTTAGAGTTTCCAATTTGATAAGAGAACGTTGGGCGTGGTCAAGCGTGTCTGCTTGATCGACTGCCGTTTCAAGATCTCCAACGTGAGTTAGAAGACGAGTGATAGATGCCTTGACAGTTCCCCTTTTCTTCCTTCCGTTTGATATAGCAGCTTCGGTCATCCTCGAGTACGAGATACCAAATGTTGTGAGCACGTGCTTTTGACAACAACATAGCGAACGACAACGTTTCCAGGGAAGGACCAAAAACAAAGTGCTTCTAAGAGTCTATCCGGTTCGGTGGACCAAAATATGTATGAGTCTTTCCCGGGTTGTGATAGATAAAGATTCTCAGGCTCAGATGATTTAAGAGAATGAGTTCTTTTTTTATATATTCTAATTATACGTTAAATTGAAAAAAAAACAAAATCAATGAATAAGTGAACAACAGATGTCTTATGATAAAAGCCAATCCAGTAATCATCCATGATAAAAATAACAGATACACACCAGTAATGATAGATGTATACATACTTCAATATCAGCAAATGCATAAAATAAACGAAATATAAAGAAAAGAGAGCAATATCTAATATCAAAGTCAAGGTTATGAGTTCATCATTAGCTGTAGCATAGTTACTTGCTGCATAACCTCTAATCAAACTTATATGAGCATAAATAGAGATATCCCAGAGAACAATTATTTGTGCTGATTGTGACTTCATCAAAAAGTTTTCTTTAAAATGTTTAGATGAGTATTCAAAATGTTTAAAACTAAATTGTTAGATATACGCAAAGAAATTGATGAATGGTGATTTAAAACATGATATAACACACCATATGTGTTAATATAAAGAAATTTTCTTTTAAAATGTGACACATGTTCATTTTACTGTGAGGAAAACTATCCTTCACGGCTAGATTTGGGTAAAGAGAAATATGGAGGACCTTTCAATGAGGAGCAAGTAGAAAATGTCAAGACTGTTGTACAACTGATTCCATTGCTCATTTGTATAGTAGGAGTTCATTTATTTGACGACGTTAAATGGACGAGTTAATTTTCTCATGTTACAACTGAAAAAGATTCTCCATTTTTTTCATGAGCTCTATCTAAAAATATGATAACTAATTTAGTCACTGCAGTTTTCCTATTTCTTTATCAGCTTATTATCTATCGATGATCTTGTAAGTGCATTTCTAGTATGCTAAAAAGAGTTGGTTTAGGATTGGCATTTGCAGTATCAACTCCAATTTCCCAGTTCATTCTTTTAATCGCTAAAAATCATGTCAATACTGACACTATTCAGTATGTCATCTTACAATTTTTGAGTGCAATTTCTAACATTTTAATTGTTCCTACATATACTGAATTTATAGTAGCTCAGTCTCCACAAGAAATGAGAGGATTTATGATTGGGCTATCATATACTGCAACAGGACTTGGTTTAGCTATTAATTATATTAGCGAATACACATTCTCATCGTGTGAAGGCGAATTATATTGTCAAAACATTTACTTTCATCTACTGAAAGGTCTGATTGTTTTCATAATCTTTATAGTGTTCCTGATACTAGCTAAACGTTATAAATTGCGTGTGAGAGAAAATGAAGTCAATATACATTTAATAACTGAGGAACATTACGAGAGATATTTGGAACTGTCATATGGTAATCCCTATTCATTACATCATCTGTTTTGCCTTCTTCAAATTTATCATGTTATTATGATAGCATTATCCTCTGAATCTCATTCATTGACATAAAATAGAAAAAATGGATTTGTAGTTTGCTATAATGTATATATCAGCATCATCATATCCATTATATCAAATATATTATAATCTATATGATCTGTTGATGTACCAATTTAATCAAAATTGATGTTAAAAGAATTCAGGATAATGAAGACACATACATTTGTATGCATACTATAATACACCATACAAATGTCATTAATGATTTAAAATAACAATCATGAACACTACAATAATGTCATGGATAATACTTTCCTTTTTAATTTGATTTGTGCATATTGATGTTATACTCATAGTTATGAAATAATAGAAGATGTATGAATCAATATTTCATGTTAAGATTAATAGTATAACCAATACCAAATGCTGCATTCCACAGTCCATTCTCATTTCTTGTGGAGATTGAGCTATTGTAAATCTAAGGATGTGTGAAATTAAGGCGTGTGATATTCCATGCAAAACCTGAGATACTATAAAAACTTTATATACAATGTGTCAAAAAATGGTCTTTACTTACAAAAATTATGACAAAATATATTGTTGCAAATAATGAGAAAACTAGTCCAACTCCAATTCTTTTAAGCATACTTTGAATGTAGTTGTGAAAACAAGGATATAATTAATTGATAGAAGAGAATTAAAAATGAAACTACTAAAGTAAATATTTAAATTTAAAGCATAAAGCAATTAAAAATGACCAGTTACAGAAGTAAATAATGGTGTCAATCACATGACTACAATGACATTCTCTATATGGTCTTTAGAGAAGGATTAATTGATAGAAGAGAATTAAAAGGGATGCTACTAAAGAAGGCAATGTATTTTTTAATATAAAGCAATCAAAAATGACAATTGTTCATCTGATTTATAGTAATTAATCTATTTAACATCATCAGCACAAACAAGACCAATAATACAGATAAATAATGGTGTCAAATGCGTGACTACTTTCACATTCTCTACTTGTTCCTCTGTGAATGGTCCACCATATTTTTTACCTTTTTCTTTACCTATGTCCAACCTGGAAGGGTAATTCTCTTGTAATAGGTCAAAGCACTATGATTCCTGGGATACTTGTTTTTCCTGGCATAGTTGAGTACTTTAAGAATCAATTTGACAGGATTGACAATGTGAGATGTAGTATCCACCCAATGTTCAAAGAGAAAGTTAGTGACAATATCTGTAGAGATAGCCAACCTAATAATGCATATGACATAATGATAAACTGATTTATCAAGCATTGCACAATTACTGCAATACCAAAAAATTGCAGGAACACTCAATGAGTGCCAATATATAGTAACACTTAGTTCACCACCTGAAGCACCAATTGCTTGATCAAGCAATATATGATCGTATACATGAGAAAGCAATCACTTGTAACAAATATGCAGCACAATTTATTATATAATACATTACATTATAATGTGAAAAAGTGATTATAATGAAAGCCATGCCAACAACCATCCAAGATAAAAATAACAGATACACACCAGTAATGATAGATGTATATCTACCTACTTTTACATCAGCAAATAGACCAAATAAGGGAAATTAAAAACGATATAAGACAATATCCAATGTCAAAGACAAGGTTATTAGCAACATCAAGTTCAGCATAATTAGTTGTTGCAAAACATCTACTAAAGTCAAATGAGCAAACATGTAGAAATCCCAGAGAATAAATAGCAGTACTGATCCAGGCTTAAAAAAATTTGATCATATACAAAAAAAATGTGAAAAATAAACTATGGCAGCCCAGAAGGAAAACTTGTGCATCAATTAATCTATAATAATAACTAAATTATAACTAATAATGTTCATTAACAATTAATTAAAACTTTGTAGCATTTAATAAAATGATTATTATCAGAAGGTGACAATTTTAATTTCAAACTAATCGATTTATTAACTTACTTTGATAATTACATTCTTTTTATGCTTGATGCATGCAGTCTCAAGTTGTTAGGTTGTTACTTCAATTTCTTTGAAGATATTTTTTATAAGTAGGATATTTTTAATGCTGTGGATGCAAATCTATTGTCATACATGATATAATGAATCATCATGTATAAGTATTTCTGATGTATTAAATATATAACTAATCTATGTATTAGAATCAATTATCGTTCACAATATAAGAGAATGTTATAGACGACAACACAGTGGGATGTGTGAAATATATTTTCAGTACATGAGATATTTTTGTGAATACAAGATTTCAGCCACTCTGCTTGTCACTTTTGGGCTACCATGATATTCTCATAAGATAAGACATGTTTTATGCACCCTTATATGGTAATGTCAATATTCATTATCGTTGTATGTTTTGGCTTCTCTTATTATGTTTACATAACATCTTAATATCATAGTAGCATCCTTTTAACCAAAATATAGTTAAAAGAATACAGGATAATGTAAATACAATTAATATGAACATCTGTATAATCAACGTTTATGATCTCTATGGACATAATTATTATTACTAATAATTTAAAGGTTCTCCAAAAGTGTATCTTTATCATATACATTGGAATATGAATTTCGATTGACTTCCATCATTTAAGAAAAGCAATCTACAGTTCAATTTGTTCTATCAAAATATTCAATGTTACATTGATATAAAAACTACTTGGAGTTTACTCCAAACTTAAGCAGAAACCTTTACTAAAAGCCTGTTAATAATTAGGATAGTTTCATAATATAATTCTAGTGATAGAGCTAAGACAATAGTTGATAGATGCAACGTTTCAAGATCAACTACTTACTTACTTATAAAAAAGATTATTTAATAATATAACTATAAATTCTCATAATTTGGGATGCTCTGACTTGTGCATGTGTCAACTTAGTGTAATTACTTACTTTAATTCTTTAGACATAGCAATAATAGTTGTCATTAATAAAATAAGTATCTATACTACTATAAAGACTGACTTGATTTTACGATTATGACATTTGTGAATATTATGGCAACTATGTTTACTAAAATAACCAATCTGAAATGATAGATGATCTATGACTATAATTTTCATTTGAAAAAAAGTAGTATTTTCAGCAATTATATCAACAAATTAACTGTATGTTATGTTATGTACAAACGTCCAGTTTATATAAAATAACAAAAGAAAATGTAATGTTATACAAAAATGATATATACAGTAGATATAGCTGTATATACACATAGATGTAGAAATATGTCAGTTAGTACACTCAAGTGACTGTCCCATCTCATTATTATACTCTTCTTCCTGATCCATATATTTCTCATAATGTTCTTCAGCTATTAAATGTACGTTTACTTCATTCTCTCTCACACGTAACTTGTAACGGCTAGCTAGTACCAGAAACACAATCAGTATAATAAGAATGATCACACTCTTAGCTATGAAATAATAAACACTTTGGCATATTGCCTCTTCTTCACATGAAAATAGATATTTGCTGTTAATAGTGATAATATAACCAATACCACGTGCTCCATACCATAATCCAACCATCAATCCTCTCATTTCATGTGGAGATTGAGCTATTGTAAATGCTAAGGATGTTGGGAAAATCAAAGCAAATGCTATTCCATAGAAACAATGAGATACAATAGTAGCTTTGTATGAGGTTGTATCAAAAAGAAAATGATTTTTACAAGCAAGCATTACAACAGAATATATTGTAGTAAATAATGAGAAAACCAGTCCAACTCCAATTCTTTTAAGCATACTTGGAATGTAACTGTGAAAACAAGGATATATGATCAATTGATAGAAGAGAATTAAAAGTGAAGTTACTAAAGTATGCAATTGATTTTTGAACATAAAGCAATCAAAAAATGACAACTCTTCATCTGATTTATAGTAACTATTCCATTTAACATCCTCAGCACAAAAAAGACCAACAATACAGATAAATAATGGTGTCAAACGCGTGACTACCTTTACATTTTCCACCTGTTCCTCTGTGAATGGTCCACCATATTTTTCCTTTCCTAGATCTAATCTGGAAGGGTAATTCTCCTCCCAATAAGTCAAAGCACTACGATTCCTGGGATACTTGTTTTTCCTGGCATAGTTGAGTACTTTAACAATCAATTTGACAGGATTGACAATGTAAGATGTAGTATCCAGCCAATGTTTAAAGAGAAAGTTAGTGACAATGACAATAGAAACAGCCACACCTGATAACACATATGACACAACAAAGAACTGATTTATCAAGCATTGTACAACTATGACAATACAAATAATTGCAGGTAAACTCAGTGAATGCCAGTATATAATAGCACTTAGCTTGTCACCTGAAGCACCAATTGCTTGATCAATGTTAAATTGGACAATATTTGATCGTACACATGAGTATCCAATCACTTGTAGCAAATACCCAACACCACTTAATATAAGAAATAGCACATTTTGATGTAAAAAATTCTTGATGTTATAACACAAACCAGCAGTCAGCCATGACAAAAATGTTAGATACACACCAGTAATGATAGATGTATACCTACCTACTTTTACATCAGCAAGCAGACCAAAGAAGGGAAATAAAAGGAAAAAAAGACAGTATCCAATATCAAAGACAATGTGATGACCATCACTATTACCATCATAGAGAGTTGCTGCAAAACTTTGAATGAAACTTATATAAACATACATAGAGACATCCCAAAAAATAACAATCAGTATTGATCGAGAGTTGACTAAAAACCTTAACATAGTCCAAAAACGTATTGTAAGATAAGTAGTTGGACTAAAGATAGTGATAATCAAAGAAATCGAATGTCTTTACTTTCAATATAAACATTACTAATGTAACATATTACATGTTAATCTTAACGAATGATAAAATGATAAAACATAGCTTTCATATCACACATGAAAGATAATCAACTAATCTTTATTATGAGAACAAGATAAGTTCAATAGTTGAATGTTATACAAAAAGAAATTGATTGTTTTACTTTCAGTATAAACATTAATAATGTGTCTATTTTCTATAAATGTTATCAAGTTTAAAACTTGAGACAAGGTAAGTGTATAAAACATAAAGTTATAATCTTATAATATGAGAGATACGCTCATCTTTAAATAAAGTATGTTAAATGTAAGCACGTTTTTGCTTATTTTACATAACATAGATGAAAGATAAACAATCCTCTTATTGTAGAATGTGTTTAACTTGAATACGACAATTTCTCATCAACTTCTGCAGTGACGAGAAATTTCGTCTTTATAAGGATCATGGTAAAAAAGATGGTGAACCTAAGTAATAAATAAGAATTCATAAGATAAATTTGTAACTTTAAAACAGGCATAATGATATCATTAACAAACACAACAAGTTTAATCTTGCAAATGGTGATCTTGGGTAATTAAATGTAAAGAACAACATATGCATTTTTTTACTTTCATTATTAGCTGCTCACATGATAACTCTGGATCTATTTCTTCTACCACAACTATTATCAGATTTATTTGATTGGCTACTTCACACCTTGTTGGAAAATAAACAAATGTTTCAATGAACTAAAAACTGTTGTAGTTGTTCCATTTCCATTTATTGCTCCAACAAGACCACATTTGACCAACATTTCCAATTTACACTTTTTTCCTCTTCTTTTCAGAATCATTTTTGATTGTACAGAAAACAAACAAGGTACCTGCATGGGAAAAGGAAGCCCAACATTGTATTTAAGATACTCACAAGGAAAATATGCTTACCTTCTCCATATATGGGTATTGAAAAACATTCCGAACTATCATTTCACAAGATAATTATTTTTTTTGCCTCAACCTTTCAATTCAACTTATCAGGTCATACAATCGTCGAAAATCCGATTGCCATCCATGTATGTTACCACTGAAAAATTTTGCCAGAGTCACTTCCTACAGAAACTAAACAAGAAATGTTACAAGTGTTGCTACTGCTACACCTATGAAATGAGAAAAGATACTTAGTGGTATTGTCAAGATTACAGTGTAGACCTCTGCCATGCTGGGATGAGTGATGACTGTTTCTTACAGTAGCACACCAAATATTATATTTTTAGATACTTACACTCTTCAACAGTTCAATAACTAAATCTATTACATATATAATCACTTGTATTCATACTACAATATATAGACAACCTATATGGTACTTTATTATTCTTTCTAGTTATTACTCAGGTATGACGTCAACACAATATAAAGTAGACAATGATAAACAAATGTGGCTCTGACTTACGTGTAGTCGTACATAAGAACAGACTTATTCGTTAATCCACCGTACTGACTCCTTTACAGTTTAAAATAAAGTTAGAAAGCTTTATTTGAAAATGTTACATCATTTCCGAGGCGTCGTCTTCCACTAACAGTGTGTTATGCCTTGAGGGAAATTTAATTTCGCCATCACGTGATCCACCCAATTGCGTTATCTACCAAATTATTATTATTATTATTATTATTATTGTTATTATTATTATTATTATTATTATTATTATTATTATTAGAATGTATGACGTCTGGGAATTATCCAATGCGTCAAAGGTTTAGTTGTTTATCTTACATGTGTGATGTGAAAGATAAACATATCAAGAATGTTTGTTTAAATATTGCGTAAGTTGTTGTCAATATAAGCATTACTAATGTTTATATTGAAAGTAAAGACATTTGATTTCTTTGATTATCACTATCTTTAGTCCAACTACTTATCTAACTATACGTTTTTGGACTATGTTAAGATTTTTAGTCAACTCTCGATCAATACTGATTGTTATTTTTTGGGATGTCTCTATGAATGTTCATTTAACTTTCATTCAAAGTTTTGCAGCAAATCTTTATGATGGTAATAGTGATGGTCATCACATTGTCTTTGATATTGGATATTGTCTTTTTTTCCTTTTATTTCCTTTCTTTGGTCTGCTTGCTGATGTAAAAGTAGGTAGGTATACATCTATCATTACTGGTGTATATCTAACATTTTTGTCATGGCTGACTGCTGGTTTGTGTTATAACATCAAGAATTTTTTACATCAAAATGTGCTATTTCTTATATTAAGTGGTGTTGGGTATTCGCTACAAGTGATTAGATACTCATGTGTACAATCAAATATTGTCCAATTTAACATTGATCAAGCAATTGGTGCTTCAGGTGACAAACTAAGTGCTATTATATATTGGCATTCACTGAGTTTACCTGCAATTTTTTTTATTGTCATAATTCTGCAATGTTTGATAAATCAATTCTTCGTTGTCTCATATGTGTTATCAGGTGTGGCTGTTTCTATTGTCATTGTCACTAACTTTATTTTCAAACATTGGCTGGATACCACATCTCACATCATCAATCCTGTCAAATTGATTGTTAAAGTACTCAATTATGCCAGGAAAAACAAGTATCCCAGGAATCGTAGTGCTTTGACCTATTGGGAGGAGAATTATCCTTCCAGGTTTGAACTAGGAAAAGCAAAATATGGTGGACCATTCACAGAGGAACAGGTAGAGAATGTCATAGTTGCTATGCGATTGGCACCATTATTTATCTGTATTGTTGGTCTTGTCTGTGCTGAGGAGGTTAAATGGATCAGTTACTATAAATCAGATAAAGAGTTGTCATTTTTTGAATGTTTTATGTTCAAAAATGCATTACATACTTTAGTAGCTTCTTTTTTAATTCTATTCTATCAATTGATCATATATCCTTGTTTTCATAATTACATTCCAAGTATGCTTAAAAGAATTGGAATTGGACTAATTTTCTCATTATTTACTACATTATATTCTGTTATAATGCTTGCTTGCAAGAATCATTTTCTTTTTGACACAACCTCATACAAAGCTGCTATTGTACCTCATTGTTTTTATGGAATAGCATTTGCTTTGATTTTCCCAACATCCTTAGCATTTACAATAGCTCAGTCTCCACATGAAATGAGAGGATTGATGGTTGGATTATGGTATGCAGCACGTGGTGTTGGTTATGTTATCTCTATTAACAGCAAATATCTATTTTCATGTAAACAAGAGGCAATATGCCAAAATGTTTATTATTTCATAGCTAAGAGTGTGATCATTCTTATTATACTGATTGTGTTTCTGGTACTAGCTAAGCGTTACAAGTTACGTGTGAGAGAGAATGAAGTCAACATACATTTAATAGCTGAAGAACATTATGAGAAATATATGGATCAGGAAGAAGAGTATAACAATGAGTTGGGACAGTCACTGGAGTATACTAACTGACATACTTCTACATCTATGTGTATATGCAGCCAATTTATTGTATATATAATTTTGTTTAACATTTTCTTTTGTTATTTTATGTAAACTGGATGTTTGAACATAACATACATACAGTTATATTGTAGATATAATTGCTGAATATACTACTTTGTTTTTCAAATTAAAATTATAGTCATAGATTGTCCATTATATCAGATTGGTCTAAGTTATTTTAGTAAACATGCTTGTCCATAATATTCACTAATATCATACATAATAGAAAAATCAAGTCAGTCTATATAGTGGTATAGATACTTATTTTATTAATGACAAATATTATTGCTATGTCTGCAGAATTATGTTAAGTAATAACACTTAAGTTGACACATGCACAAGTCAGAGCATCCCAGATTATTATGAGCATTTATATTAATTAAATAAACTTTTTTACAGTAAGTAATTAGTCGATCTTGAAATGCTGCATCTATCAACTATCGTCTTAGCTCTATCACTAGAATTAAATTGAGAAACTATTGTAATATTAAAAGGAAATTTATTAAAAGATTATGCTTAAAGTTTGATGAAAACTATAACCTGTTTTATATGAATATAACATTGAATATTTTGATAGTTGCCAAAAAATTGAACTTTAGATTGCTTTTCTTTAATGATGAAAGTCAATTGAAATTCATATTCTAATATATATTATAAAAGTACATTTTTGGAGAACCTTTAAATTATTAGTAATAATAATTATGTACATAGGGATCATAAATGTTGTGCATACAGATGTTCATTATATAATTATAGGAAATGTTAGAGTTTACAGCAGTGGATGACTAAAATCATGAGCTGATAAAACTCATAAAACAAACTCAAATTAACTTCAATGAAAAACAATAAGACAGCGTACGAGAGAGAACCACAATAACAAAAAAATCAATTACTTATATAGTATATATATAAACAATTCTAGAAAGCTCTACAGTAACATGTGCAAAGGAACCTTCTAGACTTAATCATACAAAGGTTAAGTACTATCAAAACAATATTATAAGTGACAAACAATCAGTTCACAAGTGTCTATTTCCAATACTCCTTCTCACTTGAAACTCGATTGTTCACGTAGTCCGGATAATTCTCGCAACTTCTTAAATCTTTCCTTTCCTAATCCTTTTGTCAGCATATCTGCTACCATATTGCTCGTTTGACAGTACTTCAGTTCAATGGTCTTCTTGTTGACTTGCTCTCTAATAAAATGGTACTTGATCTCAATATGTTTAGATCTTCCATGACCTTGTGGGTTTTTAGATAGACAGATAGCTGCTTGATTATCTTCATAGACTGTGATTGGTTTAGGTGGTTCACCTTGCAGATCAGTGTACAGTTGTCTCAACCATATGGCTTCTTGTGCTGCCTGAGACAAAGCAATATATTCTGCTTCAGCAGTGGAAAGAGCTACACATGATTGCTTACGACTTCTCCAGCTTATTGCTGTATCACCAACTTGAAAAATGTAACCTGAAGTAGATTTACGGTCATTCACATCACCGGCCCAGTCAGAATCAGAAAAACCTTCACAATTACTTGAATTGCTCTTCTTGTATAACAAGCCAAAATTGTGAGTTCCTTTGAGATATCTTAGAATTCTCTTGACTGCAGTCCAGTGCTCATTTGTTGGTTTTGAGCAATATTTAGCAACATTCGATACAGCAAAGGTTATGTCGGGTCTGGTCATTGTTGAGAGATACTGTAAGCTTCCTACTGCTGATTGATATAGATTTTCATCAACTAGTTCATCACTTTCAGTAGTTTTAACTAACTTTGAGCCAACACAGACTGGTGTTGCTACTGGCTTGGCATCTTTCAAGCCAAATTTCTCTAAAATGTTGAGAGTATAGCCAGGTTGACCGATCCATACTGACTTTTCTGAACGATTCTGAATGATTGAAACACCAAGGAGATATTGTAAATCACCAAGATCCTTAACCTCAAACTGAGCAGATAATTTGCTTTTCACATCCTTCATTCTTTTCTTGCTTTTTGTGGCAAGTAGAATATCATCAACGTAGACGGCTATTATACATAATTCTCCTTCTGAGCTAATGTAAAGACACAGGTCACTCTTGGTTTGTTCAAATCCCATGTTCTTCAACAGATGATCAAGAGTCATGTTCCAGCATCTTGGTGCTTGCTTTAATCCATAGAGACTGCGTTTGAGTCTGCAGACCAAGTGCTCTTTTCCTTTAACTTTGAACCCTTCTGGTTGAGTCATGTATACTTCCTCTTCCAGATCACCATTGAGAAAAGCTGAGGTAACATCCATCCGATGGAGCATCATTTCATTTTGAACTGCCATTGCAAAGTATCTGGAAAGTATGTTAAATGTAAGCATGTTTTTGCTCATTTTACATAACATAGATGAAAGATAAACAATACTCTTATTGTAGAATGTGTTTATTCTTCTAAGATACTTACACTCTTCAACAGTTCAAAAACCAAATCTATTACATATATAATCACTTGTATTCATACTACAATATATAGACAACCTATATGGTACTTTATTATTCTTTCTAGTTATTACTCAGGTATGACGTCAACACAATATAAAGTAGACAATGATAAACAAATGTTGCTCTGACTTACGTGTAGTCATACATAAGAACAGCCTTATTCGTTAATCCACCGTACTTACTCCCTTACAGTTTAAAATAAAGTTAGAAAGCTTTATTTGAAAATGTTAAATCATTTCCGAGGCGTCGTCTTCCACTAACAGTGTGCTTATGCCTTGAGGGAAATTTAATTTCGCCATCACGTGATTGCACCTAATTGCGTGATCTACCCAATTATTATTATTATTATTATTATTATTATTATTAGAATGTATGACGTCTGGGATTTGTCCAATGCGTCAAAGGTTTAGTTGTTTATCTTACATGTGTGATGTGAAAGATAAACATATCAAGAAGAACGTTTGTTTAAATATTGCGTAAGTTGTTGCCAATCATTGATTAAGGTTAACGTTCGTATAATACAGTAATATGTTACATTACTAATGGTTATATTGAAAGTAAAGACATTCGATTTCTTTGATTATCACTATCTTTAGTCCAACTACTTATCTTACAATACGTTTTTTGACTATGTTAAGATTTTTAGTCAACTCTCGATCAATACTGATTGTCATCCTCTGGGATGTCTCTATGTATGTTCATTTAAGTTTCATTCAAAGTTTTGCAGCAAATCTCTATGATGGTAATAGTGATGGTCATCACATTGTCTTTGATATTGGATTCTGTCTTTTTTTCTTTTTATTTCCCTTCTTTGGTCTGCTTGCTGATATAAAAGTAGGTAGGTATACATCTATCATTACTGGTGTATATCTAACATTTTTGTCATGGCTGACTGCTGGTTTGTGTTATAACATCAAGAATTTTTTACATCAAAATGTGCTATTTCTTATATTAAGTGGTGTTGGGTATTTGCTACAAATTATTGGATACTCATGTCTACGATCAAATATTGTCCAATTTAACATTGATCAAGCAATTGGTGCTTCAGGTGACAAACTAAGTGCTATTATATATTGGCATTCAATGAGTATGCCTGCAAGTTTTTGTATTGTCATAATTATGCAATGCTTGATAAATCAGTTCTTTGTTGTGTCATATGTGTTATCAGGTGTGACTGTTTCTATTGTCATTGTTACAAACTTTCTCTTTAAACATTGGCTGGATACTACATCTTACATTGTTAATCCTGTCAAATTGATTGTTAAAGTACTCAACTATGCTAGGAAAAACAAGTATCCCAGGAATCGTAGTGCTTTGACTTATTGGGAGGAGAATTATCCTTCCAGGTTAGAACTAGGTAAAGCAAAATATGGTGGACCATTCACAGAGGAACAGGTAGAGAATGTCATAGTTGTTATGCGATTGGCACCATTATTTATCTGTATTGTTGGTCTTATTTGTGCTGAGGATGTTAAATGGAATAGTTACTATAAATCAGATAAAGATTTGTCATTTTTTGAATGTTTTATGTTCAAAAATGGATTACATTCTTTAGTAGCTTCTTTTTTAATTCTATTCTATCAATTGATAATATATCCTTGTTTTCATAATTACATTCCAAGTATGCTTAAAAGAATTGGAGTTGGACTGGTTTTCTCATTATTTACTACAATATATTCTGTTATAATGCTTGCTTGTAAGAATCATTTTCTTTTTGACACAACCTCATACAAAGCTGTTATTGTATCTCAATGTTTTTATGGAATAGCATTTGCTTTGATTTACCCAACATCCTTAGCATTTACAATAGCTCAATCTCCACATGAAATGAGAGGATTGATGGTTGGATTATGGTATGCAGCACAAGGTGTTGGTTTTATTATCACTATTAACAGCAAATATCTGCTTGCATGTAAACAAGAGGCAATATGCCAAAATGTTTATTATTTCATAGCTAAGAGTGTGATCATTCTTATTATACTGATTGTGTTTCTGGTACTAGCTAGGCGTTACAAGTTACGTGTGAGAGAGAATGAAGTAAACGTACATTTAATAGCTGAAGAACATTATGAGAGATATATGGATCAGGAAGAAGAGTATAACAATGAGATGGGACAGTCACTTGAGTGTACTAACTGACATATTTCTACATCTATGTGTATATACCGCTATATCTACTGTATATATCATTTTTGTATAACATTACATTTTCTTTTGTTATTTTATGTAAACTGGACGTTTGAACATAACATACATACAGTTAATTTGTTGATATAATTGCTGAATATACCCAGATTATTATGAGCATTTATATTAATTAAATAAACTTTTTTACAGTAAGTAATTAGTTGATCTTGAAATCGCCTTAGCTCCATCACTAGAATTAAATTAAGAACCTATCGTAATATTGAAAGGAAATTTATTAAAAGATTATGCTTAAAGTTTGATGGAAACTACAACCTGTTTTATATAAATATAACATTGAATATTTTGATAGTTGCCAAAAAATTGAACTTTAGATTGCTTTTCTTAAATGATGAAAGTCAATTGAAATTCATATTCTAATATATATTAAAAAGTACACTTTTGGAGAACCTTTAAATTATTAGTAATAATAATTATGTACATAGAGATCATAAATGTTTATCTTTATTACATAAAGTATGTTAAATGTAAGCATGTTTTTGCTCATTTTACATAACATAGATGAAAGATAAACAATCCTCTTATTGTAGAACTTAAATACGATAATTTCTATGTTCTTCATCAACTTCTGCAGTGACGAGGAATTTGGTCTTTATGAGGATGATGAACCTAGGTAATAAATAATAATTCATGAAATAAATTTGTAACTTTAAAACAGGGATAATGATATAATAAACAAACACAAGTTTAATCTTTCAAATGGTGATCTTGGGTAATTAAATGCAAAGAACAACATATGCATTTTTTACTTTCATTATTAGCTGCTCACATGATAACTCTGGATCTATTGGTTCTACCACAACTATTATCAGATCTATTTGATTGGCTACTTCACACTTTGTTGGAAAATAAACAAATGCAATCATTTTTTTCCCAAAAATTATCAACAGTGCAACAAGATCATTTTTAAGTGACATGGAAAAAGTAATAATTATTTACTTGGAATACATACAACTACATCACCACAATCAGTTGACTTAGCTACTGATTATTCTCTTGATTCAAGTACACAAACTAGATAATTACAAAACAATTGTCACTTGTTTGATTAATGGTTAACTATATTCACAGCTCAGAAAAAAAGGAAATGGTCCAATGAACTAAGAACAGTTGTAGTTGCTCCATTTATTGATCCAACAGGAACACATTTGACCATGCCAACATGTCTAATTGTCACTTTTCTCCTCTTCTTTACAGCATCATTTTTTGATTGTAGAGGAAACAAACAGGGTATGGACAAACCTGTATGGGAGATGAAGCTTTATAGTGTATTTAAGATAATTACAGGGATGATATGATTACCCTCTGTGTATATGGCTATTGGAAATAAAATCCTTGCTATCTTTGTGCACCAATAGCAAATCAAATCTCTAGAGATAGACTTATGAAAATTGAAAGATAGCTATACTTTGTAAACAGTTTGCATTACCACAACTACAAGGTTATTGCTAGAACAGCTGAAACCATGTTTAAAGAAAGGTCTCAAAAAAAGTACTACAACATTTGAGCTTGTAGGCAGAAATGCTATATATACATACATTAGTAATAGATAGCTATAACAAATGCTTACATTTTTCACTGTCTTCTTTCTGAACCAT
Organism: Xestospongia muta; assembly: GCA_963693285.1. Taxonomy (NCBI): domain Eukaryota; kingdom Metazoa; phylum Porifera; class Demospongiae; order Haplosclerida; family Petrosiidae; genus Xestospongia; species Xestospongia muta. Next base: position 6,157,697 of record OY848919.1, on the reverse strand, counting down.
CATTTTACAACATAATTATTTTTGCCTCAATCTTGGAACTCAACTCATCAGCTCATACAATAGTTGAAATGTGATAGCCATCCATCTATATTACCAGCAAAATAGTTTTGCCAGAGTTACTTCCCACAGAAGCCAAACAAGCGATGTTACAAGTGTCACTACTGCTATAAGATGAGAAAAGATACTTAGTGGTATAGCCAAGGTTGTCATACTGGGAAAGGTGATGACTGTTTTTTACAGTATCACAGCAAATATATTTGTATACTTACACTCTTCAACAGTTCAATAACCTAAAGTATTACATACATAATCACTTGTATTCATACTACAATATATAGACAACCTATATGGTACTTTACTATTCTTACTAGCTATTACTCAGGTAAGAAGTCAACATAATATAAAGTAGACAAATGATATAAGGAGATGTGGGTCTGACTTACGTGTAGCCATGCATAATAACAGCCCTACTTGTTAATCCACTGTACTGACACCTTTAAACTTTAAAATTAAAGTTAGAAACTAGTTATAGCTCTATTTGAAAACGTTAAATCATTTCCAAGGCGTCTTCTTTCACTAACAGTGTGCTAATGCCTTGAGGGAAATTTAATTTCGCCATCACGTGATTCCACCCAATTGCGTGAATGTATATATATGTATATATATATACATGTAGATGTATGTTAATAGGATATTCTGACTACCAAATACATATGTTGATAACTATATGGTTAGTCAGAGACAATTGTAGTTGAATTTGAATTCAGTTAGAATAATAATACATGTATTAATAACATAATACCACTGTATTGTACTGTATATATATTATATAGTACACATATTGTATTGTATGATATTTATATATATTATACTGTATATATATATTATATTGTATACATATCATACTGATCAACTTTAGTTTGCATCATCTCAAGAGTTAACTAGTTTTGTTTATTGGGTTTTATACATGAATAAATTTCTATTTGTTTTACTATTATATATTAATTACCTGAATTATAACTGGCTTAGTGAATATTAAAAACTACTGATTTTGTTTTCATTTATATCAACAGTCTAACCATGCATGCAAGGTATGTACAAACATCTTCTTTACATAAAAATAAAAAAAATAAATCTAGCATTATGCAAAAGTTATATATACAGTAGATATAGTGGTATATACACATAGGTAAGTGCACTCATGATCAAGTGACTGTCCCAACTCATTATTATACTCTTCTTCTTGATCCATTCTCATAATGTTCTGATAGAGATGAGCTTATTGACATCACTATTGTTGAAAGTGTCTTTTGAATCCACTTCTTATTGGGCCCTTGGACATGGCTGTAGTAGCTCTGATGTCCACGAGTCCCCACAAGACTTTTAGCAACAGAGGATGCTTCATCTGGAATTTCCACATCGTCCAGTTCGACGAATCCAGCTTATCGATCGACCACTTTTCGACTTCAGCCATCCTTTCGTTCCGTACGTACGGTGAATTTCTAGAACAAGTAGTCTTCCTCAAGCACAGTCACTCTCCCCTATATTACACCGGGTCAGTCTAGTAGCATTCTGGTTCTATTATAACTTAATAAGTGAATTTGGACGCAACAACAAAATTACAACTGTAAAAAAAATCAGAGCTTATATGAACAAAGGAAAGTTTTTTGCAATCACGTGGTTTAAAGAACTCGAACTTTCTAGAAGACTTATGAGATATGAATAAACATTATTAATTATATTTAGTAATAAAGTCAATAAAGTCAATTTACTGTTACAACAATAATAATAAATTTTCATTGGTTTGGGTGCATCAGTGACTCTATATATACTTTGTATATGCCAATGGCATTGCTGTAGCTGGTCTAGTTTGATATTGATCAACTTCAGTTTGTATTATATCAAGAGTTAAGTAATTTTGTTATTTTATACATGAATAACTTTTCATTTGCTTTACTATTATTAATTACATCAATTATAACTGGCTTTGTGCATATTAAACACTACTTATTTTGTTTTCATTATATCAGCAGTCTAAAATGCATATACATGATATGTACAAACCTCTACTTTATACATAATAATAATTAATAAAAACTAATATTAAGCAAAAGTTATATATACATTAGATATAGTGGTATATACACATAGAACGTAGAAATGTGTCAGTTAGTACACTCAAGTGACTGTCCCATCTCATTATGATACTCTTCTTCCTGATCCATATATCTCTCATAATGTTCTTCAGCTATTAAATGTATATTGACTTCATTCTCTCTCACACGTAACTTGTAACGCTTAGCTAGTACCAGAAACACAATCAGTATAATAAGAATAATCACACTTTTAGCTATAAAATAGTAAACATTTTGGCATAATGCTTCTTCTTCACATGAAAATAGATACTTAGTGTTAATAGTGATAATATAACCAACACCTTTTGCCGCATAGCATAATCCAACCATCAATCCTCTCATTTCATGTGGAGATTGAGCTATTGTAAATGCTAAGGATACTGGGTAAATCAAAGCAAATGCTATTCCATAAAAACAATCAGATACAATAGCAGCTTTGTATGAGGTTGTGTCAAAATGAAAGCGATTCTTGCAAAGAAGCATTACAACAGAATATAATGTAGTAAATAATGAGAAAATTAGTCCAATTCCAATTCTTTTAAGCATACTTGGAATGTAATTGTGAAAATAACGATGTATGATCAATTGATAGAAGAGAATTAAAAGTGAAGCTATTAAACTAGATAAAGCATTTTTGAACATAAAGCAATTAAAAAAGGACAATTCTTTATCTAATTTATAGTAACTATTCCATTTAACATCGTCAGCACAAAAAAGACCAACAATACAGATAAATAATGGTGTCAAACGCATGAATACTTTCGCATTCTCTACCTGTTCCTCTGTGAATGGTCCACCATATTTTTCCTTTCCTAGGTCTAACCTGGAAGGGTAATTGTCTTCCCAATAAGTCAAAGCACTACGATTCCTGGTATACTTGTTTTTCCTGGCATAGTTGAGTACTTTAACAATCAATTTGACGGGATTAATAATGTGAGATGTAGTATCCAGCCAATGTTTAAAGAGAAAGTTAGTAACAATGACAATAGAAACAGCCACACCTGATAGTACATATGACACAACAAAGAACTGATTTATCAAGCATTGTACAATTATGACAATACAAAAAATTGCAGGAACACTCAATGAGTGCCAATATATAATAGCACTTAGCTTGTCACCTGAAGCACCAATTGCTTGATCAATGTTAAATTGGACAATATTCGCTCGTATACATGAGTATCCAATCACTTGTAGCAAATACCCAACACCAATTAATATAAGAAACAGCACATTATTATGTAGGAAATTCTTGATGTTATAACACAAACCAGCAATCAGCCATGACAAAAATGTTAGATACACACCAGTAATGATAGATGTATACCTACCTAGTTTTACATCAGCTAGCAGACCAAAGAAGGGAAATAAAAGGAAAAAAAGACAGTATCCAATATCAAAGACAATGTGATGAGCTTGACTATTACTATTATAGAGGTTTGCTGCAAAACTTTGAATAAAACGTGAATGAACGTTCATAGAGACATCCCAAAAGATAACAATCAGTATTGATCGAGAGTTGGCTAAAAAACTTAACATAGTCCATAAACATATGGGTAGACAAGTAGTTGAAGTAAAGATAGTGACAATCAAAATATAGATTGTCTTTACATTCAATGTAAACATTAGTAATGTAGCATAATTACTATATAATATGAATGTTAGCCTAACGAATGATTGACAACAATTAATTTAATATTTAAACAAACATTCGTCTCGATATGTTTATCTTTCACAGCACATGACAGATAAAGAATTAATCTTATGAGAACATGATAAGTTTAATAGTTGAATGTTATTCTAAAAGAAATTGTTTTGCTTTCAGTATAAGCATTAGTAATGTGTTCATAAATTTGTGAGCCTAAAACATGATGATATAATTAGCGAACACAACACGTTTAATCTTACAAATGGTGATCTTAAGTAAATGAAAGTAAAGAACAAAACAAATCAAAACAACCCTGCTATTGTATAATATCTTTAACTTAAATATGATACGAAAGGACATTTCAGACTTCATATTGTAGGGTGTCCACCATAACTCAACATACAAACATTTCATATAATACCTTGGCATACGAAGAGCTCTCACTTTGTATGATGGTTCAGAAAGAAGACAGTGAAAAATGTAAGCATTTGTTATAGCTATCTATTACTAATGTATGTATATATAGCATTTCTGCCTACAAGCTCAAATGTTGTAGTACTTTTTTTGAGACCTTTCTTTAAACATGGTTTCAGCTGTTCTAGCAATAACCTTCTAGTTGTGCTAATGCAAATTGTTTACAAAGTATAGCTATCTTTCAATTTTCATAAGTCTATCTCTAGAGATTTGATTTGCTATTGGTGCACAAAGATAGCAAGGATTTTATTTCCAATAGCCATATACACAGAGGGTAATCATATCATCCCTGTAATTATCTTAAATACACTATAAAGCTTCATCTCCCATACAGGTTTGTCCATACCCTGTTTGTTTCCTCTACAATCAAAAAATGATGCTGTAAAGAAGAGGAGAAAAGTGACAATTAGACATGTTGGCATGGTCAAATGTGTTCCTGTTGGATCAATAAATGGAGCAACTACAACTGTTCTTAGTTCATTGGACCATTTCCTTTTTTTCTGAGCTGTGAATATAGTTAACCATTAATCAAACAAGTGACAATTGTTTTGTAATTATCTAGTTTGTGTACTTGAATCAAGAGAATAATCAGTAGCTAAGTCAACTGATTGTGGTGATGTAGTTGTATGTATTCCAAGTAAATAATTATTACTTTTTCCATGTCACTTAAAAATGATCTTGTTGCACTGTTGATAATTTTTGGGAAAAAAATGATTGCATTTGTTTATTTTCCAACAAAGTGTGAAGTAGCCAATCAAATAGATCTGATAATAGTTGTGGTAGAACCAATAGATCCAGAGTTATCATGTGAGCAGCTAATAATGAAAGTAAAAAATGCATATGTTGTTCTTTGCATTTAATTACCCAAGATCACCATTTGAAAGATTAAACTTGTGTTTGTTTATTATATCATTATCCCTGTTTTAAAGTTACAAATTTATTTCATGAATTATTATTTATTACCTAGGTTCATCATCCTCATAAAGACCAAATTCCTCGTCACTGCAGAAGTTGATGAAGAACATAGAAATTATCGTATTTAAGTTCTACAATAAGAGGATTGTTTATCTTTCATCTATGTTATGTAAAATGAGCAAAAACATGCTTACATTTAACATACTTTATGTAATAAAGATAAACATTTATGATCTCTATGTACATAATTATTATTACTAATAATTTAAAGGTTCTCCAAAAGTGTACTTTTTAATATATATTAGAATATGAATTTCAATTGACTTTCATCATTTAAGAAAAGCAATCTAAAGTTCAATTTTTTGGCAACTATCAAAATATTCAATGTTATATTTATATAAAACAGGTTGTAGTTTCCATCAAACTTTAAGCATAATCTTTTAATAAATTTCCTTTCAATATTACGATAGGTTCTTAATTTAATTCTAGTGATGGAGCTAAGGCGATTTCAAGATCAACTAATTACTTACTGTAAAAAAGTTTATTTAATTAATATAAATGCTCATAATAATCTGGGTATATTCAGCAATTATATCAACAAATTAACTGTATGTATGTTATGTTCAAACGTCCAGTTTACATAAAATAACAAAAGAAAATGTAATGTTATACAAAAATGATATATACAGTAGATATAGCGGTATATACACATAGATGTAGAAATATGTCAGTTAGTACACTCAAGTGACTGTCCCATCTCATTGTTATACTCTTCTTCCTGATCCATATATCTCTCATAATGTTCTTCAGCTATTAAATGTACGTTTACTTCATTCTCTCTCACACGTAACTTGTAACGCCTAGCTAGTACCAGAAACACAATCAGTATAATAAGAATGATCACACTCTTAGCTATGAAATAATAAACATTTTGGCATATTGCCTCTTGTTTACATGCAAGCAGATATTTGCTGTTAATAGTGATAATAAAACCAACACCTTGTGCTGCATACCATAATCCAACCATCAATCCTCTCATTTCATGTGGAGATTGAGCTATTGTAAATGCTAAGGATGTTGGGTAAATCAAAGCAAATGCTATTCCATAAAAACATTGAGATACAATAACAGCTTTGTATGAGGTTGTGTCAAAAAGAAAATGATTCTTACAAGCAAGCATTATAACAGAATATATTGTAGTAAATAATGAGAAAACCAGTCCAACTCCAATTCTTTTAAGCATACTTGGAATGTAATTATGAAAACAAGGATATATTATCAATTGATAGAATAGAATTAAAAAAGAAGCTACTAAAGAATGTAATCCATTTTTGAACATAAAACATTCAAAAAATGACAAATCTTTATCTGATTTATAGTAACTATTCCATTTAACATCCTCAGCACAAATAAGACCAACAATACAGATAAATAATGGTGCCAATCGCATAACAACTATGACATTCTCTACCTGTTCCTCTGTGAATGGTCCACCATATTTTGCTTTACCTAGTTCTAACCTGGAAGGATAATTCTCCTCCCAATAAGTCAAAGCACTACGATTCCTGGGATACTTGTTTTTCCTAGCATAGTTGAGTACTTTAACAATCAATTTGACAGGATTAACAATGTAAGATGTAGTATCCAGCCAATGTTTAAAGAGAAAGTTTGTAACAATGACAATAGAAACAGTCACACCTGATAACACATATGACACAACAAAGAACTGATTTATCAAGCATTGCATAATTATGACAATACAAAAACTTGCAGGCATACTCATTGAATGCCAATATATAATAGCACTTAGTTTGTCACCTGAAGCACCAATTGCTTGATCAATGTTAAATTGGACAATATTTGATCGTAGACATGAGTATCCAATAATTTGTAGCAAATACCCAACACCACTTAATATAAGAAATAGCACATTTTGATGTAAAAAATTCTTGATGTTATAACACAAACCAGCAGTCAGCCATGACAAAAATGTTAGATATACACCAGTAATGATAGATGTATACCTACCTACTTTTATATCAGCAAGCAGACCAAAGAAGGGAAATAAAAAGAAAAAAAGACAGAATCCAATATCAAAGACAATGTGATGACCATCACTATTACCATCATAGAGATTTGCTGCAAAACTTTGAATGAAACTTAAATGAACATACATAGAGACATCCCAGAGGATGACAATCAGTATTGATCGAGAGTTGACTAAAAATCTTAACATAGTCAAAAAACGTATTGTAAGATAAGTAGTTGGACTAAAGATAGTGATAATCAAAGAAATCGAATGTCTTTACTTTCAATATAACCATTAGTAATGTAACATATTACTGTATTATACGAACGTTAACCTTAATCAATGATTGGCAACAACTTACGCAATATTTAAACAAACGTTCTTCTTGATATGTTTATCTTTCACATCACACATGTAAGATAAACAACTAAACCTTTGACGCATTGGACAAATCCCAGACGTCATACATTCTAATAATAATAATAATAATAATAATAATAATAATAATAATAATTGGGTAGATCACGCAATTAGGTGCAATCACGTGATGGCGAAATTAAATTTCCCTCAAGGCATAAGCACACTGTTAGTGGAAGACGACGCCTCGGAAATGATTTAACATTTTCAAATAAAGCTTTCTAACTTTATTTTAAACTGTAAGGGAGTAAGTACGGTGGATTAACGAATAAGGCTGTTCTTATGTATGACTACACGTAAGTCAGAGCAACATTTGTTTATCATTGTCTACTTTATATTGTGTTGACGTCATACCTGAGTAATAACTAGAAAGAATAATAAAGTACCATATAGGTTGTCTATATATTGTAGTATGAATACAAGTGATTATATATGTAATAGATTTGGTTTTTGAACTGTTGAAGAGTGTAAGTATCTTAGAAGAATAAACACATTCTACAATAAGAGTATTGTTTATCTTTCATCTATGTTATGTAAAATGAGCAAAAACATGCTTACATTTAACATACTTTCCAGATACTTTGCAATGGCAGTTCAAAATGAAATGATGCTCCATCAGATGGATGTTACCTCAGCTTTTCTCAATGGTGATCTGGAAGAGGAAGTATACATGACTCAACCAGAAGGGTTCAAAGTTAAAGGAAAAGAGCACTTGGTCTGCAGACTCAAACGCAGTCTCTATGGATTAAAGCAAGCACCAAGATGCTGGAACATGACTCTTGATCATCTGTTGAAGAACATGGGATTTGAACAAACCAAGAGTGACCTGTGTCTTTACATTAGCTCAGAAGGAGAATTATGTATAATAGCCGTCTACGTTGATGATATTCTACTTGCCACAAAAAGCAAGAAAAGAATGAAGGATGTGAAAAGCAAATTATCTGCTCAGTTTGAGGTTAAGGATCTTGGTGATTTACAATATCTCCTTGGTGTTTCAATCATTCAGAATCGTTCAGAAAAGTCAGTATGGATCGGTCAACCTGGCTATACTCTCAACATTTTAGAGAAATTTGGCTTGAAAGATGCCAAGCCAGTAGCAACACCAGTCTGTGTTGGCTCAAAGTTAGTTAAAACTACTGAAAGTGATGAACTAGTTGATGAAAATCTATATCAATCAGCAGTAGGAAGCTTACAGTATCTCTCAACAATGACCAGACCCGACATAACCTTTGCTGTATCGAATGTTGCTAAATATTGCTCAAAACCAACAAATGAGCACTGGACTGCAGTCAAGAGAATTCTAAGATATCTCAAAGGAACTCACAATTTTGGCTTGTTATACAAGAAGAGCAATTCAAGTAATTGTGAAGGTTTTTCTGATTCTGACTGGGCCGGTGATGTGAATGACCGTAAATCTACTTCAGGTTACATTTTTCAAGTTGGTGATACAGCAATAAGCTGGAGAAGTCGTAAGCAATCATGTGTAGCTCTTTCCACTGCTGAAGCAGAATATATTGCTTTGTCTCAGGCAGCACAAGAAGCCATATGGTTGAGACAACTGTACACTGATCTGCAAGGTGAACCACCTAAACCAATCACAGTCTATGAAGATAATCAAGCAGCTATCTGTCTATCTAAAAACCCACAAGGTCATGGAAGATCTAAACATATTGAGATCAAGTACCATTTTATTAGAGAGCAAGTCAACAAGAAGACCATTGAACTGAAGTACTGTCAAACGAGCAATATGGTAGCAGATATGCTGACAAAAGGATTAGGAAAGGAAAGATTTAAGAAGTTGCGAGAATTATCCGGACTACGTGAACAATCGAGTTTCAAGTGAGAAGGAGTATTGGAAATAGACACTTGTGAACTGATTGTTTGTCACTTATAATATTGTTTTGATAGTACTTAACCTTTGTATGATTAAGTCTAGAAGGTTCCTTTGCACATGTTACTGTAGAGCTTTCTAGAATTGTTTATATATATACTATATAAGTAATTGATTTTTTTGTTATTGTGGTTCTCTCTCGTACGCTGTCTTATTGTTTTTCATTGAAGTTAATTTGAGTTTGTTTTATGAGTTTTATCAGCTCATGATTTTAGTCATCCACTGCTGTAAACTCTAACATTTCCTATAATTATATAATGAACATCTGTATGCACAACATTTATGATCTCTATGTACATAATTATTATTACTAATAATTTAAAGGTTCTCCAAAAATGTACTTTTATAATATATATTAGAATATGAATTTCAATTGACTTTCATCATTAAAGAAAAGCAATCTAAAGTTCAATTTTTTGGCAACTATCAAAATATTCAATGTTATATTCATATAAAACAGGTTGTAGTTTTCATCAAACTTTAAGCATAATCTTTTAATAAATTTCCTTTTAATATTACAATAGTTTCTCAATTTAATTCTAGTGATAGAGCTAAGACGATAGTTGATAGATGCAGCATTTCAAGATCGACTAATTACTTACTGTAAAAAAGTTTATTTAATTAATATAAATGCTCATAATAATCTGGGATGCTCTGACTTGTGCATGTGTCAACTTAAGTGTTATTACTTAACATAATTCTGCAGACATAGCAATAATATTTGTCATTAATAAAATAAGTATCTATACCACTATATAGACTGACTTGATTTTTCTATTATGTATGATATTAGTGAATATTATGGACAAGCATGTTTACTAAAATAACTTAGACCAATCTGATATAATGGACAATCTATGACTATAATTTTAATTTGAAAAACAAAGTAGTATATTCAGCAATTATATCTACAATATAACTGTATGTATGTTATGTTCAAACATCCAGTTTACATAAAATAACAAAAGAAAATGTTAAACAAAATTATATATACAATAAATTGGCTGCATATACACATAGATGTAGAAGTATGTCAGTTAGTATACTCCAGTGACTGTCCCAACTCATTGTTATACTCTTCTTCCTGATCCATATATTTCTCATAATGTTCTTCAGCTATTAAATGTATGTTGACTTCATTCTCTCTCACACGTAACTTGTAACGCTTAGCTAGTACCAGAAACACAATCAGTATAATAAGAATGATCACACTCTTAGCTATGAAATAATAAACATTTTGGCATATTGCCTCTTGTTTACATGAAAATAGATATTTGCTGTTAATAGAGATAACATAACCAACACCACGTGCTGCATACCATAATCCAACCATCAATCCTCTCATTTCATGTGGAGACTGAGCTATTGTAAATGCTAAGGATGTTGGGAAAATCAAAGCAAATGCTATTCCATAAAAACAATGAGGTACAATAGCAGCTTTGTATGAGGTTGTGTCAAAAAGAAAATGATTCTTGCAAGCAAGCATTATAACAGAATATAATGTAGTAAATAATGAGAAAATTAGTCCAATTCCAATTCTTTTAAGCATACTTGGAATGTAATTATGAAAACAAGGATATATGATCAATTGATAGATAGAATTAAAAAAGAAGCTACTAAAGTATGTAATGCATTTTTGAACATAAAACATTCAAAAAATGACAACTCTTTATCTGATTTATAGTAACTGATCCATTTAACCTCCTCAGCACAGACAAGACCAACAATACAGATAAATAATGGTGCCAATCGCATAGCAACTATGACATTCTCTACCTGTTCCTCTGTGAATGGTCCACCATATTTTGCTTTTCCTAGTTCAAACCTGGAAGGATAATTCTCCTCCCAATAGGTCAAAGCACTACGATTCCTGGGATACTTGTTTTTCCTGGCATAATTGAGTACTTTAACAATCAATTTGACAGGATTGATGATGTGAGATGTGGTATCCAGCCAATGTTTGAAAATAAAGTTAGTGACAATGACAATAGAAACAGCCACACCTGATAACACATATGAGACAACGAAGAATTGATTTATCAAACATTGCAGAATTATGACAATAAAAAAAATTGCAGGTAAACTCAGTGAATGCCAATATATAATAGCACTTAGTTTGTCACCTGAAGCACCAATTGCTTGATCAATGTTAAATTGGACAATATTTGATTGTACACATGAGTATCCAATCACTTGTAGCGAATACCCAACACCACTTAATATAAGAAATAGCACATTTTGATGTAAAAAATTCTTGATGTTATAACACAAACCAGCAGTCAGCCATGACAAAAATGTTAGATATACACCAGTAATGATAGATGTATACCTACCTACTTTTACATCAGCAAGCAGACCAAAGAAAGGAAATAAAAGGAAAAAAAGACAATATCCAATATCAAAGACAATGTGATGACCATCACTATTACCATCATAAAGATTTGCTGCAAAACTTTGAATGAAAGTTAAATGAACATTCATAGAGACATCCCAAAAAATAACAATCAGTATTGATCGAGAGTTGACTAAAAATCTTAACATAGTCCAAAAACGTATAGTTAGATAAGTAGTTGGACTAAAGATAGTGATAATCAAAGAAATCAAATGTCTTTACTTTCAATATAAACATTAGTAATGCTTATATTGACAACAACTTACGCAATATTTAAACAAACATTCTTGATATGTTTATCTTTCACATCACACATGTAAGATAAACAACTAAACCTTTGACGCATTGGATAATTCCCAGACGTCATACATTCTAATAATAATAATAATAATAATAATAATAATAATAATAACAATAATAATAATAATAATAATAATAATTTGGTAGATAACGCAATTGGGTGGATCACGTGATGGCGAAATTAAATTTCCCTCAAGGCATAACACACTGTTAGTGGAAGACGACGCCTCGGAAATGATGTAACATTTTCAAATAAAGCTTTCTAACTTTATTTTAAACTGTAAAGGAGTCAGTACGGTGGATTAACGAATAAGTCTGTTCTTATGTACGACTACACGTAAGTCAGAGCCACATTTGTTTATCATTGTCTACTTTATATTGTGTTGACGTCATACCTGAGTAATAACTAGAAAGAATAATAAAGTACCATATAGGTTGTCTATATATTGTAGTATGAATACAAGTGATTATATATGTAATAGATTTAGTTATTGAACTGTTGAAGAGTGTAAGTATCTAAAAATATAATATTTGGTGTGCTACTGTAAGAAACAGTCATCACTCATCCCAGCATGGCAGAGGTCTACACTGTAATCTTGACAATACCACTAAGTATCTTTTCTCATTTCATAGGTGTAGCAGTAGCAACACTTGTAACATTTCTTGTTTAGTTTCTGTAGGAAGTGACTCTGGCAAAATTTTTCAGTGGTAACATACATGGATGGCAATCGGATTTTCGACGATTGTATGACCTGATAAGTTGAATTGAAAGGTTGAGGCAAAAAAAATAATTATCTTGTGAAATGATAGTTCGGAATGTTTTTCAATACCCATATATGGAGAAGGTAAGCATATTTTCCTTGTGAGTATCTTAAATACAATGTTGGGCTTCCTTTTCCCATGCAGGTACCTTGTTTGTTTTCTGTACAATCAAAAATGATTCTGAAAAGAAGAGGAAAAAAGTGTAAATTGGAAATGTTGGTCAAATGTGGTCTTGTTGGAGCAATAAATGGAATTGGAACAACTACAACAGTTTTTAGTTCATTGAAACATTTGTTTATTTTCCAACAAGGTGTGAAGTAGCCAATCAAATAAATCTGATAATAGTTGTGGTAGAAGAAATAGATCCAGAGTTATCATGTGAGCAGCTAATAATGAAAGTAAAAAAATGCATATGTTGTTCTTTACATTTAATTACCCAAGATCACCATTTGCAAGATTAAACTTGTTGTGTTTGTTAATGATATCATTATGCCTGTTTTAAAGTTACAAATTTATCTTATGAATTCTTATTTATTACTTAGGTTCACCATCTTTTTTACCATCATCCTTATAAAGACGAAATTTCTCGTCACTGCAGAAGTTGATGAGAAATTGTCGTATTCAAGTTAAACACATTCTACAATAAGAGGATTGTTTATCTTTCATCTATGTTATGTAAAATAAGCAAAAACGTGCTTACATTTAACATACTTTATTTAAAGATGAGCGTATCTCTCATATTATAAGATTATAACTTTATGTTTTATACACTTACCTTGTCTCAAGTTTTAAACTTGATAACATTTATAGAAAATAGACACATTATTAATGTTTATACTGAAAGTAAAACAATCAATTTCTTTTTGTATAACATTCAACTATTGAACTTATCTTGTTCTCATAATAAAGATTAGTTGATTATCTTTCATGTGTGATATGAAAGCTATGTTTTATCATTTTATCATTCGTTAAGATTAACATGTAATATGTTACATTAGTAATGTTTATATTGAAAGTAAAGACATTCGATTTCTTTGATTATCACTATCTTTAGTCCAACTACTTATCTTACAATACGTTTTTGGACTATGTTAAGGTTTTTAGTCAACTCTCGATCAATACTGATTGTTATTTTTTGGGATGTCTCTATGTATGTTTATATAAGTTTCATTCAAAGTTTTGCAGCAACTCTCTATGATGGTAATAGTGATGGTCATCACATTGTCTTTGATATTGGATACTGTCTTTTTTTCCTTTTATTTCCCTTCTTTGGTCTGCTTGCTGATGTAAAAGTAGGTAGGTATACATCTATCATTACTGGTGTGTATCTAACATTTTTGTCATGGCTGACTGCTGGTTTGTGTTATAACATCAAGAATTTTTTACATCAAAATGTGCTATTTCTTATATTAAGTGGTGTTGGGTATTTGCTACAAGTGATTGGATACTCATGTGTACGATCAAATATTGTCCAATTTAACATTGATCAAGCAATTGGTGCTTCAGGTGACAAGCTAAGTGCTATTATATACTGGCATTCACTGAGTTTACCTGCAATTATTTGTATTGTCATAGTTGTACAATGCTTGATAAATCAGTTCTTTGTTGTGTCATATGTGTTATCAGGTGTGGCTGTTTCTATTGTCATTGTCACTAACTTTCTCTTTAAACATTGGCTGGATACTACATCTTACATTGTCAATCCTGTCAAATTGATTGTTAAAGTACTCAACTATGCCAGGAAAAACAAGTATCCCAGGAATCGTAGTGCTTTGACTTATTGGGAGGAGAATTACCCTTCCAGATTAGATCTAGGAAAGGAAAAATATGGTGGACCATTCACAGAGGAACAGGTGGAAAATGTAAAGGTAGTCACGCGTTTGACACCATTATTTATCTGTATTGTTGGTCTTTTTTGTGCTGAGGATGTTAAATGGAATAGTTACTATAAATCAGATGAAGAGTTGTCATTTTTTGATTGCTTTATGTTCAAAAATCAATTGCATACTTTAGTAACTTCACTTTTAATTCTCTTCTATCAATTGATCATATATCCTTGTTTTCACAGTTACATTCCAAGTATGCTTAAAAGAATTGGAGTTGGACTGGTTTTCTCATTATTTACTACAATATATTCTGTTGTAATGCTTGCTTGTAAAAATCATTTTCTTTTTGATACAACCTCATACAAAGCTACTATTGTATCTCATTGTTTCTATGGAATAGCATTTGCTTTGATTTTCCCAACATCCTTAGCATTTACAATAGCTCAATCTCCACATGAAATGAGAGGATTGATGGTTGGATTATGGTATGGAGCACGTGGTATTGGTTATATTATCACTATTAACAGCAAATATCTATTTTCATGTGAAGAAGAGGCAATATGCCAAAGTGTTTATTATTTCATAGCTAAGAGTGTGATCATTCTTATTATACTGATTGTGTTTCTGGTACTAGCTAGCCGTTACAAGTTACGTGTGAGAGAGAATGAAGTAAACGTACATTTAATAGCTGAAGAACATTATGAGAAATATATGGATCAGGAAGAAGAGTATAATAATGAGATGGGACAGTCACTTGAGTGTACTAACTGACATATTTCTACATCTATGTGTATATACAGCTATATCTACTGTATATATCATTTTTGTATAACATTACATTTTCTTTTGTTATTTTATATAAACTGGACGTTTGTACATAACATAACATACAGTTAATTTGTTGATATAATTGCTGAAAATACTACTTTTTTTCAAATGAAAATTATAGTCATAGATCATCTATCATTTCAGATTGGTTATTTTAGTAAACATAGTTGCCATAATATTCACAAATGTCATAATCGTAAAATCAAGTCAGTCTTTATAGTAGTATAGATACTTATTTTATTAATGACAACTATTATTGCTATGTCTAAAGAATTAAAGTAAGTAATTACACTAAGTTGACACATGCACAAGTCAGAGCATCCCAAATTATGAGAATTTATAGTTATATTATTAAATAATCTTTTTTATAAGTAAGTAAGTAGTTGATCTTGAAACGTTGCATCTATCAACTATTGTCTTAGCTCTATCACTAGAATTATATTATGAAACTATCCTAATTATTAACAGGCTTTTAGTAAAGGTTTCTGCTTAAGTTTGGAGTAAACTCCAAGTAGTTTTTATATCAATGTAACATTGAATATTTTGATAGAACAAATTGAACTGTAGATTGCTTTTCTTAAATGATGGAAGTCAATCGAAATTCATATTCCAATGTATATGATAAAGATACACTTTTGGAGAACCTTTAAATTATTAGTAATAATAATTATGTCCATAGAGATCATAAACGTTGATTATACAGATGTTCATATTAATTGTATTTACATTATCCTGTATTCTTTTAACTATATTTTGGTTAAAAGGATGCTACTATGATATTAAGATGTTATGTAAACATAATAAGAGAAGCCAAAACATACAACGATAATGAATATTGACATTACCATATAAGGGTGCATAAAACATGTCTTATCTTATGAGAATATCATGGTAGCCCAAAAGTGACAAGCAGAGTGGCTGAAATCTTGTATTCACAAAAATATCTCATGTACTGAAAATATATTTCACACATCCCACTGTGTTGTCGTCTATAACATTCTCTTATATTGTGAACGATAATTGATTCTAATACATAGATTAGTTATATATTTAATACATCAGAAATACTTATACATGATGATTCATTATATCATGTATGACAATAGATTTGCATCCACAGCATTAAAAATATCCTACTTATAAAAAATATCTTCAAAGAAATTGAAGTAACAACCTAACAACTTGAGACTGCATGCATCAAGCATAAAAAGAATGTAATTATCAAAGTAAGTTAATAAATCGATTAGTTTGAAATTAAAATTGTCACCTTCTGATAATAATCATTTTATTAAATGCTACAAAGTTTTAATTAATTGTTAATGAACATTATTAGTTATAATTTAGTTATTATTATAGATTAATTGATGCACAAGTTTTCCTTCTGGGCTGCCATAGTTTATTTTTCACATTTTTTTTGTATATGATCAAATTTTTTTAAGCCTGGATCAGTACTGCTATTTATTCTCTGGGATTTCTACATGTTTGCTCATTTGACTTTAGTAGATGTTTTGCAACAACTAATTATGCTGAACTTGATGATGCTAATAATAACCTTGTCTTTGACATTGGATATTGTCTTATATCGTTTTTAATTTCCCTTATTTGGTCTATTTGCTGATGTAAAAGTAGGTAGATATACATCTATCATTACTGGTGTGTATCTGTTATTTTTATCTTGGATGGTTGTTGGCATGGCTTTCATTATAATCACTTTTTCACATTATAATGTAATGTATTATATAATAAATTGTGCTGCATATTTGTTACAAGTGATTGCTTTCTCATGTATACGATCATATATTGCTTGATCAAGCAATTGGTGCTTCAGGTGGTGAACTAAGTGTTACTATATATTGGCACTCATTGAGTGTTCCTGCAATTTTTTGGTATTGCAGTAATTGTGCAATGCTTGATAAATCAGTTTATCATTATGTCATATGCATTATTAGGTTGGCTATCTCTACAGATATTGTCACTAACTTTCTCTTTGAACATTGGGTGGATACTACATCTCACATTGTCAATCCTGTCAAATTGATTCTTAAAGTACTCAACTATGCCAGGAAAAACAAGTATCCCAGGAATCATAGTGCTTTGACCTATTACAAGAGAATTACCCTTCCAGGTTGGACATAGGTAAAGAAAAAGGTAAAAAATATGGTGGACCATTCACAGAGGAACAAGTAGAGAATGTGAAAGTAGTCACGCATTTGACACCATTATTTATCTGTATTATTGGTCTTGTTTGTGCTGATGATGTTAAATAGATTAATTACTATAAATCAGATGAACAATTGTCATTTTTGATTGCTTTATATTAAAAAATACATTGCCTTCTTTAGTAGCATCCCTTTTAATTCTCTTCTATCAATTAATCCTTCTCTAAAGACCATATAGAGAATGTCATTGTAGTCATGTGATTGACACCATTATTTACTTCTGTAACTGGTCATTTTTAATTGCTTTATGCTTTAAATTTAAATATTTACTTTAGTAGTTTCATTTTTAATTCTCTTCTATCAATTAATTATATCCTTGTTTTCACAACTACATTCAAAGTATGCTTAAAAGAATTGGAGTTGGACTAGTTTTCTCATTATTTGCAACAATATATTTTGTCATAATTTTTGTAAGTAAAGACCATTTTTTGACACATTGTATATAAAGTTTTTATAGTATCTCAGGTTTTGCATGGAATATCACACGCCTTAATTTCACACATCCTTAGATTTACAATAGCTCAATCTCCACAAGAAATGAGAATGGACTGTGGAATGCAGCATTAGGTATTGGTTATACTATTAATCTTAACATGAAATATTGATTCATACATCTTCTATTATTTCATAACTATGAGTATAACATCAATATGCACAAATCAAATTAAAAAGGAAAGTATTATCCATGACATTATTGTAGTGTTCATGATTGTTATTTTAAATCATTAATGACATTTGTATGGTGTATTATAGTATGCATACAAATGTATGTGTCTTCATTATCCTGAATTCTTTTAACATCAATTTTGATTAAATTGGTACATCAACAGATCATATAGATTATAATATATTTGATATAATGGATATGATGATGCTGATATATACATTATAGCAAACTACAAATCCATTTTTTCTATTTTATGTCAATGAATGAGATTCAGAGGATAATGCTATCATAATAACATGATAAATTTGAAGAAGGCAAAACAGATGATGTAATGAATAGGGATTACCATATGACAGTTCCAAATATCTCTCGTAATGTTCCTCAGTTATTAAATGTATATTGACTTCATTTTCTCTCACACGCAATTTATAACGTTTAGCTAGTATCAGGAACACTATAAAGATTATGAAAACAATCAGACCTTTCAGTAGATGAAAGTAAATGTTTTGACAATATAATTCGCCTTCACACGATGAGAATGTGTATTCGCTAATATAATTAATAGCTAAACCAAGTCCTGTTGCAGTATATGATAGCCCAATCATAAATCCTCTCATTTCTTGTGGAGACTGAGCTACTATAAATTCAGTATATGTAGGAACAATTAAAATGTTAGAAATTGCACTCAAAAATTGTAAGATGACATACTGAATAGTGTCAGTATTGACATGATTTTTAGCGATTAAAAGAATGAACTGGGAAATTGGAGTTGATACTGCAAATGCCAATCCTAAACCAACTCTTTTTAGCATACTAGAAATGCACTTACAAGATCATCGATAGATAATAAGCTGATAAAGAAATAGGAAAACTGCAGTGACTAAATTAGTTATCATATTTTTAGATAGAGCTCATGAAAAAAATGGAGAATCTTTTTCAGTTGTAACATGAGAAAATTAACTCGTCCATTTAACGTCGTCAAATAAATGAACTCCTACTATACAAATGAGCAATGGAATCAGTTGTACAACAGTCTTGACATTTTCTACTTGCTCCTCATTGAAAGGTCCTCCATATTTCTCTTTACCCAAATCTAGCCGTGAAGGATAGTTTTCCTCACAGTAAAATGAACATGTGTCACATTTTAAAAGAAAATTTCTTTATATTAACACATATGGTGTGTTATATCATGTTTTAAATCACCATTCATCAATTTCTTTGCGTATATCTAACAATTTAGTTTTAAACATTTTGAATACTCATCTAAACATTTTAAAGAAAACTTTTTGATGAAGTCACAATCAGCACAAATAATTGTTCTCTGGGATATCTCTATTTATGCTCATATAAGTTTGATTAGAGGTTATGCAGCAAGTAACTATGCTACAGCTAATGATGAACTCATAACCTTGACTTTGATATTAGATATTGCTCTCTTTTCTTTATATTTCGTTTATTTTATGCATTTGCTGATATTGAAGTATGTATACATCTATCATTACTGGTGTGTATCTGTTATTTTTATCATGGATGATTACTGGATTGGCTTTTATCATAAGACATCTGTTGTTCACTTATTCATTGATTTTGTTTTTTTTTCAATTTAACGTATAATTAGAATATATAAAAAAAGAACTCATTCTCTTAAATCATCTGAGCCTGAGAATCTTTATCTATCACAACCCGGGAAAGACTCATACATATTTTGGTCCACCGAACCGGATAGACTCTTAGAAGCACTTTGTTTTTGGTCCTTCCCTGGAAACGTTGTCGTTCGCTATGTTGTTGTCAAAAGCACGTGCTCACAACATTTGGTATCTCGTACTCGAGGATGACCGAAGCTGCTATATCAAACGGAAGGAAGAAAAGGGGAACTGTCAAGGCATCTATCACTCGTCTTCTAACTCACGTTGGAGATCTTGAAACGGCAGTCGATCAAGCAGACACGCTTGACCACGCCCAACGTTCTCTTATCAATATGGAAACTCTAAACTCTGAGTATAAGGTCCACCATTTCGCACTTATTGATCTTATAGAAGATGAAACCATTTTACAAAGAGAACAAGAGAACTTAGATAATCATGACGATATCGTATCCGACTTATCTGTACGCATACAGAGGCTAATCAACTCTTGCACTAGAGCAACCATGGGTCCTGATATATGCAAGACTTCCTCACGCAGACTTAAACGCTTGCAAAAGAACTTGTCATCTGTTCGTGACAAAATTGAGGAACTATCCGATGGTCCTGAAGATGTGTGTTGCCTCAAACAACATGAAGAGCAATTAGCAGATTACAAGAAAGAGCTTGCTGACCTTCAAACTCAACTACTTTCTCTCCACATTTCAGACGATGACGAATTATATTAGTAGTCAAACATTCTGTACTTCAAGATGTGCTCTTTGACTGCTCTCTAAAGATAAAGGAGTTGCTGTTAGTAACTTCAACTTCATCACCATCATCTAATTCCTCAAACAACAAGGGAGTAAAACACCCAAAATTAGATGTGCCAACATTTGATGGAAACATTTTGAATTGGAAGTGTTTCTGGGAACAATTTTGTATTTCCGTGCATGATCGTCCTAATCTCTCATAAGCAGAGAAATTAGTCTATCTTCACCATGCTCTCAAGGACGGATCAGCGAAACATGCCATAGAAGGTCTCTCACAATCTGATGAACATTATATGGAAGCAATTGACTGTCTCAAGACTCGATATGATAGACCTCGCCTTCGCCATCAAGCTCATGTTCGTGTGATACTCAACGCTCCCACGCTCAAAGATGGTAGCAGTAAGGAGTTAAGACAACTTCATGACACTGTTCAACAGCACTTGTGTGCTCTCAGGTCAATGGGTTATGAACCCTCTGGTCCCTTCATTACCTCTGTGTTGGAATAAAATTAGACACAAACACCATGTTCGAGTGGCAGAAGCACAGTCAAGATTGTGTAGATGTTCCACACTATCAAGAACTCCTATATTTTATTGATCTTTGAGCTCAAGCTTCTGAAAGTTCAGTCTCTGACACTTTAAAAAAACAGTCCAAAGATGAACAATTACCTATAAGGAGACTTAACAATCAAATCACTTCGATGGTTGCTAACACCGTTGATAGTCACTCTAATTACTGTATCCTTTGTAAACCCGATAAGCATCCACTATATACTTGTTCATGATTCAAATTGATGAATCACAATCAGAAAGTATCAATTATCAAACCAAATAATCTTTGTATGAATTGTCTTGGAATAAATCACTTTGTTAGAGAATGCAAATCCAATCACAAATGTAAACGATGTAAGAGACCACATCACACTCTTTTACATGAGGATTCTCCTAAGAATACTCCTTCAGCACTCCCTGATGACAGCCCTTCAAACCCTGTCACATCACATACTGCAGTGAATGCAGGTCTCAAATTAAGTTCGCTCTTAAGGACTTGTCGAATTTTGGTTGTTTCTCCCAATGGGTCATCATCAGAAGCAAGAGCTTTATTGGACAGTGCTTCATCTGCTTTTTTCATATCTGATCATTTGGCTCGAATGCTCAATCTTCCTCACTCGAACCGGAACACATATATAACTAGTATTGCAGGTTTATCGCACAAGTCACCCACACAATCTATCACTAACTTTGTTGTATCTCCTTCCAGGTCCCCATCCCCGAGAATCCAGGTATCAGCAATCATCGTACCTCAAGTCACCTGTGACTTACCTCTTCACTCAGTTCCCTTTGACCTCAAGTGGGATCATCTGTCAGATCTTCAATTGGCTGATCCTGATTTTGGGGGACCTGGAAGGATCGATGTCCTACTTGGAATTGCAATCTTCACTAATGTGCTGGCTGGCGGTCTGGACCACTTGGTTCTCATTCTGCTTTCGAGACCAGTTTCGGATGGGTGCTTGCTGGTAATATTGACATAATCATCCCTGCTCATATCGCAACTCATACCTCTGTCATTTCTGGTGACGACATTATTTGCATGTTTTGGGAAATTGAGGAATCCCCAAACTCTGAACTAGCACTCTCATTGGATGAGCAAGCAGTAGTGCATCACTTCAAAGTTAACCATCATTGTAATAATGAAGGAAGATTCATATTTCCTTTACTCAAGCGGCCGGACTCAAAGCCAATCGGTGAATCAAGATCTCAAGCCATGAGAAGATTTATCTCTCTTGAACGTTCACTTTGATCAAAAAATCAGTTTGAAGGCTTCAAGAAAGTCATGGACGAATACTTTGATCTTGGCCACACTGAACCAATACCAATTTCTGACATGGAGAAACCTCCTCACGAAGTATTCTATCTCCCCATGCATGCAGTTTACAAAGATTCAAGTTCAACCATGAAGATCAGGGTTGGTTTGATGCATCTGCTAAATTTGATTCTGGTATATCTCTAAATGACACTCTATTTGTTGGTCCAACAGTTCATTCCACCCTCCTTGATGTATTACTTCATTTTTGACTTCATCAAATTGCACTCATAGCTGATGTCAGCAAAATGCATCAGGCAATTGAACTCACTGAGCCTGATCGTGATCTCCACAGATTTGTCTGGAGAACTAACCCTCAAGAGACATTACAAGATTATAGGATGACTAGAGTCACTTTTGTTGTAGCCGCCTCCTTCTTTGCTGCTAACATATTGATAAAACAAAATGCTTTAGATTTTGATCATGAGTTTCCTCTAGCAGCTAAGGTCATCGACGAATCATTTTATGTAGATGATTGTCTGACCGGTGCAGACACAGTAGAAGAACCAATAGAATTACAAACACAGCTTCGATCAGTCTTTTTGAAGTGTGATTTTTTACTCAGGAAATGGAACTCTAACAATACACTCATACTTGAATCAATCCCTCCGGAGCTTCAAGACCCTCGAGTGATACACACTATTAACAATATGTCGGAAGCCGAAGGCAGACATCCAATTCCAAATCTTCTTTCCATTGCTCATTGAAGTAAAGCGTGAAGCAGAGCACTGTGAGCTGTCTCTTAGAATGGACCGAAGCGACATGTTTCAGGTTAGTACGGAAGCCGCAGACGGACATTCCAATTTCTATTTCCTATATCTTCCATGCACTTTTGCGTATGAAAAAATCCCAATTAACAGCCAATTTCTTGAGTTTAATTTCTTATATGCCATTTCTAGGCTTTTCTTGTTACTTAATAAAACATGGAGCACGAATACCACAAACCATCTCTTAGAATCGAGCCTTAGCAAGATGTTTCCAGTTGGGTTTGGTTCCTGATTTTCTTTGTATATTGGATTTGGAACCCATCAAATGCATCTTTAATTAGAATATAAGGTTTGCTAAGAAATTGGAAAAAGGAATAGGAATGTCCGTCTGAGGCTTCCATAGCTTCCATGTATAGATGATACACGTTCCAGTTTCTAAACTTGTAGACACACAATGGTATTTCCATCATTCTATAATTCGCTCAATTTCATAAGTTGCTAATAATGTTGTATTGTACTGTAAATAGACACGACTATGCAGATGTAGTCCTGTGCATAATTATTATATTGTATGACAATTGACTCTGCCTCTGAAGTACAAAAAAGTAATGTCCTCACTTTTTTCAATCATAATATAATCAAACTATGGAAGTAATACTATGGTATTCAGTGTCAGATGAAGTGGTTTATAGAATAAATGATGCAATATATATATATAATGTTATGTTTATCTTTCACAAAAAGTTTAGATGTTATAATCCAGTTCTAATCAATACAATTCGTTTTCCTGTCTCCTTTGCCAACTCTAGCTTATATCTTATCTGAACTTCAAGTTTCCTGACTAAATTTCCCCTCTCACTCTCCTCTCTCTGAAACGTTTGTTACTCTTTGACGAACTTAAGTTTGCTACCCACTTCCATGCATTTCTCCATACTAAACCTCTTATGTAATGAACAAGTCCTAGAATGTAATTTTCTTAAATGGTTATAACAACAGAAGACTGACAAATAGAACAGAAATGAGAGCTATTTATATGAAATGATGACTTAGTTCTAGAAAGTTCTTAGAGACCAGGTTCTACAAATAGAAAAGCATACACTATTATTATTATACAGAGTACATACACAGTTCATAAATAAGCATAGCATTTGTGAAAAAATATATAAATTCTAAATCCTCTTAACTGAAGAAATAAACTGAGGATTACAAACTGAAATGTCACAAATTAAGATACTTCTTATACCATTTGTCATTCTTTTATTTTAAAACTTTATCGTCTTGACAAATATGCATACCTGAATGTTATGTCAAACATTGCTACCTCTATTTAACATATATGTTGTTACATTTCTAAAAGTAATGACAATCCATTTGTTAGTAATACAAACATCTCTATTAATTATGTTTTTGCTGATTTCACTCAAAACTGATATATGATGTATGTTCATTGAGAAGTATGATACAATCATGGGTAGTGTTAGTCACTCTTATATTTCTTTGTAATAAAATTATGCAGAGCACCCGACTTTTGTCATTTATTGACATATAGTCTAAAATTATTTGATGAGCATGTGTGTCAGTCATCTACAATTATTGGTGGTTAATTGCCCCTGTTGCCCCTACTTGTTCCTACTGTATACATTGAGTAGGCCAAACAGTATTTGATTGTGAACAGGGATATTATCATATTTAAGTTGAACACATTGTACAATAACAGGATTGTTTATCTTTCATCTATGTTATGTAAGATAAACCAAAATGCTTACATTTGATAAACTTTATGTTAAATGTAAACATATTTTGTACTAATAATGAAAAATAATTACCTTTGAATTTTGTATGCTTTGTGTTGTCTCAAGTTTCAATCTTTTACTAACGTTTATAGCATTACTAATGCTTACACTGAAAACAAAATAATTAATTTCTTTTAGTATAGTATTCAACTATTAAACTTATCTTGTTCTCATTACATAATAAAAGTTAATTGTTTATCTTTCATGTGTACTGTGAAAGATAATCATATTAAGAAGAATGTTTGTTTAAATATTCAGTAAGTTGTTGCCAATCAATCCTTAAGGATGACATTCCTATAATACAGTAATAATTATGTTACATTACTAATGTTTATATTGAAAGTAAAGACAATCGATTTCTTTGATTATCACTCTCTTTAGTTCAAGTACTTATCTAACAATACGTTTTTGGACTATGTTAAGATTTTTAGTCAACTCTCGATCAATACTGATTGTCATCCTCTGGGATGTCTCTATGTATGTTCATTTAATTTTCATTCAAAGTTTTGCAGCAAGTCTCTATGATGGTAATAGTGATATTCATCAGATTGTCTTTGATTTTGGATACTGTCTTTTTTTTCCTTTTATTTCCCTTCTTTGGTCTGCTTGCTGATGTAAAAGTAGATAGGTATACATCTATAATTACTGGTGTATATCTAACATTTTTGTCATGGCTGACTGCTGGTTTGTGTTATAACATCAAGACTTTTTTACATCAAAATGTGCTATTTCTTATATTAAGTGGCATTGGGTATTCACTACAAGTGATTGGATACTCATGTCTACGATCAAATATTGTCCAATTTAACATTGATCAAGCAATTGGTGCTTCAGGTGACAAGCTAAGTGCTATTATATTGTATTGGCACTCACTGAGTTTACCTGCAATTTTTAGTATTGTCATAATTGTACAATGCTTGATAAATCAGTTCTTTGTTGTGTCATATGTGGTATCTGGTGTGGCTGTGTCTATTGTCATTGTCACTAACTTTCTTTTTAAACCTTGGGTGGATACTACATCTCACATTGTCAATCCTGTCAAATTGATTGCTAAAGTACTCAATTATGCCAGGAAAAACAAGTATCCCAGGAATCGTAGTGCTTTGACCTATTGGGAGGAGAATTATCCTTCCAGGTTAGAACTAGGAAAAGCAAAATATGGTGGACCATTCACAGAGGAACAGGTAGAGAATGTCATAGTTGCTATGCGATTGGCACCATTATTTATCTGTATTGTTGGTCTTGTCTGTGCTGAGGAGGTTAAATGAATCAGTTACTATAAATCAGATAAAGAGTTGTCATTTTTTTAATGTTTTATGTTCAAAAATGCATTACATACTTTAGTAGCTTCTTTTTTAATTCTATTCTATCAATTGATCATATATCCTTGTTTTCATAATTACATACCAAGTATGCTTAAAAGAATTGGAGTTGGACTAATTTTCTCATTATTTACTACAATATATTCTGTTGTGATGCTTGCTTGTAAGAATCATTTTCTTTTTGACACAACCTCATACAAAGCTACTATTGTATCTGAATGTTTCTATGGAATAGCATTTGCTTTGATTTTCCCAACATCCTTAGTATTTACAATAGCTCAATCTCCACATGAAATGAGAGGATTGATGGTTGGATTATGGTATGCAGCACGTGGTATTGGTTATATTATCACTATTAACAGCAAATATCTATTTGCATGTAAACAAGAGACAATATGCCAAAGTGTTTACTATTTCATAGCTAAGAGTGTGATCATTCTTATTATACTGATTGTGTTTCTGGTACTAGCTAAGCGTTACAAGTTACGAGTGAGGGAGAATGAAGTAAATGTACATTTAATAGCTGAAGAACATTATGAGAAATATATGGATCAGGAAGAAGAGTATAACAATGAGTTGGGACTGTCACTTGAGTGTACTAACTGATATATTTTAATATCTATGTGTATATGCAGCTATATCTACTGTATATATAATTTTTGTATAACATTATATTTTCTTTTGTTTATTTTATATAAAGTGTACGTTCGAGCATAACAGTTAGATTGTTGATATAATTGCTGAATATACTACTTTGTTTTTCAAATGAAAATTATAGTCATAGATTGTCCATTATATCAGATTGGTCTAAGTTATTTTAGTAAACATGCTTGTCCATAATATTCACTAATATCATAGAAAAATCAAGTCAGTCTATATAGTAGTATAGATACTTATTTTATTAATGACAAATATTAGTTGATATTGAAACGTTGCATCTATCAACTATTGTCTTAGCTCTATAACTAGAATTATATTATGAAACTATCCTAATTATTGACAGCAATTTAGTAAAAGTTTCTGCTTAAGAAAAGAGACTTGCAATTGCTAATATAATGTAGAAGTATTGAGGCCTGACTTGCTAGAACACAATCAAAAGTACATGGCTTGTACTATATTAGTGTGAGTAGGCAAAGCATAACATGAAGATTTTCTCTGAAGTATCTCATTTAAATGATAATAGAATTTTTGCAGCAATTAATTATGCTAAAGTTAACAGTCATGCTCACGACATTGTCTTTGATATTGAATAATGTCCTTCAATTTTTGATAATTATCATTGGGGTACAATTTGTAAGAACAATCTAGCATTAATTGTATTTTCATTTGTATTCTTTTAAATACATTTTGGTTAAAAAGAATGCTATTATGATATTAAGATGTTAAATAAACATAAATAGAGAAGCCAAAACATACATTGATAATAAATAGTGACATTACCATATAAAGGTGTATGAAACATGTCTTATCTTATGAGAATATCATGGTATCCAAAACTGACAAGCAGAGTGGCTAAAAATCTCATCTTCACAGAAATATCTCGTGTACTGAAAATTTATTTCACACATGCCACTGTGTTGTCATCAATAACATTTTTTTATAATGTGTACGACAATTGATTTTAATACACAGATTAGTTATATATTTGATTCATCAGAAATACTTATACATGATGATTCATTATATCATGTATGACAATAGATTTGCGTCCACAGCATTGAAAATATCCTACTTATAAAAATATCTTCAATAAAATTGAAGTAACAACCTAAAAAAGGGGGTGTTCTCATGACAAAAAGGCTGAACTTAACTTTAAATTTGAATTTCTCTCTATGACATTACAACTTGAGACTGCATACATGAAGCATAAAAAGAATGTAATTATCAAAGTAAGTTAATAAATTTATAAGTTTGAAATTAAAATTGTTACATTCTGATAATAATCATTTTATAAAATGCTATAAAGTTTTAATTAATTATTAATAAACATTTTTAGTTATAATTTAGTTATTATTATAGATTCATTGATGCACAAGTTGTCCTTCTGGGCTGCCATAGTTTATCTTTCACATTTCTTGTGTATATGATAAATATATCAAAAACAAAGTCTTTATAAATATGTAACATAGTTGCACTAATAAGAATATATGTTTGCACTAATAAGAATAAATGTTTACTGGTTTTTTCATTATTTACAATGATATATTTTGTCATAATTCTTGCTTGCAAAAATCATCTTCTTATTGACCCATTCTCATATAAAGTTTTCATTGTATCTCAAGCTTGTATGGAATATCGTTCACTTTAATTTTTCCAACATCCTTAGAGTTCACAATAGCTCAGTCACTACATGAAATGAGAAGTTTAATGGTGGGACTGGGGTATGCAGCATTTGGTATTGGTTATACTATTAATGTTAACATGAAATATCGATTTAACATATTGTATTATTTCATAACAATGAGTGCTCTTATTCTTATTATACTTATAGTGTTCCTAATACTAGCTAAATGTTACAAGTTATGTGTGAGAGAAAATGAAGTGAATATACATAGATCAGGACATAAAGTATACTAATGAGATGGGACACTCATTTGAGAGTACCAGTTCAAATTTAAAAAAATGTATTCATATACATACAGCTATATATATATATATTATATATATATTTATATTGTATTTATAACTCATCTAAATGTTTGGACATCCTCATTTATGTTTTGAATAAATTATGCATGGTTTTAACTTTTTATATATTGTATTAATGTCGTTACTCTGTTGATATTATCAATTAATATACCATTTTGTTTTTTTTATCAAATTAGAAATCATTATGTTATATACTTTATTGTCTTAGATACTTCATTATGTTAGATTGGTCTAAGTTATATTAAAAGTTTTTTTTTGCATAATGTGATAATATTTCCATCAGTTATAATGGGTATAATTATGAGAGAGATATGGAACAGGAAGTTATATACAGGAGAGAAATGAGACTATCAATAGAGGGTATTAACTGACATAATTATGTTTTATTTCTCTATATTTTTACATAATTATAACTATAATTCCAGGTAGTTATAATAAAAACAATTTTTTCTTTGTTTTTATGATGATACAGTATTGACAAAGAAAGTCTTAACTTTATAAAGTCTTAAAACAATGATATCAGAAAATAATATCAATATGCACAAATCAGATTAAAAAGAAACAATATTATTCATTACAATAATGTAGTGTTCATAAACCCAAGGTTTAATGATTGCTATTTAAATCATTAATGACATTTGCATGGTGTATATAGTTTTCATTATCCTGAATTCTTTTAACATCAATTTTAATTAAATTGGTACATTGACAGATCATATAGATTATAATATATTTGATATAATGGATGTGATGTTGATATATACATTATAGCAAACTACAAGTCCTTATTTTTTATTTTATGTCAATGAATGAGATTCAGAGGATAATGCTATCATAATAACATGATAAATTTGAAGAAGGCAAAACAGATGATGGTAACGAATAGGGACATTACCAATGACATCATATGACAGTGAAACATATCTTAGAAGAATAAAATGAAATGTTTTTACCTTTCACATTTATTGTAAATGACAAAGATATCAAAAACAAAATCTTAATATAATATACTTGCACAAATATGAATAGATGTTTGCAATTAGTAGTGTTGTGTGCAGCTTCAATATTTTCTTAATACTTATATTGAAAGCAAGATCTCATTCATTCAATTACTTACAGTCTAACTAGTTATTAAATTGTTGTAGTTAGAAATGTAATAAGTAGTTTTGTAAACATTTTTTGGGAAAATTGTCAAGATATTTGATCATGTCTTTCTCTATCAGCACTGCTAATTTTTCTCTGGGATGTGTCTATGTATGTTCTAGTAGTTTTGTTAAAAATTTTGAAGCAAATAAAATGTCAAAGTTAATGATGATACACATAACCTTGTCCTTGATATTGGATATTGTCATATGTTCTTTTTATTTCCATTATTTGGTCTACTTGCTGACATAAAAGTAGATAGGTATTCATCTATCATTCCTTTTAATCATGAATGATTGTTGGTTTGTGGTTTATCATGGAAACTTTATTACATTATCATATGTTGTTTCAGATAATTAGACGTATTTCTTATTTGTGGCAAGTGATTGGATTTTCATGTCAATGATGGATTATTATCAATTTAACATTGATCAAGTAATTAGTGTTCCAGGTGATGAGCTAAGTTCTATTATATACATTGGCACTTATTGAATATATCTGCATAATGTTTTTTTCACTATGATAATTGGGGAATGTTTAATAAACCTATTCATTATAGTGTCCTATGTACTATCAGATGTAGCAGCATCCACTGGCATATAAGAAATTAAACTCAAGAAATTGGCTGTTAATTGGGATTTTTTCATACGCAAAAGTGCATGGAAGATATAGGAAATAGAAATTGGAATGTCCGTCTGCGGCTTCCGTACTAACCTGAAACATGTCGCTTCGGTCCATTCTAAGAGACAGCTCACAGTGCTCTGCTTCACGCTTTACTTCAATGAGCAATGGAAAGAAGATTTGGAATTGGATGTCTGCCTTCGGCTTCCGACATATTGTTAATAGTGTGTATCACTCGAGGGTCTTGAAGCTCCGGAGGGATTGATTCAAGTATGAGTGTATTGTTAGAGTTCCATTTCCTGAGTAAAAAATCACACTTCAAAAAGACTGATCGAAGCTGTGTTTGTAATTCTATTGCTTCTTCTACTGTGTCTGCACCGGTCAGACAATCATCTACATAAAATGATTCGTCGATGACCTTAGCTGCTAGAGGAAACTCATGATCAAAATCTAAAGCATTTTGTTTTATCAATATGTTAGCAGCAAAGAAGGAGGCGGCTACAACAAAAGTGACTCTAGTCATCCTATAATCTTGTAATGTCTCTTGAGGGTTAGTTCTCCAGACAAATCTGTGGAGATCACGATCAGGCTCAGTGAGTTCAATTGCCTGATGCATTTTGCTGACATCAGCTATGAGTGCAATTTGATGAAGTCAAAAATGAAGTAATACATCAAGGAGGGTGGAATGAACTGTTGGACCAACAAATAGAGTGTCATTTAGAGATATACCAGAATCAAATTTAGCAGATGCATCAAACCAACCCTGATCTTCATGGTTGAACTTGAATCTTTGTAAACTGCATGCATGGGGAGATAGAATACTTCGTGAGGAGGTTTCTCCATGTCAGAAATTGGTATTGGTTCAGTGTGGCCAAGATCAAAGTATTCGTCCATGACTTTCTTGAAGCCTTCAAACTGATTTTTTGATCAAAGTGAACGTTCAAGAGAGATAAATCTTCTCATGGCTTGAGATCTTGATTCACCGATTGGCTTTGAGTCCGGCCGCTTGAGTAAAGGAAATATGAATCTTCCTTCATTATTACAATGATGGTTAACTTTGAAGTGATGCACTACTGCTTGCTCATCCAATGAGAGTGCTAGTTCAGAGTTTGGGGATTCCTCAATTTCCCAAAACATGCAAATAATGTCGTCACCAGAAATGACAGAGGTATGAGTTGCGATATGAGCAGGGATGATTATGTCAATATTACCAGCAAGCACCCATCCGAAACTGGTCTCGAAAGCAGAATGAGAACCAAGTGGTCCAGACCGCCAGCCAGCACATTAGTGAAGATTGCAATTCCAAGTAGGACATCGATCCTTCCAGGTCCCCCAAAATCAGGATCAGCCAATTGAAGATCTGACAGATGATCCCACTTGAGGTCAAAGGGAACTGAGTGAAGAGGTAAGTCACAGGTGACTTGAGGTACGATGATTGCTGATACCTGGATTCTCGGGGATGGGGACCTGGAAGGAGATACAACAAAGTTAGTGATAGATTGTGTGGGTGACTTGTGCGATAAACCTGCAATACTAGTTATATATGTGTTCCGGTTCGAGTGAGGAAGATTGAGCATTCGAGCCAAATGATCAGATATGAAAAAAGCAGATGAAGCACTGTCCAATAAAGCTCTTGCTTCTGATGATGACCCATTGGGAGAAACAACCAAAATTCGACAAGTCCTTAAGAGCGAACTTAATTTGAGACCTGCATTCACTGCAGTATGTGATGTGACAGGGTTTGAAGGGCTGTCATCAGGGAGTGCTGAAGGAGTATTCTTAGGAGAATCCTCATGTAAAAGAGTGTGATGTGGTCTCTTACATCGTTTACATTTGTGATTGGATTTGCATTCTCTAACAAAGTGATTTATTCCAAGACAATTCATACAAAGATTATTTGGTTTGATAATTGATACTTTCTGATTGTGATTCATCAATTTGAATCATGAACAAGTATATAGTGGATGCTTATCGGGTTTACAAAGGATACAGTAATTAGAGTGACTATCAACGGTGTTAGCAACCATCGAAGTGATTTGATTGTTAAGTCTCCTTATAGGTAATTGTTCATCTTTGGACTGTTTTTTTAAAGTGTCAGAGACTGAACTTTCAGAAGCTTGAGCTCAAAGATCAATAAAATATAGGAGTTCTTGATAGTGTGGAACATCTACACAATCTTGACTGTGCTTCTGCCACTCGAACATGGTGTTTGTGTCTAATTTTAATTCCAACACAGAGGTAATGAAGGGACCAGAGGGTTCATAACCCATTGACCTGAGAGCACACAAGTGCTGTTGAACAGTGTCATGAAGTTGTCTTAACTCCTTACTGCTACCATCTTTGAGCGTGGGAGCGTTGAGTATCACACGAACATGAGCTTGATGGCGAAGGCGAGGTCTATCATATCGAGTCTTGAGACAGTCAATTGCTTCCATATAATGTTCATCAGATTGTGAGAGACCTTCTATGGCATGTTTCGCTGATCCGTCCTTGAGAGCATGGTGAAGATAGACTAATTTCTCTGCTTATGAGAGATTAGGACGATCATGCACGGAAATACAAAATTGTTCCCAGAAACACTTCCAATTCAAAATGTTTCCATCAAATGTTGGCACATCTAATTTTGGGTGTTTTACTCCCTTGTTGTTTGAGGAATTAGATGATGGTGATGAAGTTGAAGTTACTAACAGCAACTCCTTTATCTTTAGAGAGCAGTCAAAGAGCACATCTTGAAGTACAGAATGTTTGACTACTAATATAATTCGTCATCGTCTGAAATGTGGAGAGAAAGTAGTTGAGTTTGAAGGTCAGCAAGCTCTTTCTTGTAATCTGCTAATTGCTCTTCATGTTGTTTGAGGCAACACACATCTTCAGGACCATCGGATAGTTCCTCAATTTTGTCACGAACAGATGACAAGTTCTTTTGCAAGCGTTTAAGTCTGCGTGAGGAAGTCTTGCATATATCAGGACCCATGGTTGCTCTAGTGCAAGAGTTGATTAGCCTCTGTATGCGTACAGATAAGTCGGATACGATATCGTCATGATTATCTAAGTTCTCTTGTTCTCTTTGTAAAATGGTTTCATCTTCTATAAGATCAATAAGTGCGAAATGGTGGACCTTATACTCAGAGTTTAGAGTTTCCAATTTGATAAGAGAACGTTGGGCGTGGTCAAGCGTGTCTGCTTGATCGACTGCCGTTTCAAGATCTCCAACGTGAGTTAGAAGACGAGTGATAGATGCCTTGACAGTTCCCCTTTTCTTCCTTCCGTTTGATATAGCAGCTTCGGTCATCCTCGAGTACGAGATACCAAATGTTGTGAGCACGTGCTTTTGACAACAACATAGCGAACGACAACGTTTCCAGGGAAGGACCAAAAACAAAGTGCTTCTAAGAGTCTATCCGGTTCGGTGGACCAAAATATGTATGAGTCTTTCCCGGGTTGTGATAGATAAAGATTCTCAGGCTCAGATGATTTAAGAGAATGAGTTCTTTTTTTATATATTCTAATTATACGTTAAATTGAAAAAAAAACAAAATCAATGAATAAGTGAACAACAGATGTCTTATGATAAAAGCCAATCCAGTAATCATCCATGATAAAAATAACAGATACACACCAGTAATGATAGATGTATACATACTTCAATATCAGCAAATGCATAAAATAAACGAAATATAAAGAAAAGAGAGCAATATCTAATATCAAAGTCAAGGTTATGAGTTCATCATTAGCTGTAGCATAGTTACTTGCTGCATAACCTCTAATCAAACTTATATGAGCATAAATAGAGATATCCCAGAGAACAATTATTTGTGCTGATTGTGACTTCATCAAAAAGTTTTCTTTAAAATGTTTAGATGAGTATTCAAAATGTTTAAAACTAAATTGTTAGATATACGCAAAGAAATTGATGAATGGTGATTTAAAACATGATATAACACACCATATGTGTTAATATAAAGAAATTTTCTTTTAAAATGTGACACATGTTCATTTTACTGTGAGGAAAACTATCCTTCACGGCTAGATTTGGGTAAAGAGAAATATGGAGGACCTTTCAATGAGGAGCAAGTAGAAAATGTCAAGACTGTTGTACAACTGATTCCATTGCTCATTTGTATAGTAGGAGTTCATTTATTTGACGACGTTAAATGGACGAGTTAATTTTCTCATGTTACAACTGAAAAAGATTCTCCATTTTTTTCATGAGCTCTATCTAAAAATATGATAACTAATTTAGTCACTGCAGTTTTCCTATTTCTTTATCAGCTTATTATCTATCGATGATCTTGTAAGTGCATTTCTAGTATGCTAAAAAGAGTTGGTTTAGGATTGGCATTTGCAGTATCAACTCCAATTTCCCAGTTCATTCTTTTAATCGCTAAAAATCATGTCAATACTGACACTATTCAGTATGTCATCTTACAATTTTTGAGTGCAATTTCTAACATTTTAATTGTTCCTACATATACTGAATTTATAGTAGCTCAGTCTCCACAAGAAATGAGAGGATTTATGATTGGGCTATCATATACTGCAACAGGACTTGGTTTAGCTATTAATTATATTAGCGAATACACATTCTCATCGTGTGAAGGCGAATTATATTGTCAAAACATTTACTTTCATCTACTGAAAGGTCTGATTGTTTTCATAATCTTTATAGTGTTCCTGATACTAGCTAAACGTTATAAATTGCGTGTGAGAGAAAATGAAGTCAATATACATTTAATAACTGAGGAACATTACGAGAGATATTTGGAACTGTCATATGGTAATCCCTATTCATTACATCATCTGTTTTGCCTTCTTCAAATTTATCATGTTATTATGATAGCATTATCCTCTGAATCTCATTCATTGACATAAAATAGAAAAAATGGATTTGTAGTTTGCTATAATGTATATATCAGCATCATCATATCCATTATATCAAATATATTATAATCTATATGATCTGTTGATGTACCAATTTAATCAAAATTGATGTTAAAAGAATTCAGGATAATGAAGACACATACATTTGTATGCATACTATAATACACCATACAAATGTCATTAATGATTTAAAATAACAATCATGAACACTACAATAATGTCATGGATAATACTTTCCTTTTTAATTTGATTTGTGCATATTGATGTTATACTCATAGTTATGAAATAATAGAAGATGTATGAATCAATATTTCATGTTAAGATTAATAGTATAACCAATACCAAATGCTGCATTCCACAGTCCATTCTCATTTCTTGTGGAGATTGAGCTATTGTAAATCTAAGGATGTGTGAAATTAAGGCGTGTGATATTCCATGCAAAACCTGAGATACTATAAAAACTTTATATACAATGTGTCAAAAAATGGTCTTTACTTACAAAAATTATGACAAAATATATTGTTGCAAATAATGAGAAAACTAGTCCAACTCCAATTCTTTTAAGCATACTTTGAATGTAGTTGTGAAAACAAGGATATAATTAATTGATAGAAGAGAATTAAAAATGAAACTACTAAAGTAAATATTTAAATTTAAAGCATAAAGCAATTAAAAATGACCAGTTACAGAAGTAAATAATGGTGTCAATCACATGACTACAATGACATTCTCTATATGGTCTTTAGAGAAGGATTAATTGATAGAAGAGAATTAAAAGGGATGCTACTAAAGAAGGCAATGTATTTTTTAATATAAAGCAATCAAAAATGACAATTGTTCATCTGATTTATAGTAATTAATCTATTTAACATCATCAGCACAAACAAGACCAATAATACAGATAAATAATGGTGTCAAATGCGTGACTACTTTCACATTCTCTACTTGTTCCTCTGTGAATGGTCCACCATATTTTTTACCTTTTTCTTTACCTATGTCCAACCTGGAAGGGTAATTCTCTTGTAATAGGTCAAAGCACTATGATTCCTGGGATACTTGTTTTTCCTGGCATAGTTGAGTACTTTAAGAATCAATTTGACAGGATTGACAATGTGAGATGTAGTATCCACCCAATGTTCAAAGAGAAAGTTAGTGACAATATCTGTAGAGATAGCCAACCTAATAATGCATATGACATAATGATAAACTGATTTATCAAGCATTGCACAATTACTGCAATACCAAAAAATTGCAGGAACACTCAATGAGTGCCAATATATAGTAACACTTAGTTCACCACCTGAAGCACCAATTGCTTGATCAAGCAATATATGATCGTATACATGAGAAAGCAATCACTTGTAACAAATATGCAGCACAATTTATTATATAATACATTACATTATAATGTGAAAAAGTGATTATAATGAAAGCCATGCCAACAACCATCCAAGATAAAAATAACAGATACACACCAGTAATGATAGATGTATATCTACCTACTTTTACATCAGCAAATAGACCAAATAAGGGAAATTAAAAACGATATAAGACAATATCCAATGTCAAAGACAAGGTTATTAGCATCATCAAGTTCAGCATAATTAGTTGTTGCAAAACATCTACTAAAGTCAAATGAGCAAACATGTAGAAATCCCAGAGAATAAATAGCAGTACTGATCCAGGCTTAAAAAAATTTGATCATATACAAAAAAAATGTGAAAAATAAACTATGGCAGCCCAGAAGGAAAACTTGTGCATCAATTAATCTATAATAATAACTAAATTATAACTAATAATGTTCATTAACAATTAATTAAAACTTTGTAGCATTTAATAAAATGATTATTATCAGAAGGTGACAATTTTAATTTCAAACTAATCGATTTATTAACTTACTTTGATAATTACATTCTTTTTATGCTTGATGCATGCAGTCTCAAGTTGTTAGGTTGTTACTTCAATTTCTTTGAAGATATTTTTTATAAGTAGGATATTTTTAATGCTGTGGATGCAAATCTATTGTCATACATGATATAATGAATCATCATGTATAAGTATTTCTGATGTATTAAATATATAACTAATCTATGTATTAGAATCAATTATCGTTCACAATATAAGAGAATGTTATAGACGACAACACAGTGGGATGTGTGAAATATATTTTCAGTACATGAGATATTTTTGTGAATACAAGATTTCAGCCACTCTGCTTGTCACTTTTGGGCTACCATGATATTCTCATAAGATAAGACATGTTTTATGCACCCTTATATGGTAATGTCAATATTCATTATCGTTGTATGTTTTGGCTTCTCTTATTATGTTTACATAACATCTTAATATCATAGTAGCATCCTTTTAACCAAAATATAGTTAAAAGAATACAGGATAATGTAAATACAATTAATATGAACATCTGTATAATCAACGTTTATGATCTCTATGGACATAATTATTATTACTAATAATTTAAAGGTTCTCCAAAAGTGTATCTTTATCATATACATTGGAATATGAATTTCGATTGACTTCCATCATTTAAGAAAAGCAATCTACAGTTCAATTTGTTCTATCAAAATATTCAATGTTACATTGATATAAAAACTACTTGGAGTTTACTCCAAACTTAAGCAGAAACCTTTACTAAAAGCCTGTTAATAATTAGGATAGTTTCATAATATAATTCTAGTGATAGAGCTAAGACAATAGTTGATAGATGCAACGTTTCAAGATCAACTACTTACTTACTTATAAAAAAGATTATTTAATAATATAACTATAAATTCTCATAATTTGGGATGCTCTGACTTGTGCATGTGTCAACTTAGTGTAATTACTTACTTTAATTCTTTAGACATAGCAATAATAGTTGTCATTAATAAAATAAGTATCTATACTACTATAAAGACTGACTTGATTTTACGATTATGACATTTGTGAATATTATGGCAACTATGTTTACTAAAATAACCAATCTGAAATGATAGATGATCTATGACTATAATTTTCATTTGAAAAAAAGTAGTATTTTCAGCAATTATATCAACAAATTAACTGTATGTTATGTTATGTACAAACGTCCAGTTTATATAAAATAACAAAAGAAAATGTAATGTTATACAAAAATGATATATACAGTAGATATAGCTGTATATACACATAGATGTAGAAATATGTCAGTTAGTACACTCAAGTGACTGTCCCATCTCATTATTATACTCTTCTTCCTGATCCATATATTTCTCATAATGTTCTTCAGCTATTAAATGTACGTTTACTTCATTCTCTCTCACACGTAACTTGTAACGGCTAGCTAGTACCAGAAACACAATCAGTATAATAAGAATGATCACACTCTTAGCTATGAAATAATAAACACTTTGGCATATTGCCTCTTCTTCACATGAAAATAGATATTTGCTGTTAATAGTGATAATATAACCAATACCACGTGCTCCATACCATAATCCAACCATCAATCCTCTCATTTCATGTGGAGATTGAGCTATTGTAAATGCTAAGGATGTTGGGAAAATCAAAGCAAATGCTATTCCATAGAAACAATGAGATACAATAGTAGCTTTGTATGAGGTTGTATCAAAAAGAAAATGATTTTTACAAGCAAGCATTACAACAGAATATATTGTAGTAAATAATGAGAAAACCAGTCCAACTCCAATTCTTTTAAGCATACTTGGAATGTAACTGTGAAAACAAGGATATATGATCAATTGATAGAAGAGAATTAAAAGTGAAGTTACTAAAGTATGCAATTGATTTTTGAACATAAAGCAATCAAAAAATGACAACTCTTCATCTGATTTATAGTAACTATTCCATTTAACATCCTCAGCACAAAAAAGACCAACAATACAGATAAATAATGGTGTCAAACGCGTGACTACCTTTACATTTTCCACCTGTTCCTCTGTGAATGGTCCACCATATTTTTCCTTTCCTAGATCTAATCTGGAAGGGTAATTCTCCTCCCAATAAGTCAAAGCACTACGATTCCTGGGATACTTGTTTTTCCTGGCATAGTTGAGTACTTTAACAATCAATTTGACAGGATTGACAATGTAAGATGTAGTATCCAGCCAATGTTTAAAGAGAAAGTTAGTGACAATGACAATAGAAACAGCCACACCTGATAACACATATGACACAACAAAGAACTGATTTATCAAGCATTGTACAACTATGACAATACAAATAATTGCAGGTAAACTCAGTGAATGCCAGTATATAATAGCACTTAGCTTGTCACCTGAAGCACCAATTGCTTGATCAATGTTAAATTGGACAATATTTGATCGTACACATGAGTATCCAATCACTTGTAGCAAATACCCAACACCACTTAATATAAGAAATAGCACATTTTGATGTAAAAAATTCTTGATGTTATAACACAAACCAGCAGTCAGCCATGACAAAAATGTTAGATACACACCAGTAATGATAGATGTATACCTACCTACTTTTACATCAGCAAGCAGACCAAAGAAGGGAAATAAAAGAAAAAAAAGACAGTATCCAATATCAAAGACAATGTGATGACCATCACTATTACCATCATAGAGAGTTGCTGCAAAACTTTGAATGAAACTTATATAAACATACATAGAGACATCCCAAAAAATAACAATCAGTATTGATCGAGAGTTGACTAAAAACCTTAACATAGTCCAAAAACGTATTGTAAGATAAGTAGTTGGACTAAAGATAGTGATAATCAAAGAAATCGAATGTCTTTACTTTCAATATAAACATTACTAATGTAACATATTACATGTTAATCTTAACGAATGATAAAATGATAAAACATAGCTTTCATATCACACATGAAAGATAATCAACTAATCTTTATTATGAGAACAAGATAAGTTCAATAGTTGAATGTTATACAAAAAGAAATTGATTGTTTTACTTTCAGTATAAACATTAATAATGTGTCTATTTTCTATAAATGTTATCAAGTTTAAAACTTGAGACAAGGTAAGTGTATAAAACATAAAGTTATAATCTTATAATATGAGAGATACGCTCATCTTTAAATAAAGTATGTTAAATGTAAGCACGTTTTTGCTTATTTTACATAACATAGATGAAAGATAAACAATCCTCTTATTGTAGAATGTGTTTAACTTGAATACGACAATTTCTCATCAACTTCTGCAGTGACGAGAAATTTCGTCTTTATAAGGATGATGGTAAAAAAGATGGTGAACCTAAGTAATAAATAAGAATTCATAAGATAAATTTGTAACTTTAAAACAGGCATAATGATATCATTAACAAACACAACAAGTTTAATCTTGCAAATGGTGATCTTGGGTAATTAAATGTAAAGAACAACATATGCATTTTTTTACTTTCATTATTAGCTGCTCACATGATAACTCTGGATCTATTTCTTCTACCACAACTATTATCAGATTTATTTGATTGGCTACTTCACACCTTGTTGGAAAATAAACAAATGTTTCAATGAACTAAAAACTGTTGTAGTTGTTCCATTTCCATTTATTGCTCCAACAAGACCACATTTGACCAACATTTCCAATTTACACTTTTTTCCTCTTCTTTTCAGAATCATTTTTGATTGTACAGAAAACAAACAAGGTACCTGCATGGGAAAAGGAAGCCCAACATTGTATTTAAGATACTCACAAGGAAAATATGCTTACCTTCTCCATATATGGGTATTGAAAAACATTCCGAACTATCATTTCACAAGATAATTATTTTTTTTGCCTCAACCTTTCAATTCAACTTATCAGGTCATACAATCGTCGAAAATCCGATTGCCATCCATGTATGTTACCACTGAAAAATTTTGCCAGAGTCACTTCCTACAGAAACTAAACAAGAAATGTTACAAGTGTTGCTACTGCTACACCTATGAAATGAGAAAAGATACTTAGTGGTATTGTCAAGATTACAGTGTAGACCTCTGCCATGCTGGGATGAGTGATGACTGTTTCTTACAGTAGCACACCAAATATTATATTTTTAGATACTTACACTCTTCAACAGTTCAATAACTAAATCTATTACATATATAATCACTTGTATTCATACTACAATATATAGACAACCTATATGGTACTTTATTATTCTTTCTAGTTATTACTCAGGTATGACGTCAACACAATATAAAGTAGACAATGATAAACAAATGTGGCTCTGACTTACGTGTAGTCGTACATAAGAACAGACTTATTCGTTAATCCACCGTACTGACTCCTTTACAGTTTAAAATAAAGTTAGAAAGCTTTATTTGAAAATGTTACATCATTTCCGAGGCGTCGTCTTCCACTAACAGTGTGTTATGCCTTGAGGGAAATTTAATTTCGCCATCACGTGATCCACCCAATTGCGTTATCTACCAAATTATTATTATTATTATTATTATTATTGTTATTATTATTATTATTATTATTATTATTATTATTATTAGAATGTATGACGTCTGGGAATTATCCAATGCGTCAAAGGTTTAGTTGTTTATCTTACATGTGTGATGTGAAAGATAAACATATCAAGAATGTTTGTTTAAATATTGCGTAAGTTGTTGTCAATATAAGCATTACTAATGTTTATATTGAAAGTAAAGACATTTGATTTCTTTGATTATCACTATCTTTAGTCCAACTACTTATCTAACTATACGTTTTTGGACTATGTTAAGATTTTTAGTCAACTCTCGATCAATACTGATTGTTATTTTTTGGGATGTCTCTATGAATGTTCATTTAACTTTCATTCAAAGTTTTGCAGCAAATCTTTATGATGGTAATAGTGATGGTCATCACATTGTCTTTGATATTGGATATTGTCTTTTTTTCCTTTTATTTCCTTTCTTTGGTCTGCTTGCTGATGTAAAAGTAGGTAGGTATACATCTATCATTACTGGTGTATATCTAACATTTTTGTCATGGCTGACTGCTGGTTTGTGTTATAACATCAAGAATTTTTTACATCAAAATGTGCTATTTCTTATATTAAGTGGTGTTGGGTATTCGCTACAAGTGATTGGATACTCATGTGTACAATCAAATATTGTCCAATTTAACATTGATCAAGCAATTGGTGCTTCAGGTGACAAACTAAGTGCTATTATATATTGGCATTCACTGAGTTTACCTGCAATTTTTTTTATTGTCATAATTCTGCAATGTTTGATAAATCAATTCTTCGTTGTCTCATATGTGTTATCAGGTGTGGCTGTTTCTATTGTCATTGTCACTAACTTTATTTTCAAACATTGGCTGGATACCACATCTCACATCATCAATCCTGTCAAATTGATTGTTAAAGTACTCAATTATGCCAGGAAAAACAAGTATCCCAGGAATCGTAGTGCTTTGACCTATTGGGAGGAGAATTATCCTTCCAGGTTTGAACTAGGAAAAGCAAAATATGGTGGACCATTCACAGAGGAACAGGTAGAGAATGTCATAGTTGCTATGCGATTGGCACCATTATTTATCTGTATTGTTGGTCTTGTCTGTGCTGAGGAGGTTAAATGGATCAGTTACTATAAATCAGATAAAGAGTTGTCATTTTTTGAATGTTTTATGTTCAAAAATGCATTACATACTTTAGTAGCTTCTTTTTTAATTCTATCTATCAATTGATCATATATCCTTGTTTTCATAATTACATTCCAAGTATGCTTAAAAGAATTGGAATTGGACTAATTTTCTCATTATTTACTACATTATATTCTGTTATAATGCTTGCTTGCAAGAATCATTTTCTTTTTGACACAACCTCATACAAAGCTGCTATTGTAC
The DNA here is from genome assembly GCA_963693285.1 of Xestospongia muta. NCBI lineage: Eukaryota > Metazoa > Porifera > Demospongiae > Haplosclerida > Petrosiidae > Xestospongia > Xestospongia muta. The sequence goes on along the minus strand of OY848919.1, from coordinate 6,114,012 downwards.
CTCATTGTTTTTATGGAATAGCATTTGCTTTGATTTTCCCAACATCCTTAGCATTTACAATAGCTCAGTCTCCACATGAAATGAGAGGATTGATGGTTGGATTATGGTATGCAGCACGTGGTGTTGGTTATGTTATCTCTATTAACAGCAAATATCTATTTTCATGTAAACAAGAGGCAATATGCCAAAATGTTTATTATTTCATAGCTAAGAGTGTGATCATTCTTATTATACTGATTGTGTTTCTGGTACTAGCTAAGCGTTACAAGTTACGTGTGAGAGAGAATGAAGTCAACATACATTTAATAGCTGAAGAACATTATGAGAAATATATGGATCAGGAAGAAGAGTATAACAATGAGTTGGGACAGTCACTGGAGTATACTAACTGACATACTTCTACATCTATGTGTATATGCAGCCAATTTATTGTATATATAATTTTGTTTAACATTTTCTTTTGTTATTTTATGTAAACTGGATGTTTGAACATAACATACATACAGTTATATTGTAGATATAATTGCTGAATATACTACTTTGTTTTTCAAATTAAAATTATAGTCATAGATTGTCCATTATATCAGATTGGTCTAAGTTATTTTAGTAAACATGCTTGTCCATAATATTCACTAATATCATACATAATAGAAAAATCAAGTCAGTCTATATAGTGGTATAGATACTTATTTTATTAATGACAAATATTATTGCTATGTCTGCAGAATTATGTTAAGTAATAACACTTAAGTTGACACATGCACAAGTCAGAGCATCCCAGATTATTATGAGCATTTATATTAATTAAATAAACTTTTTTACAGTAAGTAATTAGTCGATCTTGAAATGCTGCATCTATCAACTATCGTCTTAGCTCTATCACTAGAATTAAATTGAGAAACTATTGTAATATTAAAAGGAAATTTATTAAAAGATTATGCTTAAAGTTTGATGAAAACTACAACCTGTTTTATATGAATATAACATTGAATATTTTGATAGTTGCCAAAAAATTGAACTTTAGATTGCTTTTCTTTAATGATGAAAGTCAATTGAAATTCATATTCTAATATATATTATAAAAGTACATTTTTGGAGAACCTTTAAATTATTAGTAATAATAATTATGTACATAGGGATCATAAATGTTGTGCATACAGATGTTCATTATATAATTATAGGAAATGTTAGAGTTTACAGCAGTGGATGACTAAAATCATGAGCTGATAAAACTCATAAAACAAACTCAAATTAACTTCAATGAAAAACAATAAGACAGCGTACGAGAGAGAACCACAATAACAAAAAAATCAATTACTTATATAGTATATATATAAACAATTCTAGAAAGCTCTACAGTAACATGTGCAAAGGAACCTTCTAGACTTAATCATACAAAGGTTAAGTACTATCAAAACAATATTATAAGTGACAAACAATCAGTTCACAAGTGTCTATTTCCAATACTCCTTCTCACTTGAAACTCGATTGTTCACGTAGTCCGGATAATTCTCGCAACTTCTTAAATCTTTCCTTTCCTAATCCTTTTGTCAGCATATCTGCTACCATATTGCTCGTTTGACAGTACTTCAGTTCAATGGTCTTCTTGTTGACTTGCTCTCTAATAAAATGGTACTTGATCTCAATATGTTTAGATCTTCCATGACCTTGTGGGTTTTTAGATAGACAGATAGCTGCTTGATTATCTTCATAGACTGTGATTGGTTTAGGTGGTTCACCTTGCAGATCAGTGTACAGTTGTCTCAACCATATGGCTTCTTGTGCTGCCTGAGACAAAGCAATATATTCTGCTTCAGCAGTGGAAAGAGCTACACATGATTGCTTACGACTTCTCCAGCTTATTGCTGTATCACCAACTTGAAAAATGTAACCTGAAGTAGATTTACGGTCATTCACATCACCGGCCCAGTCAGAATCAGAAAAACCTTCACAATTACTTGAATTGCTCTTCTTGTATAACAAGCCAAAATTGTGAGTTCCTTTGAGATATCTTAGAATTCTCTTGACTGCAGTCCAGTGCTCATTTGTTGGTTTTGAGCAATATTTAGCAACATTCGATACAGCAAAGGTTATGTCGGGTCTGGTCATTGTTGAGAGATACTGTAAGCTTCCTACTGCTGATTGATATAGATTTTCATCAACTAGTTCATCACTTTCAGTAGTTTTAACTAACTTTGAGCCAACACAGACTGGTGTTGCTACTGGCTTGGCATCTTTCAAGCCAAATTTCTCTAAAATGTTGAGAGTATAGCCAGGTTGACCGATCCATACTGACTTTTCTGAACGATTCTGAATGATTGAAACACCAAGGAGATATTGTAAATCACCAAGATCCTTAACCTCAAACTGAGCAGATAATTTGCTTTTCACATCCTTCATTCTTTTCTTGCTTTTTGTGGCAAGTAGAATATCATCAACGTAGACGGCTATTATACATAATTCTCCTTCTGAGCTAATGTAAAGACACAGGTCACTCTTGGTTTGTTCAAATCCCATGTTCTTCAACAGATGATCAAGAGTCATGTTCCAGCATCTTGGTGCTTGCTTTAATCCATAGAGACTGCGTTTGAGTCTGCAGACCAAGTGCTCTTTTCCTTTAACTTTGAACCCTTCTGGTTGAGTCATGTATACTTCCTCTTCCAGATCACCATTGAGAAAAGCTGAGGTAACATCCATCTGATGGAGCATCATTTCATTTTGAACTGCCATTGCAAAGTATCTGGAAAGTATGTTAAATGTAAGCATGTTTTTGCTCATTTTACATAACATAGATGAAAGATAAACAATACTCTTATTGTAGAATGTGTTTATTCTTCTAAGATACTTACACTCTTCAACAGTTCAAAAACCAAATCTATTACATATATAATCACTTGTATTCATACTACAATATATAGACAACCTATATGGTACTTTATTATTCTTTCTAGTTATTACTCAGGTATGACGTCAACACAATATAAAGTAGACAATGATAAACAAATGTTGCTCTGACTTACGTGTAGTCATACATAAGAACAGCCTTATTCGTTAATCCACCGTACTTACTCCCTTACAGTTTAAAATAAAGTTAGAAAGCTTTATTTGAAAATGTTAAATCATTTCCGAGGCGTCGTCTTCCACTAACAGTGTGCTTATGCCTTGAGGGAAATTTAATTTCGCCATCACGTGATTGCACCTAATTGCGTGATCTACCCAATTATTATTATTATTATTATTATTATTATTATTATTATTATTAGAATGTATGACGTCTGGGATTTGTCCAATGCGTCAAAGGTTTAGTTGTTTATCTTACATGTGTGATGTGAAAGATAAACATATCAAGAAGAACGTTTGTTTAAATATTGCGTAAGTTGTTGCCAATCATTGATTAAGGTTAACGTTCGTATAATACAGTAATATGTTACATTACTAATGGTTATATTGAAAGTAAAGACATTCGATTTCTTTGATTATCACTATCTTTAGTCCAACTACTTATCTTACAATACGTTTTTTGACTATGTTAAGATTTTTAGTCAACTCTCGATCAATACTGATTGTCATCCTCTGGGATGTCTCTATGTATGTTCATTTAAGTTTCATTCAAAGTTTTGCAGCAAATCTCTATGATGGTAATAGTGATGGTCATCACATTGTCTTTGATATTGGATTCTGTCTTTTTTTCTTTTTATTTCCCTTCTTTGGTCTGCTTGCTGATATAAAAGTAGGTAGGTATACATCTATCATTACTGGTGTATATCTAACATTTTTGTCATGGCTGACTGCTGGTTTGTGTTATAACATCAAGAATTTTTTACATCAAAATGTGCTATTTCTTATATTAAGTGGTGTTGGGTATTTGCTACAAATTATTGGATACTCATGTCTACGATCAAATATTGTCCAATTTAACATTGATCAAGCAATTGGTGCTTCAGGTGACAAACTAAGTGCTATTATATATTGGCATTCAATGAGTATGCCTGCAAGTTTTTGTATTGTCATAATTATGCAATGCTTGATAAATCAGTTCTTTGTTGTGTCATATGTGTTATCAGGTGTGACTGTTTCTATTGTCATTGTTACAAACTTTCTCTTTAAACATTGGCTGGATACTACATCTTACATTGTTAATCCTGTCAAATTGATTGTTAAAGTACTCAACTATGCTAGGAAAAACAAGTATCCCAGGAATCGTAGTGCTTTGACTTATTGGGAGGAGAATTATCCTTCCAGGTTAGAACTAGGTAAAGCAAAATATGGTGGACCATTCACAGAGGAACAGGTAGAGAATGTCATAGTTGTTATGCGATTGGCACCATTATTTATCTGTATTGTTGGTCTTATTTGTGCTGAGGATGTTAAATGGAATAGTTACTATAAATCAGATAAAGATTTGTCATTTTTTGAATGTTTTATGTTCAAAAATGGATTACATTCTTTAGTAGCTTCTTTTTTAATTCTATTCTATCAATTGATAATATATCCTTGTTTTCATAATTACATTCCAAGTATGCTTAAAAGAATTGGAGTTGGACTGGTTTTCTCATTATTTACTACAATATATTCTGTTATAATGCTTGCTTGTAAGAATCATTTTCTTTTTGACACAACCTCATACAAAGCTGTTATTGTATCTCAATGTTTTTATGGAATAGCATTTGCTTTGATTTACCCAACATCCTTAGCATTTACAATAGCTCAATCTCCACATGAAATGAGAGGATTGATGGTTGGATTATGGTATGCAGCACAAGGTGTTGGTTTTATTATCACTATTAACAGCAAATATCTGCTTGCATGTAAACAAGAGGCAATATGCCAAAATGTTTATTATTTCATAGCTAAGAGTGTGATCATTCTTATTATACTGATTGTGTTTCTGGTACTAGCTAGGCGTTACAAGTTACGTGTGAGAGAGAATGAAGTAAACGTACATTTAATAGCTGAAGAACATTATGAGAGATATATGGATCAGGAAGAAGAGTATAACAATGAGATGGGACAGTCACTTGAGTGTACTAACTGACATATTTCTACATCTATGTGTATATACCGCTATATCTACTGTATATATCATTTTTGTATAACATTACATTTTCTTTTGTTATTTTATGTAAACTGGACGTTTGAACATAACATACATACAGTTAATTTGTTGATATAATTGCTGAATATACCCAGATTATTATGAGCATTTATATTAATTAAATAAACTTTTTTACAGTAAGTAATTAGTTGATCTTGAAATCGCCTTAGCTCCATCACTAGAATTAAATTAAGAACCTATCGTAATATTGAAAGGAAATTTATTAAAAGATTATGCTTAAAGTTTGATGGAAACTACAACCTGTTTTATATAAATATAACATTGAATATTTTGATAGTTGCCAAAAAATTGAACTTTAGATTGCTTTTCTTAAATGATGAAAGTCAATTGAAATTCATATTCTAATATATATTAAAAAGTACACTTTTGGAGAACCTTTAAATTATTAGTAATAATAATTATGTACATAGAGATCATAAATGTTTATCTTTATTACATAAAGTATGTTAAATGTAAGCATGTTTTTGCTCATTTTACATAACATAGATGAAAGATAAACAATCCTCTTATTGTAGAACTTAAATACGATAATTTCTATGTTCTTCATCAACTTCTGCAGTGACGAGGAATTTGGTCTTTATGAGGATGATGAACCTAGGTAATAAATAATAATTCATGAAATAAATTTGTAACTTTAAAACAGGGATAATGATATAATAAACAAACACAAGTTTAATCTTTCAAATGGTGATCTTGGGTAATTAAATGCAAAGAACAACATATGCATTTTTTACTTTCATTATTAGCTGCTCACATGATAACTCTGGATCTATTGGTTCTACCACAACTATTATCAGATCTATTTGATTGGCTACTTCACACTTTGTTGGAAAATAAACAAATGCAATCATTTTTTTCCCAAAAATTATCAACAGTGCAACAAGATCATTTTTAAGTGACATGGAAAAAGTAATAATTATTTACTTGGAATACATACAACTACATCACCACAATCAGTTGACTTAGCTACTGATTATTCTCTTGATTCAAGTACACAAACTAGATAATTACAAAACAATTGTCACTTGTTTGATTAATGGTTAACTATATTCACAGCTCAGAAAAAAAGGAAATGGTCCAATGAACTAAGAACAGTTGTAGTTGCTCCATTTATTGATCCAACAGGAACACATTTGACCATGCCAACATGTCTAATTGTCACTTTTCTCCTCTTCTTTACAGCATCATTTTTTGATTGTAGAGGAAACAAACAGGGTATGGACAAACCTGTATGGGAGATGAAGCTTTATAGTGTATTTAAGATAATTACAGGGATGATATGATTACCCTCTGTGTATATGGCTATTGGAAATAAAATCCTTGCTATCTTTGTGCACCAATAGCAAATCAAATCTCTAGAGATAGACTTATGAAAATTGAAAGATAGCTATACTTTGTAAACAGTTTGCATTACCACAACTACAAGGTTATTGCTAGAACAGCTGAAACCATGTTTAAAGAAAGGTCTCAAAAAAAGTACTACAACATTTGAGCTTGTAGGCAGAAATGCTATATATACATACATTAGTAATAGATAGCTATAACAAATGCTTACATTTTTCACTGTCTTCTTTCTGAACCATCATTTTACAACATAATTATTTTTGCCTCAATCTTGGAACTCAACTCATCAGCTCATACAATAGTTGAAATGTGATAGCCATCCATCTATATTACCAGCAAAATAGTTTTGCCAGAGTTACTTCCCACAGAAGCCAAACAAGCGATGTTACAAGTGTCACTACTGCTATAAGATGAGAAAAGATACTTAGTGGTATAGCCAAGGTTGTCATACTGGGAAAGGTGATGACTGTTTTTTACAGTATCACAGCAAATATATTTGTATACTTACACTCTTCAACAGTTCAATAACCTAAAGTATTACATACATAATCACTTGTATTCATACTACAATATATAGACAACCTATATGGTACTTTACTATTCTTACTAGCTATTACTCAGGTAAGAAGTCAACATAATATAAAGTAGACAAATGATATAAGGAGATGTGGGTCTGACTTACGTGTAGCCATGCATAATAACAGCCCTACTTGTTAATCCACTGTACTGACACCTTTAAACTTTAAAATTAAAGTTAGAAACTAGTTATAGCTCTATTTGAAAACGTTAAATCATTTCCAAGGCGTCTTCTTTCACTAACAGTGTGCTAATGCCTTGAGGGAAATTTAATTTCGCCATCACGTGATTCCACCCAATTGCGTGAATGTATATATATGTATATATATATACATGTAGATGTATGTTAATAGGATATTCTGACTACCAAATACATATGTTGATAACTATATGGTTAGTCAGAGACAATTGTAGTTGAATTTGAATTCAGTTAGAATAATAATACATGTATTAATAACATAATACCACTGTATTGTACTGTATATATATTATATAGTACACATATTGTATTGTATGATATTTATATATATTATACTGTATATATATATTATATTGTATACATATCATACTGATCAACTTTAGTTTGCATCATCTCAAGAGTTAACTAGTTTTGTTTATTGGGTTTTATACATGAATAAATTTCTATTTGTTTTACTATTATATATTAATTACCTGAATTATAACTGGCTTAGTGAATATTAAAAACTACTGATTTTGTTTTCATTTATATCAACAGTCTAACCATGCATGCAAGGTATGTACAAACATCTTCTTTACATAAAAATAAAAAAAATAAATCTAGCATTATGCAAAAGTTATATATACAGTAGATATAGTGGTATATACACATAGGTAAGTGCACTCATGATCAAGTGACTGTCCCAACTCATTATTATACTCTTCTTCTTGATCCATTCTCATAATGTTCTGATAGAGATGAGCTTATTGACATCACTATTGTTGAAAGTGTCTTTTGAATCCACTTCTTATTGGGCCCTTGGACATGGCTGTAGTAGCTCTGATGTCCACGAGTCCCCACAAGACTTTTAGCAACAGAGGATGCTTCATCTGGAATTTCCACATCGTCCAGTTCGACGAATCCAGCTTATCGATCGACCACTTTTCGACTTCAGCCATCCTTTCGTTCCGTACGTACGGTGAATTTCTAGAACAAGTAGTCTTCCTCAAGCACAGTCACTCTCCCCTATATTACACCGGGTCAGTCTAGTAGCATTCTGGTTCTATTATAACTTAATAAGTGAATTTGGACGCAACAACAAAATTACAACTGTAAAAAAAATCAGAGCTTATATGAACAAAGGAAAGTTTTTTGCAATCACGTGGTTTAAAGAACTCGAACTTTCTAGAAGACTTATGAGATATGAATAAACATTATTAATTATATTTAGTAATAAAGTCAATAAAGTCAATTTACTGTTACAACAATAATAATAAATTTTCATTGGTTTGGGTGCATCAGTGACTCTATATATACTTTGTATATGCCAATGGCATTGCTGTAGCTGGTCTAGTTTGATATTGATCAACTTCAGTTTGTATTATATCAAGAGTTAAGTAATTTTGTTATTTTATACATGAATAACTTTTCATTTGCTTTACTATTATTAATTACATCAATTATAACTGGCTTTGTGCATATTAAACACTACTTATTTTGTTTTCATTATATCAGCAGTCTAAAATGCATATACATGATATGTACAAACCTCTACTTTATACATAATAATAATTAATAAAAACTAATATTAAGCAAAAGTTATATATACATTAGATATAGTGGTATATACACATAGAACGTAGAAATGTGTCAGTTAGTACACTCAAGTGACTGTCCCATCTCATTATGATACTCTTCTTCCTGATCCATATATCTCTCATAATGTTCTTCAGCTATTAAATGTATATTGACTTCATTCTCTCTCACACGTAACTTGTAACGCTTAGCTAGTACCAGAAACACAATCAGTATAATAAGAATAATCACACTTTTAGCTATAAAATAGTAAACATTTTGGCATAATGCTTCTTCTTCACATGAAAATAGATACTTAGTGTTAATAGTGATAATATAACCAACACCTTTTGCCGCATAGCATAATCCAACCATCAATCCTCTCATTTCATGTGGAGATTGAGCTATTGTAAATGCTAAGGATACTGGGTAAATCAAAGCAAATGCTATTCCATAAAAACAATCAGATACAATAGCAGCTTTGTATGAGGTTGTGTCAAAATGAAAGCGATTCTTGCAAAGAAGCATTACAACAGAATATAATGTAGTAAATAATGAGAAAATTAGTCCAATTCCAATTCTTTTAAGCATACTTGGAATGTAATTGTGAAAATAACGATGTATGATCAATTGATAGAAGAGAATTAAAAGTGAAGCTATTAAACTAGATAAAGCATTTTTGAACATAAAGCAATTAAAAAAGGACAATTCTTTATCTAATTTATAGTAACTATTCCATTTAACATCGTCAGCACAAAAAAGACCAACAATACAGATAAATAATGGTGTCAAACGCATGAATACTTTCGCATTCTCTACCTGTTCCTCTGTGAATGGTCCACCATATTTTTCCTTTCCTAGGTCTAACCTGGAAGGGTAATTGTCTTCCCAATAAGTCAAAGCACTACGATTCCTGGTATACTTGTTTTTCCTGGCATAGTTGAGTACTTTAACAATCAATTTGACGGGATTAATAATGTGAGATGTAGTATCCAGCCAATGTTTAAAGAGAAAGTTAGTAACAATGACAATAGAAACAGCCACACCTGATAGTACATATGACACAACAAAGAACTGATTTATCAAGCATTGTACAATTATGACAATACAAAAAATTGCAGGAACACTCAATGAGTGCCAATATATAATAGCACTTAGCTTGTCACCTGAAGCACCAATTGCTTGATCAATGTTAAATTGGACAATATTCGCTCGTATACATGAGTATCCAATCACTTGTAGCAAATACCCAACACCAATTAATATAAGAAACAGCACATTATTATGTAGGAAATTCTTGATGTTATAACACAAACCAGCAATCAGCCATGACAAAAATGTTAGATACACACCAGTAATGATAGATGTATACCTACCTAGTTTTACATCAGCTAGCAGACCAAAGAAGGGAAATAAAAGGAAAAAAAGACAGTATCCAATATCAAAGACAATGTGATGAGCTTGACTATTACTATTATAGAGGTTTGCTGCAAAACTTTGAATAAAACGTGAATGAACGTTCATAGAGACATCCCAAAAGATAACAATCAGTATTGATCGAGAGTTGGCTAAAAAACTTAACATAGTCCATAAACATATGGGTAGACAAGTAGTTGAAGTAAAGATAGTGACAATCAAAATATAGATTGTCTTTACATTCAATGTAAACATTAGTAATGTAGCATAATTACTATATAATATGAATGTTAGCCTAACGAATGATTGACAACAATTAATTTAATATTTAAACAAACATTCGTCTCGATATGTTTATCTTTCACAGCACATGACAGATAAAGAATTAATCTTATGAGAACATGATAAGTTTAATAGTTGAATGTTATTCTAAAAGAAATTGTTTTGCTTTCAGTATAAGCATTAGTAATGTGTTCATAAATTTGTGAGCCTAAAACATGATGATATAATTAGCGAACACAACACGTTTAATCTTACAAATGGTGATCTTAAGTAAATGAAAGTAAAGAACAAAACAAATCAAAACAACCCTGCTATTGTATAATATCTTTAACTTAAATATGATACGAAAGGACATTTCAGACTTCATATTGTAGGGTGTCCACCATAACTCAACATACAAACATTTCATATAGTACCTTGGCATACGAAGAGCTCTCACTTTGTTTATAATGTATGCGAAGTTTGCAATAATTTTATTTTCTCAATGCTTCATAATGATAATTTTACTGTGCACGACTCCATTGAGGCATATTTTGGTCACGTGACCAATGTCGATGACGTACTCAGACGTTTATACTCAATTTCCTATTCGACTTGCACAGGTATGTTATGTGATGTCAATTTAAATTTTTAACTTAAATAAGATATTTGTCCTATGAACGTTTGAGTTGGTAATAATATCAATTAGACGTCGGCATGGTGCATGCCGTATGCCATACGTCATCGATCACGTGACCAAAATACCCCTCAATTGAGTCGTGCACAGTAAAATTATCAATATGAAGCATTGAGAAAACAAAATTATTGCAAACTTCGCATACATTATAAACAAGGTGAGGGCTCTTCGTATACCAAAAATTTAGACGAAATTTTGTATGTTGAGTTATGGTTGAACCTCCTAAATATTTGTCTGGACAACTAATGCTAAAAATCATTAAAAACAATCAAGCTATATATTCAATACAACAACCAAAAAATCATCTAAGGACTCCATAGCAACAGTCAATGAGTTAGCTGCAATAGAGTTCTAGACAGACCACATAGATTTATTTTCCACTAATAATTATTCAAAAAGTCTTAGGCAAATTGGTAGTAGATAAGAAAGACATAAAAGGGCTTTTCAGACTCCTTAGATATATTTTGATTAGCTGTTGTATTGTATATATAGCTTGTTTTTGTTTATTGATTTTTAGTACTAGTTGTCCAGACAAAGTCTGAAATGTCTTTTCATAGTTAACACTGAAATTATTTATTATGTATATTTATTTTAGCATTTTGGGTTACCATCACTAAAAACGGTAAAAATAAATATTGTAAATATTATTATAAAGGTTCAGTTAATGTGGCTACTGTTGAAGGTAAAACAGTAAACCTGTCAAATTGTTTTTCACAAAATGATCATTGAATGCTGTGATACTCTTAAATAGTTCCCTATATGAGGATATTTTAGTCAATAAATAGCAATAATTTTACTTTTTATGTTGTCAATAGTTGCTATTACTAATCCATTGCTACTCTAACTATGGGCAACTTATCCCAAAGTTTTTCTTTTAGTAGAGTTGCTACCTTATATATATATATACATATATATATATATATATATATATATATATATATATATATATATAATTAAAATCAAATTATTTCCCTCACTTTGTCTAAAGTACATCTTTATCTAGTAAACGTAAGAAGCTGGTAACTATAGCTACTTTGATATTATAAAAGCATATGCATTTCCTATTGTTGTCAGTTGTTGTAGTCAGTTCTGTTCTGTTTGGTTTTGTTCTATTTGAATATATTTGTATCGTATTATATTGTTGGGTTCTCTCTTCCCTTTCAAGATTAAAGAAATATCACACTACACTTAAATAGTATTTTGTCATTTCAAATATTGCCTTTGTTACCAGAAACTCATCAATATGATTTAAGCCCAATTTTGAGTTACTACAAAGACAAAACTGGACTAACTATGTATGTATATAGCTTAAAAGAACCAAAAAACTACTCTTTGTAGTTTATGTCCAATAACTGAAACTATAAGGGAGAGATAGATACTATTTCACCTTAACTAATTGGGTTAGTTTAGTTGAAATAGTATTAGGTTATAGCTTCAATTGAAGCCATAATCAACTACTATAGCAATGTTGATGCATAAAAGTAATGTGGTTGTAGATGCAACTAGTTGGCTTTATGCATACTGAGTTACATTTGCTTTGGCCTTGTAGCAACTTAGAATTGAGCATATATCAAATTGATTAGACTGTGGTAACCTCAGTTAAATGACAAAATGCTTTTTTCAGTGCTATTCTTATTTCAATATAAAAAAATGTTTATTTCATGAAATATACAAGCTTGTTTTCTAGTATAACTTAGTCCAATCTAAGACAATAAATAATATAAACAATAATTAGTTGATAGAAAAGAATTAAAAGTGGAGCTACTAAAGTAAGTAATGCATTTTTGAACACAAAGCAATTTTAAAAAATTATTCTTCATCTGATTTATAATAACTGATTCATTTAAAACATAACCAATACCTACAACCAAAGCTATAGTAAAATGAGCTGGCATATTAACAAACCTAGAAAATGAGAGTGAACAAGTTTTCCAAGATTCTTTTGACAAAGCTTGGGAACTATGTATGCATTGTTATAGCTTGTTGCTTATAAACAGTTTATAATGCTGATAGTAAGTGATAGAAAGTTGTACACATGTACATACACAACTTATAGACAGTGGTGGATTGTACTATATTCCAACTGCAAATGTGACAACAGCTTGCAAGTTTAGAAGTCAAGATAAACAATGAATCAATTAGTTATTATTGATAAATACAACGGTAGATTACTTCAGCTAAATTAATAATATTTTTACTGTATGAATGCACACATCTTAAAATTGTTATGAGTGTATATAAAAGTTTGTAATTTGCTAAAACGACAATTATTTATTTTTGAAAAGTACACATGTCATTATTTCTAATATTTATACAAACTATATATAACTCGACTTAATCTTGAAATGCTATCACAGCTTGTCTCATTTCGTCATCTTCTTCATCTGATGGGATAACTACACGACCACAATCATGATATCTCTCTTTTCTCAACTTGCATTTACACTTTTCCCAACAACGATAACCTATAACACCAAAAAAAAGAATAACAACGATATAGTTGTATGAAGCTATTATGTAAGATAACCAGTAATATCTATCACCAAAAGCAATAGCTGACAGGAGCTGAATGATTAACATTGCTATACAAAATGAGTCAATGTGGTTTAATATTGAATTTCGAAAAGGTTTGATAGATGTTTGAATGAAGCACAATATAATAACTGGTGTTAGTTGCATAAACAGCATTAAGTTAACATTGTATCCTCTAAAGACTGCCCACATCAAATAAACATATACAACTGTTATCATCCTCACTCCATACCAGTAACCTTGTCCTTGTTTATATGGACCGTGAAAAGCCTCTAGAAATGGTCGTAAGTACTTATTAACATATCTCCATCTCATACAATATCTACCCAAAGTAACAAATATTATGTAAGGCATAATATACAACAACAAACTTGTCATAGCTACAGTAAACAGAGCAATATGTTGAGGACTAGAGAGATAGTTAACATTACCATCACCATACCACACTATTACTGTTCTATCTTGTACTGTATGAAGAGGAACATAAGCTATGATGTCTATACATGAAGCAAGGACTTTGGAGAAAGAGAGGTGAATGAGACTAGCTAAGACTTGAACAGAATAACTTGCTGTTTTGTGAGAGATTCGAGATGAGTGTTGACTGAATATGATGAATCCAATTACTAAAATCCACAAATACACTGGATAAACAAATTGTATACCAGTTTTAACAGCAGTTGTCATTCCATTATACAAACACATTGGAAAACCTAGATTAAGGTTCATGAGGGATACAAAGACTCTAGCAGTGTATATAAACCAATTGTTATTATCCAAATAGTCAATAGTTGAAACAGAAGTAATATTCATAGCTATTATGATACCAGCTAATGGTCCTTCTGATATAGTCAGAGGTAATACAAGCATTATTACTACCAGTAGCAAACCAGATAAAGCATATGCTACTATTGTAATTAACCATAGATGAGAACATGGTCTACATTCTATACTACCAAATACAACACTCAGATTATGTTGACATTGTCCACAGAGTATACCTGCCTTACTGGACTCACAAATAGAGAGTGGGTCTGTCACATTGATTAGTAGAGTATCAGTCTTACAATTACCAGGAGGACAAACAGAAGCAAATCCTAAATCACTTTTATTGTCAGAGAATATATGACCTAACCATTGACCAGAAGATATAGAAATAGTGGTTGTAGAGATGTTACATATTGTTGTAGGTGAAATATCTGTGATAAAACTGTTACATACACACTCGCCTCCAATCAACATGAACCCCATTGGACAAGGATGTACATATATGCTAGCTAACCAAGATGTTCGATATCCTGGTGTTGCAATATTTAACACTCCATATTGTAATTCATTTCGTTTACTGAGAACATTGTAATTGATTTGATTACATTTATTACCAAAGAGAGGTACAAGTGTTTGTCCTTCTTTTAAATATAAAATATCTGGAAGCAACATTTCTTGTTTAAAGTAATTACGATTTGTGAACAAAGCTATAGCAGGAGAGTAAATAATGTTACCAAAATCATCAATAGCACAAAGAGAAATGACTACCGTCTTACCAGGGTAAGTGTTAATGATATGATGTAATGTTGAGCATTGTTTGGAAATACTTTCATTTTTTGTAGGATCATGATGACAGGAACATATTTTGACTGGTTGAGAAGAAATTTGTTTTAGTTCATTTTCAAGAGAAGTTGGTGGATCAAAGTGTGTGACTGATCTCCAGTCAAAGTGTAATGGTTTAAAATCTTTTTGTATGGGAAAAAAGCAGTTGTGAAATGAAGTGGCATAAATACTATTTCCTGCAAGTCCTGCTGTGTTCCCTTTGAATATCAAAGTGATATTTAAATTATGTAGATCTGTTTTGTTAGTTTTGATTTGTATAGGACACGTATTGTGTCCTGGGATAACCACATTATCAATATATATAGCTCCACCATATAACAAAACACTGTTGTTAATGAATGTAGCAGTAAGTGGTTCTTGGAGAATAAGGAATGAGTTGTAAAGTTGAATGGCAGCTCCTATAGCTGCTTTGTTGTTTATAAAGGATACATTACCAATTATATGTAGGTTGCTGTGATATACTGCAATTGTTGGTGAGTTGGTATCTTGAAAATTACTATTTCCACTGACAAAAATGTTATCCCAGTTTATTAACGTCATAGATGGAACTGTAGAGTATACTGTATAACCAGAATGACCATTGTGGCTGAAAAATACTTCAGTATCTTCTAATACAATTGAGATGTTGCTTTCTTTGTAGTTTCGAACTTGATCTCTCACAAATGCATAAAGACCAGAGCCAGAAATATAAGCATAATGATCTCTATATTTAACTCCTTTTAAGAATATATTAATAGACTTTGCACAGCATAATTCAAAAATATTGAGATAGATATCCTGACCATACTTCAGGTAAGGGAGTTCTTCAAGATATCCTCCTGTTTGAGTCCCAAATGTCACATTATTAAATGCAATTGGTGTCCATTCATTTATACTGATTGAATAACAGGTGTGACACAAGATGGAGATAATGGTGATACATGCACCACCAATTTGTTTAGTTGATGGGATAATATATCCATCATATTCATCTACATCTTTTAATGAAAAATGAGAATTCATCATGCCATTGTAAAATAACACTAGTAAGAATCCTGTTACTGTTCCACCATTAAAACCAGCAGTAGTATACTGACTTTTAAATTTAGCCACATAAGTCTGGTTAAATAGTACAGTTAACCCACCAGAACCAACTATAGGAAGTTTACATATCTCATTTCCTATTAGAGTCAATGATGGAACATCAGGTATAAAATTTAAGTTATAATAAAGAGTTGAATGTGACATTACAATATTAACAGTTGTCATATTAGGAGAGGTTTGTTGAGTGTCTTTAAATATCACAGCTATACCATTACCAGCACAAGCAAACATACCAAAATCAGTACACTGACTAGCACCAAATCCATACTGAACTCTAATATGATGCATAAATGATGAGCCAAGTGGATTAAACATTAGTATAGCATATCCTACATATTGTGTAATAATCACATGATGTATTGTTATATTGTAACAATGGTTGAATACAAGTAGAGCTTTCTGTTTATATCCTAAATGTGGGTGTGTATCATTGAAGGATGTCACAGCTGTTTTTGTTATTGTTGCTCCACATCCAGTGAACTCCAAGTTTCCTATAGTAATACTTGATATATTGACAAATCCAAAACCAGTAGTTGAAGAGGAATTTTCCTTTTTTAGACATTTAATTGATGAATTACTGTCAATGAGTCCTGTTAATGTAATGTTACTGACATTTCCAATTAGACAAAAGGTCATATTGTACAGCACATATTTCTTCTGTGTCAAATTAAGAACCAAGTTATTTTGTATCGAAACATTACCACTACATAACCAGTGCCACAGTTGATCACTTGTATTAATTCGAACAACTTGTGAAGAAAGTGGTTCAGCAGTGGTAAGTGTTGAAATAACAATTATAAGTGCAAACAATATTGGAATATGCGATGATGCCATTTCTATAAATCCTGTAAAAACTATAAAATTATATCTATAACTCTAGCTCCATAGCAATCATACTTACATAAGTTATGATAGAATTAACTCCAGTACATGTCATGAAGTACACATCTAAGCAAAATATACTCTGTAGATAGTACCACTTAATAAACAGGGGTATATATTATTTATAATTGTACTGATAATCATAATATACACATGACCACTTAAATCCCAATGTATACATAATTGATACATATTAGTACTACACTGTAAAAATTGATTTGTTGATTTAACCAATATATTGTTATACAGGTTTCCTATAGCAAACTTAGTATGATGCAAAAGTAAACATAACACTGTTTTTATTACTAATATACTATTAGTTACATAAACAGTAGTATATTAGTAATCAAAACTGTGTTATGTTTACTTTCACATTACACTAAATTTGCTACAGGCAACCTGTATAACAATATATTGGTTAAATCAACAAATCAATTTTTACCGTGTACCATTTAGGTTGATCTACTGAATAAATAGCTAATGTAAACTTCGGAACATCCGTATTGGTTGTTGAGTAATTTGTGTTTGTATTGATAATCATAATATACACATGATCACCTAAGTCCCAATGTATACATAACAGATACATATTATTACTACTGTTTAGGTTGATCTACTGAATAAATAGCTAATGTAAACTTGACAACATCAGTATTGGTTGTTGGGTTATTTATTTTGTATTGACAATGACAATGTACACATGACCACTCACGTCCCAATGAATACATAGCAGATACATATGAGAAATACTGTTTAGTTGATCTATTGAATCAATATCATAAATATGGGTGTGTATCATTGAAGGATGTCACAGTTGTCTTTGTTATTTTTGCTCCACATCCAGTGAACTCCAAGTTTCCTATAGTAATATTTGATATATTGACAAATCCAAAACCAGTAGCTGAAGAGGAATTTTCTTTTTTTCACACATTTAATTGATGAAGTAGTGTCAGTGAGTCCTCTTAAAGTAATATTACTGACATTTCCAATTTTACAAAAGGTCATATTGTGAAACACATAGTTCCTCTGTATAATTTATAATCCAAGCTATTTTGTATTGATATATTACCACCACATAACCAGTACTACAGGTAATCACTTGTATTAATAGGAACAACGTGTCAAGAAAGTGGTTCAGCTATGGTAAATGTTAAAGTAACAATTATAAGTACAAACAATATTGGAATATGTGACGATTCATTTATATAAATCTTGTAAAGACTATAAAATGATAACTATAACTATAGCTGTGTAACAATCATACTTACATAAATGAAGACTAAATGACAACAAAGTACTATACAAAGAACTGCAATGATCATTGTGTGTCATACATGTAGACACTCACGAAAACACATGTAGACATAATATGCATAATGTTCTCATAATCAGAATTAGTATTTCACTGACAACATTGACTATTTTAACTGGAGGTCTTTCCACAAATTTCATGGATAACTATTCATATATTTGCTGCAATTGGTCTTTGTTATCCCTCTTATCCTCTTTTTGATTTCTTAGGTGAGAAATAGAAGAGATATAAAGTTATAATGCTTGAAAAAATATTAATATTATCTTCTTATTGCTTTGGGTACATTAGTGACTCTATATATATACTTGGTATATATCAATAGCATTGCTGTAGTGGGTATATCTATACTTAGTTCTAAGTTTCCAGTTCCACTGGTATAATTAAATCTAACATGATTCAATTTGGTGCTGATCAAATTCGATTTACACTATTTCAAGAGTTAAGTAGTTTTTGTTTTATTACATGAATAACTTTCCATTTGGTTTATTATTATTAATTACACCAATTATAACTGGCTTTGTGTATATTAAACACTACCTCTCTTGTTTTCATTATATCAGCAGTCTAACCATGCACATTATGTACAAACATCTACTTTAATAGATAATAAAGATAATAAAATAAAATCTATTATTATGCAAACGTTATATATACAGTAGTAAAAGCTGATAAGCACTAGCCACTTCTCTGTCATTTTCTATATAATAGCAAAATATTACAAGTACTACATCTCACTAACTGTCCTAATATTACTAAATTTGATAACCAAAAATTACAAAATGTTTTAATTAAAAAATAGTAGTATGTGTGAATTGCTTATTAATGGTAATTTCCTCTGTTAATTATTAGTTATGTTTATACTATTGTATATATTTTTTTATTAAAACTAATTATTTCCAATTGAAATAAATCAATTGTTAGTCAGAATATTTTAGTATCACTTTTTCTTCTAACAAAGTTAACAATTTTAACATTCACTTATTATTTAGAAAAAGTAAACTTCTCTACTTAACATTAATTAATAATAAAAGCTTAAATGTTGTTATATCTAATATTAACAAATAGAATTATTACAAATAAACTAGACTAAATTATACATTAATAGATAGTCTTCTAGTTATTTATTATATAAACTATATATTATGGTTACGCTTAATACCACTAATTATTAATCGAAATAAATTAAATTATTAAGACCAATTCATTTGTCAAAATCACTAACAAACTTACTTCTTACACACACAGCTCACTTAACAAATTAACATTATATTTAATAATAATTATCTTGTATATAAAACACTCAAATTTAACAATTCTATGAAAGTATTGAGCCATACAAAATAAAATTTCTTCATAATATTACAACTTCTTACTTACTACTAAACAAATTTAGTTTATATTAATGGTAGTGGACTGTATTTAGTAGTAGCCATTTTGATAAGGACCATTGACTTCAGCCAGTTCACATGATGCAGTCAATGAAGCATAACAAATTATCTCAAATATCTTTCTGTTTAGATCTTGTGTCTCCTCACTCTCAAATGGATACCTTATTAAAATAAAAATGTCGCTAATCCTTGTACACTAATACCTATTAGACAATGATGTAGATTAGACCTATATATGTACCATATCAATTGATAATAGTTGATGTTGGGTGATAATTCTATTGAGGTTTTGTGTGACAACTTTAGTGATAACAATTTTTTTTTCTAAATCGAAACTGTTATCACAAGTAACAAATCGAGATAAAGCTATTGATGTTGTATCAATTATAATTGAATGTATTCACTCTAAGGATTCCATTTCTTTCTTGTACTCTTCTTTCTGTTCCATATATCTCACATACTTCATATATGTTAGATAAACACACCTGTAATAGAAAGAGATAATATAAGCTCATTGATTCTCTCTCTCTTATTTCCCTAGAATTTTAGTACAATACAGTTAAATAACTCGTGCAAAGAGGCATTTAAATACACCAGTCCAGATGAGGTAACTTATATACCGAGAATGACAGGATTTATTTACATTTATTTTGAGGTTGTGTTATCAGTAGTTATTAGACTTCATTTGTCCTAATTTGATAATTGATATATCATTCATCATTTCAATTACTAAGTATAACAATTCACATTAACATTGTCACTGAAGTTAAAGGATTGAGCTATATCAAACAATATTCTGAAAAAAAGATAGAAAATAAAATGTATGACTAAATTGAGTGATTATGTTTATAATCAAAGACTTTAGTTAAATTTTAAGTTTAAACACAATTTAGTACATTCACTAATAGCTGAATTTCTTATTAAACTTTATCTTCTTATGATATATCCTTTGTTTACTAAATTTATTTGAGGTATTTATAAAAGAATAGCATTGGGGTTGATAATTGAATTGATTGGTAGTTTTGGTTTCACTATAAGTGTTAACAAATGATTGAAGATTTGCAACACTATCAATATGTAATATTTTTAACAAAAATAAACATAAAACTGTTTTCATTGCTACTCTGTCTATGAAATTGACTGTTTATCAAATGTTAGAATTAATAATGAATTTTTTATTGACAGATAAAGCCATTATTAGTTCCACCTTTTGATAAACAGTCAATTCCATGGGTACATTTTTAGTAATAATACACTATTATGGTTTTTTCAGCTAGCATCAAAGACGTTTGTTGCATGCAACCTATATATTGGGATACAATATCAGCTTTATCTGAAGTGGTGTAAAAAAGAAAATAATCATTTCTAGTAAGTATTTTGACAGAATATATCGTTATAAATAATAAGAAAATCAGTCCAACTTCAATTCCTTTAAGCATATTTGGAATACAATTATGAAACCAAAGATATATGATCAATTGATAGAATAGAATTAAAAGTGAAGCTACTAAAGTAAATAATAAAATTTTAAACATAAATTAATCAAAAATACTACATCTATTTATATGATTTACGATAACTAATTGATGTAATCTCTTCAGCACAAATATATAGGTTAATGACCAATGACACAAATAAATAATGGTGCCATTAACATGACTACCATGACATCCTCTATCTGGTATTTAAAAAAGGTTATGCCATATTTGTTCTTACCTAAGTCTAGCATAACGCAAAATTATGTCAGTTAATTGATATTCTTAAATCACCATGCATGAGTATTTCTGATATATCAAATATATAACTTATCTGTGTAAAGAATCAATTGTTGTATACAATAGAAGAAAATATCATATACGACAACACAGTGTTACGTGTCAAATAAATTCTTGTGAATACAAGATTTTTACCCACTCTGCTTGTCCCTTTTGAGCCACCATGATGTTTTCATAAGATAAGGTAATGTCATTATTCATTATAATTTTTTGCTTTCTCTTATTAAGCTTAATTACCATCTCATTATGGTAGTTGAATCACTTTTAAATAAAATTTATTTAAAGGAATACAAGATAATGAAAATAAAATTAATGATAAATTTTACATACTAATGAAATTATCAAAGATTGAAGGACATTATTCAATGTCAAATACAATATTACAAGTATGACCATTTCTATTTCTTAGAACTATTCCATCAATTAATTAATGTGTTTTCATGTTCCATGGTTTTACATCTGTTAGTGTTTTGTATTTTGATGGGATTGTAGAGTATGGAGGACACTCTCATTGTGTAATAAAGATAACAACTTTGACAGTAGTCCCTTGTCTATTGTTACCATATTAGTATAATTAGTTGCTACAAAACTTCTACTATCACTTGGATGAGATACTTGGATGTTAACTGTTAAGTTAATATTAAGAGAACTTGAAATAAAGTTTTACACAAAAATGCTAATACTTAGAATAGGTATTTTAAGAAATTGTTGCTTTTGATTGATTGATACTATTTAATAATATTAGAATAAGTAGTTGATACATTTATAACTAAATGATTAGTATACTCAAATCAGTAACAAATGATTAACTTACATAACTCAGCTCATATGAAACAAACACCATTTATTTGTTTACTAGCATAACTTAGAAAAATCTGAGATGATAGAAAATCTATGACTATAAATTTAATTAGAAAAACAAAGTAATATACTCAGCAATTATATCTACAATATAACTATATATCTATCTGTTACGTTCAAGTGTCCAGTTTACATAAAAAAATAATCTAATATTATGCAAAATTATATATGCAGTTAATATAGCTGTTTATACACATAGATGTAGAAATATGTCAGTTAGTACACTCAAGTGACAATCCCATCTCATTATTATTAATGTAATTATGAAAACAAGGATATATGATTAATTGATAGAAGAGATTTAAAAGTGAAGCTACTAAAGTGTGTAATGCATTTTTGAGCATAAAGCAATTAAAAAAAGAAAATTCTTCATCTGATTTATAGTAACTATTCAATTTAACCTCCAATGCACAAACAAGACCAACAATGCAGATAAATAATGGTGTCAATCGCATAACCACTATGACATTCTCTACCTGTTCCTCTGTGAATGGTCCGCCATATTTTTCCTTTCCTAGGTCTAACCTGGAAGGGTAATTCTCCTCGCAATAAGTCAAAGTACTATGATTCCTGGGATACTTGTTTTTTCTAGATCCGGATTGTAATAGATAAAGATTCTCAGGCTCAGATGATTTAAGAGAATGAGTTCTTTTTTTATATATTCTAATTATACGTTAAATTGAAAAAAAAACAAAATCAATGAATAAGTGAACAACAGATGTCTTATGATAAAAGCCAATCCAGTAATCATCCATGATAAAAATAACAGATACACACCAGTAATGATAGATGTATACATACTTCAATATCAGCAAATGCATAAAATAAACGAAATATAAAGAAAAGAGAGCAATATCTAATATCAAAGTCAAGGTTATGAGTTCATCATTAGTTGTAGCATAGTTACTTGCTGCATAACCTCTAATCAAACTTATATGAGCATAAATAGAGATATCCCAGAGAACAATTATTTGTGCTGATTGTGACTTCATCAAAAAGTTTTCTTTAAAATGTTTAGATGAGTATTCAAAATGTTTAAAACTAAATTGTTAGATATACGCAAAGAAATTGATGAATGGTGATTTAAAAAATTGATATAACACACCATATGTGTTAATATAAAGAAATTTTCTTTTAAAATGTGACACATGTTCATTTTACGTATGTTTTAATAGTGACCTATGTACTATCAGGTATGGCTGTGTCTACAGTCATTGTCAGTAATTTTTTCTTCAAACACTGGCTGGATACTACACATTACAATATTAATCCTGTCAAAGTAATTGCTAAAGTACTAAACTATGCTAGAAAGAACAAGTACCCAAGAAATCGTAGTGCCTTGACTTACTGTGAGGAAAACTATCCTTCACGGCTAGATTTGGGTAAAGAGAAATATGGAGGACCTTTCAATGAGGAGCAAGTAGAAAATGTCAAGACTGTTGTACAACTGATTCCATTGCTCATTTGTATAGTAGGAGTTCATTTATTTGACGACGTTAAATGGACGAGTTAATTTTATCATGTTACAACTGAAAAAGATTCTCCATTTTTTTCATGAGCTCTATCTAAAAATATGATAACTAATTTAGTCACTGCAGTTTTCCTATTTCTTTATCAGCTTATTATCTATCGATGATCTTGTAAGTGCATTTCTAGTATGCTAAAAAGAGTTGGTTTAGGATTGGCATTTGCAGTATCAACTCCAATTTCCCAGTTCATTCTTTTAATCGCTAAAAATCATGTCAATACTGACACTATTCAGTATGTCATCTTACAATTTTTGAGTGCAATTTCTAACATTTTAATTGTTCCTACATATACTGAATTTATAGTAGCTCAGTCTCCACAAGAAATGAGAGGATTTATGATTGGGCTATCATATACTGCAACAGGACTTGGTTTAGCTATTAATTATATTAGCGAATACACATTCTCATCGTGTGAAGGCGAATTATATTGTCAAAACATTTACTTTCATCTCCTGAAAGGTCTGATTGTTTTCATAATCTTTATAGTGTTCCTGATACTAGCTAAACGTTATAAATTGCGTGTGAGAGAAAATGAAGTCAATATACATTTAATAACTGAGGAACATTACGAGAGATATTTGGAACTGTCATATGGTAATCCCTATTCATTACATCATCTGTTTTGCCTTCTTCAAATTTATCATGTTATTATGATAGCATTATCCTCTGAATCTCATTCATTGACATAAAATAGAAAAAATGGATTTGTAGTTTGCTATAATGTATATATCAACATCATCATATCCATTATATCAAATATATTATAATCTATATGATCTGTTGATGTACCAATTTAATCAAAATTGATGTTAAAAGAATTCAGGATAATGAAGACACATACATTTGTATGCATACTATAATACACCATACAAATGTCATTAATGATTTCAAATAACAATCATGAACACTACAATAATGTCATGGATAATACTTTTCTTTTTAATTTGATTTGTGCATATTGATGTTATACTCATAGTTATGAAATAATAGAAGATGTATGAATCAATATTTCATGTTAAGATTAATAGTATAACCAATACCAAATGCTGAAGGCAATGTATTTTTTAACATAAAGCAATCAAAAATGACAATTGTTCATCTGATTTATAGTAATTAATCTATTTAACATCATCAGCACAAACAAGAACAATAATACAGATAAATAATGGTGTCAAATGCGTGACTACTTTCACATTCTCTACTTGTTCCTCTGTGAATGGTCCACCATATTTTTTACCTTTTTCTTTACCTATGTCCAACCTGGAAGGGTAATTCTCTTGTAATAGGTCAAAGCACTATGATTCCTGGGATACTTGTTTTTCCTGGCATAGTTGAGTACTTTAAGAATCAATTTGACAGGATTGACAATGTGAGATGTAGTATCCACCCAATGTTTAAAGAGAAAGTTAGTGACAATATCTGTAGAGATAGCCAACCTAATAATGCATATGACATAATGATAAACTGATTTATCAAGCATTGCACAATTACTGCAATACCAAAAAATTGCAGGAACACTCAATGAGTGCCAATATATAGTAACACTTAGTTCACCACCTGAAGCACCAATTGCTTGATCAAGCAATATATGATCGTATACATGAGAAAGCAATCACTTGTAACAAATATGCAGCACAATTTATTATATAATACATTACATTATAATGTGAAAAAGTGATTATAATGAAAGCCATGCCAACAACCATCCAAGATAAAAATAACAGATACACACCAGTAATGATAGATGTATATCTACCTACTTTTACATCAGCAAATAGACCAAATAAGGGAAATTAAAAACGATATAAGACAATATCCAATGTCAAAGACAAGGTTATTATTAGCATCATCAAGTTCAGCATAATTAGTTGTTGCAAAACATCTACTAAAGTCAAATGAGCAAACATGTAGAAATCCCAGAGAATAAATAGCAGTACTGATCCAGGCTTAAAAAAATTTGATCATATACAAAAAAAATGTGAAAAATAAACTATGGCAGCCCAGAAGGAAAACTTGTGCATCAATTAATCTATAATAATAACTAAATTATAACTAATAATGTTCATTAACAATTAATTAAAACTTTGTAGCATTTAATAAAATGATTATTATCAGAAGGTGACAATTTTAATTTCAAACTAATCGATTTATTAACTTACTTTGATAATTACATTCTTTTTATGCTTGATGCATGCAGTCTCAAGTTGTTAGGTTGTTACTTCAATTTCTTTGAAGATATTTTTTATAAGTAGGATATTTTTAATGCTGTGGATGCAAATCTATTGTCATACATGATATAATGAATCATCATGTATAAGTATTTCTGATGTATTAAATATATAACTAATCTATGTATTAGAATCAATTATCGTTCACAATATAAGAGAATGTTATAGACGACAACACAGTGGGATGTGTGAAATATATTTTCAGTACATGAGATATTTTTGTGAATACAAGATTTCAGCCACTCTGCTTGTCACTTTTGGGCTACCATGATATTCTCATAAGATAAGACATGTTTTATGCACCCTTATATGGTAATGTCAATATTCATTATCGTTGTATGTTTTGGCTTCTCTTATTATGTTTACATAATATCTTAATATCATAGTAGCATCCTTTTAACCCAAATATAGTTAAAAGAATACAGGATAATGTAAATACAATTAATATGAACATCTGTATAATCAACGTTTATGATCTCTATGGACATAATTATTATTACTAATAATTTAAAGGTTCTCCAAAAGTGTATCTTTATCATATATATTGGAATATGAATTTCAATTGACTTCCATCATTTAAGAAAAGCAATCTACAGTTCAATTTGTTCTATCAAAATATTCAATGTTACATTGATATAAAAACTACTTGGAGTTTACTCCAAACTTAAGCAGAAACTTTTACTAAAAGCCTGTTAATAATTAGGATAGTTTCATAATATAATTCTAGTGATAGAGCTAAGACAATAGTTGATAGATGCAACGTTTCAAGATCAACTACTTACTTACTTATAAAAAAGATTATTTAATAATATAACTATAAATTCTCATAATTTGGGATGCTCTGACTTGTGCATGTGTCAACTTAGTGTAATTACTTACTTTAATTCTTTAGACATAGCAATAATAGTTGTCATTAATAAAATAAGTATCTATACTACTATAAAGACTGACTTGATTTTACGATTATGACATTTGTGAATATTATGGCAACTATGTTTACTAAAATAACCAATCTGAAATGATAGATGATCTATGACTATAATTTTCATTTGAAAAAAAGTAGTATTTTCAGCAATGATATCAACAAATTAACTGTATGTTATGTTATGTACGAACGTCCAGTTTATATAAAATAACAAAAGAAAATGTAATGTTATACAAAAATGATATATACAGTAGATATAGCTGTATATACACATAGATGTAGAAATATGTCAGTTAGTACACTCAAGTGACAGTCCCATCTCATTATTATACTCTTCTTCCTGATCCATATATTTCTCATAATGTTCTTCAGCTATTAAATGTACGTTTACTTCATTCTCTCTCACACGTAACTTGTAACGGCTAGCTAGTACCAGAAACACAATCAGTATAATAAGAATGATCACACTCTTAGCTATGAAATAATAAACACTTTGGCATATTGCCTCTTCTTCATATGAAAATAGATATTTGCTGTTAATAGTGATAATATAACCAATACCACGTGCTCCATACCATAATCCAACCATCAATCCTCTCATTTCATGTGGAGATTGAGCTATTGTAAATGCTAAGGATGTTGGGAAAATCAAAGCAAATGCTATTCCATAGAAACAATGAGATACAATAGTAGCTTTGTATGAGGTTGTATCAAAAAGAAAATGATTTTTACAAGCAAGCATTACAACAGAATATATTGTAGTAAATAATGAGAAAACCAGTCCAACTCCAATTCTTTTAAGCATACTTGGAATGTAACTGTGAAAACAAGGATATATGATCAATTGATAGAAGAGAATTAAAAGTGAAGTTACTAAAGTATGTAATTGATTTTTGAACATAAAGCAATCAAAAAATGACAACTCTTCATCTGATTTATAATAACTATTCCATTTAACATCCTCAGCACAAAAAAGACCAACAATACAGATAAATAATGGTGTCAAACGCATGACTACCTTCACATTTTCCACCTGTTCCTCTGTGAATGGTCCGCCATATTTTTCCTTTCCTAGATCTAATCTGGAAGGGTAATTCTCCTCCCAATAAGTCAAAGCACTACGATTCCTGGGATACTTGTTTTTCCTGGCATAGTTGAGTACTTTAACAATCAATTTGACAGGATTGACAATATAAGATGTAGTATCCACCCAATGTTTAAAGAGAAAGTTAGTGACAATGACAATAGAAACAGCCACACCTGATAACACATATGACACAACAAAGAACTGATTTATCAAGCATTGTACAATTATGACAGTACAAATAATTGCAGGTAAACTCAGTGAATGCCAGTATATAATAGCACTTAGCTTGTCACCTGAAGCACCAATTGCTTGATCAATGTTAAATTGGACAATATTTGATCGTACACACGAGTATCCAATCACTTGTAGCAAATACCCAACACCACTTAATATAAGAAATAGCACATTTTGATGTAAAAAATTCTTGATGTTATAACACAAACCAGCAGTCAGCCATGACAAAAATGTTAGATATACACCAGTAATGATAGATGTATACCTACCTACTTTTACATCAGCAAGCAGACCAAAGAAGGGAAATAAAAAGAAAAAAAGACAGTATCCAATATCAAAGACAATGTGATGACCATCACTATTACCATCATAGAGATTTGCTGCAAAACTTTGAATGAAACTTATATAAACATACATAGAGACATCCCAAAAAATAACAATCAGTATTGATCGAGAGTTGACTAAAAACCTTAACATAGTCCAAAAACGTATTGTAAGATAAGTAGTTGGACTAAAGATAGTGATAATAAAAGAAATCGAATGTCTTTACTTTCAATATAACCATTAGTAATGTAACATATTACATGTTAATCTTAATGAATGTTGATAAAACATAACTTTAATATTACACATGAAAGATAATCAACTAATCTTTATTATGAGAACAAGATAAGTTCAATAGTTGAATGTTATACAAAAAGAAATTGATTGTTTTACTTTCAGTATAAACATTAATAATGTGTCTATTTTCTATAAATGTTATCAAGTTTAAAACTTGAGACAAGGTAAGTGTACAAAACATAAAGTTGTAATCTTATGATATGAGAGATACGCCCATCTTTGCATAAAGTATGTTAAATGTAAGCACGTTTCTGCTTATTTTACATAACATAGATGAAAGATAAACAATCCCTTTATTGTAGAATGTGTTTAACTTGAATACGACAATTTCTCATCAACTTCTGCAGGGACGAGGAATTTCGTCTTTATGAGGATGATGGTAAAAAAGATGGTGAACCTAGGTAATAAATAAGAATTCATGAGATAAATTTGTAACTTTAAAACAGGCATAATGACATCATTAACAAACACAACAAGTTTAATCTTGCAAATGGTGATCTTGGATAATTAAATGTAAAGAACAACATTTGCATTTTTTTACTTTCATTATTAGCTGCTCACATGATAACTCTGAATCTATTGCTTTTACCACAACTATTACCAGATTTATTTGATTGGCTATTTCTCACCTTGTTGGAAAATAAACAAATGTTCCAATGAACTAAAAACAGTTGTAGTTGCTCCATTTCCATTTATTGCTCCAACAAGACCACATTTGACC
The DNA here is from genome assembly GCA_963693285.1 of Xestospongia muta. NCBI lineage: Eukaryota > Metazoa > Porifera > Demospongiae > Haplosclerida > Petrosiidae > Xestospongia > Xestospongia muta. The sequence continues at coordinate 6,084,063 of OY848919.1, read as the reverse complement.
CTGCCAACATTTCTAATTTATACCTTTTTCCTCTTCTTTACAGAATCATTTTTGATTGTACAGAAAAAAACAAGGTACCTGTATTGGAGAAGGAAACCCTACATTGTATTTAAGATACTCACAAGGAAAAAATATGCTTACCTTCTCTGTATATGGGTATTGAAAAACATTCCTTGCTATCTTTATGCACCAATAGCAAATCTAATCTCTAGAGATAGATTTATGGAAACTGGAAGTTAGCTATACTTAGTAAAAAATTTGACATTAGCACCAGTAGGACTTTTTTCCAGAACTGTTCAAACCACATTTAAAGAAAGGTTTAAATAAAAGTACTATAGCATTCGAGCTTGTAGGCAGAAATGCTATATATACATACATACATTGGCTATAACAAATACCTATAACAAATGCTTACATTTGTCACTGTCTTCTTTCTGAACTATCATTTCACAAGATAATTATTTTTTTTGCCTCAACCTTTGAATTCAACTTATCAGCTCATACAATAGTCGAAAATGCAATTGCCATCCATCTATGTTACCAGTGAAAAGGTTTTGCCAGAGTCACTTCCTACAGAAACTAAACAAGAAATGTTACCAGTGTCGCTGCTGCTACAACTATGAAATGAGAAAAGATAATTAGTGGTATTGTCAAGATTACAGTATAGACCTCTGCCATGCTGGGATGAGTGATGACTGTTTCTTACAGTATCACACCAAATGTTATATTTTTAGATACTTACACTCTTCAACAGTTCAATAACTAAATATATTACATATATAATCACTTGTATTCATACTACAATATATAGACAACCTATATGGTACTTTATTATTCCTACTAGCTATTACTCAGGTATGACGTCACACAATATAAAGTACACAATGATAAACAAATGTGGCTCTGACTTGCGTGTAGTCATACATAAGAACAGACTTATTCGTTAATCCACCGTACTGACTCCCTTACAGTTTAAAATAAAGTTAGAAAGCTCTATTTGAAAATGTTAAATCATTTCCAAGGCGTCGTCTTCCACTAACAGTGTCTTATGCCTTGAGGGAAATTTAATTTCGCCATCACGTGATTCCACCGAATTGCGTGATCTACCCAATTATTATTATTATTATTATTATTATTATTATTATTATTATTATTATTATTATTATTATTATTATTATTAGAATGTATGACGTCTAGGATTTGTCCAATGCGTCAAAGGCTTAGTTGTTTATCTTACATGTGTGATGTGAAAGATAAACATATCAAGAATGTTTGTTTAAATATTGCGTAAGTTGTTGTCAATATAAACATTACTAATGTTTATATTGAAAGTAAAGACATTCGATTTCTTTGATTATCACTATCTTTAGTCCAACTACTTATTCAACAATACGTTTTTGGACTATGTTAAGATTTTTAGTCAACTCTCGATCAATACTGATTGTCATCCTCTGGGATGTCTCTATGTATGTTCATTTTAGTTTCATTCAAAGTTTTGCAGCAAATCTCTATGATGGTAATAGTGATGGTCATCACATTGTCTTTGATATTGGATATTGTCTTTTTTTCCTTTTATTTCCCTTCTTTGGTCTGCTTGCTGATATAAAAGTAGGTAGGTATACATCTACCATTACTGGTGTATATCTAACATTTTTGTCATGGCTGACTGCTGGTTTGTGTTATAACATCAAGAATTTTTTACATCAAAATGTGCTATTTCTTATATTAAGTGGTGTTGGGTATTTGCTACAAATTATTGGATACTCATGTGTACGATCAAATATTGTCCAATTTAACATTGATCAAGCAATTGGTGCTTCAGGTGACAAGCTAAGTGCTATTATATATTGGCATTCACTGAGTTTACCTGCAATTTTTTGTATTGTCATAATTATGCAATGCTTGATAAATCAGTTCTTTGTTGTGTCATATGTGTTATCAGGTGTGGCTGTGTCTATTGTCATTGTCACTAACTTTATTTTTAAACATTGGGTGGATACTACATCTCACATTGTCAATCCTGTCAAATTGATTGCTAAAGTACTCAATTATGCCAGGAAAAACAAGTATCCCAGGAATCGTAGTGCTTTGACCTATTGTGAGGAGAATTATCCTTCCAGGATAGAACTAGGAAAAGCAAAATATGGTGGACCATTCACAGAGGAACAAGTAGAGAATGTCATAGTTGTTATGCGATTGGCACCATTATTTATCTGTATTGTTGGTCTTGTTTGTGCTGAGGAGGTTAAATGGATCAGTTACTATAAATCAGATGAAGATTTGTCATTTTTTGAATGTTTTATGTTCAAAAATGGATTACATTCTTTAGTAGCTTCTTTTTTAATTCTCTTCTATCAATTGATAATATATCCTTGTTTTCATAATTACATTCCAAGTATGCTTAAAAGAATTGGAGTTGGACTAATTTTCTCATTATTTACTACATTATATTCTGTTATAATGCTTGCTTGCAAGAATCATTTTCTTTTTGACACAACCTCATACAAAGCTGCTATTGTACCTCATTGTTTTTATGGAATAGCATTTGCTTTGATTTTCCCAACATCTTTAGCATTTACAATAGCTCAATCTCCACATGAAATGAGAGGATTGATGGTTGGATTATGGTATGCAGCACAAGGTGTTGGTTATGTTATCTCTATTAACAGCAAATATCTATTTTCGTGTAAACAAGAGGCAATATGCCAAAGTGTTTATTATTTCATAGCTAAGAGTGTGATCATTCTTATTATACTGATTGTGTTTCTGGTACTAGCTAGCCGTTACAAGTTACGTGTGAGAGAGAATGAAGTCAACATACATTTAATAGCTGAAGAACATTATGAGAGATATATGGATCAGGAAGAAGAGTATAATAATGAGATGGGACAGTCACTTGAGTGTACTAACTGACATATTTCTACATCTATGTGTATATAACGCTATATATACTGTATATATCATTTTTGTATAACATTACATTTTCTTTTGTTATTTTATGTAAACTGGACGTTTGAACATAACATAACATGCAGTTAATTGTTGATATAATTGCTGAATATACTATTTTGTTTTTCAAATTAAAATTATAGTCATAGATTGTCGATCATATCAGATTGGTCTAAGTTATGATAGTAAACATGCTTGTTCATAATATTCACTAATATCATAATAGTAAAATCAAGTCAGTCTATATAGTAGTATAAATACTTATTTTATTAATGACAAATATTATTGCTTTGTCTACAGAATTAAAGTAAGTAATAACACTGAGTTGACACATGTACAAGTCAGAGGATCCCAGATCATGATGAGAATTTATAGTTATATTATTAAATAAACGTTTTTATAAGTAAGTAATTAGTTGATATTGAAACGTTGCATCTATCAACTATTGTCTTAGCTCTATAACTATAATTATATTATGAAACTATCCTAATTATTGACAGGCAATTTAGTAAAATACTTAGATACTTATTTATTAATGACAACTATTATTGCTATGTCTGCAGAATTAAGGAAATAATAACACTAAGTTGACACATGCACAAGTCAGAGCATCCCAGATTATTATGAGCATTTATATTAATTAAATAAACTTTTATACAGTAAGTAATTAGTTGATCTTGAAATACTGCATCTATCAACTATCCTCTTAGCTCCATCACTAGAATTAACTTAAGAAACTATCGTAATATTGAAAGGAAATTTATAAAAAGATTATGCTTAAAGTTTGATCTAAACTACAACCTGTTTTATATAAATATAACATTGAATATTTTCATAGTTGCCAAAAAATTGAACTGTAGATTGCTTTTCTTAAATGATGAAAGTCAATTGAAATTCATATTCTAATATATATTATAAAAGTACACTTTTGGAGAACCTTTAAATTATTAGTAATAACAGTTATGTACATAGAGATCATAAATGTTTATCTTTATTACATAAAGTATGTTAAATGTAAGCATGTTTTTGCTCATTTTACATAACATAGATGAAAGATAAACAATCCTCTTATTGTAGAATGTGTTTAACTTAAATACAATAATTTCTATGTTCTTCATCAACTTCTGCAGTGACGAGGAATTTGGTCTTTATGAGGATGATGAACCTAGGTAATAAATAATAATTCATGAAATAAATTTGTAACTTTAAAACAGGCATAATGATATAATGAACAAACACAAGTTTAATCTTTCAAATGGTGATCTTGTGTAATTAAATGCAAAGAGCATATATGCATTTTTTTACTTTCATTATTAGCTGCTCACATGATAACTCTAGATCTATTGGTTCTACCACAACTATTATCAGATTTACTTGATTGGCTACTTCACACTTTGTTGGAAAATAAACAAATGCAATCATTTTTTTCCAAAAAATTATCAACAGTGTTACAAGATCATTTTTAAGTGACATGGAAAAAGTAATAATTATTTACTTGAAATACATACAACTACATCACCACAATCAGTTGACTTAGCTAAACCTACTGATTATTCTCTTGATTCAAGTACACAAACTAGATAATACAAAACAATTGAAGTAAGAAGTTGCTCCATTTATTGATCCAACAGGAACACATTTGACCATGCTAACATGTCTAATTGCCACTTTTCTCCTCTTCTTTACAGTATCATTTTTTGATTGTAGAGGAAACAAACAGGGTATGCCCGAACCTGTATGGGAGATGAAGCTTTAAAGTGTATTTAAGATAATTACAGGGATAATATGATTATCCTCTGTGTATATGGCTATTGGAAATAAAATCCTTGCTATCTTTATGCACCAATAGCAAATCGAATCTCTAGAGATAGACTTATGAAAATCAAAAGATAGCTACACTTTGTAAACAATTTGCATTAGCGCAACCAGAAGGTTATTATCAGAACAGCTGAAAACATGTTTAAAGAAAGGTCTCAAAAAAGTACTACAACATTCAAGCTTGTAGGCAGATATGCTATATATGCATACATTGGTAATAGATAGCTATAACAAATGCTTACATTTTTCACTGTCTTCTTTCTGAACCATCATTTTACAACATAATTATTTTTGCCTCAATCTTGGAATTCAACTCATCAGCTCATACAATAGTTGAAATGCGATGGCCATCCATCTATATTACCAGTAAAATAGTTTTGCCAGAGTTACTTCCCACAGAAGCCAAACAAGAGATGTTACAAGTGTCACTACTGCTATAAGATGAGAAAAGATACTTAGTGGTATAGCCAAGGTTGTCATACTGGGAAAGGTGATGACTGTTTTTCACAGTATCACACCAAATATATTTGTATACTTACAGTCTTCAACAGTTCAATAACTAAATATATTACATATATAATCACTTGTATTCATACTACAATATATAGACAACCTATATGGTACTTTACTATTCCTACTAGCTATTACTCAGGTATGACGTCAACATAATATAAAGTAAACAAATGACATAAGGAGATGTGGGTCTGACTTACGTGTAGCCATGCATAATAACAGCCCTACTCGTTAATCCACTGTACTGACATCTTTACACTTTAAAATTAAAGTTAGAAACTAGTTATAGCTCTATTTGAAAACGTTAAATCATTTCCAAGGCGTCTTCTTCAACTAACAGTGTGCTTATGCCTTGAGGGAAATTTAATTTCGCCATCATGTGATTCCACCCAATTGCGTGATCTACTCAATTATTTCGTTAAAGGGGTTAAAAATGTCGCCTGGAACTTGTCCAATGTGTCAGAGGTGTAGTATGGAGATTATTTTTAGATTGTTTTACAAATATATTGTTACTGTACACATATGCCTTCCTTTGTAAATTCTAAGATGGAGAAAACTAATTATCAAAATGCACTTGCTGGACACCATGTAGATTTAGTGTAATGCAGTTCACTTAAGACCTTACCTTTGTTTATTGTTGTACAGACTGACCTGTTAATTAGTGTTAATGTGCTAATTAGACCTTATCATATTTAGTCTATACTTCTTTGTTGTCTGGTTACCTTGCTCTTGTTTATTATTCTTTTATATTGTTCTTTGTTTGTAAACTTTATTTAAGTTGTGTATTTTGCTATGTGTGTGTGTGTTAAGTCAAAGTTGAGAACACGGAACTCTCTGTTGGTACAGTCGTTGCATTACATTGGCGCAGTGGGTAGGATCTTCAGTTAGTCTTCTTCTGGAATTATGGCAGCTCGACCATTAGTCCTACCGGAGCCTTTCACAGGAGAAGGCAGTTGGGATCAGTGGATTGCTCATTTTGAGAATGTTGCTGCAGTCAACGCTTGGGATGATGCAGCCAAGCTCCTCTGGCTGAGAGCCAGACTAACCAAGAGAGCTCAAACTGCATATCAAAAGTTCACAGAAGAAGCGAGAGCTAGTTATGAACAATCTAAGACAGCTCTGCAAGAAAGATTCGAACCAAAATGCAAACGAGAATTGTACCAGGCAGAGTTCCAGACCAGAAGGAAGCAGAGGACGATTATGCTGAAGACCTCAAGATCTTAGTTGATAAAGCATTCACTGACTTGCAAGAAGACGCTAGAGATCTACTAGCAATGAATCACTTCCTAAACCAGCTAGACAATCCACAGGTTGCTTTTAGTGTCAAGCAGTCGCGCCCACGGAAGTTAGATGAGGCAGTAGTTGCTACTCTCGAGATGGAGTCATTTGCCCGACCTAAAGCGGCTCGAGTGGCACAGATAAAACAAGATGATAACCCCGTGTCATCGGTTACAAAAGACTCCTCCGATGCCATTATGTCCATGATGAAGCAGATGATGGAGAGAGTAGAGAAACTCGAACAAAATCTGTCGTTCGGTAGTAGCAGCAGAGATCGTAATACAAGACGAGCCCCTCCCACCCAGGAGCAAAAACGCTCTCCACCTTCGACGGAAGTAATTTGTAGAAAGTGCGGAAGGAAAGGTCATTATGCTCGGGGGTGTGCAGTTCGACGACCTAGTAGCCAGCAGGGAAACGAGACACCCTTGCAGCTGTGAGTCGAGCTAGCAAGGGTTACCACCAAGAGACTCAACAGTACATACAAGTATCTCCAATTACTTCAACTTCAACTTATAAAATTACTGCAACCATTCATAACTTACCTGTTTCTTTTAATTTAGACACTGGCTCAGATGTTACTCTGATTAGAAGAGATATCTGGGAGGTAGTACAACCTTCAGACTGTCAGTTGATACCTTGGACTGGGCCACGACTTGTTGGAGTCGAGGGAACGCCACTTCATGTCCATGGGTATACCAACATTTCTATCAAATTAGAAAAAGATACGTTTCACATGAGAATAACAATCGTTGATTCTCTTACCACTGAGGCAATCATGGGAATGGATTTCTTGGAAGAAAGTGACTGCACTATTGACATCGCAAAGAAACATGAAAAATAGATGAACAACTAATCTTCTTATGTTGTCATGAGGACACGTTTAATAGTTGAATGGTATTCTCAAAGGAAATGATTGTTTTGCTTTCTGTATAAACCTTAGTAATATGTCTATTTTATATGAAGCGTAGTAGACGATCAAAACTTGAGACCACACAAACTACACTAAATATAAACATAATTCTTATATTATTGTTAGTATAAGATATGCTACCTTTACATAAAGTATGTTAAATAATGTAAGCACATGTAAATATAAGTACATTTTGGTTTATTTTACATATATAATGAAAGATAACTTCTGTTATTGTAGAATGTGTAATTTCTATGTTCACCATCAACTACTGCAGTGATGAGAAATTTGGTTTTTATGATGATGATGGTAAGAATGACAATGAACCTAGGTAATAAAAATAAACCATGAAATAAATTTGTGACTATAAAGCAGGCATTATGATATAATTAACGAACACGACAAGTTTAATCTTACAAATGGTTATCTTGGGTAAATGAATGTAAAAAACAGCATAAACAATTACTTTTACTTACACAACTAGCTGCTCTTATGATGACTCTGAATCGATTGCTTCTACCACATTATCAACATATATAGCTCCATAATATAACAAAACACTGTTGTTAAGGAATGTAGCAGTTAATGGTTCTTGGAGAATAAAGAATGGGTTGTAAAGTTGAATAGCCGATCTTATAGCTGAAAAATATTAATTGGAACAATATAAAGAAAATGGTTCAGGAGTGGCAAGTGTTGATATAACAATTATAAGTACTAAAAATACTGGATACAAAACAATAATGCCATTTCTATAAAGGTACTTTACTATCCAAAGATCTGCAATGAAGTCATAATCATCAATAATTACTGCTGTACTTTCCAGGAAGAATACATCTAAAGAAAGTATACTTTGTAGATAGTACCACTGAAAATATAAACTTGGGAATGTCAATTAGTATTGGCTGTTGGGTAATTTATATTTGATTGATTATCTAAATGACCACTTAATTCCTAATGTATTCGTACCAGATACATATTAGTATTTCTGTTTAATTTGATCTACTGAATAAACAGCTAATGTAAATTTGGGAGCATCAGTATCGGTTGTTGGATAACTTATATTTGTATAGATAATCACAATATCCACATGACCATTTAAGTCCCAATGTATACATAGCAAGTACATATTATACAATTACTGCGTACGTTGAAATATGTATAAGTATAAATGTATATGCCCAGGAATATTATATTGCAATAATGTACATTAAGTACTGATGCTGCTCTTAATGATCTGGAACATTAACATTAACTTTATGTGATGAAATAACTACACTGCCACAATTGTGCGCGTGGCTTGCCTTTTATGAAATTTGTATTTATATCAACAGTTGTGTGAAGCCATAATAAAACATGACCAAGTAATACCTACGACCAAAGCTATAGTAACACGACCTGGCATATTAACAGATCTAGAACGTTAGAGTGAACAAGTCCTCCAAGTGTCTTTAGACAAAGCTTGGGAAGGACGCATTAGTATTTTTATAGCTTGTAGCTATAAACAGTTTATAATAATGATTGTATTAGATATAGTTATCATTTATGGAAAAGCTTTAGAAAGTGGTAACAATTCACAACTTATAGTCAGTGGTGGATTGTTCTACGTATGAACTACATCAGCAACACCTGCTTGCAAGTTGAGAAGTTAAGATGAACAATTAATCAATTAGTTATTTTTGATAAAACAAATGTAGATTAGTTAAGCTAAATTAATAATAGGACATTAATTTTGCTACTGTATAAATGTATCTATCTTATTAAAATAGCTATGAGTGTATATGTTTATAATTTACTAAAATGATAATTATTTTATTAATAAAACTACTCATGTCACTATTACTAATTGTTAAACAATCTATGTATAGCTCGACTTAATCTTGAAAAGCTATCAGAGCATGTCTCATTTCGTCATCTTCTTCATCTGATGGGATAACTACACGACAACAATCATGATTTCTCTCTTTTCTCAACTTGCATTTACACTTTTCCCAACATCGATAAACTATAACACCAAAAAAAAGAATAACAACAATATAGTTGTATGAAGCTATTATGTAAGATAACCAGTAATATCTATCACCAAACACAATAGCTGACAAGAGCTGAATGATTAACATTGCTATACAAAACGAGTCAATGTGGTTTAATATTGAATTTCGAAAAGGTTTGATAGATGTTTGAATGAAGCACAATATAATAACTGGTGTTAGTTGCATAAACAACATTAAGTTAACATTGTATCCTCTAAAGACTGCCCACATCAAATGGACGTATACAACTGTTATCATCCTTACTCCATACCAATAGCCTTGTCCTTGTTTATATGGACCTTGGAAAGCCTCTAAAAATGGTCGTAGGTACTTATTAACACATCTCCATCTCATACAATATCTACCCAAAGTAACAAATATTATATAAGGTATAATATACAACAACAAACTTGTCATTGCTACAGTAAACAGAGCAATATGTTGAGGACTAGAGAGATAGTTAACATTACCATCACCATACCACACTATTACTGTTCTATCTTGTACTGTATGAAGAGGAACATAAGATATTATGTCTATACACGAAGCAAGGACTTTGGAAAAAGAGAGGTGAATGAGACTAGCTAAGACTTGAACAGAGTAATTTGCTGTTTTGTTAGAGACTCGAGTTGAATATTGACTGAATACGGTGAACCCAATTACTAAAATCCACAAATACACTGGATAAACAAATTGTATACCAGTTTTAATAGCAGTTGTCATTCCATTATACAAACACATTGGAAAACCTAGATTAAGGTTCATGAGGGATACCAAGACTCTAGCAGTGTATAAAAACCAATTGTTATTATCCAAATAGTCAATAGTTGAAACAGAAGTAATATTCATAGCTATTATGATACCAGCTAATGGTCCTTCTGATATAGTCAGAGGTAATACAAGCATTATTACTACCAGTAGCAAACCAGATAAAGCATATGCTACTATTGTAATTAACCATAGATGAGAACATGGTCTACATTCTGTACTACCAAATACAACACTCAGATTATGTTGACATTGTCCACAGAGTACACCTGCCTTACTGGACTCACAAATAGAGAGTGGGTCTGTCACATTGATTAGTAGAGTATCAGTCTTACAATTACCAGGAGGACAAACAGAAGCAAATCCTAAATCACTTTTATTGTAAGAGAATATATGACCCAACCATTGACCAGAAGATATAGAAATAGTTGTTGTAGTGATGTTACATATTGTTGTAGGTGAAATATCTGTGATAAAACTATTACATCCACACTCACCTCCAATCAACATGAACCCCATTGGACAAGGATGTACATATATGCTAGCTAACCAAGACGTTCGATATCCTGGTGTTGCAATATTTAATACTCCATGTTGGAATTCATTTAGTTTACTGAGAACATTGTAATTGATTTGATTACATTTATTACCAAAGAGAGGTACAAGTGTTTGTCCTTCTTTTAAATATAAGATATCTGGAAACAACCTTTTTTGTTTAAAGTAATTACGATTTGTGAACAAAGCTATAGCAGGAGAGTAAATAATGTTACCAAAATCATCAATAGCACAAAGAGAAATGACTATCGTCTTACCAGGGTAAGTGTTAATGATATGATGTAATGTTGAGCATTGTTTGGAAATAGTTTCATTTTTTGTAGGATCATGATGACAGGAACATATTTTGACTGGTTGAGAAGAAATTTGTTTTAGTTTATTTTCAAGAGAAGTTGGTGGATCAAAGTGTGTGATTGATCTCCAGTCAAAGTGTAATGGTTTAAAATCATTTTGTGAGTAGAGGAAAAAGCAGTTGTAAAGAGAAGTGGCATAAATACTATTTCCAGCAAGTCCTGCTGTGTTCCCTTTGAATATCAAAGTTATAGTTAAATTGTGTAGATCTTTTTTGTTAGTTTTGATTTGTATAGGACACGTATTGTGTCCTGGTATAACCATATTATCAACATATATAGCTCCACCATATAACAAAACACTGTTGTTAATGAATGTAGCAGTAAGTGGTTCTTGGAGAATGAGGAATGAGTTGTAAAGTTGAATGGCAGCTCCTATAGCTGCTTTGTTGTTTATAAAGGATACATTACCAATTATATGTAGGTTGCTGTGATATACTGCAATTGTTGGTGAGTAATTATCTTGAAAATGGCTTTTTCCCTTGACAAAGATGTTCTCCCAGTTTATTAACGTCAAAGATGGAACTGTAGAGTAAACTGTATAACCAAAATGACCTTTACGGCTGAAACATACTTCAGTATCTTCTAATACAATTGAGATGTTGCTCTCTTTGTAGTTTCGAACTTGATCTCTCACGAATGCATAAAGACCAGAGCCAGATATATAAGCATAATGATATCTATATTTAACTCCTTTTAAGAATATATTAATAGACTTTGCACAGCATAATTCAAAAATATTGAGATAGATATCCTGACCATACTTCAGGTAAGGGAGTTCTTCAAGATATGCTCCTGTTTGAGTCCCAAATGTCACATTATTAAATGCAATTGGTGTCCATTCATTTATACTGATTGAATAACAGGTGTGACACAAGATGGAGATAATGGTGATACATGCACCACCAATTTGTTTAGTTGATGGGATAATATATCCATCATATTCATCTACATCTTTTAATGAAAAATGAGAATTCATCATGCCATTGTAAAATAACACTAGTAAGTATCCTGTTACTGTTCCACCATTAAAACCAGCAGTAGTATACTGACTTTTAAATTTAGCCACATAAGACTGGTTAAATAGTACAGTTAACCCACCAGAACCAACTATAGGAAGTTTACATATCTCATTTCCTATTAGAGTCAATGGTGGAACATCTGGTATAACATTTAAGTTATAATAAAGAGTTGAATGTGACATTACAATATTAACAGTTGTCATATTAGGAGAGGTTTGTTGAGTGTCTTTAAATATCACAGCTATACCACTACCAGCACAAGCAAACATACCAAAATCAGTACACTGACTAGCACCAAATCCATATTGAACTTTTTTAATATGATGCATAAATGATGAGCCAAGTGGATTAAACATTAGTATAGCATATCCTACATAATGTGCAATAATCACATGATGTATTGTTATATTGTAACAATGGTTGAATACAAGCAGAGCTTTCTGTTTATATCCTAAATGTGGGTGTGTATCATTGAAGGATGTCACAGCTGTTTTTGTTATTGTTGCTCCACATCCAAAGAACTCCAAGTTTCTTATAGTAATACTTGATATATTGACAAATCCAAAACCAGTAGTTGAAGAGGAATTTTCCTTTTTTAGACATTTAATTGATGAATTACTGTCAATGAGTCCTGTTAATGTAATATTACTGACATTTCCAATTAGACAAAAGGTCATGTTGTACAGCACATATTTCCTCTGTGTCAATTTAAAAACCAAGTTATTTTGTATCGAAACATTACCACTACATAACCAGTACCACAGTTGATCACTTGTATTAATTGGAACAACTTGTGAAGAAAGTGGTTCAGCAGTGGTAAGTGTTGAAATAACAATTATAAATGCAACCAATATTGGGATATGTGATGATACCATTTCCATAAATCCTGTAAAGGCAATAAAATGATATCTATAACTATAGGTGTATAACAATCATACTTAATAAGTGATGACAGAATCACAACAAGGTACTATCCAAAGATCTGCAATGAAGCCAAAATCATCAACAATTAATTGCTGTTCTTGTCAAGAAGAACACATCTAAGCAAAGTATACTCTGTAGATAGTACCACTGAATAAATAGCTAATATAAACTTAGGAATGTCAATCAGTATTGGTTGTTTGATAATTTATGTTGTATTGACAACACAAATACACATGACCACTTAAGTCCCAATGTATACATAACTGATACATAATTATTAGTACTATTGTTTAGTTTGATCTGCTGAATAAATAGCTAATATAAATTTGGGAAGATCAGTATTGGCTATTGAGTTATTTATATTTATATTAATATTCCAAATAATCCCTTAGTTCCAATGTATACATAACAGATACATATTAGTACTACTGTTTAGGTTGATCTACTGAATAAATAGCTAATGTAAACTTGGGAAACTCAGTATTGGTTGTTGAGTAGTTTATGTTTGTATTGATAATCATAAAATACACATAACCACTTTTGTCCCAATGTATACAATAGCTAGTACATATAAGTATTACTATTCAGGTGGCAAGTATGTATAAGTATAAATGTAATACCTACCGTCAAAGCAGTAGTAACATCAGCTGGCATATTAAAAAATTCTAGACAATGAGAGTGAAAAAATCATTTTAAAATCATTAAACAAAGCAGACAACAGTTTATAATAATTGTATCATAGCTATCATTAATTTTGTGGAAAAGTTATAAAAAGTGGTACACATTTACAACTTATAGTCAGTGGTAGATTATACAGTTGCAAGTTGAGAAGTCAAGACGAATAATTAATTATTATTAATTTGCTATATTAATTAAGTTATCAATTCAGCTAAATTAATAATAATAGGACATGATTTTGCTACTATACTTTATGTGAATGCATAAATATTCTAAAAAATATTATGAGTGTTTGTAATTTATTAAAATTATAATCTTTTAAGGTTTATCAGAACTACACATGTAATCTTCAAAATCCTTCTACTGTAACATACAAACTATATATAATGTGACTTAATCCTGAAATGCTATCACAACTTGTCATATTTTATCATCTTTTTTACCTGATAGGATAACCACACAATCACAAACATGGCTTCTCTCTTTTCTCAACTTGCATTTACACTTTTCCCAACACTGATAAACTATAACACCAAAAAAAAAGAATAACAACAATATAGTTGTATGAAGCTATTATGTAAGATAACTAGTAATACCTATCACCAAACACAATAGCTGACAAGAGCTGAACAATCAGCATTGTTATACAAAATGAGTCAATGTGGTTTAATATTGAATTTCGAAAAGGTTTGATAGATGTTTGAATGAAACACAATATAATAACTGGTTTTAGTTGCATAAACAGCATTAAGTAAACATTGTATGCTCTAAAGACTGCCCACATTAAATAGACAAATACAAGTGTTATGACCCTCACTCCATATCAGTAACCTTGTCCTTGTTTGTATGGTCTTTAAAAGCCTCTAGGAATGGGCATAATTATTTATTAAAACATCTTTATCTCCTACAATATCTATCAATTATCTAATCACATCATTTATTCACTTACTGTAGTTTCTTTGAATCAATCAATTAACTGACACAATGATAAACAGATAGACATAGACATATTGATCAGAACAACACAATGAGTACAAATGTGAGTACAATAGTCAATTTTCTTAAGTCCTGCAGTTACTACATTGGTAGAAATCAATCTGGTGATTATCTTGGTTAGTGCAGGACCTAAAGATTGATATTAAGTCAAATTTGGTCCTTTTATTAATAAAAAGTTTGGTTTAGGAGATGATTGATGTGATGTTGAATTATTATTGAGTTCTATCGTTAAGACCTTTATGCTCCAGAAAATATACTAAATAATATATATTGTTGGAAATATAAAAGAAGCTTCACATATTAATAAAGATGGGAGTAATCAAGCTAATGATTGCCTTTGAAATAAAATGCACTAAAGTGCTTAACCTCGCTGCTGTGCCCAGTGTATACTGCAGAGTGCGTGTAGATGTACATTTAAGATTGGACAAGGTGTGGTCAAATTATTGATGGATCACGTGATACACATTACAAACTGTTGTTTGATGACTCAGCATTTCCTTTAAATCAAAGGGAAAAACGTCTTGTCGTTTACTGGGTACTTTGCACTCTGATTGACATGTCTGTGAAGTGGTAACTGAGTAAGTAATAGTATCATTCAATTGCCAACCAAGATTAAGTGCTAGATTCGTGATGAATGTTTCTCTGAGCCTTTACATGACGCTTTAAAATGTTTCAATATTCCATATACAAAATTTATTGTAACTTGAAAATGAAGCGTTCTTTGGAAACGTCCCATAGTACAAATATAAATCAATATATTATCTATTAGTAGCAGTTTGTTCAGTGCTTTGAGACGTTTACTGAATGCGTTACTTCGCTTTAAGTCCACTAAACACTTTTCAGAACCTTTTTAACGATTGCTTCTACCAACGGCCTTTTGTCTTGCTAATCCGTATTCCTCTAAGATTCTCTACGGCATAATAAAAAATCTCCACATTAAGTTTTTTACTTTTTGAGAAACGGCACTTGACCTCTGCAGCCTGAAAATTCTTTTGCGAGTTTTAAGCTCTCGTTTTCTTTGACGATGTTCTTGATACTACTGTTGTAAAGTCCACACGTTTCTCTATTCGTTGCTAAACTTTGGTAGCTGCTAACGCTTCGCTTGCCAAGTTATAGCAGTTCAAAAAAACAGGCAGTGCAGACACACACACACACACACACACACACTGACAGACTACAGATAAGGTGGGTGGTTCCTGGTGTAACGTGGACTATGATGACATTGTAATGAATGACACATGTGATGTCATCATATATGATTAAACCTAAACCTAACATTATTAACTCTATGACACATAGTGATGTCATCATAGGACAAAATTCAAGTTGTTACATCATCGGTCAAGTTACACCAAGAAGCACCCTGAGGTTAGCATTATGCTATAAAATAATGTATATCTTAATATATGTAGGAGGTAAAAAGTCTGGTGGATAAGGTTAGACTTATTGAAGAGGAAAGGTACTTCACACAAAAGGAGTTACACTATATTAGTAAACTTGTGAAGTCAAAATACATCTTTAATGAATGTATTATGTACACAAATGTGACTAATTCTTAAATATTACTTTAACTGCTTCAAAAGGAGAATTACAGTCAGATAAGAAAATTGATTTTTGTATACTTTACTATTTAACATATAGTTGGTACATTAGTATAGCTAAAAATTAATTGGTGATTTGTAAATTTTTGCTACCTATGATACCTACAGTTATTTCTTAATAGCATTTTCGTAAAATTTAAAAGTCTACTTACTATTTTACGACTGCCAATTTTATTTCCTACAAATAATTCTCAATAAAATTAATATGATAACTTGACCATTTTTGCAATATTTATCACATCAATAGTTTTGTCAATTTTCAAATTCTTAACTGTCATTTTAACAGTAATTCCTTTTCCTCTTCTATTTCTACATTACATATATACTTGCTATACTACAGCAATGTACATGTACTTTATTATAATTTTTCTAAACTGAATAAGACAAAGAGCTTAAAAATTAAGAAGTTAACTAGACTTTAAGATGGTTAGCCATACTACTGCTAGTAGTACATACCATATTATTTATATTTTAATGTTACTGCTAAAGTATTGGTAGAATACATTAATTGACATTGTCCAGCATAATTCAAAAATACTTAGCTAGATTGCTTCACCATAATTAACGTAAATATATAACTCTGCAAGATATCCTCCATTTTAAGTCCCAATTATGACATTATTAAATGTAATTGATGTCCATACATTTATTTGTGCTGTTTAAATAAGAGGTATGACACAAGATGGAAATAACAAAAATACATGCACCAATAGTCTCTTTAGTCTCTTTAAATAATGTGCATGCATCTTTTAATTTAAAATGATAATTTATCATACCATAAAAAACACTAGTAAGAGCCATGTTGCTGTTCCATTGTTAAAAACAAAGGTGGTATACTGACTTTCAAATTTAGCCACAAGTGACTGGTTATACAGTACCTAATCCAATCTAACATGATCAAACATAAGTCACTAGAGCCAAGACAGGAAGTAGTATGTTAAGTTTCTTTAAATATTACAGCAATACCAGCAAAAGCAAGCATACCATAATCATTAAAATACTAGCACCAAATATTGAACACGATCCATTAATGATGAACAAAGAGGATTGAGCATTAGTATAACATATTCTACATAATCATCTGTTGTATTGTTATAATTTAGCAATGGTTAAATACAAGCAAATCTTTTTGTTGAAATCCTAAATGCAAATGTGTATAATTGAATGATGTTTTCATTGTTGTTGTTACACATCCAATGAACACCAAGTTTTCTAATGATTATTTGATATATTGACAAATCCAAAACCAGTAGTTCCAGAGGTTTCCATTTTTAAAATTTTTAATCAATGAATACCCATCAGATACTCTTCTTAATGTAATATTACTGGCATTTTCAATTTGACAAAAGTCATATTATGAAGTAAATAGTTCTTTTCTTATTTTGGGTATATTAAGTTATTTGAGTTGATGAACTACCACTTCATAACCAGTACCACACATGATGACTTGTATTATTTAGAACAATATACCAACAACATTGGTCAGCAATGATAAGTAGTGAAGTAACAATTAAAAGTACAAACAATACTGAACAATATGATGATGCCATTTCTATATATTCTGCAAGAACAATGGAATCATTTCAATAATTATAGCTGTATAACAATCATACATATGTACATGATGTCAGAATTAACAAAGCACTATCCAAAGGTCTAGATCTATACAGTGAAGATAAAATCATCAATACAGGTTTACAACTATGTCTATGCATACACACTATGTACCTTAAGTGACTTGTTATTTAATAAGAACAAGATTATGTGATATTCCATCCAATGTTTTATTTTTTATATTTGAAATCATCATGGTGTATTAGATTGAAAGTGAAGGTCATTTCTTCGAGGTTATTTAGAAATATTCTGCTTATAAGTAAGTGCATGACTTCTTTATACGCCTCTCATTCTGTTCTTTGTTTTAAAAATGATTTTTCTGTGGTACTGTACCTGTTGTCTCACTTCATAAACTACAAGATAAACACAGATGAGCTACTAGAATGTTTACATTACCTCACCTAACTGCATTCCTTGATAGGTGAGAAATGGATGAGAAAGGAGCTCTTGTGATACTGGTAACAAACATATTACTTTCAACTACTACTATAATATCAGGAGGTCATTCCACAAATTTTTATGGTTGGCAAAGTATTGGTGACTCTATACTTTGTATATCTCAGTAACACTGCTGTAGTTGGCATATGTTTAGTTTTAATTTTTCCATATTTTTGGCTATGGTATATTTGAAGCTAATGTGATCCAATATGGTACTGATCAACTTCAGTTTGCACCATCTCAAGAATTAAGCAGTTTTGTGTGTTGGGTTTTATATATTAACTATTCTTTACTCACTTTCATTTGTTTAATGGCATCAATTATAACAGATATTGACAGTGTTCTCTGACCTGACTATGAGATCACTAGGGTTTCTTCTAAGCCGACCAGATAAAGTATCCACAATATATGATCTGGGAGTATTTGTAACATGTCTGAATGTTCATGGAACTTGCTGTCCTTGTGTGGAAACCCAAACTCGAGTATCCTCTGGGAGTGGTGTTAGTTCTTGAACCGTTTTCGTTGATGTAATTGATACTTTTGTTCTTTCTTGTACTTCTTGTCCATCTCCCTGAACCTTTGATATCTAGCCAATCTGGTATCAAATGCTTTTCTCTTTGACCATTTACGACTGTCCTAGTAGAGGATGTCAAACGCTTCTTACACATACTTAGTATTGTCTTAGTGACCTTTGTGTTTGGATTTCTTGACACTAAAACGAAACTCCCTGATCAATATTTAGTTTTCATGTGAATGGATGGTCCATATAGTTTTATGGAAAATCTACTTTAGATATACCTTCTCACTGTTCCTTATCTTGTCGTTGCATTTGCTGTTCAATTTATAATAGTTCCTTTCCAGTCTAACTGCATTTCTAGTATGTTAAAACATTTATGAATTGGACTAGTGGCACTGATAGTAGAATCTATAATCACAAGTCTTATTAGCTAGTTAATGAGTAAAGATATCAGAGATGCCTTAATTATCAGTGTTAAGTGCTTGACCTTCAATAACAACATGACTTTTGAAAATGAACTACAATCAAATGTACTCACATTACCTTTCTATCATGGCTGTTGATCAGTCATTATAACTACACTATAACAGATTTCATATTTCACATATATGTTCTTTTAGTTTACATTGAAAGATAACAAAATGCACTATCTAAACAAAGCATATGATTATACATGAGCAAAATTTACTCTATTGAATAAGACATAGTATTATTAATTACATCAATTATAACTGGGTTTGTGTATATTAAACACTATTTATTTTACTTTCGCTATATCAACAGTCTAACCATGCATGTTATGTCCAAACAGCTACTTTACATAAAAATAATAAGATAAAATCTAATATTATGCAAAAGTTATATACACAGTAGTTATAGCTGCATATCCATATAGATGTAGAAATATGTCAGTTAGTACACTCAAGGGACTGTACCATCTCATTATGATACTCTTCTTCCTGATCCATATATCTCTCGTAATGTTCTTCAGCTATTAAATATATATTGACTTCATTCTCTCTCACACGTAACTTGTAACGGCTAGCTAGTACCAGAAACACAATCAGTATAATAAGTATGATCACACTCTTAGCTATGAAATAGTAAACACTTTGGCATATCGTCTCTTCTTCACATGAAAATAGATATTTGCTATTAATAGTGATAATATAACCAACACCTTGTGCTGCATACCATAATCCAACCATCAATCCTCTCATTTCATGTGGAGATTGAGCTATTGTAAATGCTAAGGATGTTGGAAAAATCAAAGCAAATGCTATTCCATAGAAACATTGAGATACAATAGCAGCTTTGTATGAGGTTGTATCAAAAAGAAAATGATTCTTGCAAGTAAGCATTACAACAGAATATAATGTAGTAAATAACGAGAAAATTAGTCCAATTCCAATTCTTTTAAGCATACTTGGAATGTAATTATGAAAACAAGGATATATAATTAATTGATAGAAGAGAATTAAAAGTGAAGCTACTAAAGTACTGAGTGCATTTTTGAGCATAAAACATTCAAAAAATGACAACTCTTCATCTAATTTATAGTAACTATTCCATTTAACATCGTCAGCACAAAGAAGACCAACAATACCGACAAATAATGGTGTCAACCGTATGACTACCTTCACATTCTCTACCTGTTCCTCTGTGAATGGTCCACCATATTTTTCCTTTCCCAGGTCTAACCTGGAAGGGTAATTCTCCTCCCAATAAGTCAAAGCACTACGATTCCTGGGATACTTGTTTTTCCTGGCATAGTTGAGTAATTTAGCAATCAATTTGACAGGATTAACAATGTAAGATGTAGTATCCAACCAGTGTTTGAAGAGAAAGTTAGTAACAATAACTGTAGAGACAGCCACACCAGATAACACATATGACACAACAAAGAACTGATTTATCAAGCATTGTACAATTACGAAAATACAAAAAATTGCAGGTAAACTCAGTGAATGCCAATATATAATAGCACTTAGCTTGTCACCTGATGCACCAATTGCTTGATCAATATTAAATTGGACAATATTTGCACGTAGACAAGAGTATCCAATCACTTGTAGCGAATACCCAACACCACTTAATATAAGAAACAGCACTTTATAATGTAAGAAATTCTTGATATTATAACACAAACCAGCAGTCAACCATGAAAAAAATGTTAGATATACACCAGTAATGATAGATGTATACCTACCTACTTTTACATCAGCAAGCAGACCAAAGAAGGGAAATGAAAGGAAAAAAAGACAGTATCCAATATCAAAGACAATGTGATGACCATCACTATTACCATCATAGAGACTTGCTGCAAAACTTTGAATGAAACTTAAATGAACATTCATAGAGACATCCCAAAGGATTACAATCAATACTGATCGAGAGTTGACTAAAAATCTTAACATAGTTCAAAACGTATTGTACTTGAACTAAAAAGAGTGATAATCAAAGAAATTGATTGTCTTTACTTTTAATACAAACAATAGTAATGTAACATATACTGTATTATAGGAATGTCATCCTTAACGAATGATTGAGAAAACATAACTTCCTTAATATATAAACAGATAGTCTTCATGATATGTTTATCTTTCACATCACACGTGAAAGATAAACAACTAATCTTTTATAACATTATGAGTTATGATTGTGTTTACTTTCAATATAAACATTAGTAATGTAACATATTACTGTATTATAGGAATGTCAACCTTAACAAATGATTGACAAAAACTTACTCAATATTTAAACAAACAGTCTTCTTGATATGTTTATCTTTCAATCACACATGAAATATAAACAACTAAACTTTTATTACATTATGAGACAAAGATAAGTTTTAGAGTATAGTGCTATACTAAAAGGAATTGATTGTTTTGCTTTCAGTATAAGCATTAGTTATGTGTCTATTTTGTAAAATCGTTAGTAAGCTGTTGAAACTTGAGACAACACAAAGTATACAAAATATAAACAAATTATTATCTAATTATTAATATAAGATATGCTTATCTTTACATAAAGTATGCTAAATGTATTGTTATTGTAGAATGTGTTTAACTTAAATATGATAACTATTGTTTGGCTTACTCAATGTACTAGGAACAGCAACAGGGGCAATTAGCCACCAATAATTGTGGGTGCTCTGTATATTACAAAGAAATATAACTACTACTACCCAGGACTACGTTATACTTCTCAATGAACATATATCCTAAATCTGTTTACAGAGATGTTTGTATTACTAACAATTGGATTGTTGTTACTTTTAGAAATATAACAGTATCTATAATATAGATACCTCTATTTAACATATTATGTTAAATAGAGGTAGCAATGTTTGACATAATATTTAGTTATACGTGTTCATCAAGATTATGAGTTTTTGAATTAAAAGAATGAGAAATGGTATAAGAAGGATGCTAATGTGTGATATTTCAGTTTGCAATCCTCTTTCAGACAGTTCATTGTTATATTCAATATTTTTTATTCGACAGTTATGATAATTAAGAATTTATATTTTTTTCAAAAGTGCTATGTTTATTTATGAATTGTGTATGTAACCTTTGTAGTGACAACAGAGTACGTTCTTCAATTGTAGACCTGGTCTCTAAGAATTTTCTAGAGCTTAGTTATCATTACATATATATAGCTCTCATTTATGGTCATTAGACAATCTTCTGTTATTATAAACCATATATGAAATGAACATTATGGTGACTAATACTCGTCCATTACATAACCAGTACCACAGTTGATTGCTTGTGTTAATTGCATCAAAATGTGAAGGAAGTTGTTTAACAGCAGTAATTGCTGAGATAACAATAGCAAGTATCATTTTCAGTATTATGAATCTTCCGAATGTTTTATGTTCTAAATAAATAGATAAAATATAATATTTGTCAAAACAATAACATGTAGCAATCAAATAGAGTGTAACTCACTTGTAAATATAATCCAATTAATAATACCAATTGTAAGAAAAAAATTTAGTTGAAGATTGCAACAAATTATATCACATCCTAATCATTTAATTAATCTCAATTATATAGTATGTGTGACCTGTATGCAATAAGGAACCACTTCTGGCAAAACATTATGTGTGTTATGTAAACATGTGCTATACACATATGAACAGATACTAATAAACCTAGTATAATTACAAACATTATTGTATTCAAAATTGTTAGTAATCATAATATTAAACATTATAATAATTATATATAATCATACAATAACTGGTAAGCAATTTCTGGATGAGTAACACAGGACAAAAACAACAAATCATACACACATGATTATACTAGGTACACAAGCACAATAACCAATGTAAACAAGCACACTGGAGTAAACAATGCTACCATCAATCAATAGTTTATGAATTGCAGCAAAGATTAATTAAGGTTGTATCTAGCTCTTTGTATAGTCTGTATATAAGTCTTAAGCTGAAACATATAAGTTGTTTCTCTTACTTCACTCAAAAGGAGTTGCATTAACATTAGTAAACTTGTGAAATCAAAATACAGCTTTGATGAAGGTGTTATGTACATACATGTCAGTAATTCTTGCATGTTACTTTAACTGTTTCCAAAAGAGAGTTTCAGTCAGATAAATTAGCCTTCATTCTCTAAGAAAAGGAAATTGAGTTATGTATATTTTAGTATATAACATATACTGGGCACCATTAGTAAAGTTAAACATTAATTGATGATTTGGCAAATTTTTGCTAGCTATGATACCTACAGTTACTTCTTACATTTTCCTAAAAATTAAAAAAATGTAATTGGTATTATAAACTGCCAATTTATTTTTTACCAATAATTCTCAATAAATTAATATGACAACTCGATGATTTTTTGCTATATTTTATTTTTTATAAACATTAAAGGTAAATTTAGTGATTATTTAAATTTCTTTTTGTTCACAAATTCTGACAATGAATTACTCATCATTGGACAGACTTGATTGAGAAAAAAATACAGATTTAGTTAAGAAGGAATAAGACCAAGACCTTAGAAATTGAGAAGTTAAATAGACTAAAAGATGGTTAGACATACTACACTGTAAAATTGAATTGTTGATTTAATCAATATGTTTTTATACAGGTTGTATGTAGCAAACTTAGTATGATATAAAAGTAAAGATAACATTGTTTTTATTACTAATGTACTACCGTTTATGTAGCTAATAGTAAATTAGTAACAAAAAGTGTTACGTTTACTTTTAGATCATGCTACATTTGCTACATGCAACCTGGTTAAATCAACAAACCAATTTTTACAGTGTACTGCTAGTAATACATGCCATATATAGTTATACTCTATAGTTACTGATAAAGTATTAGTAGGAATATATTACATGGCATTCTACAGCATAATTCAAAAACATTTAGATTATTTCACTATAGTTGATGTAAATAGCTCATACAATTATACAATCATAATTATATATACAATAACAATGTAAATAATATATGGATGAGTAACTCAGGAAGTATATCAGTAAACATGATACAACAAATTATACACTCATGATTAATCATGGTAAACAATAATTACAAACATGATAGGCAGCGTAAATATACAGGAGTAAATAATGTTGGCATCTTAGTGTCATTTAGCTAATGAAAAGTCTGTGTACTTGTTATCATTATCAACTTTTGAGGGTATTTTATCATTAAAGTCAATCTATGTACCTATCCTATCTGTAGTCCAAAGTTACACAAAGTACTCTCTATAAGGTACGAGAAAAACAATTCTCATGATCCCTATGCCATAACTGCTTTCAAGTAACATCCTGGATTTTACTGAATCAGGTTGTTGGACATCTACCTCCCAAAATTTTGCGATTAAAACAAGCAAGCTATTATAAACAATGAACCTTTGATAAATGAATATTATATAGAGTCAGTACAAAGACAATTCGAAGATGCAACATCAGCTATTTTAAAGGGAATCAGATCAGACACAGAAAAGTCTGACATAGATATGGAAGAAGAAGAATTACAGAATTAATTAACTTAAGCAGTTATTATTGATTGTTATATTTGTACAATTAATGTTCATGAGTTACAATAAATTATTTAATACGTATATTGATTTTTAGGTTTATGGTTACCATCGCTAAAAACAATAAAGATAGTAGGATTAATGTAAGTATTATAAAGGTTCAGTTAATGTAGCTACTATTGAAGATAAACAATAGACATATCAAATTATTCTTCACAAAATGGCCATTGAATGCTGTGGTACTTTTATATATAATGCTGTTATGACTATAGTTGGTTATAATTATTCTTAAGAATTTTAGTTAGTTTTAGTTAGTTTAGTACATTTAGTTTTAGCTGGTTTTATTTGGTTAACTAAAAGTCAAAACTGTTTTAGTTACTTATAGCTTTTTGGAAATATTTTTAGTTTTAGTTATTATGAGCAAAAACGTAGTTTAATCAACCTAATATTATACATGTATGTATTACTTGTTTATCCTCAACTGTACTTCATGTTCTAAGTGCTTGCAACTCAGACAATTTTGCCTTCACGTGAAAAAGCTCTTTCAATAGAAGCACTGTAAACTGTCATGGTCAACATGTCTTGAGTCACTGAAGATTATTTTTATGTAACATTTCAGTCCAGAAGTGAAGAGGGTTGAATTTCTCACAGTCAACTCTTTTTTCAAGCTAAAGATCGAACTCGTTTAATTCATCAAATGTACAAGCTTGCTCTCTAATATAATTTAGTCTAATCTAATACAATAAAGAATCAAAACAATGATTTTAATTTGATAAAAAGTGGTATATATATTAATTGATAATATCAACAGTGTAAAGACATTGATACAATATGTAAAAACGTAATAAACATCATGTACGTTTTGTGCAAATATACTGTTTACATTAATATATAGCTGTATAGATACGTATATGAATAGATTTTAAAAATGTCAGCTAGGTACTCTCAAATGACTGTCCCATCTCATTATTATACTCTGCTTCCTGATCCATATATCTCTCATAATGTTCTTCAGCTATTAAATGTACATTGACTTCGTTTTCTCTCACACGTAACTTGTAACATTTAGCTAGTATTAGGAACAATATAAGTATAATAAGAACAAGAGCACTCATTGTTATAAAATAATACAAGATGTTCAATTGATATTTCATGTTAATATTAATAGTATAACCAATACCAAATGCTGCACACCACAATCCCACCATTAAACTTCTCATTTCGTGTGGAGATTGAGCAATTGTAAATGCTAAGGATGTTGGGAAAATTAAAGCGTATGATATTCCATACAAAACTTGAGATACAATAAAAGCTTTATATGAGGTTGTGTCAAAAAGTAAATGGTCTTTACAAGCAAACATTATGACAGAATATATTGTAGTAAATAATGAGAAAACCAGTCCAACTCCAATTCTTTTAAGCATACTTGGAATGTACTTGTGAAAACAAGGTTGTATAATTAATTGATAGGAGAGAATTAAAAGTGAAGCTACTAAAGTATGTAATCCATTTTTGAACATAAAGCAATCAAAAAATGACAACTCTTCATCTGATTTATAGTAACTGATCCATTTAACATCATCAGCACAAACAAGACCAATAATACAGATAATTAATGGTGTCAAACGCATGACTACCTTCACATTCTCTACCTGTTCCTCTGTAAATGGTCCACCATATTTTTCCTTTCCTAGGTCTAACCTGGAAGGGTAATTCTCCTCCCAATAAGTCAAAGCACTACAACTCTTGGGATATTTGTTTTTCCTGGCATAGTTGAGTACTTTAGCAATCAATTTGACAGGATTGACAATGTAAGATGTAGTATCCAGCCAATGTTTAAAGAGAAAGTTAGTGACAATAACTGTAGAGACAGTCATACCTGATAGCACATATGACACAATAATAAACTGATTTATCAAGCATTGTACAATTACTGCAATACAAAAAATTGCAGGAACACTCAATGAGTGCCAATATATAATAGCACTTAGCTTGTCACCTGAAGCACCGATTGCTTGATCAATGTTAAATTGGACAATATTTGATCGTATACATGAGCATCCAATAGCTTGTAACAAATATCCAACACCATTTATTATATAAAACAGAACATTGCAATGTGAAAAAGTCATTATAATGAAAGCCATGCCAGCAACCACCCAAGATAAAAATGACAAATATACACCAGTAATGATAGATGTATATCTACCTACTTTCACATCAGCAAGCAAACCAAATAAGGGAAATAAAAAGTAAATAAGACAATATCCAATATCAAAGGCAATCTTATGAGGATCATCATTAACTTCAGAATAAATAGTTGCAGCAAAACTTCTAATAAAAGTCAAATGAGCATACATAGAGACATCCCAGAGAATAATTAGCAGTACTGATCGTGACTTCATCCAAAATCTTAACATTGTCTCAAATTGTTAAGATGAGTACTTGAGACATTAGAATACTCATAGAAATTGAACAAATGATGTTTTGCCATCAATACAAACATTTATAATATAACACAACATATGAACATAAACATATATAAACATGTCCTTTTAAAAGTGTGACATATGCTCACTTTATACAAGTAAGTGAAAGATAAACAATTTTGTTCATATATTGTGTTTACCTTTCATATACTAATATTAGTGTACATCACACCAATACATTAGTGTACATCACACCAATACATTAGTGTACATCACATCAATTGTCACTGTGTTTACTATTTTACAACCTATGGACACATGATAACAAACCATTTGCATTATTTGTCAAAGTAGTAGTTATACTTTTGACTAAAACACTAGTTATTGCAGGTAATGAAATGTATACTTTGGATATACTCAAAGTAATTGATGAATGATGTTTTGCTATTAGTACAAATATTTAAAACAGTATTAACCTTTAGATGTTGTTAAAACATGACATGACACAACATATGTGTTAATATAAAAGCATAATTCTTTTAAAAGCATGACACATGATAATTTTACACAAATGAGTGAAAAATAAACAATCTTGTTTTCACAATATGTTTACCTTTCATATACTAACATTATTATACATCAAACCAATTTTCATTGTGCCTATTCCCTAAGAAACCCTAATTAACACCTTATGATTACATGAAAACAAGCAACCTGCAACTTTGTCACTGTGTTGAAACAGCTGGAAAAAGGATCTGTAGTTTACAAGAGCCACAATTTCAAATAATCACAGAAGAAAGAAGATATCAAGTCCTACAACCTTAACAAATTGTCATCCAAACTCGTAATGGCTATAAACCTAGTGTATACATATAGACCTAACACCATTATGGTAAAATAGTTCAATATGTGGCAGTAATGAATGTGTACTTATCACAGGATAAATTCTATCCAGTCTTAGAGAACAATTGCAAAAATTTAGATGAATTGGTCAACTGCCAAATTAGTCTTTACAAAAATGATGATTGGTAAATGCACATGCACAATTATAAATATAATAGAAACTCTCACAATAATTATAATTTAGACCAATTTAGTAAACATTCATTATCCATTACATGTAGTCATTATTGCTGTCTCAAAAATATTAATTTTATATTCAAAAATTTATGGCCGTTATGTACTATACAATACTCATTATGATTCATTAGGAAAAAATCTTTGATTTTTAGACATGGTAAATGCCATGGATCATGGTCTTAATGAGCAATAATCTGTCATATGGTTACATAATGACATCAACTTAGCAAAATGAAGTCAAAATGAACAAGCCAACACACCATGTTCAACATTTCTTTATATAAACAATAAAATTATAAGATGAAAAAGTAAATACAGTGTATATGTGTAAGCTATACAAACACAACTATTATATATTGATATATAGACGGATATTAAGGTTAAATCTGTATTGATAAGAAATATTTTTAGTTAAATCTAAACTAACATACCTTTAGTCTTAATTAATTTCATTTAAAACAGCAAATATAGGGACATGTCTTTATATTCAAGATAATGCATGCATGGTTAACTTGTATTTTAATTTTTTATAATATTGAGCTTTAATTTGCCACTCTTTTCTAGTTAGAAATGCTTAACTCCTGCATGGAGCTAGAACCTATAATTAAGATTAAATCACTTTAATGTTAGAATTGGTTAGCACTTAGCAGAGTGACAACATAACTTTATTTAACAAAGTGAACGACAGAGAGATAACTCAGACTTATAGACTAATAATGAACAATATGATTCAAAGTTATATAATTAACATAAACCACAATACTTCTAGAAGACTCTAGAAACACGTGCTTATAGAAATGAATAATAATAAGTAATTAATTAACTAACAGCTAAGAGTGTATAAGTGCTTGTCTCTAACAATTAACCATATTAAGGTTAAATCATATATACTGTATACATAAGTCAGATAATTTAAACTCCTTTTATAATGTACAACACTTCACTGCATATTTATATATCTTCAGTTCTACAACATCATATATTATAGGTATATTGACTAAAACTGTGTAATTTATTTTTAAATTCAAATGAATTGTGTAGCAATATATATAAAGATATTACTAATGAATTGTGTTGTCATAATTATGGGAATAAGTTATGAACATGGCCATTATTCATACAATAAGGAAATACATCATTTGTGCCATATTAATATATCAGTTGTCTTTCAGTATATTCTGTAATAATAGTTCATTACATTGTCTATACTTGCATTTATATACAGCAATAATGAAAACAATGACTAAAAAAATACTTGTCTTAACAACATTATACTCTCAACGTCTTCCTAATATTGAGCTTGACAAAGTTAGATATATACCATAAATGCTAATATGCATGTACCATATTCCAATAACAATTTTGCATAGTACAAGGACTTTGAGCTAGAATAAACTCAATACCTGTGAAATGAACTATTGAAATACTGGTACCAGCAAAAAATTGAGGAACAGTCATGATATATAAAGGTAGAGTGAATGCATCAGATTAAAAACGATTTTAGAATGTTGCACTACTAGTGAAGGCAAGCATGTATCATTGATAATTAAAGCATTTCTGATATCTCAAGTCATGAAATAGCTAATAAGACTTGTCATTATAGACTCTACTAACACTGCTAGCAGTTCAATTCATATGCGTTTCAATATATAAGGAATGTAGTGAGAGAAGAAAGGAACTATTATAAATTGATAGAAAGTAACAGCAATATAACAACAAGATATGGCACAGCCAGAGGATATTAAGTAATAGAATTTTAGTATTTTTATTCAAATTTATTTTAAGGAGATGCCACCAAAACATATACACTATAAGTAAAGATAAAAAGGCAGTAGAAAATTGATAGGTTATGAAAGATAATATTATGATGATAAAAAGTGGATTCACTTATTTTATACTCACAAATAATAACTAAGTTTAGACTTCAAATGCATTAGCAAAATAGTGAGAATATATATATTATATATATATATATATATATATATATATATATATATGCAGAGCTGCTCAATTAGTATTAAGACAATTGACATCACATCCCCATCCTGACAATACACCATAATTACAATTGTCAGTACCTTTTGAACATTCATCTACATATTATACAATGAGACAATACAACAGTGGATAAGCTTTGTGGTCTAACGCTTTTAAAAAGTTGCTGTCTGTTTCATATTAGCAATGTCATATTGTGATGTAATTTAGGTCAGATATATATATATATATATATAATATTCTACTATATGATATCAATTATCTGACCGTATGATGTCTTCATTTACTGTAGTAAAATTCTTTCTGAATCAATCAACTAACTGACACAATGATAAACAAGTAGACATAGAATAATTGACCAGAACAACACAATGAGTACTAATGTGGGTACAATAATAATAAGAGTCAATTTTCTTAAAAGATGCAGTTGCTACATTGGTAGATATCAATCTAGGGATTGATGTATTGATATACGAATAGTGTTAGTTAAAACAGGACCTAAAGATTGATGGTAAGTCATATTTGCTCCTCTTATTAATGCAAAGTGTGATTTAAGAGATGATTGACGTGATATTGAATTATTATTGAGTTCTATCATTGAGACCTGTTATGCATACTAACATCCACATTATTCTCTAGTATAGTACTTACCTTATCTAAATTATGTTTATTCCATATAGTAAGGAAGGCAATCATTGGTTTGATTACACACATTTTTATTACTATTTGAAGCTTCTTTTGTACTTCCAACATTATATTATTTATTATATTTTCTAGAGCCTTCAAGAAGGTTACTTCACTCAAAAGGAGTTGCACTAACATTAGTAAACTTGTGAAGTCAAAATACATCTTAGATGAAGGTATTATGTACATACATGTCAGTAATTCTTACATATTACTTTAACTGTTTCCAAAGGAGAGTTTCAGTCAGATTAATTGGCCTCCATCCACTCTCTAAGAAAAGGAATTGAGTTATGTATATTTTAGTATATAACATATACTGGGTACCATTAGTAAAGTTAAACAATAATTGGTGATTTGGCAAATTTTTGCTAGCTATGATACCTACATTTACTTCTTACATTTTCTTAAAAATTAAAAAAATGTAATTGGTATTATAAACTGCCAATTTATTTTTTACCAATAATTCTCAATAAATTAATATGACAACTCAATGATTTTTTGCTATATTTATTTCTTATAAACATTTTTGTCAATTTACAGATTCTTAATTGTCATTTTAAGAGTTCTTTCTCCTCTCCATAATATAATATTCCATTTTTATATTATATATATATATATATATATTTGCTATACTACATCAATGTACATGTACATGTTAAAAATTGAATTATTATTATGTAATTTTTAAAGAGAATGAGTCAATGCAAAGCACAATGAATGAAATTAGTGTGCTAAAGTCAATGGTCAAAGATAAATTTAGTGATTATTTAAAAATTTTATTTTTTTGTTCACAGATTTTGATTTAACTAATATATAGTATAATAAGAACAAGAGCACTCATTGTTATAAAATAATACAAGATGTTCAATTGATATTTCATGTTAATATTAATAGTATAACCAATACCAATTGCTGCATACCATAATCCCACCATTAAACTTCTCATTTCGTGTGGAGATTGAGCTATTGTGAACTCTAAGGATGTTGGGAAAATTAAAGCGTATGATATTCCATACAAAACTTGAGATATAATAAACGTTTTATATGAGGACGCGTTAAAAAGTAAATGGTCTTTACAAGCAAGAATTATGACAGAATATATTGTAGTAAATAATGAGAAAACCAGTCCAACTCCAATTCTTTTAAGCATACTTGGAATGTACTTGTGAAAACAAGGTTGTATAATTAATTGATAGATAAGAATTAAAAGTGAAGCTACTAAAGTATGTAATCCATTTTTGAACATAAAGCAATCAAAAAACGAAAATTCTTCATCTGATTTATAAAAACTAATCCATTTAACATCATCAGCACAAAGAATTCCAACAACACAGATAAATAATGGTGTCAAACGCATGACTACCTTCACATTCTCTACTTGTTCCTCTGTGAATGGTCCACCATATTCTTCTTTACCTAAGTCTAACCTGGAAGGGTAATTCTCCTCCCAATAAGTCAAAGCACTATGATTCCTAGGATATTTGTTTTTCCTGGCATAGTTGAGTACTTTAACAATCAATTTGACAGGATTGACAATATGAGATGTAGTATCCAGCCAATGATTAAAGAGAAAGTTAGTGACAATAACTGCAGAGACAGCCACACCTGATACCACATATGACACAATGATAAACTGATTTATCAAGCATTGTACAATTACTGCAATACAAAAAATTGCAGGAACACTCAATGAGTGCCAGTATATAATAGCACTTAACTTGTCACCTGAAGCACCAATTGTTTGATCAATGTTAAATTGGACAACATTCGCTCGTAGACATGAGTATCCAATAACTTGTAGTAAATACCCAACACCATTTATTATATAATACAGAACATTATAATGTGAAAAAGTCATTATAATGAAAGCCATGCCAGCAACCATCCAAGATAAAAATGACAGATACACACCAGTAATGATAGATATATACCTACCTACTTTTACATCAGCAAGCAGACCAAAGGAGGGAAATAAAAAGTAAATAAGACAATATCCAATATCAAAGACAATCTTATGAGCATTATCATTAACTTCAGAATAAATAGTTGCTGCAAAACTTCTAATAAAAGTCAAATGAGCATACATAGAGACATCCCAGAGAATAATTAGCAGTACTGATTGTGACTTGATCCAAAATCTTAGCATTGTCTCAAATTGTTAAGATGAGTACTTGAGATATTAGATATACTCAAACAAATTGAACGAATGATGTTTTGCCATCAATACAAACATTTATAACATAACACAACATATCTGTTAATATGAACACGTTCATGTTCTTAACATAAACATGTTCTCCTTTTAAAAGTGTGACATATGCTCACTTTACACAAGTAAGTGAAAGATAAACTATTTGTTCATATAATGTGTTTACCTTTCATATACTAACATTATTATACATCAAACCAATTTTCATTGTGTCTATTCCTAAATAACCATTAATTAACACCCTTTTGGTTACAAGAAAATAACAAACCTGCAAGGATATGTAGTTTACAAGAGCGACATTTTTAAGTAATCACAATAGATAGAGGATGTCAAGTCCTACAACCTTAACAAATTATCATCCATGCTTGGATCCATGCTTGCAATGGCTATATTCCTAGTGATACCTTGCATAGACCTAACACCATTATGGTAAAATAGTTCAATATGTGGTAGTAATTAATGTGTACTTACCACAGGGTAAGTTATATCCAGTCTTAGTGAACAATCACAAAAAATTAGATGAATTGGTCAACTGACGAATTACATCCTCATCCTGACAATACACCATAAATATAATTGTCAGTACCTTTTAAACATTCATCTACATATTATACAATGAGACAATACAACAGTGGATAAGCTTTGAGATCTAACACTTTTAAAATGTTGCTGTCTGTTTCATATTAACAATGTCATATTGTGATGTAATGTTATATAATAGTTATGTCCATACTAATTGGAGATGTGATGGCACTCCCCTTTGTTCAATTATAGTGTAATAGTATATAGCATGCAGTTTGTGTCAAAATAAAATATTGCAATAAAGGGTGTGGCTTACTACTGACCATGCATTGTATCCTCAAGCATTTAAGGTTTAGGTTTTGGGATAGTGTCTAGTAAAAATTAAAAACCATACAAGCAGTCAATTACCATGTGAAAACCATTCCCATTACTGTAATATTAATTTTGACAGAAACAGTGCATCAAGTCCATTGTATGCTCAAGTTGAAAAGAAATCTAAAACATATTCTTTGGTCCTTGAAAGACCCTAAGATTGCCTATCAGTCTGAACATATAACTTGTGCTAATTGAAATTAACTAATGATATCCTTCCAATGCATCCTCTTTTTCTGGGCACTTCTTACTTCCTGTAATATTGATATTTTTAAAACAATGTGTACATTTAAGTCAGTAGGTCCTTGCTGTCTCTACAGTAAAATAGTCATGTTATAATGACTGTCACTAAATTAATACTTTGAACTAAATACATGACTTCTAAAGTTAAGTAATTTTTAATGTTTATAAGTATAGTGCTATGCCCTTTAATAAACTAATCTGATTTAGCTCCACTTCTTCATTAGTGGTCTTGTCTACAGCATGTTAACATACATTTTCATATCTGAGTTATGAGTTCATCTCTTGTAATAACTTCATCTTTTTAGCATGACTATTGTGGTACTGGCAAGTAGTATTTTACTGACTACATTAACTATTATAACTGGAGAACTTTCCACAAACTTCATTGATAACTATTCATATATCATATTTGCTGCAATTGATCTTCAATATCTCTTTTATTCTCTTGTTTGGTTTCTTAGGTGAGAAATGGATGAGATGTAAAGTTATAATAGTTGTAATAATATTAATGTTAGTTGACTTTTTCATCGCTTTGGGTACATTAGTGACTCTATATATACTTTTATATGCCAATGGCACTACAGTAGTGGGTTGGGAGAGTAGTGCATGAGTAATAGCCTAAATGTCTGAAAAGCTACAATGTCAGCTTTGTTACTAAATAATGTAGAGGAGACTGGTAAAAAATTGGATCATGAAGCTTATGGTGTAGTAGTTAAGATTAGGGTGAGTAAACTAGTTTGCACTGGAAAGACTTTACATGAAGCTATTGTACAGGTACATATACTAGCTAATGATGAAATGATCACTACATCATGTTTTCTATTTCTAGAATAAAAAATTGGTGAAGTTTCTGAAGAGTGTTTCTATCATATCAACAATATCACCCTAGCATTGTCCAGTTAATAGGTATTTATTCTCTCAACATTCTTAACACAAGTTAGTGAAAAAGTATCTTCAATTATCATTAACTCATTGTTTAGAAACACACCAAGATATCCCACTGCAAATAGTGTACTTCATCTTATTTGATGTTTCAAAGGGTCTCAAATATATTCGCTGTAAGAAGCCTTTCATTGTTCATTGTGTTCTCACAAACAATAGCATGTTGCTGACTTCAAATTTCACAACCAAGATATCTGACATTGGTGTGGCTTAATTAAAGAATTTAACTTACTGCTAATGATTATGTTTCTTTTTTGTGAAGTAGCGGAACAACATGAGTCCCTATGAAATCATTTACCTCAGTAAGATAAAAAATAATAATTTCATTAATAAATAATTAAATAAATAGTTAATATTTTAGCATTTCTATACCACCTGACTACAACATGTCATTCAATTATTACTGGATTATATAATACTACAAGTGATCCAAACAAATCAAAGGTTTTCCATATTTGGATTTTGTGATGCATTCACTTTCATTATTTTTCCAATTACTTCCTCAATCCAGTCCTATAAGGTGTGGTTTCTAATGCTACTTCAGTCACACTATCTTTCTCTCTTTATATTCATTGTCTTCCTGATTCTTTTTAAATAGTACAAACTGAGAGTAAGAAATAATCTAATTAATATCCACATGATATTAAATGATATATATATATATATATATATATATATATATATATATATATCATGATGAAACATATATCATAGCTTATATCAACAAGAAAGAAGGCATTCTAGAGAAATTAACAAATAAACCTACTCTGTTCACTCATCAAACTTAACTATTATAGTGTCATAACATATGAAACTTGATTTTTTTATTTGCTTATGTGTTACATTAAAGTAACATCATGTTATATATATACCCTCTACAAGGGTTTTTGATTATTCACACAACTTTTAAAATCATCATATACAAATGTAGAACATGTCATACATGACTTTTAAAAGATTTTACAATTTGAAATCCTCCAAATAAGTAGTTTAGTTGAGTTGGTAGCATTGAAAATGAGAATGACATGGTTGTTTACTTGTCTGTTATGTATAAATTGTTGTTACTTTCAATCATATGATCAAATACACTACTGTATTACATACTCTACTATTACTAAGATACTATATAATTATAGACCTTACAAAATTTTGGTATACTTTGAAATATACCAATGATATTATATAAGCACAATAGATATTATATGTTCAAACTGAATAATTATGTGATGATAACAATCTATTTAGGTATATCATCATAATGACAACAGTGTAGAGCTGCTATGAAAGTGTTTAAAAATAAACACACTTACATATATATACATGTATATATATAATGTTATAGAGGTGAGAGTCGTTATACATTTGCCAATACATGTAGTATTGTAAACTGTTTATATTGTTGATGTACACAAGTATAATTGAGATTTCAAGTAAAAGTAAATTTAAGAGAATAAGGTACAACAACAATAAATAATTTTACTTCTCATGTACGAATGATTGAAAATGAGAGGCAAAAGACTTTGTTCTTATCAAGTACAGTGTGTTAATTCAAAAGGAGCTGTTTTGATGATTTGGATAAACATGTGTATATTTGTCTTCTGGTCATTTCTTCCTAGTGGTAACATCTATTCAGAAGTGAATGAAGTTCACTATAACTACTATCAAGTCTCTCATTTTTTGATTTTAACTCTTCAAATCTTTTACCCTGTATTTGGATGGATTGCTGATGCATGGATTGGACGATATAGAGCTGTTTTATACGGCCTTTATTCTTTAATAATAGGATGTGTATTTTGGACAATATCTGCTATTATAAAGGATTTTGAATCAATGATTTCAAAAATCATTTTTTATACAAGTACCATTGTCAATTCATTAGGTATAGCCATTATATATGCTAACACTCTTTCTTTTATTACTGATCAAATGATAGGAGCATCTGGTGATGAACTCAGTGCTGCAGTACATTGGTGGTTTTGGAGTCAACTAGTTCCAATTACAATGGCTTATAACACATCCTGTGTATTACAAGTCACACCTCAAATATTGGCATCCATCTTCCTGTCTTTCTCTGGTCTAGCTATTGCTCTCTCTAGTATATTTTTTGGTCAACATTTACTCAACAAAACACCTCAGATCACTAACCCTATAAAACACATTTCTAAAGTACTCAACTATGCTAGAAAGAACAGGTACCCAAAAAATCGTAGTGCCCTCACCTTCTGGGAACAAGATGCCCCTTCAAGACTAGATCTTGGTAAGGATAAATATGGTGGTCCTTTCTCAGAGGAGGAAGTAGAGAATGTCAAGACAACACTGAGATTAGTGCTTATTATTTTTATATGTGCAATGACAGGAATAGTAGTACCTGTGACATGGCTTCAGCAACAGCACATGACAATTAAATATGGGAAGATACTTGAATGCCTGTTCAGAGATGAATTGGGGTTACATCATAAGATAGCTACATTTGGAATACCACTATATTATTTCATTTTAAGACCGCTTTTACAAAATGTGACTAAATATACTCCCAGCATGTTGAAAGTAATTGGAGTTGCTTTTTTTCTAAATATTATCGGAACTATTGGCATGGTAACCATAGAGACTATAGGTCACCTTCAAACTCCTAATGCCACATGTATGTTTAACAAGAACAGCAGCCATTTCAAAACAGAATTGTCTCTTAATTATTATTGGACTATGATACCAATAATATGGAATACAATTGGTACTCTTGTTTTTGATTTAGTTATTAATGAGTTTATTATTGCTCAATCACCTCAACAAATGAAAGGGTTCTTATTTGGACTTTTTTATGGATTGAATGGCATAGCCAAAGTCATTGGATCTAACCTTTACCGTCCTTTTTATTTACTTCCTCAATCCATTCCTATAAGCTGTGGATTCTATTACTATCTCACTCAGACTGTCCTTTTCTCTTTTGTGTTCATTTTCTTTCTTATACTGTCTAAACAATACAAGCTAAGAGTGAGAGATAATCCAGTCAATATCCACATGATAGCTGAGACACATATCACAGCTTATATCAACCAGGAAGAAGAGTATCATAGACAAACAGATGAAGAAAGCTACTCCATTCACTCATCAAATCAAGACATTTTCAAGTATTATAATAATAACAACAATTAATATATACCTTATTAAAGAGGACATACGTGTCTATCTATGTAAAGTAAGCATTTATAAATTTTGTTTGTTATTTTTCACAGTCAATGTTGTGTTATATATATTGTTTAGTGTTTTCATTAACTACAACTCCCATTTGCAGGACTGCAAAATGCATGTACATAGTTTGCTGTTGATTCCTTTATTTACTTTCAATGATGTGTTTGTTAATATTTACAACATTATATTTACCATATTCACTTTAGCCAACATAATTATGTTATTTTGTATTTCTTCAATTATGTCATTTGTATGTTTAAAAACATAATCAACAAGGTTATGTTTCTCAATTGTTTTTGGAACTTTATTACCACAAATGTTGTAAGCATTTGAAGGTATTTTTATTATTATTGTTTTCTTCATTTTATTATTATTATATCTCCTCAATAATGAAAGGGTCCTTCTTTGGACTTTTTATATATTTACTTGTGTAGCTAAACTGAAAAATAACCCTATTGTCCTTCAAATTGTGGTTTCTATTACCACCTCACTCAGACTCTCCTTCTCTTTTTGTGATCCTTGTCTTTTAAATATTAAAACTAATTGTAGTAGATAATATAGTTAACATCTACATGGTAGCTGATATCACAGCTTATATCAACCAGGAAAGGAGTATCAAAGAGAACTAGAAAACGCCTTCATTTAAGACATCTTTAAATGTTGCTATTTTAATTAATCATTATTAAGTGATGCTATGAAGTTTGCACACTTAACATTCAACAAGGTATTGATTGTTGATAGTGTTGAAAATAAAAATTATATAATAGTTTGGGTGGGTGTTATAAGTTATGCAATATTTGTGTTGGCTTCATGTTTTGTGCAGTCATATATAATACAAGTGATGTTATCAACCATCACGAGTGAATGAGTAAAGCAGTTTTAAAAGTTACCCATGTAGGTCTTAAACAATAATAATTAAATTCAAAACATGACATAGTCTTAGGAATGGCAATAAAGTAATCGATAATAAGTCAATCACCTATCTATCTATGATGATAATTATGAATGGAAAAATTCCTGTTTACAATAATTATGCAATAGTTACTGCTAATGTTGTCTTGACGAAACCACAAAATAAAATATTTTCCTCGTGTTGGGAATTCATAAATAAATTGAAAGTGAAATATCAATGACACAAAGGAATAATGCACTACACATATACAAAACAATGTATTTTTCATCTTCTTTTCTAAAGAGTAACTTTAGTTATCACTCCATAATCTCCATAATACCATAATATAAAAATACAGTACTTCAAAAATGTCATAATATAACGATACATATTAAAAATAGTGTTGTGATATGATATCATAATATAATTTGTACCATATAAAACACATGCACATCAATATCATTTAAATAGATATTGGAATAATATCCTAGCATTATTGTATATGTTAAGGTGTGTAGTAGTAGTAACATCAATTCAAAACAAAATAAAAAAAAAATTTGAATATGAAAGATGATGTAGGAATAACAATCTCAAAAAGGAAAGAAACAAGATAGGGATGAACACACCATTCTATATTAATTTTCATATATAAGTTGCAAGACTTTTCAACATTATGAGTTTTGTGTATCTAATTATTGAGTGCAAGTTCTGTATATGGGGATAATGAAAGGTGAAATTAAACTGTACAGCTTTTCCTAGGTTTATATATTACAAGTAGACATGAGTCCACATACATAAGTCTATATACATATGGTTGAATAGACGTGTGTACACATGACTATATACTAGAATTATTTAAGTATATGACAATATGAAAGGGCACTACCAGCATGATGCCATGTTGTTAAGCACTAGATTAAACATAGTTAACATCCAATGAGCCACAGCACTCAGAAGCATCTATCTGTTTGTCCATATACTATTCCATTGTGGAGCCTGCCATTGAAGAGACCCAGTATGTGTTGGAATCTGCTTTCCTTATATATAAATAGGAATTTTAAGATGGATTTATGTGGTCATCAATACCTATATAACTTTTTTCTTTCTGATTCTTTTTGACATTATCATCCCTATATCATCATTCTTTTTTCAAGTTGTTTTCAATTACTAGTTTTACTGGACCAAATTCTAATTAATCACAATTCATTATATATTAAACTACACTTTATTAAGGAAGGACAAGCTGATGAGATTTGTTCTGATGACTCAGCAAAAAGAAATGGTACACCTCTAATGACTTTGTGATTATTAGTGCCATTAGGATGTCAGACATGGTGCATAGTGAGATGGAAATGCTATTAGAATTACAAATACAATTCTGTATGTATCATTTAGGCCAAAAATTTAAATGTTACACTACTTCAATTACATACTTTCACTAACCACTGTTTGAGCAAAAGAAGTGCCACTGTCACACATACAGGAATTGGCAACATTGGCAAGAATTTATTCAGCTGTTTGATGTCTTTTTCTTATTTTATTTACTGTGGTTTGCATTATATAAATTGCAAATCACTATAATTATGTACATGTTCATAGATCTAGTACAACAAATATACATGTAATATACAAATGGACCAAAT
The DNA here is from genome assembly GCA_963693285.1 of Xestospongia muta. Taxonomy (NCBI): domain Eukaryota; kingdom Metazoa; phylum Porifera; class Demospongiae; order Haplosclerida; family Petrosiidae; genus Xestospongia; species Xestospongia muta. The sequence goes on along the minus strand of OY848919.1, from coordinate 6,042,885 downwards.
TGTGTCTGTGATCTTGAAACATTTTCTCAACCACTAACCAAGTCATGATGAAATAATTAAATTAGAAAGAAATATTGCAATGAAAGGTTTTGATCAGTTTTCAAATGAGATATTCTTATCTGCCAATGCATTTTAATGGACAATCTGGACCTTTCCTACATATTAACCATAGGCACTGCTAGTGGTTGCCTGATATATGCAAGTGAGTATAGAAACAAAGCATAAGTTCATAGAAATACAGAATAAACAATTATCTACAAGTTCTAAAACAATTGTAAAAGCTATTTACAATATTATATACAATATTATATAGTATATATTATATAATGGGAGAAAAGGAAGAGGAAGAGGAAGAAGAAAGTTTGACTATTTGTTTATCTCCTAATTATCATTAGTTTAGCGTAGCCAGCCCCTCCCCTCATTGTTATCGTATATATAGTTAGTTGTTAAATGGCAAGTGAGTGCTTAAATAACCCACAAGACATTTTAACAGTTATTTGAAGTGTTAGTGTAATCGATTGAATACAATCATTACATTTGTCTTGGTTTATGCATAGAAGTCACTTACTAATATATCCTCTGGCATGCAATTCCATTTGGTTTACTTACATTTAATGTTTTTTTTAATTTCTATATAATTATTCGTTTTTCTCTCACTACATTACTGTTATGTATATACATATTCCTGTTTTATAGTTTCTTTCAGTATATTCGGTAATAATAAATCTATACTTCACATTAGGTAGTTTATTATATTCTCTGTATTTATATCTAGATGCAATCTTGTTATTATGTAATATTAGACTTGCAACCTCAAATTACCAACTAGTCTATATTTATTGCCAGAATATAGATTTACTTTTTTCACATCAATTTCAAGTTCTATTAAATATTAATTATTCATTTGGATATAGTTCAGGGATCAGTAGATTATTAGTCCAAAGTATTTGTAATTCTATAAAGAATTGATTATTGGCTTTTTTATTTATTATATACGTAAACTTATTAATTTTTAGACTTTTTATTGTATTCATACTTAATCATTGAAATTGCAGTAGTTTTTCAAAAGGAAAATATTGAAAAGGAAAGATTGAGTTACTAGTCAACATCAAATTTTAATAGAAAAACAAAGATCAAATTTAACGTTAACAGAATTACTTTAAATATGATCAATGATTCATCTACTATCATAATAATAAAGAAATTGTTGAAGAGGAGCATACAGTTCCAATGCAAATAAGTGAATTATCTTAAACTAGTCATGTTACTAAGTAAACTGTCTCAATCTGTGGATTCTAATGATAGTCCCATTTCTCTCCTGAACTCTACTTCCTGGTTCATATATCTTTCGTAATCCTCCTCAGCAGTCCAATGTACATTAATTTCATTTCCTTTACTCATAACTTGTATCACTTTGCTAAAATAACAAATAATACAAGAATAATGACAATAACTGCACTCTTCAATACATAGTAGTAAAAGTTTTGACAAACAATGTATTCTTTACATTAAATGGATATATACTTTTCAATTGATATCATTAACATACCAAGTCCATATGCTGCATACCATAGACCAATCATTAAACTTTTCATTTCATGAGGAGATTAAGCTATTATGAAGTATAAAGATATAGGGTAAAACTGTGCATAGGGAATTCCATACAATATTTCAGACATAATCATGGGCTTTGATCAAAAATGTGTCCAAATGGAAATGTTTTTTACAAGCAAAAATGAAAACATAATAAATAGTAGTGAATAAACAAAAAGTATGCCCAATCCAATTCTCTTTAGCATACTGGGAATGTAATTATAGAAACAAGGATATATAACAAACTGATATATTAGGATGACAACCCCAGATACTAGGGAGGACATGTTCGATTTAATATAAAGTTTGTAAGGAAGCTAACATCAGGATGTATGACAACTCCAAATACTAGGGAGGACAATGTTCGATTTAATATAAAGTTTGTAAAGAAGCTAACATCATCTTTATAAGCATTAAATATTTTCCATTAAAATTCCTGACCACAAGGAAAACATTATTAACAGTGGTGTTAACAGTAACATAGTCTTGACATCTTGTATAACCTCTTCTGAGAAAGTCCTCCCATATTTGTCCATACCTAGATCAAATTGTGATGGGTGCTTGACCTTCAGTAACAGAATAACCTTTCATAATGAACTACAATCAGATGTATTCACATTACCTTTCTATATCATGGCTGTTCCTCAGTTTTTTGCTGGTATTGGTATTTTTCTGGTTAAATTCACAAGGAATGTTAATTGGAATATGGTTCATAAACTATATAGCATTTTTATTGTGTACATCTAACTCTGGCAAACTCACCATTAGGATGTAGTTGGAAGTATTTTACCATTAAAGCAGTTTTTGTTTTCATTTCAGTCTTTGCTTACACTGTTGCTGCATATAAATACAAGTATAGACAACGTAATGAACTATCTGATGTTAATAAGAGAGTTATCATTGCAGAATATACTGAAAGACAACTAGACCAGGAATATGACATAGAAGATGAAGATGATGATGACAGTGACATAACCACAGATGATGTTAAATTGTTTGCAGCTTTTTCATACACAATGGAGTGTATTAATAATTGGATGTTTATAACTGATTACATTGTTTATGTATAATTATTATCATTGCTTAAATAACAATTATTTATGTATAATTTGTTTATCTATGTGTATAAATAGAGTAAGGTTTGTTTCTAAAGATATATGGTTGTCTTTCATTTTAAATCTTCCAAGCTAAATCAAAATAAATTTAATAATTATATAGTAGATGGAGTTTACTACATGTGACTTTGTTTTCAATACACTTTATACTTACATAAAATTATAACGTATCTTGTTTTTTAAATGTTTGTAAAATTAATGTAAACATCGAAAATTAAAATGCAGATATCTAAGTTGGTTTTCATACACAATTAATGGCATTTTATTTGTGTATAAATAGTTTCTATTTCACTTTCATTAATATATATAGATATGGATATAATATTATAGGATTTACTAGTTTTATTTTAGTGTTAATGTATGCCAAAATTAATCAACACCTATAATTTTATTTTAATATTGTCTAGACCCCACCCCAAACATTTCTATATCTTATATACTACTTGTGAATTTGTTTTTAATACAGTTTCAATTGCATATAATTATAACGCACCTTACATAGCTTTTTGAAGTAAAAAAAATCATTTGCAAACTTCAACAGACTCAGCTAATTTTCGTCTAAAAAAGCTTTTCTTTTTTGATTTTTAGTAGATTACATATATTAGATGATTTGTCATATTTATTTTGATAAGTTTATCTCTTTATCATTAAGTTTTATTATTAAAATGAAATTTAATATAGTGTTTCCTTTTTCCGTATATGTCTATCTTCTCTTTTATGAGTCTATTATTGTTTATTTTAGAAGTTATTGAAGAATATCTTATAAGATATTACAATCATTGTAATTGATTACGACACTCCACATGATATTGAATTGTACATGCTCACATTTTTATAGTTATTATTACTGTTAAAATTAATTGAAGAAGCTGTCACCTAAATATATGTACTCAACAAGCCAGCACTAGAAAGTGATCAGCTGTCTTCACCTGGTCACTAAATATTGTCCCATAACTTTGTAATGTTGTATTCAAACCACCAATGATGTTGATAAGGCCACATTAGAAAAGAGTTCTTCCTTTCTTTTATGTGATATAAATGACACAACAATGCCTGTGTCTACTATGCTTTAGCAAGGAGCCACTTTCAATCTTTAGTTACTAGTTGAATAAATTTATCAGCCCCATGAAAAGCCCAGTTTGCTGACCTTTTTCTGCATTTAATGATTTGTATTAAAAGCTCTTCTGCTTCTGTAGTAAACAACCAAGAATGCGTAAAGCTTGGGTATTTTATCAAATGTCTCTATATATTACTGTAAATCTAAACTTCCTTCTTAAACACATTATCCTTTTCTGATAATATCTTCCTTTGAATATTTTCGTGAAGCAAGCCACTGAGAAAACAGTCTCTCAAGGATTGTTCTAAATGGTCCCCAAAAGAACAGCATACAGCCAACCACTCAAGTTCTGCTACATGTATTGCCACTGACTTCTATTTGAATTGATAACATTTATGAAATGTACTATTGCTACTCAATTTTGCTCAAAATGTGACTTAAGAATGTCACCAATTTTGTTCAATGATTCAGTCTTTGAGTTATTTGGAGCTGTGAGGCTTCTGAGTAGTGAGTGAATAGTTTTTAGCTCTTAAGAGACTAAAAAGCTCTGGGAGTTGTCTTAGGTCTTAAATCATATTACATAAAATAACAATTTTAATCTTTCAATATAAGTCAAAAATATCTCAGACTCTCTCTGAAACTAATGTAGGTAACTAATAGTAATGCTGTATACCATCATCGTTACCACTTGTGGTATCTTTCTACTTAACTAAAATGATTGAAAGGTGTGAGGAAAAAACACTATTACAATAACGAAAAAAAATAACAACATGTAGGGCACCTATTACATTAATGATGAAATAACAGATTACATTACAAAAGGATAATTTACATATTCAATTAATACTCATAACATTGATAAACTCAAAATAACACACATTAACTATCACAACTACAAACTAGTTGACCCTAAACCAATGCAAAATTGGTTTAGGGGCTTCTCTTGTAATTTGTAGTAAAAGTGGCTCTGAGAAAGGTTACTAAACTTTTGACCTCAGTTTGTGTTTTATTGTAGATGACTATCTATCTGTTTGTAAATATGTTATCATCTTTTGAAACAATCTGTTTATGTAATATCTATCTTTTAGTTTATTTGTTATAGTTTTTTACAAATCTGTTTATTTGCCTTTCTGTTAATTTGCAGTCAGTCTATCTATTTATTCTTCTTTCCTTACATTTAATCTCTACCTATTTAGCTTTTTCTATTTTCCCATTCATCCATCCATTGAAGCACCAATCCATTTATCCATCTATATACATTTATCCATCTAACCATCCATACATCTATCCATTCATCCAGCTGTCAAACTACTTATTAATCTATCTGTCTCTAGACCTCCCTCTGTATCAGTAAGAGGAATGATTAAGGTCTTGTTGTTCATGAGGCCGATATTCTTTGTGCTATACAGTTAGAAACACTTTCAATGTTTTTGTTAGTCTAGCTAGTTGTTAAAATGGCAAGTTGGTGCTTAAATAAGCCTCTAAGACATTTTAACAGTTATTTGAAAGCACATTAGCATATTACATTGAATGCAATAATCATTTTCGTTTAGTCCATCCTATAGATCTATATGAATATATGAAATGATACATGATAAGTGCATGAGCCGTTCTTTTTGAATGTTTCATTTTTTTTCATTTGTATACCTGATTTTATGGACTATATCTGTTGATTCAACTATTAAACTACAAGATAAGCAGAGATGAACTACAAAAACGTGTGTGTTTGTTCTAAAGGAGGTCTTGTAGTACTGGCAACAAGCATGTTGCTAACAATTACTACAATAATATCAGGAGGTCTTTTAACAAATTTCGTAGATAACTATTCATATGCCATCTTTGTTGCAGTTGGACTTCACTATATCGTTTATCCTCTTCTTGGTTTGTTAGGTGAGAAATGGATGAGATATAAAGTCATACTGGTTGGAATAATATTAATATTTGTTGGATTCTATATAGGTATGATTATATTAGTGACGTTATACTTTTTACATTTAAATGGCATTGTTGTAGTTGGTATTTGTTCAGTTGTAGCTCTTCCATACTTTTTTGGTCATGGTATACTTGAAGCTAATGTGATCCAATTTGGTACTGATCAACTTCAGTTTGCACCATCTCAACAGTTAAGTAGTTTTGTTTATTGGGTTTTATACATAAATTATTCTTCACTAGCCTTTATCTTTTTAATGGCATCAATTATAACAGCTATTGTTTATAAAAACATTGTTTATATAATGTTTTGTTCTATATTTGGTTATGGTACACTTATCATAATTATAGCACTCTTGTTTTTTTGTTGTTGTAAACGTCACTTGGTTATTGAGCCAGCACAACACAGCAATCCTATCAAACTAATTTGGAGAGTAATGAGGTATGCTTTAACACACAAACAACCAGTGAGACGTAGTGCCTTTACATATGGAGAGTTTCCACCATCCAGACTAGACTTAGGTAAAGAGAGATATGGAGGACCATTTACTACTGTACAAGTAGAGGATGTCAAAAGCTTTTTCTATATACTCAGTATTGTTTTAGGGACCTTTGGATATGGATTTCGTGACACTAAGTCAAAAATTTCTGATCAATACTTATTATTTATGCAAATTGATGGTCCAAATAGTTTCATAGAAAATCTACCACTGACATATCCTCTGACAGTTTCATATCTTTTCATCGTATTTGTTGTTCCTTTCTATCAATTTATAATAGTTCCTTTCTTCTCTAACTACATTCCTAGTATGTTGAAACGTATATGGATTGGACTAATGGCACTGTTAGTAGAGTCTATAATGACAAATCTCATTAGCTATTTCTTTACTAGAGATATTAGAAATGCTTTAATTATTGACGATATGTGTTTGACATTCACTAAGAACGTAACCTTTGAAAATGGGCTTCAACCAGATATACTCACATTACCTTTCTATATCATCCCTCTTTCTCAGTTTTTGTCTGGTATTAGTATTTTCTTTGTTCAATTCACAAGTATTGAGTTTATTTTAGCTCAAGGTCCTCGTATTATGCAAGGATTGTTAATTGGAATATGGTTCATGCACGTTAGCATTTACTGTTTAACATTAACTTTATCTAGCTCTTGGTTAGGTTGTCATTGGGAGTATTATGCTGTTAAATCAAGTGTTGTTTTAATCTCAATCATCATATAGACTATTGCTGCATATAAATACAAATATAGACAACGTAATGAACTATCTGATGTCAATGAGAGAGTTATCATTGCAGAATATACTGAAAGACAACTAGACCAGGAATATGGCATAGAAGATGAAGATGATGATGACAATGAGATAACTACAAATGATGTTAACTCTATTTAAAATATTTTCCATCTTTTTTGCACACAATTACATGACAATTTACGTATAATTTGTTTATCCATGTGCATAGATAGAATAAGCTTTGTTTATATAGATGTGTAGTTATCTTTTCTTTCTAAATTAAAAAAAAATAAGCCAAAAATTAATAACAAATTAAAAAACTGCTAGGTTGAGTTTACTACATGTCAATTTGTTTCGATTACACTTTTTAACTTCAAACGATTATTATGTACCTTGGTTTTCGAATGTTTTACCAAGTTGATGAAATTGGATGTAAACATTGAATTTTTATTTAAAATGTAAATATTTGACAGTAATACTGCTGGTATCATTTTATATTTATGATGCTTTGTAAGCACTAACTTTTGATTTCATTATTATTTTAAGGTATTTAATAAGTACATATAGATTGGTTTTTCCTATACAATTAATGACATATGCTTTGTAAAGCATAACAACAATACCCAGTATATATAGGTACATTGAAAGGTTTTTATTCCATTACTTATATTATAATAAAATTATATATTATAATTATTCCTTTTTTCTCTCACTACATTACTATTACATTGAAATGTATATTGGATATATTTTATGTCAAATTCCTATACTATAATTTCTTTCAGTATGTTTTGTAATAATAAATCTATACTTCACATCAAGTAGTTCATTATATTCTCTGTGTTTATATCTAATGCAGTCTTGTTATTATGTAATGTTAGACTTGTAATTATAGACTCGATATTAACAGTGCCACTAATACTCTCATATATAATAAGAATATTTCATGTTTAAAATTCATATGAACTATAATGATGACTAATATATTATGTGTATGATATATTCATAGATAGAATGCATTTTGTTATCTAAGATAAATAAAATGTTTATTTATATAACACGGTTGTCTCTCAGTTTAAGTTTTAAAAACTTAAAAAGTATATTCATTTTTTTTTCTTGTACAACTGATGCCCAATAGCATAGTGCTAGTCTGAAGGGCAAAAACAAACAAACAACAATCTGACACTATTATAAATAAATAAGTAAATATATATATATATATATATATATATATATATATATATATATACATATATATATACATATATATATAGAGAGAGAGAGAGACTGTAGACATATATACTTAAAAATTTTAGTAAACAATTTTTTTTTACATTGTGTTTAAACTCTGTAAGTGAAGTAGAGGATTTTATGTGGTATGGAAGTGGATTCCAGAGTGAAAGGGCAGAAGGAACAAATGAGTTTTTAGAGGCTGAAGTGCGTGAAAAAGGATCAGAGTACATGAGGTCATCATAGTGACAGGAGCAATGTGTATGAAGAGGTTTAGGAATAAAGCAATCAGAAGGAAAATATATAAGTTTATTAGAAATTTCATAAACTAGACATAATTTGGAGATGGAACGACGAGTTGAAAGGGGAGAAATGTTATGAGAAGAGAGAAGGAAATAATAATCACTAGACCAGTTGTGAGAACACATCCTTAGGGCAAAAAGTTGAGTTTTTTCGAGGAGTGTAGAGTGAAACGAATTTTTGGGGGGATATCCCAGATAGAGGAGCAGTAGGTGAGATGGGGAGCACAAGGGAACGAACGATACAGAGTAAAAAGAGTTTGAGGAGATGCATGTTGATAGAAAGAGCGATAGATAACACCAATGATTTGTCTAGCTTTAGAACAAATGGACTGGATATGCAGAGACCACGAGATGTTGGAGGAAATGATGATACAGAGATATTTAAAAAAAGTAACAAGGTCCAGTTGAGAGTTGTTTAAACAGAGAAGAGAGGCTAAGAATGTAGGGGACTTCCTAGAAATAATCATGTACTTAGTTTTTAGGGAATTGATGGTAAGGTGGTGAGAGGAAATCCAAGTAGAGATGAGGTCAATATTAGATTGGACATAGTGCATGGAAGAGGGGGCAGATATTTCCTGAGAAAGAAGGATATCATCAGCATAGAGAGTGAGTTTTGCTGAATTAGAAGGGGTAAATCAGCAAGTTCACTGATATATATAATAAATAAGAGTGGACCAAGAATTGAGCCTTGAGGTACTCCAGAGATAACTTGAGATTTGGAAGAATGGGAACCTTCAATTACAACTTGTTGAGTACGACCTTGAAGATAACTGTGAAACCATGAGACAAGAATAGGAGGAATATTAAGAGAGGATAAGGAGTCTAGTAATGGCCTATGAGGCACAGAGTCGAAAGCTTTTGTTAAATCAAAGAAGACAGCACAAACAGCTTTGTTGGAATCCAGAGAGGAAAACCAAGAGTTCACATTGGACAGAAGTGCAGTTTCAGTGGAGAAGCCTGGGCAGAAACCAAATTGGTTGTTGGAGAGTAGATTATGATAGGAACAGAAGTCGTATAAGTAATTAAATATGTGACGTTCAAGAATTTTACTCACAAGAGAAAGTGAGAAATTGGACGATGATCAGAAGGGGATGAAAAAGGAGACTTAGATTTAGGAATGGGCACAACAAAGGAGTTCTTCCAGTCTGTAGGGAAGGTACCAGAAGAAATAGAGGAGTTGAAAATAAGACTGAGTGGAAGTGAAATGCTATATAGAGGCAGTGTTGTGGAGCATGATGGAAGAGATACCATCAGGACCAGGAGCAGTGTCAATAGGGATGCAGGAGATAAGGTTACAAATATCTTCTGAATTACATAAATAATCTGGAGAAAAAGTATTGTCAGGAGGGTGAGTAGAGGGGGAAAGAGGAGTAGTTAGGTTGTTGAAGCAGAAAGAAAAATATTGATTTAAAACATTAGCTTTATCAGAGGGTGAGGTAACAGCAGAACCATCTTGATTAGGGAGGGGATAGAAATAGATTTAGAACGAACACGTTTAACAGCAGACCAGAATGACGGAGGAGATAAGTAGATAAGGATTGAAAAAATTTAGATTTCAGCTGCCTAAGATAAGCAAGGGTTTCATTGCGATAGGCTATATATTCAGCCCACAGCCTTGGGGAGCCAACTTTTTTAGCAAAGATGAAGAGAGAGTTTCTTATTTTGACACGTTTAAGATAGGAGTGGTTGATCCAAGGGAGAGAAGATTTGTTAGATGGAAAGGTGAGTTTACTGGGGATGGTACAATCCATGATGCGAAGAAAAAGTTCTTTGAATATAATCCATGAAGCATTAGGATCAGAAGAAGGAAGAACTTGTAACCAGTCAATAGAAAAGAGGAGAGAATTAGCTCGAACAAAGTCAGCTTGGTTATACAACCAAACCTTGTGAGGAGTCATTGGGGTTGTAGTTGTATGTGATTTGATGGGGATAGCGAAGAGAATGGAATTATGATCTGAATATGAGACAGGTGGGAGAACTTCACATGAAGATATTTCAAAAGTAGACGGGATAAAAACAAGATCAATAGTTGATGGATACCAAAGTAGGAAAAGTGAATAGTGTCATTGACAATTTGCCGAAGGTTGAAAGAGTTAGAAATAGCATCTATTTTAAGTTTTAAGGGTGAGGTACAATTATAATTGAATTTAAAAGTATAATTAGTAAATATTTGTTGATGTTTAACATAATATTTCATATACTAATAGACAAATTAATAAATAGATGTTTTCTTTTCTTCTATTATTCATTAACCTCCTTTATTGAAATGGGATTTAACATAGTGTTTAGAACGTGTCTGACTTTTCCTTTATGATTTCATTATAAAATATTTACTCTTGAAGTTATTGGACTTTATCATAGATATTATACTCATTGGGTTTGAACACAAGTCCTCACCTGGTATTGTATTGTATATACTCATATTGTTTATAGTTATTATTATTATTATTAAAATTAATTTGAACAAGACGTAACCTAAGAACAGGCCAGCACTAAAAAAGAGTTGCAACCCAATTAATCATTGTAAATAACCTGTTCCAAAATACCATTTAACATAAACTTATTTAGTTCTTGATTTACTACTTCTCTTTAAGAAGTGGGTATTTATCATGATTTCGAAAATTTCCTTGTTGACATGCACTAATGCCTTAAATCCACTGTATTTTTAATACTGATCAATAAACAGTCTCTGTACTTGTTTAATAACTGATTAATATCTTTGTTATTATTCATCACATTGCATAAACTATTACATGCAATAACATGCAAATGACATTGCGTAAACAATTACATTCATATACTAAAGACAGTCTTTGTTAATTAGGCTTTGAGTCTGCTCCTTTATAACATAAACTAATAGTCTTTGTCTGGTAACTACACTAAATTTCCACTAAACATTGTCCCATAATTTAGGGATGTATATGTATTCAAATCACCCCAATGATGCAGATAAGACCATATTACAAAAGAGTTCTTCGCAACGCATGTGTCTAATTCCATCACTAGACTACACCCATTACCTTTTATTCAAATTTCAATAGTAGAAATGACTTATCAAAATAACATAAGGTAATTTATCTGAGTCTGAACCATTACATCTTGTGTCCTTTTCCTTTTCTTCTTTGTCAAAAATACAATGAATTTGATATGTTGCTTTGTGTTATGTTTGGATTTACATGTCCACACTATTGACTTTTATGACCACAGCATTAGTAGAGAGCGTCTCTCAATCTGTACTTACTAGTTGAATAGATTTCTCAGCCACATTAAAAGCCCAGTTTGCTGGTCCTTTTCTACATTCAATAAATTGCATTAAAATTAGACCGCTTTTGTCTCTTTGGCGGGAGACAACTAAGAATGTGTTAATGCTTGGACATTTTTATATAACGTGCCTAATTGCTTTAAATCTCAGTTGTCATTTGAACATATTGTCATTTTCTAATAATAACTTCTTTTGAATGTTTTGCTGTAGCAAGCTAAAGACAAAAATATCTCGCAAAAGTTGTATTTGGGTCTACAGAATGTCATAACTGTAGCAATGCTTGGATAGCATCAATAAATATTTATCTAGTATCTAGTCCCCTCATTATTTACCTGTTATTTGCTCTCAGACTTACATTACCACAAGTACACTCAAAGGTATTATATTGTATGCTCAGGCTGCCAATTGTTGTCTGCTTGATGTGTTAAGATATCACTACTTTAAATCATCAATCAATCATCTGTCAGAGTTTGCTATATTCATTATCAGTGTTTAAATCTAAAGACAGGCATTCCTGTATGATTTCATGACGGGATGACATTGTTATGGAAATCTGGGCATAAATTTGTCTTTCCATTTTATCTCTTGATAATAATTGTTGTCATCATTATCCTCAGTCATTTTTCTATTTGACTTCCCAACAGAAAAGCTTACTCCTCAGTTCAAGTACTGGTTACTAATGTACACCTCTCTTTCTCAAAACTATTCCTTCAATTAATTAATGTATTTTCATGTTCCATGGTTATACATCTGTTAGGATACGTTGTGTTTGGTATTTTGATGGGACTGTAGAGTATGGAGGACACTCCCATTGTGTACTAATGATAATGACTCTGATATAGTAGTTCCTTGTCTACTGTTACCATATGTACTCCTAATTCTCTTTGCTAAACAACTTAGACCGCACATCTATTATCATTAAATCTTTATCTAGAACCAAACTCAAAGTTTTGCCTTACTTTTATGTCTATATTGAATCTGAATCTTAGTTTCCCTTCATGTTTTAAAAATGGAATCACAAAGTTGTGGAAAGCTGTTCTCAGTTTAGTATTTTCACTTACCTCTGGAGAATAGTTGTTGTCCCCATTATCCTCAATAATTTTATCTAAAGCTTTCTAATACAACTTTCTCAGTTCATGTATTTTTTACAGTTGTACACCTCTCATTCTCAGAACTATTGTTAGCAATTATTGATGTGATTACCTCAGCTAGAATCTATTATGATTCAAATAGTATGTTTGGTATTGGGATGGGTCAATAGAATACTATGGTCAATCACATCTCATTGTAATGATCATCACATTGGTAAATGTCGTGTAAGCTATTCCCAACAGCCTAGCAATGAATGATTTGGGAAAATCTGAAAAGTCAACAATACCAAAGGATAACAAAATCAGCTACAAACAATATTTAAGGAGTTAATTCTTGCGTTGTTTGGTTCAGTCAACTCTTTTAAAATGTCCTTACTTTCAACTATCCTAGTACTTTTTTTTCTAGTAAATCGTTTTGAAACATACCAAATTAACTCATCGTCAGATTTAGAGAAGTACCTGTGTGACACAAACTGGTCCTCTAAACACCTTGTTTTATCATTAAACAGCTCTGTCAATTTTACCCTCTTGCGTGGTATCTTCTGTCAAGTGACAAGTAACCAGACTAGTAAGATTGATATACACAGTGATTCTTACACAGAATGGGCAACTATAACATGTGTTCATAATGACACATCAAAGATTCATCCACAATCTAGAAGAGGTCTGGCTTTCTTTAACACTACAGTGAGTCTAGAACGATTGATATTTAAGGATTGTGGTACTTATCTCACTGCTATACAAGACTCTACAATCACTGACTACCTCAATAGTTCATCATTGCATTACACTTCATCTCATGCTGCTGCTTTAATCTTTGTTCATTGTCAAGTCAATATAACTCAAGTTAACATTTACTACTCATATGGGTTTGCTATGATTGGTATAAATCTAAATGATTCTAGTATCAATGAAGTAAATATATCTTATTCTAGTCTTAGTACTAACCTATATCGTCATACTGAACATAAAAGAAGGACAATTGGTTGTGGTGCTCTTCTGCATTTCTTTGACCATCAACTAATGATGTATCCTACATATGTTACTGTCAACCATGCACATTTTAAAAATAACTTTGATTTGCATGAAGGAGATCCCTATATGACTGGGTTCTCTAAAAATTACTTGAATATTGTTAATGCTGCTGGTCTAACTGTACTTTATGCTCAAAAAACATATTTTGTCAGTGTTACTATTAACAATACAGAATTTACATCTAATATGGGAAGTTATAATTCACCAGGTGGTCTGCTTGTTCTTCATTACAACAGTTTTCTTAATACAAGCACAATTGTTGATAACTCTTTGTTTTTTGATAATGCTAATGATCCTAATTCATTTTTACCTGGAGCAGCTCTTGGTTTATATTGGATTAAAGTAACAGATTTATTCATGACTCAACCCCAATTAGTGTTAATTCAAAATACAAAGTTTTATAATCACACAGGTCATGGTGCTGTATATGTTGGTGTAGCTGACCAAGATAAGACTGTTAATATAGATATTCATTTTAAAAACTGCAGCTTTCAAAATAACTTAGTAGAAGAGACTGGAGCTTGTCTATTTATGTCTGTCTATGATAATGCTAAGAAATTTTCAGAAATCTCCATTGTTCTTGAAGACATGTATGCAATGAAAAACTCTCAAAAGTTAACATTTAAACCTGTTTCAACTACAGGAATCTTCTCATTTATCAACGTAGCAAATGTATTTATTACTGGAACATCAACATTCACTAATAACTATGGATCTGTAATTGATGCTCTCAACTCCAATGTTTATCTCTCCAAATATGCCAATGTGACTTTTAGCAACAATGTTGGATCCAGAGGTGCTGCTATAAGATTACTAGGTAATGGATATCTTTATTTTATTGGAGGAGCTGTAGTTAACTTTATTAATAATCAAGCTCTGGAATTTGGTGGAGCAATATATGCAAGTTCTGGTATAAAAAATAGCTTATTACTAAAAGAACAATGTATCATACAATTGATTAATATCACAAATGAAAAGGATATTTCTTTTACAGAAAATGTAGCTATCTATGCTGGTAACTCGATATACGCCTATCCGCTCCTTTCATGTCAATTCAAACAAAAACTCTCTAATAATACAGCATTGTTAGCATTTTATAGAAGCCACTTTCATTTCACTGCAAAGAAGAAAGTGAATAAACTGCACAATATATCAACTTCAGCTTCAAAACTAACTTTGTGTTATCCTAATGGTACACACAGAAATTCCATCAAATCATTTAACACCTATCCTGGTCAGAACATCAAGATCTACATGATGTCTATTGATACTCTAAACAGAAGTGTCTATTCAACAGTTTCAATTACCATTGCTAAAAAAAGCAACAGTTTAAGCTTACATAACAACCAAGAACAAATACTTCATGAAGGTAATAATTGTACCTCATTTGATCTTATAATATATAGCAAAGTCTCTAATACCACAGAAGGAAAATTAGTATTTTCTCTACCTAGTTTACCAGCTGCTTTAGTTGTCAATGTTACAGTACAACACTGTCCTTTAGGTTTTGTTTGGCAAAATGGAACACATGAATGTGGGTGCTCATCAGCTCTCTATAATGAAGTCATTAATTTGGTTTATGGATATAAGCCTGATTGTGACATTAATTACCTGTCAATGGTTAGACCAGGTTTATTTCCTGATTCTTGGGCTGGTTATATGAATACACCCAGAGGTTTTGGTGTCTCAACACTATGTCCACTTGGCCATTGTAATCGTAATGGATCCTTTTTTTGCAGTTCTTCAACTAACAATATGACAATATCAAAGAGCAACACTTGTAACAAAGAAACTCTCCAACCACTGTGTCTATATCATCGTGAAGGTCCATTGTGTGGTAGTTGTAGTAGACTTAAAAAAGGTCAAAATCTAAGTGTTGTATTTGGTTCAACTGAATGTAGACAATGTAGTAATTGGTGGTTGTTGACAGTAGTCTTCTACGCAATAGCTGGTCCCCTCCTCATTTACCTGTTATATGCTCTCAGACTTACATTGACAACTGGTACACTCAATGGAATTATATTCTATGCTCATATGGCTAATTGTGGCATCTTAGATCTATTATCATTAAACCTTCATCAAGAGCCATACTCAAAATTTTGTTTTATTTTTTTGTCTATATTGAATTTGAATCTCGGTTTTCCATTATGTTTTTATGATGGGATGACAGAGTTATGGAAAGCTGGTCTCAGTTTACTATTTCCATTTTATTTGCTGACAATAGTTGTTCTCCTTATTATCCTCAGTCGCTTCTCTCCCAGACTTTCTAACAGAATAGCTCATTCCTCAGTTCAAGTACTGGTTACTGTTGTACACATCTCATTTTCAAAACTTTTATTAGCAATTATCGATGTGTTTACTTCAGCAAAAATCTATTATGATTCAGATAATAGTTCCAAAGTTTGGTATTGGGATGGATCAGTAGAATATGGTAGTGGATCACATCTCATTCTAATGATCATTACATTGGTAATTGTCATTTCTCTTTTGCTACCCTATGTCCTTATTCTCATTTTTGCCAGACCAATGCGCCGCACAAAAGTAAACAAATACATTCGACCTCTACTAGAAGCTATCCATGCTCCATATAAGGAAGGGAAGGAGTACTGGTTTGTAGCTCGACTTGTTTTCTTGGTTGGAATATATGTCATATATACATCACTTATAGCTAGGAACTTTCTTAAAATGTATGTTATAACAACTCCCTTTGTCGCTCTTCTACTGCTCTTACATGTTTACTTCAAACCATATAAGAGCAAAGTTATATACTTCCTTGACTGTTGTCTTATATTTAACTTTGTTATGATATGCACAACAACTTGGTTTTTCTTTATTGAATTTAAACACGAAGCTTTTGCATTGTTTGTTTCTGTCATGGTTTTTATTGTGTTCTTCACATTCTTGGCAATATTGTTGTATCATATTCTACTGGTAACTGGCAAGATGACTTCAATAACAGTAATGTTTCATTTGATGAAGTACAAATATAAGCAGAAAATGCTTTCATACAAGCCATTACTGGAAGCTAATGACTCATTGTGTGAATACAGAGAATCTTTATTAAGTTCTAATAGTTAATACTAGGAAATAATTTTCCTATTTAACATTTGTCTTTTAAAGAGTGTATTTGTATCATTATAATAGTCAATTTGATATACTAAAGTCATACTGTAAATACACTGAAGTTTGTTTACTTTAATACTCATTTGATTGACATTAGGTTCAGTTATATAAAATTTATTTTAAAATTCTGCCTTCTGACTTTTATACCTTTTTTGTTAATGGCATAGTGGTAGAGGTCATCCAGTAATAACCACATCAAATAATTAATGCTATAATTGTGTGACAGCTTGTTATACTCACATATTATTTCTTAACATTTATCAGTTGACTGGGAATACAACATAGACAATTGAGAACATATAATAATGAATTGTATAGCTTAGATTTCATTTTTTACTGTAAGAAAGAGAACCAAATTTCATGCTGGCTTCCCTAAAAAAGACTAGCACACATAGATAAGTTAAAGGACTTTTTATTTGTGCCAATAAATTGTCTTTAACACTAGCTAGCAATAATGTAATGTAATTATAATACAGCTCTTTAATTTCAGGACATTAGAATTTCTTAACTACATAACTATATATTTTAACTGGATGCATTTATATGTGTAGTTGATATCAAGTGTGAATCAGAATGTTCTGCTATTGGTTGTTTATCCATGCACTACTTAGAGTTGCCATGATATACTATAATAGCAGTGAGTGATTTTTTTTCTGAATATTAATAAAGTTATTCCCAAGAGTTCAGAAATAAATGATTAAGGAAAACTGAAACATAAACTTGCATTATGTTATATTTATCAAATTAAATCTACTCTACTTTCAATTTTATTGTAAAAACAATACCAGTTATTCAAACAGAGTAATCATGACATTGATAAATGTCATGTAATTTAATCCCAACAGTCTAGCTATGTATGCTTTGGATCTGAAAAGTCAACTTGCTCAACTTGCATTGTGTAATTATAAAATTACATCTACTTTTACTTTCAATTTTATTGTAATAACAATACCAGTTATTGCAAAGGATAACAAAATCAACTACAGACAATATTTACGAATTAATTCTTGCATTGTTTAGTTTAGTCAAAACTCTTTTTAAAATGTTCTTACTTTTAACTATCCTGGTACTTTTTTAGTAAATTGTTTTTAAACATATCATATTAACTCATCATCAGATTTTAGAGAAGTACCTGTGTGACACAACCTGGTCCTCCTAACACCTTGTTTTATCATTAAACAGCTCTGTCAATTTTACCTTCTCGCATGGTATCTTCTGTCAAGTGACAAGTAACCAGACTAGTAAGATTGATATACACAGTGATTCTTACACAGAATGGGCAACTATAACATGTGTTCATAATGACACATCAAAGATTCATCCACAGTCTAGAAGAGGTCTGGCTTTCTTTAACACTACAGTGAGTCTAGAACGATTGATATTTAAGGATTGTGGTACTTATCTCACTGCTATACGAGACTCTAGAATCACTCACTATCTCCATAGTTCATCATTACATTACACTTCATCTCATGCTGCTGCTTTAATCTTTGTTCATTGTCAAGTCAATATAACTCAAGTTAACATTTACTGCTCATATGGGTTTGCTGTGATTGGTATAAATCTTATTCAAGTCTTAGTACTAACCTATATCATCATACTGAAGTTATATCGAAATTCTGCTCATCTCAAAATATTGAATGGAAGTTTATCCTTCAATGTACATCTCATTTCAGCGGCCTCTGGGAAGCTGCAGTGAAGAGTACCAAATATCATTGTATCCACAGTCAAACTGACATTTGAGGAAATGTCCACTGTATTGACTCAAATTGAAGCCTGTCTCAACATTTTCTTTATATAAACAATAAAATTATAAAATGAAAAGTAAATACAGTGTATATGTGTAAGCTATACAAAAACAACTATTATATATTAATATATAGACAGATATTTATAAAGTAAGGTTAAATCTGTATTAATAAGAACTATTTTTATTAAATCTAAACTAACATACCTTTAGTCTTAATTAATTTCTTTTAAAACTGCAAGTACAGGAACACTTATTACATGCTGGACATGCATTAAAGACACTAATTTATTTTTTTATAATATTGAGCTTTAATTCATCATTCATTCATTTTATTTTGAGCATGCAGCTAGAACCTATAGATAAGATTAATCACATTAACCATATTCAGATTAAATCGTATATACTGTATACATAAGTCAAATAATTTAAACCCTTATACTATACAACACTTCACTTCATGTTTATATGTCTTTTGTTCTACAGCATCATATGTTATATTGACTAAAACTGTGTAATTTATTTAAATATTTGAATGAATTGTGTAGGGATATATAAAGATATTACTAATGAATTGTGCTGTCATAATTATGGGAATAAGTTATGGACATGGTCATTATTCATCCAATAAGGAAATGCATCATTTGTGCAATATTGATATATCAGTTGTCTTTCAGTAATTCTATAATGATAGTTCATTACATTGTCTATACTTGCATTTATATGCAGCAATAGTGAAAACAATGACTAAAACAATACCTGTTTTAACAGCATAATACTCCCAATTTCTTCCTAATGTTGAGCTTGCGAAAGTTAGATATATGCAATAAATGTTAATATGCATGTACCATATTCCAATAACAATTTTTGCATAGTACAAGGACTTTGAGCTAGAATAAACTCAATGTACCTGTGAAATGAACTATTGAAATACTGCTACCAGCAAAAATTAAGGAACAGTCATGATAAAGAAAGGTAGAGTGAATACATCTGATTAAAGGCGATTTTAATATATATGCAGGGCTGTCTGTAAATCTGTAAATCTATTTGTTAATTAACTGTCATCGATCCATCCATCCATCTATATTATATGCACCCACTCAATGATAGCAAATGTAGTGATGATATGTGTATAATCTAAGCACTGGTCACAGCATTATATATACTAATTTATTATTTCCTCTCTATCTGTACATGTATATAAGTTTGTCAATTTTATAAATTATACTAAATTCATTTAAAGTAAATACATGAGTAGTCCTTTATATTATATTAACTAGACAGGTGTTATCACTGGAACATTCACAATATCATGATCCATTAGTATTAAGACAATTGACATCACATCCATGTCTTGACGATACATCACAATTACAATTGTCAGTACCTTTAACCATTCATCTACATATTATACAATGAGACAATATATTAAATGCATCTAATTATAAGAAATTGTTTCTAAGACATATATACTTATTGAATTCTGTCACAGTGCTCAAGTGTGATTTAGCTAATGAAAAGTCTATGTACTTCTTATCATTATCAACTTTAGAGGGTACTTTATCATTATAGTCAATCATTGGACCTATCCTTTAATGAGCCCAAAGATACACAAAGTACTCACTGTAAGGCATCAGAGAAACAATTCTCATTATCATATTATCGTGTGTTTGTGTGTGTGTGTGTGTCTGCACTGCCTGTTACCTTTGAACTACTATAACTTGGCAAGCGCAGCCTTAGCAGCTACCAACGTTTAGCAACGAATAGAAAAACATGTGGACTTTACAATAGTAGTATCAAGAACATCGTCAAAGAAAACGAAAGCTTAAAACTCGCAAAAGAATTTTCAGGCTGCATAGTCAAAGTGCCGTTTCTCGAAAAGTAAAAAACTTAATGTGGAGATTTTTTAGTTTGCTGTAGAGAATCTTAGATGAATACGGATCAGCAAAACAGAAGGCCGTTGGTCGAAGCAATCTTTAGGAAAGTTCTGAAAAGCGTTTTGTGGACTTGGAGCGAAGTAACGTATTCAGGAAACGTCTCAAAGCACTGGAAAAACTGCTACTAATAGATAATATATTGATTTATATTTGCAGTACGGGACGTTTCCAAAGAATGCTTCATTTTCAAGTTACAATAATTTTTGTATATGAAATATTGAAACTTTTAAAAGCGTCATGTAAAGGCTCAGAGAAACGTTCATCAGGAATCTAGCACTTAATCTTGCTTGGCAATTGAATGATAGTATTACTTACTTAGTTACAGCCTCACAGACATGTCAATCAGAGTGCAAAGTGCCCAGTAAACGACAAAACATTTTTCCTTTGATTGAAGAGAAATGCTGAGTCAGTAAACAACAGTTGTAATGTGCATCACGTGATCCTATCAATAATTTGACCACACCTTGTTTTATTTTTGTAATGCTATATTATAGTAACATCATAGCTGGGCCTAAGCTGGCATAGCATTTACAAATAACTTAGAAACTGCACCGAGGTTCGGCACTTTAGTGCCTTTCATTTCTCACTGTGATGTCACATTGAGACAACCAGAAAAAGGATCATGTAGTTTACAAGAGCCACACTTTCAATTGATCTCAATGGATGTAGGCTGTCAAGTCCTACAACCTTAACAAATTGTCATTAACCTTTCAATGGCTATGAATCTAGTGTGTACCTTGTGTAAACCTAACACCATTATGGTAAAATAGTTCAATGTATGGTAGTAATGAATGTGTACTTATAGGGTAAGCTATATGCAGTCTTAGAGCATTCAACGAGTTGTCAGTTTTGTTTTAGCAAAAGATTTTTGTTTTTGAAATTATATCAAGTTTATTTACTTATTGTAGTTAAGTTAGTTACAATTAATGTTATCAGTTTTAGTTAGTTATATATTTATTGTAACTTTCTCTGTATTTAGAAAAGTACTGTTCTTTGTGATACCAGTCAGTGTTTGTCTAATCAGCAGTTTAATGTTATATAATGTTACTACTGTAACTGTGATAAGCACAATTGTATGTGTGTACAGAATCATTATCTGGTTGACTATACTTAAGCAACACAAATTATCCTAAGATAGAAATGTGTTTGAAGAATTAGTAATTGATACTTATCCTAATGTGTTTAATGTGTACTAGCAGTACTAGTACTATAAACAGTGAATAATTGTAAAGATAGCTATATATAAATAGGTCAGATCATATGATGTGATAGTTACAACAATTATATCATTAATATTAGTAGATTTCAACATTTAGAGTTAATTTTAATAAAAATCATTGGTTATATTATATGTGTCACTAGTTAAAAGGAGCAGTTTAATTTCATTAGTTGCTCTTGAAAGTCGTGTACAATGTATAATAAAATTTTGAAAGTGGACAAGTGCATATACATTACACATTATCCAGATAGGCAAAGGAAAGTATGTTATTTGTGCTGATTAATTAGTCAATTTCGCGTGGGTGGATCGATATTTCACTAGAATTGCATATTCTCAATAATTGAATTTGCGCGACTAGGTCCCTTTCTGCATGGACGGTCACATATTTGTGGAAACGTGGATACAACACCAGTAAATAAAGTAAAAGGAGAATTGAAACAACCAAATAATGCATTACATTATTAAATATAAGACAAGATACGAATTGTGGTTCTTGGTTAAAATTAGACATACTATTCCATCTTATCTCCTCTGCACAACATAAACCTACTACACAAATAAATAGTGGTGCCAATCATAGCACTGTTTTCACATTCTCTAGTTGCTCTTCCGTAAAGTACCCATTAGCCGGAGAAAGTTAGGCACTAATTTTTAACCCCTTTTAGCGGCGATACATCACGTGAGACACATCCGTCTATATGAAGCACGTGTCGGCAAACAGACAAAGAAACACTTGTTAGGGCACTTACTAGACTCCAGTTGTATAGGTAAGAAACACTTGTTAGGGCACTTACTAAACTCCAGTTGCATAAGTAAGCTTTAAAGGTGATTTCATTAACACTTGTCTTTTGTAATATGATATACAAATTTATATGATATGATGACTGATGTATTACTACATTATGTATGATTTTAGTATTTATTATAATAGCTAATCAAAGTTCATAAGTGTTTCCTAGTTACAGAAGTGACATGTATAATTCACAGGTGAGTGTGTAAGTTTTGGTAATGTGCATGATAAATGAAGCCACATAGAACAGATATCAAACTGAATCCAGCTGACTTCAACATTGGTGTGATTGCTGTCATTCTCTTTAAAACAAGCACCACAAAATAGAGGCTCTTCTTCTGCAATCTTTGATTTGCATAGGTTGCTATCCTGTCTCGATGGCTTTGATAATGTTATTGGTGTTTGTCTTCGCTTTTTTGTAGAAAAGAATGTTGTTTGCCTTTCACTGTTTGCATTTGGCGAGATCTTCCTCTTAACAGGAAGTATTTTGTCACTACCTTCATTGAGTGCTTCAAGCATTGTTATAGCTGCTTGCACATGTTTATTGACTGCCTGTATAGCATTTACTGTATTGGATTCTCTATAATTGCCATTTCTAATGAATGTACTTTCAATAACAGTGATTCTTTTGCTGTCTCCAGGTCTGTTTTCTTAATTTTTGAAAAGAGTACATTAGAAAAGTATAAATAATTCGTGTATGATGACGTTCTTTCATAGGAGAAAAAGTGGTCGCTGGTATTCATATGTACTAAATGTACATGTTTACATATAGTAGTATGTAGAGCAGCATCTAAACATGTACATGTGTAAGCATGTGGACAAATTTGGCTGTCATGGCATATTATTTTACAATCACAGCTTTCCTCTAACTTTTCAACAACATAATCTGTTAACTTTCCATTTCTTGTTATTTATAAGTGTAATTGAAGTTGGCGATAGTTTATTGGCTGATTGATGGAGCTTCATGATTTCACGTATCCTGTGGCTGTTTTTCCCCATTTCCAACTTCCTCATCCTTTCAAACGCTGCGTTTCTAGCTATTTTAATTAAAGCTACGAGAAGACTATTCACACGTCCATTCTGTTTATGATGTAAGTATACTATTTTTAAAACCCTATGAAAAGCCTCGAAAAACATATTTGTATTTACAGTGGATTCCACTCTGTAGCACGTACAATAGTTTGCGTTAAAATAATTATGAAATCTCTCGTGATTGTTAAAAATATAAGTTAAAAATTCTTGTAATAAAGTACAAAACTTAGCCTCCTCACGTTCCATAATTAAAGTGCAGAGTAAGTGATAGATTGTCACTTGATATTCTTTAAGTACTATGTACTCTAATGGCCTTTCTCTAAGCCCTATGTACATGCCATACACAGATTACTTTACGAGTATCACTACCTCCGAAAACACCTTGCCAAACATTAAAATACTGCTCTGCATCATTAGACATAAACCAGCGAGGAACGATAGTGCCACACTTATCTTTTATTGCTCTTAAAAAAATAATTAATGCCGAAGTGTCTTCTCTGTTACAAATCATCCAGGCTACAGGCAGTCCTTGTCCATACTCATCAACAGTCATTACTGTAATTAAATGAAAGTCATACATGTTTGTTCCATATGTTGCATCCATGCATATGGTGTTATTACCAAATTTAAGTAACATGTCTCGTTAAAATTGTGTCTGTATACATAGTAAAAAATCATTATCAGCAAAACTATCCATTCCATAGGGCTGCTTGTCACATTGTTTCTTAAAGAGAAGTATAGGGTTATAATCTAGTGATTGCATTTCAATAACCCATGCAGTGACACTGGTTAGATCATTTTGATGTCGAGTAATGCCTTCTATATTATATTGGTATTTGATGTTGTGAACATCTTGCTGAGTAATAAGATGTTGTCTGTCAATGTCACCATCAACTGAGTCTCGGATGTCATCTAATATACGATCTATGCATACACCTTGTTCTAATTTATTGGCAATATCTAATCTCATTTTTTGAGGTAGTCTAAGAAAAGCTAACTTTAAATCATGGTTGTAATGTGTTGGACAATATCATACAGAGATCTTTTGTGTAAGTAGATGCTGTGAGACTCGTAAATGTTCTGTGCACTGGCATCGAATTTTTGCAGTGCCTTGTGTCTTTAGCTGATGCTTGCCTTTACCATCAAGTATATACACACCTGCTCTGTTGCAATAATAATACCAAACCTTTGCTTCATTGGATATTGTTGTTGCACACTTAAGTACATAACTTGAATGAGTGGAGCTTTCAATGTCTTCCTTCCACTGAATGTATGTCTCCATACTATCAAACTCAATATTTGTTACCTCTATCTTCATTTGATGGTTGTAATGTAGATGGTGAATAAGTTTTTGTAGAGTTGTAAACCTTGAATTTTAGAAAAATGAGATGTAGTTTTGAATATTCATATTGTTATTTTTACCTTTTATCACATTTACTACAGGTAATTATACCAATCGTGTCTTATGGACATGGTTATATTGATAGCATACATACAGAGCTGTCATTGATGTAGAACCTCTGAGTGTTATCATATTTAGAACGAATGAAGCAAGTATAATGCCTTCCAACTGTTAAATAATTAATCACCCTGTGAGTCTATAGTATCTGTTGCCTACTTTTAAAGTCGTTTGCTAAATTGATAATAATCAATTTCATTTTATTTTGTATTATATATATGAAATGTACCTGCACTTGGACAGTTGACAAGGCAGTGCTAAGATATAATGTATATAAAGTAATGATGCATGTACATGTATATCTAACATACTGTGTTAAATTAGTTGATTTTTTAGCAATATGAATGCAAAGAAACTCCGGATATCTCGATATCTCTAATGATTTTGTAACTCTACATGACTTCCACATCTATATATAATATTAAATCACTATGTACATGAGCTGGATAAATACATGTATCAGACATACCCTCCACATGTGTAATTATCAAGGCCTTCACAGGTTGTCAGTTCTCAATTACTAAAGCTTACAGGTGGACATTCTTCTTTTCCTTCATATATTACAATGAACGTACAGTTAAGTGGTTTGCTTACGTTTAATTTAAGTTCGAAAACACTTGATGATTGTAGTATATCACAACTATAGCCACATTTGTTACATAGTACTAATATATTTAGTAATAATACCAATACACATCATTAACTTGACCACAAACCTGTTTGAGTAACTGCTAAAAAGAATTTGTTTTGTATCAACTCTGTAATTCTATAATTATGATATTATATATATATATATATATATGTATATATATATATATATATATATTTGTGTGATGTATACACAAATAAGTTACCTTGACGACAGTTCTGTTAATTTCTCCATGAAATAAATAAAGTACTCATGAGCATCCTGATATTCACCAGGATGAAAAGATTGATGAGCCACTGTTATGGTTAACAATTTTATATGTTTTAATCCTTTTTATTATCTTACTTTGTAGACTTTGAATGATCATGTTAGAAGAAATAACTGTTTGTGAGCTGTTGTACTTATACGAAGTACATAATGAACGAAGATATTTATATGGACAAAACTCTGAGTATATTGAAATGTTCATTACTATGAAATGCTAGCTGTTAAATATATGTTTTGTTTTATTTGTTATACTGATGTTGCTTTAGGTCTTATTGTATGTGTTTCTTACCTGACTTCATACATTTCTCACATACATTGTGCTCTTCTTTTATTCCCTCTGAAGTAGACAGAAAAACAGAATGATTCCGAAGGCACTGAATTACACTGCTAGCGCAGCAATTGTTTGCTGAATTTGTTATCCCTGGTGGCAATAATGCCTCAAAATTGTACAAAGAATTGTTTTCCATTTTTCTTAAAGCAAAAACGTGAATACACGCGTTAAGAACATTCTGCGCATGCGTAGTTGTCCAACGTAGTGAATGGGGGCTAAAAATTTATGCCTAACTTTCTGCGGCTAATGGCACTATTCCGTAAATGGTTCTCCATATTTCTCTTTACCTATGTCAATTCGTGTAGGGTAGTTAGTTTCCCAGTAGGTGAAAGCACTATGATTCTGTGGAACTTTGTTTTTTCTTGCATAGTTAATTATTTAATAATCTGTTTTACAGGGTTTATTACATGAGGTGAAGTATCTAGCCAATTATTGAAGAGTATGTTGCTTATTATGACAGTAGACACAGCCAGGCCTGATACAATATACAACACAATCATAAATTGTTTTATTAAACACTGTGCAATTTTAATAGCCAAATTTATTAATGGTATATTTATCAACACCCAATAGATCATTACACTAAGTTCATCAACTGAAGCTCCCACCAATTGATCAACATTATATTGGACAATATTTGATCTAAAACTACTGTATCCAATCGCTTGCAAAATGTAAGAAATACTAAATAATATCACAAACAGCACATCCAAATCAGAGTATGATTTAATAATGGCAGACAAGCCACAAAGTATCCAAGACATAAATGAGAAGTGAACACCAGTAATGATAGCCTTATATTTTCCAGGCTTTACATCAGCCAGTAGACCAAAGAGTGGGTAAAAGAAAATGACAAACAGAATTGAACATCAAAGAAAATATAGTGACCTTTTTCGTGGTCAATGTGGTTTTCGACGAATATAGTTACACTAGCATAACGTGTTGAATTAAATGTGCGTACATTAAAGTATCCCAAACAATGATCATCAAAACTGATCGAGAAATTACGCATGGTTTCCTTCGTTTGTAATTAAGAAGTAGTTGCTTCATCTTGGACTGCTGAAACTATCAATTGTCTTCAAGCACTTGAAATAGAGTATGTATGGATATTATTTATAAACTGAGCAAATATAAAAACAAGTATGATTTAAATTGTTTGCAACTTCGTTTTCATGTTGTTACATGCTGTTTATGTGAGCCAAAAAATTGCATGAGAGAGATGTATATATATATATCTAACTTTAATCACAAACATGTTATCAATTACTTGAAATATATGTAATCAGCATGTATAAAATATCTCAAATTGATACAGTATAACACAGATTTAGGTATATATGTACTTAAAGTCAGTGTTGTATTAGAATGAGTGTGTGCATGTATTCACATGGACAAGAAAACTGATCTTCATATTATCGTATCCTATTTTTAAATCCTATTTTTAAATACTGTTCTTGAGATGTTTTAACAGTGATCCTTTTTCATAAATCATCTCACAAATTTTTTGACAGAAATGGTCCCTTATTGCAAATCGGGTCACACATGTCTATCTTAGCTTCATCATTAAAACAGGCAGTAATTAAAGAAGTACTTCAGAAAGTGTGGATAATTAAGTATATAATATCACCATAGCAATATAACCAAGGTGTTGTAATAGTTTAAACAGACAATCCAATATGGTCCTAATTACGCTTGTTCCAAGTACCTCTGAAGTGTAGTCAACTTTATACAATGTCCCTAAACAAATAATAGCTGTCTATGACTGCTTGGATAAGTACAGAGTACCACCCTGTATGATTTAGAAGAGGTTGTAACTGGGATATGAGATCCGTCAATAGCCCTAGCATGCATATTGAGGTAAATTGCATTTCCCATAAACCACATGTATTCTTCACATGGACAAGAAAACTGATCATCATATTATCGTATCTTATTATTATATCCTATTAGTTTGCTATCTGTACACTAGATTATACATAAACATAATATGTGACCTGATTTGCAATAACGGACCACTTCTAGGAAAACATTTATGTTGTGATTTATGAAAAAAGACCACTGTTAAGACGTATCAAGAAACAATTTTGTATATGTACAGTTCCTATATATATATAACTGTTCATAGTAACTGTATAGATGTATACAATACTGTTTTTGAGATGTTTTAACAGTGACCCCTTTTCATAAATCATCTCACAAATGTTTTGACAGAAATGGTCCCTTATTACAAATCAGGTCACACATGTCTATCTTAGCTTCATCATTAAAACAGGCAGTAATTAAAGAAATACTTGAAAAAAGTGTGGATAATTAACTATATAATATCACCATAGCGATATAACCAAGGTGTTGTATTAGTTTGAACAAACAATCCAATATGGTCTTAATACACTTGTCCCAAGTATCTCCAAAGTGTAGTCAACCTTATACAACATACAAGGGTCACAATAATGTCCCAAGATTCTTATTTCTAAGTGAAAGGTGTGGTGATGCCAGACTATACAAATGAGATTAGATGAACTGGAATCTAACCAATGGTTAGAGACCAGTTATTCTAATCTCATTTCCATAGTCTGGCATTACCATCCCTTTTACTTAGAAAAAGGATCTTGGGACACGTGTATTTAGGACCATATTGGATTGAAATAAAAAAGGTATATTTATTGCATGGTTAGTAACCATGCAATAAACATACCTTTTTATTGTTCTGACTAATTAGGAGGATTATCATGACAATCTCCAAGTCCATTGTCAACAATCAAGATTTCTGAGCTAGATGATGTACTTTATTCTAGTACAAGTGATTTATTATATCCCATTCATGCTAATACTTATAACTGTGCCACTACAGTTTACTGGTATGGCTCAGTTCAGTTCCATGAGAAGTGTGAACAGAATTGAACTATACTATAACTGAACTTAATTGTGCTACTTTGGTACACTTATATGAGGTGTGCCAAAGTGGTTCAGTTCAGTTATAGCATAGTTTAGCTTTGCATTGTGTACAGAAATGAACAATGTTGGGTCATTTGCAAGAGGTGTGGTTTTAGTTTTTATGAAAAATGGCTACTTGTTTGACAGAGGCTGAGACATATAAACTCAAAGTAATATGGAGAGATGACAAAATGTAGAGTCAAACTGAAGGCTTTTAAAGGAACAAAATAGTCTATGAAAGAATTTGTCATTAAATGGGTGAAGCAGGGTTTGAAAAATCAGCTGAGCAGTGTTAAGATAAGGCCAAGAAGCTAATGACAGTACAGGAAAGTGAAAGACAAACATAGGAAAACAGTTGAAGATAGGAAAAAGTGAAAATTGTTAGATACAATGGATTATTTATCTCATCCAACAAATCACTGTTAAATGAATCATCATGAACATGCACAAGTTATGAAGTACACAACATGTAGCTATTACCAATGAAGCATTTTCAATAAGGATGTCATTGTGTTTTAGAGGACAAAATCACCTTGCTTTTGGCCAAATGCATTTTCTGAAATAATTATAGCTATTGAAAGCCTATAATTGTAGTAGTTAATGTCTGGAGAATGTGTTGTATTATGATCAAATGGTTTCATTGAGAATGTTGATAATGGGTAAGCTGAGCCACATATAATGTACACTGGTATATCAATTCCATTAACGTTCATATTATTTCCTGTCAAATATTTTATCATTAATTGCTGGGGTTTTTTATTAACTGCCACTACAGTTAACACATATGTCCCTAAACAAATAATTGCTGTCTATGACTGCTTGGATAAGTGCAGAGTACCACCCTGTATGATTTAGAAGAGGTTGTAACTGGGATATGAGATCCGTCAATAGCCCTAGCATGCATATTGAGGTAAATTGCATTTCCCATAAACCACTACACTTTTTAGTTGATCATCAACTGGAAACTTTATATATCTATTGAGGAGATCGTTAACAATTGCTACTGTTGTTTCGTGAACTATTTCACAGACT
Organism: Xestospongia muta; assembly: GCA_963693285.1. Classification (NCBI taxonomy): domain Eukaryota; kingdom Metazoa; phylum Porifera; class Demospongiae; order Haplosclerida; family Petrosiidae; genus Xestospongia; species Xestospongia muta. The sequence continues at coordinate 6,012,504 of OY848919.1, read as the reverse complement.
GTTGATTCTGCAATTACAAAAAGGTGTGGAATTGTATGATATTCTGGTGCAATAGATTAAAAACACAGTGTTACTGGAAAAGTTGCAAAACATTCACAACTTATAGTCAATGGTGGATTGTACAGTTGCAAGTTGAGAAGTCAAGACAAACAATTAATCAACTAATTGTTTTTCATAATTACAGTAGGATATTAATCTGCTATATTAATTAAGATATAAATTAAGCTAAATTAATAATAAGACATGAACTTTGCTACTGTGTGAATGCATAAATATTTTAAAAATTATTGTGAGTGTTTGTAATTTGCTAAAGTTATTGTCTTTTAATGTTTATCGGACGTGCACATGATAACTTTTAAATCCTTATACTGTAACATGCAAACTATGTATAACTTGACTTAATGTTGAAATGCTATCAGAGCTTGTCTCATTTCGTCATCTTCTTCATCTGATGGGATAACTACACGACCACAATCATGGCTTCTTTCTTTTCTAAACTTGCATTTACACTTTTCCCAACATCGATAAACTATAACACCAAAAAAAACAATAACAACAATATAGTTGTATGAAGCTATTATGTAAGATAAACAGCAATACCTATCACCAAAAGCAATAGCTGACAAGAGCTGAACAATCAGCATTGCCATACAAAATGAGTCAATGTGGTTTAACATTGAACATCGAAAAGGTTTGATAGATGTTTGAACGAAGCACAATATAATAATTGATATTATTTGCATAAACAGCATTAAGTTAACATTGTATCCTCTAAAGACTGCCCACATCAAATGGACATATACAACTGTTATCATCCTCACTCCATACCAGTAGCCTTGTCCTTGCTTGTATGAACCTTGAAAAGCCTCTAGAAATGGTCGTAAGTACTTATTAACATATCTCCATCTCATACAATATCTACCCAAAGTAACAAATATTATGTAAGGTATAATATACAACAACAAACTTGTCATAGCTACAGTAAGCAGAGCAATATGTTGAGGACTAGAGAGATAGTTAACATTACCATCACCATACCACACTATTACTGTTCTATCTTGTACTGTACGAACAGGAACATAAGCTATGATGTCTATACAAGAGATGAGAACTTTGGAAAAAGAAAGGTGAATGAGACTAGCCAAGACTTGCACAGAATAACTTGCTGTCTTGTTAGAGATTTTAGTTGAATATTGACTAAATATGATGAATCCAATTACTAAAATCCACAAGTACACTGGATAAATAAACTGTATACCAGTTTTAACAGCTGGTGTCATTCCATTATACAAACACAATGGAAAACCTAGATTGAGGTTCATGAGGGATACAAAGACTCTAGCAGTGTATATAAACCAATTGTTATTATCCAAATAGTCAATAGTTGAAACAGAAGTAATATTCATAGCTATTATGATACCAGCTAATGGTCCTTCTGATATAGTCAGAGGTAGTACAACCATTATTAATACCAGTAGCAAACCAGATAAAGCATATGCTACTATTGTAATTAACCATAGATGAGAGCATGGTCTACATTCTATACCACCAAATACAACACTCAAATCATGACGACATTGTCCACAGAGTACACCTGCCTTACTAGACTTACAAATAGAGAGGGGATCTGTGACATTGATTAATAGAGTATTAGTCTTACAATTACCAGGAGGACAAACAGAAGCAAATCCTAAATCACTCTTGTTATCAAAAAATATATGACCTAACCATTGACCAGAAGATAGAGAAATAGTGGTTGTAGTGATGTTACATATTGTTGTAGGTGAAATATCTGTGATAAAACTGTTACATACACACTCACCTCCAATCAACATGAACCCCATTGGACAAGGATGTACATATACTTCAGCTAACCATGATGGTGAATTGCCTGGTGTTGCAATATTTAGCACTCCATGTTTGAATTCATCTATTTTATTGAAGACTTTGTAATTTATTTGAGTGCAGTTACTACCAGAGAGAGGTACAAGTGTTTGTTCTGGTTTCAAATATAAGAAATTTTGAGACAATCTGCCTTTAAAATAATCATTTATGATGGAGAATACAGCAGGAGAGTAAACAATGTTTCCAAAATCATCAACAGCACAAAGAGATGTGACAATTGTCTTACCAGGATAAGTGTTAATGATATGAGCAATATCAAATAATGTTGAGCAGTGTGTGGAGATTTTTTCATTTTTTGTAGGATTCAGGTGACAAGAACATATTTTAACTGGTTGAGAGGAAATTTGCTTTAGTTTGTTGTTAGTAGAGTTTGGTTCATCAAAGTGTGCAATTAATTTCCAATCAAAGTTAACTGGTTTGAAGTCGTCTTGTTAGTAGAGGAAAGAGCAGTTGTAGAGAGGAGTGGCATAAATACTATTACCTGCTAGTCCTGCTGTGTTTCTTTCAAATTTCAAAGTGATATTTAAATTTTGTAGATTTGTTTTGTTAGTACTAATTTGTATAGCACATCTTCTGTGCCCTGGAATAACTGTATTATCAGCATATATAGCTCCACCATATAACGAAGCATTGTTGTTAAGGAATGTAGCAGTTAGTGGCTCCTGAAGAATGAGGAATGATGAATAAAGAGAAACAGCTGGTCCATTACAACCAGTATTCTTTGTGAACATATGTTGTCCTGTTAGACAAATATTGCTGTTATAAGCAGCAATCACTGGTGACCTGTTGTCATGAAAATTATTATTTCCTGAAATTGTAACATTGTTCCAGTTTATAAATGTCAAACATGCGATTGTATTATATAGTGCATGACTGCGTGAAGCCAAATGGTAAGTAAGCCTTGCTTCTATGTTGTCGAGTGTAAGTAAAATGTTATCTTTGGAATTGTTGTTCACAAAAGCATAAAGACATGATCCTGATTTGCTTGCAATGCTGTAAGAAAATGTGACATTTTTGAATACAATCCCTATTAATATTTGTAAATTGCAGTTATCAAAATTTTTTAGATAAAAACATCCTCCATATTTGAGAGGAGAGTTGTCAAAAATTGAGCTTACACTATCTCCACAATGCAATAGCAGCAAATTTTAAAAACTAATTGGATTTGATATCAAAGACTTATTTATAAACATTCTCCACATTTGACAGAGAATACAGCAATGTAGGCACCACCTGTTTGATTGCTAGATAGATCAAGTTCTCCACTTATTAGTTCAATGTCTTTCAGCAATAATTGAGAGTTCATCATACCATTATAAAATATCACCAATATACCTCCTGCTACAGTTCCACTGCTGAAACCACTATGAACCTTTCCCTGACTCATAAATCTAGCTTCAATGACTGATTAAACAATACTGTTAACAAACCAGCACCAAATATAGGAAGGGTACATATACCCTGTTTTATGAGGGTCAATGGAGGTATGTTTGGTATAATATTTATATTGTCATAAAATTGTGATTGTGCCAATATCATTTTAGCAGGTGCCATATTATGAGAGGTTTGTTTAGTGTCTTTAAACACTACAGCTATACCACTACCAGAACATGCAAACATACTAGAATCATAGCAATTACTTGCACCAAAACCATTATTGACTAAGGTCTGATTTATTAATGATGACCCCAGTGGATTTAACATCATTATAGCATATCCAATGTAATAATCAATGTTCACTTGTTCTATTGTTATATTGTGGCAATGATTAAATACAAGCAAAGCTTTCTGTTTATATCCTAAATGTGGATGAGTGTCATTGAAGGATGTCACAACTGCTTTTGTTATTGTTGCTCCACATCTAATGAAGTTCAAGTTCTCTAAAGTAATACTGGTTATATTGACAAACCCAAAACCAATAGTTGATGAGGAATTTCCATTTTTAAAACATTCAATTGAAGATTTTCCATCAGAGAGTCCTGTTAATGTAATATTACTAGCATTTCCAATTAGACAAAAGGTCATATTGTGAAGCACATAGTTCCTCTGTGTCAATTTAAAAACCAAGTTATTCTGTATTGTTGCATTACCACTACATAGCCAGTACCATAGTTGAACACTTGTATTAATTGGAACAATATGTGAAGAAAGTGGTTTGATGGCAGTAAGTATTGAAATAACAATAACAAATGCAAGCAATACTGGATAATGTGATTTCATTATCAGTATTATGAATCTTGCAAGGTTATATCTCCTAAATTTATAAATAATATATAACTATATGTCAAAGCAATGACAAAATAATCAGATACAATGTCACTCACTTGAAAATATAATGTCAATTTATGCCAATTGTTAGTATCTTTAGCTTAAGATTGCAACAAAATGTATCATGTCCTAATTATTCAATAAATCTCAATTATATAGCATATGTATGTTATGTAAACATATCCTATGCACGTGTGAACAGATACTCATAAACTAGCATACTCTACAATATGTAGTTAGATATGATAATCTCATTTGTTGCTCTACTAAGTAATTAATTAATATTTCTCAATTATTATAGTTCCATTTTATTTTCACTTTCTTAACAACATATCTGTTACAAAACATTGAACACATGATGAACATTATAAATGCAAGTAGTGATTTTGTAGCTGAACAAGACAAGCATTATTGTATTCAAACTGTTAGCGATTATAATATAAACAATGAAACTAAAATATATATAATCATACAATAATTGGTAAACAATATATGGATGAGTAATACAGAAAATACATCTTTAAATTTGTTATTATATTCGCTGACATAAACAACAAATTATATATATATGATTAATTATGGTAAACAATAATTACATATATGATAAACAAACTCACTGGAGTAAACAACAACATAATTGATCAATAAATTGCAGCAAAGATAAAATTAAGTTTGTACTTTACTCTCTTAATATAAATCTTAAGCTGAGATATATACATTATTCTTATTATAATATTGCTCGTAAACACTTTGGAACATATAGTCGTTTGATAATAATTTTAAAAGTGCATCTAATTATAAGAAATTGTTCCTGAAACATATATACTTATTGAATTCTGTCACAGTGCTGTAGTGTGATTTAGCTAATGACAAGTCTATGTACTTGTTATCATTATCAACTTTTGAGGGTATTTTATCATTAAAGTCAATCTATGTATCTATCCTATCTATTAAGTCCAAACTTACACAAAATATATTCTGTAAGGCATAAAAGAAACAATTCTCAAGCCATAGCTAGTTTTAAGCAACATCCTGGATTTTGCTGAATTAAGTTACTGACCATCTATATCTAAAATTTCAGTTTATATCTAAAATAAAATGGCTGCTGTCAACCATTCCTGAGTCCGTTCTGTTTTCTGCTTATTCTTATTCTCTCAGGTGACATAGAACTGAATCCTGGTCCTGAATACGTTGTAAAATATGTTTGTAAGTCTATGGAGGATTCTGGTCACATGATTGCCTGTGATAGCTGTTCTTGCTGGTCTCATAGTTCATGTGTCAACATACCACCTACTGTTGCTGATAAATATTTTCTGTGCCCTTTTTGTATCAAATCAAATCTCTTATCCATTTCAACCTTTCGTTCAGAAATATCACTTCTCAAGGCTTATGTGATAAAATTAGAAAAACTTTGTTGTTCTCTTACTTCTTCCTCAACGGAATCAATTAAAGTTAGCAATACTTTGGATTCTCTATCTGCCAAAGTCCAATCTACAGTTCATAGTTTACCCACTTCTGTCCCTTCTTCATCCATCACCTCTAACACAGCTGATAATCCTACCCCCTCTATAAGTCAACATATTACTCCTGCTTTATCTTTCATCTCTGACTCGAATAACTCTTTGATCTCATCCGTAAGTCAGCCTATTACTACTTCTCCTTCATCATCCTCCAAATCTAACACTAACAATAGTCCTACCACTTCTATAATACAACCTACCACAAATCTCCCTTCTTCCTCCACTATCTCAAAGAGTAATACTACTATCTTTTCTACATCTAAACCTACTTCCAATCTTTTTCTCTCCAGGATCAATGCCCCTTTTTTAGCCAAAGGTCACAGATCTTCCAGAAAACCTCCTTATTTGCCCCTTCCTTCTAACCTTCCTCCTCACCTTCCTCCCCACACTCTCCCCTTACCTCCTCCTCCCCAACCATCTATCCACTCCAACCTCTCATCAACTCACCCTCCATCAACTCCTCTCCCACTTCCAACTTCCCATCAATACCAACCTCCTCTTTTTTCAAACTTTCATCAAAGCCTTCATCCGCCTCTTCCTCCTCTCCCAGCTATTTTCTCCAATGCTCCAGTACCTCCCCCTTTATCAACCACTTTCCACAGTCGTCTTCCTCCATCTACCCTTCATCCCAACCTTCTCTTACTTCTACCTCCTCCACCTCTTCATTCAAGCAACCCTGCACCACATCCTCCACCTACCTTGCAGTCCAATCTTCCACTTTCGTCAAAACCCCGACTCCTTCCCTCTCCCCCCTCAATCAACTACTACCAGCTCACTAATACTTCCATCCTGCTCTTGTAATTCTTCTGTCCTCTTTACTGGGTCTACCTCTCAGTCAGTTAGCTCAAATAACCAACCAGTCTCTTCAAACTCATTAAAGATTTTCAATTTCAATGCACACAGCCTCTTTCCTAAATTATATGATCTGTCCTCTGTATGTTCTATTCACAGCCTCGATCTAGTCTGTATTGTTGAATCCTGGTTATCCTCTGTCATTAATAATTCTGATATTGCACTTAATAACTACTATTTATTTTGCCGTGACCACAATTGTCACGGTGGAGGTATTGTTATCTACATAAGACCCCACCTAATTGCCTCAGAAATCCCTCTTCCTTCTGAAATAGAACTTCTCCTCCTCTCTGTTAAATTTAAACATTGCTCACTCACAGTTGGCACTTACTATCAACCACCTTCATCTCCTCATGACCTCGATAATCTGTTAGATGTTCTTTCATCTTTCAATCCTTCTATTTTTCTTAACTTCATTCTTTTAGGAGATTTCAATGTCAATTATAATTGTACCTCACCCTTGAAACTTAAAATAGATGCTATTTCTAACTCTTTCAATCTTCGGCAAATTGTCGATGATCCTACTCACTTTTCCTACTCTGGTATTCCATCAACTATTGATCTTGTTTTTATCCCGTCTACTATTGAAATATCTTCATGTGAAGTTCTCCCACCTGTCTCATATTCAGATCATAATTCCATTCTCTTCGCTATCCCCCTCAAATCACATATAAATACAACCCCAATGACTCCTCATAAGGTTTGGTTGTATAACCAAGCTGACTTTGTTTGAGCTTATTCTCTCCTCTGTTCTATTGACTGGTTACAAGTTCTTCCTTCTTCTGATCCTAATGCTTCATGGATTATATTCAAAGAAATTTTTCTTCTCATCATGAATTGTACCATCCCCAGTAAACTCACCTTCCTATCTAACAAATCTTCTCTCCCTTGGATCAATCACTCCTATTTTAAACATTTCAAAACAAGAAACTCTCTCTTCATCTCTGCTAAAAAGGTGGCTCTCCAAGGCTGTGGCCTAAATATAAATCCTATCGCAATGAAACCCTTGCTTATCTTAGGCAGATGAAATCTAAATTTTTTCAATCCTTATCTACTTCTCCATCTCCTTGGTCATTCTGGTCTGCTGTTAAACGTGTTTAACAGCAGACCAGAATGAAAAATCTAAATCTATTTCTATCCCCTCCCTATTTCAAGATGGTTCTGCTGTTACCTTAACCTCTGATAAAGCTAATATTCTAAATCAATATTTTTCTTCCTGTTTCAACAACCTAACTACCCCTCTTTCCCGCTCATCTCTTCCTCTTGGCAATACTTTTTCTCCAGATTATTTATGCAATCCAGAAGATATTTGTAACCTTATCTCTTGCATCCCTATTGACACTGCTCCTGGTCCTGATGGTATCTCTTCCATCATGCTCCACAACACTGCCTCTAGCATTTCACTTCCACTCAGTCTTATTTTCAACTCCTCTATTTCTTTTGGTACCTTCCCTAAAGACTGAAAGAACTCCTTTGTTGTGCCCATTCCTAAATCTAAGTCTCCTTCTTCATCCCCTTCTGATTATTATCCAATTTCCCTTCTTTCTCTCATGAGCAAAATTCTTGAATGTCACATATTTAATTACTTATATGACTTCTGTTCCTATCATAATCTACTCTCTAACAACCAATTTGGTTTCTGCCTTGGCTTCTCCAATGAAACTGCACTTCTGTCTAATGTGAACTCTTGGTTTTCCTCTCTGGATTCCAACAAAGCTGTTTGTGCTGTCTTCTTTGATCTAACAAACGCTTTTGACTCTGTGCCTCATAGGCCATTACTAGACTCCTTATTCTCTCTTAATCCTCCTCCTATTTTTGTCTCATGGTTTCACAGTTATCTTCAAGATCATATTCAACAAGTTGTAATTGAAGGTTCCAATTCTTCCAAATCTCATGTTATCTCTAGAGTACCTCAAGGCTCAATCTTGGTCCACTCTTATTTATTATATATATCAATGAACTTGCTAAATTACCCCTTCTAAATTCAGCAAAACTCACTCTCTATGCTGATGATATCCTTCTTTCTCAGGAAATATCTGCCCCCTCTTCCATGCACTGTGTTCAATCTAATAATGACCTCATCTCTACTTGGATTTCCTTACATTACCTTACCATCAATTCCCTAAAAACTAAGTACATTATTATTTCTAAGAAGTCTCCTACATTCTTAGCCTCTCTTCCACCTCCTTGTTTAAACAACTCTCAACTGGACCTTGTTACTTCTTTTAAATATCTCGGTATCATTATCTCCTCCAACCTCTCGTGGTCTCTTCATATCCAGTCCATTTGTTCTAAAGCTAGACAAATCATTGGTGTTATCTATCGCTCTTTATATCAGCATGCATCTCCTCAAACTTTTTTTACTCAATATCGTTCCCTTGTTCTCCCCCATCTCACCTACTGCTCCTCTGTCTGGGATCCGTCCAAAATTTGTTCCACTTTACACTCCTCAAAAAAACTCAACTTTTTACCCTAAGGATGTGTTCTCACAACTGGTCTAGTGATTATTATTCCCTTCTCTCTTCTCATAACATTTCACCCCTTTCAACTCGTCATTTCATCTCCAAATTATGTCTAGTCCATAAAATTTCTAATAAACTTATATATTTTCCCTCTGATTGCTTTATTCCTAAACCTCTTCATACGCATTGCTCCTGTCACTATGACGGCCTCATGTACTCTGTTCCTTTTGCAAGCACTTCAGCCTCTGAAAACTCATTTGTTCTTTCTACCCTTTCACTCTGGAACCCACTTCCCTACCATGTAAAATCCTCTACTTCACTTACAGAGTTTAAACACAATGTAAAAAAATTGTTTACTAAATTTTTTAAGTATATATATCTACAGTCTCTCTCTCTCTCTCTCTCTCTCTCTCTCACTCTCTCTCTCTCTCTTTATATATATATATATATATTTAATTATTTACTTATTTATTTATAATAGTGTCTGATTGTTGTTTGTTTGTTCGTGCCCTTCAGACTAGCACTATGCTATTGGGCATCAGTTGTACAAGAAAAAAAAGTAGTTTCGGTAGAGGTCTTTGATGTGTGATCGCCTCTTATTCAAGGACATACGGAAATTCACGCACTATCTGGTAAGGCCAACATGTCTTGAGCCACTGCAACTAATTTTGATGCAACTTTCATTTACAGTCCAGAAGTGAAGAGGGTTGAATTTTTTACAGTCAACTCTTTTTTCAACCTAAAGAACTCGTTTATTTCATCAAATGTACTAGCTTGTTTTCTAATATAATTTAGTTTAATCTAAGACAATAAAAAATCAAAACAATGATTTAATTTTATTAAAAGGTAGTATATTAATTGATAATATCAACAGGGTAAAGACATTGATACAATATATGAAAAAATGTAATAAACATCATGTATGTTTTGTTCTAAATATCCTGTTTTCATAAACGTAAAAATGTCCAAAGATGTAGAAGAGTTATATACAATATATATATATATATATATATATATATATATATATATATATATATATATATATATATACCTGTTTACATAGGCATATGAATAGATTTAAAAAATATGTCAGCTAGTACTCTCAAATGAGTGTCCCATCTCATTATTATACTCTTCTTCCTGATCCATATATCTCTCATAATGTTCTTCAGCTATTAAATGTACATTGACTTCATTTTCTCTCACACGTAACTTGTAACATTTAGCTAGTATTAGGAACAATATAAGTATAATAAGAACAAGCGCACTCATTGTTATGAAATAATACAAGATGTTCAATTGATAATTCATGTTAACATTAATAGTATAACCAATACCAATTGCTGCATAAAATAATCCAACCATCAATCCTCTCATTTCTTGTGGAGATTGAGCTATTGTAAATGCTAAAGATGTTGGGAAAATCAAAGCAAATGCTATTCCATAAAAACATTGAGGTACAATTGCAGCTTTGTATGAGGTTGTGTCAAAAAGAAAATGATTCTTACAAGCAAGCATTGCAACAGAATATATTGTAGTAAAAAATGAGAAAACCAGTCCAGCTCCAATTCTTTTAAGCATACTTGGAATGTAATTGTGAAGACAAGGTTGTATAATTAATTGATAGAAGAGAATTAAAAGTGAAGCTACTAAACTATGTAATCCATTTTTGAACATAAAGCAATCAAAAAACATAAATTTTTCATCTGATTTATAGAAACTAATCCATTTAAAATTATTAGCACAAGTAAGACCAACAATACAGATAAGTAATGGTGTCAAACGCATGACTACCTTCACATTCTCTACTTGTTCCTCTGTGAATGGTCCACCATATTTTTTTTTACCTAAATTTAACCTGGAAGGGTAATTCTCCTCCCAATATGTCAAAGCACTACGATTTCTGGGATACTTGTTTTTCCTGGCATAGTTGAGTACTTTAACAATCAATTTAACAGGATTAATAATGTTTGATGTAGTATCCAGCCAATGATTAAAAAGAAAGTTAGTGATAATAACTGTAGAGACAGCCACACCTGATAATATATATGACGCAATGATAAACTGATTTATCAAGCATTGTACACTTATTGTGATTAAAAAATTTGCAGGAACACTCAATGAGTGCCAATATATAATAGCACTTAGTTTATCACCTGAGGCACCAATTGCTTGATCAATGTTAAATTGGACAATATTTGATCGTACACATGAGAATCCAATGACTTGTAACATATAGGCGACACCAATTATTATAAGAAACAGCACATTGTAATGTGATGAAGTCTTAATGATAAAAGCCATGCCAACAATCATCCAAGATAAAAAAGAAAGATACACACCAGTAATGATAGATGTATACCTACCAAGTTTTACATCAGCAAGTAGTCCAAATAAAGGAAATAAAAAGAACGTAAGACAATATCCAACATCAAAGACAATACTATGTGTGTCATCTTTAACTTCAGATAATATAGTTGCTCCATAAGTTCTAATCAAACTCATATGAGCATACATAGAGTAATCCCACAGAATAATTAGCAGTACTGATCGGGACTTGATCAAAAATCTTAGCATTGTCTCAAAATGTTAACAAGAGTACTTGAGATGTTAAAAAATAAATATGACCTGATTTGCAATAAGGGACCACTTCTTGCAAAACATTTGTCACCTAATTTGCTAAAAGGGACCATTGTTAACAACATCTCAAAAACACTTTTGTATACATATAGATGCTATATATGCACTGTTATTCATGGTACCTGTATCTATGCAAAACTGTTTTTGAGATATTTTAACAGTGGTCCCTTTTCACAAATCAGGTCACAATAGTTTTGACAGAAGTGGTCCCTTATTGCAAATTATGTTACATTGTTAGATATACTCAAAAAAATGAATGAATGATGTTTTGCTAACAGTACAAACGTTTTAAAGAATATAAATTTTGGATGTTGATAAAAGATGACATAACACAACTATTGTCTTAACATAAATGTATTCTCCTTTTAAAAGCAGTACATATGCTCATTTTTTATAAGTAAGTGAAAGATAAACAATTTTGTTCATGTAATGTGTTTTCCTTTCATATACTGAAGTTAGTATACATCACACTAATGTTCAATATGTTTACTCCCAAATATTCCTATTGAACACCATATGGTCACATGATAACAAACCAGTTGCATTATTTGTCATAGTAGTTAGACATCTGACTAATAAACTGGTTAAGCTATTGCAGGTAATGAAATGTATTTCTCCTTTTAAAAGCAGTACATATGTAAACAAGTTATACTATAACACATTGGTGTTGATGTTAATTTCATTTTCAATATAAACTGTCACAATATTTTAGACCAACTTAGTAAATATTCAGCATTCATTACATGTAGTCGACGTTATTGCTATCACACAAATAATTATATTCAAAAATATATTTATAATAGGAAGCTTAAATCTGGTTTGATAAAAATTAAATCTAAACTAACATACCTTTAGTTTTAATTAATTTATTTTAAAATAGTAAATAAAGGAACAATTTTTACATGCTGGGCGTACATTTAAGACATTTCATGGATGGTTAACTTGTATTTTAATTTTTATAATATTGAGCTTTAACTTACCACTGCATGCGTTTTAGTTTGAAATACTTAACTCTTGTATGTTCCTAGAACCTATATTAAAATAAAATCGTATTAATCACATTAAAATTAAGTCATAAGTCAGATAATTTAAACTCCTTTTATAATAATACAACAACACTTCACATTGTAAAAATTGATTTTTTGAATTAACCAATATATTGTTTTACAGGTTGCATGAAGCAAATTTAGTATGATGTAAAAGTAAGCATAACGTTGTTGTCATTACTAATGTACTACTGTTTATGTAACTATATTAGTAATAAAAATAGTGTTTACTTTTACATCATACTGAGTTTGCTACATGCAACCCATATAACAATATAATGGTTAATTAAACAAATCAATTTTTACAGTGCACTGCATATTTTATGTCTTTACTTCTACAACATCTGATATTGGACTGAATATCAACAAGAATATATGTTAAATGAGAAAAATTATTGTTTTAGGTTGACATCATTACCAATATTGACAAAAACTTTATCTTTATGTTTTAGGTATATTGATTAAAATTGTGTAATTATTTTTAAAATTCGAATGAATTGTGTAGTTTCAAAATTATTTTAAAAAGATGTCACAAAAGCATGTAGAACAGGGCAGCACTAGAAGTGAACAGATTGGATCATTTGACTTGACATATATATATATATAATATATATATATATATATATATATATATATATAGATAGATAGATAGGTTATGGAAAATAATGCTATGATGATGTATAGTGGATTTCTAATTTTACACTCACAAATAATAACCAAGTTTAGACTTCAATTACATTAGCAAAACAATGAGAATATATTTATGCGTGTGTGTGTGTATATGTGCATATATGATATTAAATGTAGTGATGATATGTGTAATCTAAGTAATAGTCATAACATTATGCCATTTTATTATTTCCTTTCTATCTGTATCTGTATATAAGTGTGTCAATTTTATAAATTATATTAAAGGTATTTAGAGTAGATACATGAATAGTCTATTATATTATTTTAACTACACTAATCCAAGAAAGTGTTATTACTAGGAATTTCAAATCCACTAAAACACTCACAATAAAATGATCAATTAGCTTTAAGACAAATGACATCACATCCACACCCTGACCACAGTTACAATTGTCAATATTTCTTAAGCACTCATCTACATATTATATATACAATGAGACATTATAACAGTGAACAAGTGTTGAGGTCTAACATTTTTAAATAGTTGCTGTCTGTTTCAAATTAATAATGTAATATTGTGATGTCTTGTTATATATTAGTTATGTCCATACTAGCTGAAAGTGACATGCCACTCCCTCTGTTCAATTAAATTGTAATAGTATAGGGCATTTGGTTTGTGTTAAAATTAAATATTGCAATAAAGTGAGTGGCTTACTACTGGCTATGCATTGTACACTTTAAGTTTTAGGTTTTGGGATACTGTCTAGTAACAGTAATAAAGCATACAAACAATCAATTACTATGTGAAAGCCACTCCTATTACAGCAATATTAAGTTTGACATAAAGTGAAGAAAATATTGTTGAAAATGGCAAAGTGCACTCCATTGTTAAAACTTTATCGTCCAATATTTTAATTAGGGGTGTGTAGTAGGTGGAAGAAGTCATTAGCCAAATTTAATTTTATTTAAATTTAGTTTAGAGTGATTCACCATAATTAAAAAATTATTAATATTATATTAAAATGTATTACGTACTCAGTCTGACATTGTTGACCCTACATTAAGAGAGACCAGACCCAAACCCTTCATCTCTTAGTAAAATGTAGGTAATACAAGACTACTATATATAATTGCTAGTATATATTATTTCTCTACAATCCTTAGTTAACAATATAAACTACATTAATTCTTGTTAACAACTTGTAAATACTCCAATTACACTACATTATTTAATCAAGCAAACATTGTAACTAATTCACTTTAACCTAACTGCTTATATTTGGTAAGGATGCTTTATATTAACAAACTATAACAAACTTTGTGCACATGTAATAAAATAATATTATCTTTATAAATTAAACAGGTTTCCTATTACTAAAATGGATGAACTGTAATATGAGCAGAGTAGAGGTCAAATTATTTGGTCTCATATGCTATCATTGTGTTTTTGCTGCATGATATAGCATTACACATTAAAACATATTATAAGACTATGTCAATGTGAACAGCTTATATTATAGGAATGCTACAAAAACGGAATATGACTGATCGTGGTGAATTGGATACTTAAAGCAATATAATAATATATATAATATATAATAATATATATAATATAATATAATATTATAGATAGGTTGTATTTAGATGAAGTCATAGTTTGTAAAATTTTGCACATGTTTGCTTGTCATTTTTGATAACATAAGATTATAGAAATGTCTTGATAAGATCTATTTGTTAGACAACAAGTAATCTTACATTATGACTATTAACAATATGTACTATAAGATAAATTGTAAAGTCTAATGACATCCTTCCAATGCAATGTCTATTTCTCTCTCCTTCTTACTAGAGTCATGCAATTTTGACATTTTAAGACAATATGTACATTTAAGTTAGTAAGTCCTTGTTGTCTCTATAGTAAATATACTGAAGTTGTAATGAGTGTCACTAAATTAATACCAGTTAGTATGGGCTGTCAGTAGTATTTCAGCCAATTTGTAAGTATGCAGAGGAATATGATACAATTGTCAAATAGTTGAAGTTTGAAGTATATTTCTTAGCTTTAAAGGTATTCTCATGCTTAGTCTAGCAACCACAATAGGTAAGATTAAGGTCATATTAACTGCATGACTTTATTACTTCATTGTATAGGTACTGTTATACAAAAGAACTCTTTAGTGTACCTGTAACTGATGAGTTTAAACTATGTGAACTTTACAAGGCAAACAGTTATGCTTTACTAAGCTAGATCAGGCTTTTATCTGGTATTTTCATTAATGAAGGAGAGAGGTCATGATGAATTACTGTGTGTTACTATGTTATTTTCTTTCAGTTGTTATCACTAGAAGTAAGAAATTCTGATGGTAGTTGGCCAGAACAAAAACAACTTAATATGTAGAGAATTTTATATGAAGTATATAACTTGCATTATGAAGCTATATATCAATCAATTTTATTACATATGAGTGTAGTCTTAAATAATGTAGGATACCTACAATCTCTTCTGAAAGGTCATGAAAAGCATACAAATCTAACATAATATATTGTAAACAAGTAGATACCATTATCCTGATCATGATAACTTACCCAGCCATGCTTGTGCAGTGACAAAGAATTATCTCTCCAGATTGTCTTACAGCCACACAAGCAAAGTAGGCTTTTGTCAGGGGATTTCTGACTTGGATTAACTTTAGCCATTAATATACAGCAAGTGGAATCAATCTCCCAGATCTTCACTTCCCTCACATGGCCACTTTTGAAATAGTTATAGTTTTCCTCTGCAATAGCTGTTTCTTTGTGTAAATTTCTGGGTGCTCCACGTAGTAACAGAAGATATGGCCAAATTCTACTGGAGGCCACTTTCTCATGTCATCTTTGAACACATCAAGGTTACAATACGGAATGTCTGACTCCTGTAGGTTAAGATAAGCTAGTTTTTCTATATAATTATCTAGATCGAGCAATTGGATCTAAAGACTTCTAGTAGCCACTCAACACACATACTGTACACTTTTTTGCATATGTTCCTTAGCTTTCTATCCCACAATGGGATATGGTATTGTCATCGTGATGCGTACATGATTCATATCCTGATATTATCTAAATTATGTATTACAGGAATTATCTATAGGATACAAAATTGGTCATGTTTCTGAAGAATGCCTCTGTCATAGTGAACAATGTCACCCTAACATTGTTAGTGAAGAAGTATCTTCATTTGTTATTAACCTATTGTTTAGAAACACACCAAGAACTCCCACTTCAAATCAAGTACTCCGTTTTTCTTGATCTTTCAAAGGATCTCAACTATTTTCATTGTAAGAAGCCTCCCATTGTCCATTGTGATCTCACAGACAATAGCATATTGTTCATGTCAAGCTTCACAGCCAAGATATCTGACCTAGGTTGGGTTAATTAAAGAATTTAACTTACTATTTATGAGATCGTTTCTTTTTTGTGATATAGTAGAACAAGATGAGGTCTGTATTAATCATTTACTTCACTAAGATAGAAAAGTAATTATTTCATAAATAATTTCATAGTTAAATAATTAAATAAATAATTAATATTTTAGCATTTCTATACCATCTGACAACAATATGTCCTTCAATTATTACTTGACTTAGTTGATTATAATACCATAAGTGATACAAGCTATTGAAAGACTCATCATTACTATTGTGACTAATAAGATTATCATTGCTCAGGCTCCTTAACAAATAAAAGGTTTTCCATATTTGGATTTTGGGGTGTACTCAATGGTATAGCTATATTAATTGGATATAACCTTCATGTATTATCCAGTTTCTTCCTCAGTCCAGTCCTATAAGTTGTGGTTTCTATTTCTATATCAGTCACACCATCTTTCACTCTTTATAGTCCTCATTCTGTCAAAATAGTATAAACTGAGAGTAGAAAATAATATATTTAATATCTACATGATATCATAACTTATATCAACCAGAAAGAAGAGCATTGAAGAGAAATTAACAAACGAAACTACTCCCTTCACTCATCAAATGAAGACTTTATAACTATTATAGTGCCTTAAAATGTGAAAATTGATTTTTTATTTGCTTGTGTGTTATATTAAAGTAATATCACATTATTATATACCCTCCACAAAGTTTTAGATTATTCATACAATTTTGAAATAATCATAAACAAATCTGGAACTTGTCATACATGACTCTTAAAACATTATACAATTTGAAGTCCTCCAAATAACTAGTGTAGTTGAGTTGGTAGTATTGAAATTGAGAATATGTATGGTTGTTTACTTGTCTGTGTGTTGTCACTTTCAATCATATGATTGATAACATTCAATCATATAATCAAATACACTACTATATTACATACTCTACTATTACTAAGATACTATATAATTATAGGCATTATAAAATTCTGGTATACTTCAAAATATACCAATGACATTATATGAACACAATACATATTATATGTATATTATATTCAAACTGAAGAATTATGTGATGATAACTATCTATTTAACTATATTATCATGTTGACAACAGTGTAGAGCTGCTATGAAAGTGTTTAAAAATAAACATGCTTACATATATATACATGTATATATATAATGTTATAGAGGTGAGAGTCGTTATACATGTACCAATACATGTAGTATTGTAAACTGTTTTTATTGTTGATGTACACAAGTATAATTGAGATTGAGAGTGAAAGTAAATTCAAGACAATAAAGTACAACAACAATAATTAATTTTACTTCTCATGTATGAACGATTGAAAATGAGAGGCAAAAGACTTTGTTCTTATCAAGTACAGTGTGTTAATTCAAAAGGAGCTGTTTTGATGATTTGGATAAACATGTGTATATTTGTCTACTGGTCATTTCTTCCTAGTGGTAACATCTATTCAGAAGTGAATGAAGTTCGCTATAACTACTATCAAGTCTCTCATTTTTTGATTTTAACTCTTCGAATCTTTTACCCTGTATTTGGATGGATTGCTGATGCATGGATTGGACGATATAGAGCTGTTTTATACGGCCTTTATTCTTTAATAATAGGATGTGTATTTTGGACAATATCTGCTATTATAAAGGACTTTGAATCAATGATTTCAAACATCATTCTTTATACAAGTATCATTTTCAATTCATTTGGTATAGCCATTATATATGCTAACACTCTTCCTTTTATTACTGATCAAATGATAGGAGCATCTGGTGATGAACTCAGTGCTGCAGTACATTGGTGGTTTTGGAGTCAACTAGTTCCAATTACAATGGCTTATAACATATCCTGTGTATTACAAGTCACACCTCAAATATTGACATCCATCTTCCTGTCTTTCTCTGGTCTAGCTATTGCTCTCTCTAGTATATTTCTTGGTCAACATTTACTCAACAAAACACCTCAGATCACTAACCCTATAAAACACATTGCTAAAGTACTCAACTATGCTAGAAAGAACAGGTACCCAAAAAATCGTAGTGCCCTCACCTTCTGGGAACAAGATGTCCCTTCAAGACTAGATCTTGGTAAGGATAAATATGGTGGTCCTTTCTCAGAGGAGGAAGTAGAGAATGTCAAGACAACACTGAGATTAGTGCTTATTATTTTTATATGTGCAATGACAGGAATAATAGTACCAGTGACATGGCTTCAGCAACATCACATGACAATTAAATATGGCAAGATACTTAAATGCTTGTTCAGAGATGAATTGGGGTTACATCATAAGATAGCTACATTGGGAATACCACTATATTATTTCATTTTAAGACCGCTTTTACAAAATGTGACTAAATATACTCCGAGCATGTTGAAAGTAATTGGAGTTGCTTTTTTTCT
This sequence comes from Xestospongia muta, assembly GCA_963693285.1. Taxonomy (NCBI): domain Eukaryota; kingdom Metazoa; phylum Porifera; class Demospongiae; order Haplosclerida; family Petrosiidae; genus Xestospongia; species Xestospongia muta. The sequence goes on along the minus strand of OY848919.1, from coordinate 5,993,347 downwards.
AAATATTATCGGAACTATTGGCATGGTAACCATAGAGACTATAGGTCACCTTCAAACTCCTAATGCCACTTGTATGTTTAACAAGAACAGCAGCCAATTTAAAACAGAATTGTCTCTTAATTATTATTGGACTATGATACCAATAATATGGAATACAATTGGTGCACTTGTTTTTGATCTAGTTATTAATGAGTTTATTATTGCTCAATCACCTCAACAAATGAAAGGGTTCTTATTTGGACTTCTTTATGGATTGAATGGCATAGCCAAAGTCATTGGATCTAACCTTTACCGTCCTTTTCATTTACTTCCTCAATCCATTCCTATAAGCTGTGGATTTTATTACTATCTCACTCAGACTGTCCTTTTCTCTTTTGTGTTCATTTTCTTTCTTATACTGTCTAAACAATACAAGCTAAGAGTGAGAGATAATCTAGTTAATATTCACATGATAGCTGAGACACATATCACAGCTTATATTAACCAGGAAGAAGAGTATCATAGACAAATAGATGAAGAAAGCTACTCCATTCACTCATCAAATTAAGACATTTTTAAGTATTATAATAATAACAACAATAAGTAAGCATTTATAAATTTTGTTTGTTATTTTACACAGTCAATGTTGTGTTATATTATTTAGTGTTTTCACTAACTACAACTTCCATTTGCAAGACCATAAAATGCATGTACATAGTTTGCTGTTGACTCCTTTATTCACTTTTAATGATGTTTTTATTAATATTTCCAGCATTATATTCACTATATTCACTTTTGCCAACATAATTATGGTTTTGTATATATCATTTATATATTTAAAACACCCATTAACAAGGTTATGCTTCTCAATTATTTTTAGACTATTATAACAAGTGTTGCAAGCATTTGAAGGTATTTTTATTATAATTGTTTCCTTCTTTTTATCATTGCTATATCTCCTCAATAATGAAGGGTTTCTTCTTTGGACTTTTTATGTATTTACTTGTATAGCCAAACTGAAAAATAACCTCTAATGCCCTTCCAATTGTGATTTCCATTACCACCTCACTCAGACTCTCCTTCTCTCTTTGTGATCCTTGTCTTTTAAATATTATAAACTAAGTGTAGGAGATAATGTAGTTAATATCCACATGATAGCTGATTGCAGGTTATATTAACCAGGAAAGAAGTATCAAAGAGAACTAGAAATGACTCAATTCAAGACATCTTTAATGTTGCTATTTTAATTAATCATTAATAAGTGATTCTGTGAAGTTTGACAGTATAAAAAGGCAATACCAGCATGATAGCATGTTGTTAAACACAGGATTAAACATAGTTAACATCCAAAAAGCCACAACACTCAGTAGCATACAACTGTTTACGCATAGTATCATGTTTGGTCAATGCAAGTACATGCTTGTTGTGCTTATGTCTCCCGTTTTGTTTTTACACAGTGTCCATAGCCAAATATTGGTATTAATTTAATCTTCTTCCTCTACTACCTGTTTAGAACATGCCAAAAGCTGCACAATGAGGTTATACTATTAAGCAGGGCCTGGTTCACAGTGGAATCTGCTATTGAAGAGAACCAGTATATGTTGGAATCTGTTTTCCTTATATATAAATAGGGATTTTAATATGGATTTATGTGGTCATCCACACCTAACTTGTTTCTTTCTGATCCTTTTTGACATTATCATACCTACGTCATCTCTCATTTTTCAAATTGTTTTTAATTACTAGTTTTTGTGTTCCTTTTTAAACCTTTATTTTTTGAAAGAAATTTTAATTAATCACAATGACATTCATTATAAATTATGCTACACTTTACTAAGGAAGGACAAGTTTATGAGATTTGTTTCTGATGACTCATGAAAAAGAAATGGCACATCTCTAAATGACTGTGTGATTGCTATGCTTATAGAATTACAAACACAATTCTGCATGTATCATTTAGGTCAAAAATTTAAATGGTACATTAAATCAACTACCTACTTTCACTAACCACTGTTAGAGCAAAAGAAGTCCCACTGTCACCCATACAGGAAGTAGCAACATTGGCAAGAAATAATTCAGCTGTTTGATCTCTTTTCTTATTTTATTTTCTGTGCTAGTATTGTCCTCATATAAATTGCAAAATAATACTTTCTCTATAATTATGTATATGTTCATAGATATAGATCTAGTACAGCAAATATACATGTAATATGCAAATGGACCAAATTGAAATATACAAATGGACAAAATTATGTCTGTGATGCTTGAAATCTTGTCTCAACTATTAATTAAGCCATGATGAAATAATTTAACTACAAAGGAACACTGAAATGAATTAAATCAAATGTTTTTTCATTCTCCATTACGGAATGGTTCCAATAAAGGTTGTTGATGTGAATCATCGGTGATTGCCTTTTATTTACTGAGATATCAAAATTCCTGTTGGAGTTGATGGTGAAATCAAACAAGCCATTATAAATTTTGTAGTATTGATAAGCAGCTATTTTGGAGGGGATCAGATCAGACACATAATTAATTAACTTAAGCACTTATTATTGATTGTTATATTTGTACTATTATTACTAATTAATGTATAAGATTTACATTAATATTATTTAATACGTATTAGTGTTGTAAAAGTATTGAATTTGTATTTAGTTACTGTTATTGTTATTGTACAAAATTTGTTTGAATTTTAGTTTTTGTTATTGATTGTTCACAAAATTGATGTGAGTATTTGCTTTAGTTATTGTTAGTGAATCAAATTTTTGTTATTGTTATTGATGAAAGTCTATTTTAAAGGATAATATTTAAGTGCCAAATGTACAATGTCAAATGTTTTAAGTAGGCCTTGTTGCTCTTGATGAGAACTTCTCTTTCAAGGTTTGCATTTGTTAATCGATTTCGTTTTCCAATGCAAATATCTCCTGTAATTGAAAATGTTTTTTAAATGGGTGCAGAAGACGCTGGCACAACAAGGACATCACAAGCAATGTTCGACAGAGTTGGAAACAATGGCTCAGATTTCATCCAGTAGTCCAAAGCGTCAGTTGGATGTGGACAGTTGCTTTTTCTTTGTTCAATAAACGTGTCAACTTCTTTTTCTGCTGGGCTATTTGACAAGGGTTTTTTTTCTTTAATAGTTGTTTAGAAACTATCTTTGATAAGTGGCGAAACTTCTTGCTATTGGGTGTACTTGTGGATACAACAAAAACAGCCAATTGTTTATTGATTCGCTTGTACTGGGGATGGTCTCTTTCATACTTCTTTCCCTTCTTCAGGAGTTGTGTAAGTGTTTGCTGGCCCTTAAAATTACATTGGGACCTTTTTGACTTTGCCAAAGCTGACTCTTTTTCCTTTATAATGTTCTCCTTTTGAATGAGTTTCTGATATTGCTGTGGATGCTTGGTTTTTAAGTGGGCCTTCAAGTTAGTGCTAAACTTTCCTTTAAAGTTTGTCTCACAAATTTTATCATCTTGACTTGACAGACTGTCTTTCCTGATGCCTCATCGTATTTGAAATAGTCCCACACAGGGCTGCTCTTTTTCCTTCCAGAATGTGAAGCTGTTGCCATCTCAATGAAACTTGATAAAAAATGGTTTGAGGTGCAGCTGCAAATAATCCTCATATAAACAGCCAAGTCAGGTGATGATGACTCGTGGTATTGTAAAAGTTCTTTGACCATTCAATAGGTCTATGCACCTTGTTTACACATCAACGTGTTAATAATTTTTTTTCTTATTTTACTAGTATAGAGCTGCAATTTTTGTTTTAGTTATTGTTTGTTAATGATTTCTAACTAATTTTAGTTATAGTTTTGTTATTGTTAACAATAATGATTTCCCTTTTACAAAAATAGTTTTAGTTATAGTTATTGTTAAACAATTACAACACTAATACGTATACTAATTTTAACGTTTATGGTTGTCATCGCTAAAAACGCTTAAGTTAGTAAAGTTAATGTAAGTATTATGCTTATTATTATAAAAACTCAATTATGTAGCTACTGTTGAAGGACAAACAATGGATATGTCAAATTGTTCTTCATAAATGGTTATTGAATGGGGTGGTACTGTTATATCTTACAATATTGTGATCAATGTGACTAATTAAATTAAAAATTAAAAAGTCAACGCAAGGGATCTTTTGTATTTAATTTCTATTGCAACATACAGAGTGTACTAGTAACTAGTAGAGAACTGATCTGTTAATTGAAAGAGGACATGAAAGGTATACACAATAATGACACTTTCCTATAAATATTCTTTTCTAACCTCCCTCTCTCCTCTTTTCTTAAATGGTTCACAACTTGAACGAGTCAATTCTTTTAAATACCTTGGTATTATTATCACCTCTAGTTTATTATGGTCTCCTCACATCCAACCTGTCCGCTCTAAAGCTCATCAAACCATTGGAATCATCTACCATAACTTCTATAAGCATGCTTCGCCTCATACTCTTCTCACTTTGTATCATTGTCATTCCCTATTTTTCTTTCTGCTCCTTTGTTTGGGACCCACCTGTATCTTTTAGTAATGCTGAAATTCTCGAGAAAACCCAACACTTTGTCTAAAAATGTGCTTTCATAAATAGGACAATTATTACTCATCTCTTCTTTAACCTTCCTACCCTCTTAACTTGTCACTCTATTTCCAAATTATGTCTTCTATATAAAATGACTAACAACCTCCTTTTCTTCTGATATTTTCATTCGCAAACCTCTGCCAAGTTATACTTCTCATCACTTTGATCCTCTCACCTTTATCCCTTTTTCTCACTCATCTGCTTCACTAAACTCATTTGTCCCTACTGTTCTCTGTCTGTGGAATTTACTTCCTTATCATATAAAATCTAGCTCATCTCTAATCACTTTTAAATCTAAAGTAAATATACTTCTTTACTATCCACCAGCCCACCATCACTTATCACACTATAAGTTATCATATACTATCATTCACTTATTTTATATCTGTGTTATTAATGATATTGTATAAGATAATCTTCCCTTAAGATTATCATTTATGATGGAAACTACAGCAGGAGAGTAAACAATGTTACTAGAATCATCAACAGCACAAAGAGATGTGACTATTGTTTTATTGTAATATCAAATAGTGTTGAACAAATTATGGAATTTTTTTTATTTATTGTAGGATTGAGGTAACAAGAACATATTTTAACTGGTTGAGAGGAAATTTGTTTTAGTTTGTTGTTAGTAGAGTTTGGTTCATCAAAGTGTGTGATTAATTTCCAATCAAAGTCGACTTGTTTGAAGTCATTTTGTGAGTAGAGGAAAGAGCAGTTGTAGAGAGGAGTGGCATAAATACTATTACCTGCTAGTCCTGCTGTATTGCTTTCAAATTTCAAAATGATATTCAAATTGTGTAGATTTGTTTTGTTAGTATTAATTTGTATAGCACATCTTCTGTGTCCTGGAATAACTGTATTATCAGCATATATAGCTCCACCATATAACGAAGCATTGTTGTTAAGGAATGTAGCAGTTAGTGGCTCTTGAAGAACGAGGAATGATGAATAAAGAGAAAGAGCTGGTCCGTTACAACCAGTATTCTTTGTGAACATATGTTGTCCTGTTAGACAAATATTGCTGTTATAAGCAGCAATCACTGGTGACCTGTTGTCATGAAAATTATTATTTCCTGAAATTGTAACATTGTTCCAGTTTATAAATGTCATACATGCAATTGTATTATACATTGCATGACTGCGTGTAGCCAAATGGTAAGTGAGCCTTGCTTCAACGTTATCGAGTGTAAGTAAAATGTTATTTTTGAAATTTTTGTCCACAAAAGCATAAAGACATGACCCTGACTTGCTTGCAATGCTGTAAACAAACATGACATTTTTTAATACAATCGCTTTTAGTTTTTGTAAGTTGCAGTTATAAAAAATGTTTAGATAAAAACATCCTCCATATTTGAGAGGAGAGTTGTCAAAAATTGAGCTTAGACTATCTCCACAACTCGATAACAATAAACCGTTAAGCCTAATTGGATTTGATATCCAAGACTTATTTATGAGACATTCTCCACATTTGACAGAGAATACAGCAATGCCGGCACCACCTGTTTGATTGCTAGATCTATCAAGTTCTACACTTATTAGTTTAATGTTCTCCAGCCACAATTGAGAGTTCATCATACCATTATAAAATATCACAAGTAAACCTCCTGCTACAGTTCCACTGTTAAAAACGCTCTGAATTTTTCCCTGACTCATAAATCTAGCTTCAAATGACTGATTAAACAATACTGTTAATGAACCAGCACCAAATATAGGAAGGGTACATATACCCTGTTTTATGAGTGTCAATGGAGGTATGTTTGGTATAATATTTCTGTTGTTAGATAATTGTGTTTGCAACAACACAACATTAACACATGCCATATTATGAGAGGTTTGTTTAGTGTCTTTAAACACTACAGCTATACCGCTACCAGAACATGCAAACATACTAGAATCATAGCAATTACTTGCGCCAAAATAATTATTGACTGAGGTCTGATTTATTAATGATGACCCCAGTGGATTTAACATCATTATAGCATATCCAATGTAATAATCAATGTTCAATTGTTGTATTGTTATATTGTGGCAATGATTAAATACAAACAAAGCTTTCTGTTTATATTCTAAATGTGGATGAGTGTCATTGAAGGATGTCACAGCTGTTTTTGTTATTGTTGCTCCACATCTAGTGAAGTTCAAGTTTTCTAAAGTAATACTGGTTATATTGACAAACCCAAAACCAGTAGTTGAGGAGAAATTTCCATTTTTAAAACATTCAATTGAAGATTTTCCATCAGTGAGTCCTGTTAATGTAATATTATTTACATTTCCAATTAGACAAAAGGTCATATTGTGAAGCACATATTTCCTCTGTGTCAATTTAAAAACCAAGTTATTCTGTATTGAAGCATTACCACTACATAACCAGTACCACAGTTGATCACTTGTATTAATTGGAACAATATGTGAAGAAAGTGGTTTGATGGAAGTAAGTATTGAAATAACAATAACAAGTGCAAGCAATACTGGACAATGTGATTTCATTATCAGTATTATGAATCTTGCAAAGGTTATATATCCTAAATTTATAAATAATATATAACTATATGTCAAAGCAATGACATAAAGTAATCAGATACAATGTCACTCACTTGAAAATATAATATCAATTTATGCCAATTGCCAGAATCTTTAGCTTAAGATTGTAACAACATGTATCACGTTCTAATCATTCAATAAATCTCAATTATATAGCATATGTATGTTATGTAAACATGTTGCTATGCACGTGTGAAGAGATACTCATAAACAAGCATACTCCACAATATGTAGTTAGATATGATAATCTCATTTGTATGCTCAACTAAGTAATTAATTAATATTTCTCAATGATTATAGTTCCATTTTATTTTCACTTTCTTAACAAGATATCTGTTACAAAACATTGAACACATGATGAACATTATAGATGCAAGTAGTGATTTTGTAGCTGAACAAGACAAGCATTATTGTATTCAAACTGCTAGCAAATATAATATAAACAATGAAACCAAAATACATATAATCATACAATAATTAGTAAACAATATATGGATGAATAACACATGAAATACATCAGTAAATATGATATTGTATACACACTGACATAAACAACAAATTATACATATATGATTAATCATGGTAAAGAATAATTACAAACATGATAAACAAGCACACTGGAGTAAACAATGCCACTATCGATCAATAAATTGCAGCAATGATAAAATTAAGTTTCAACCTTACTCTCTGTTTTAACTTGAGACATATAGATTGTTATCAATATAATATTGCTCATAAACACTTTATTTTGGAGCCTGTACTCGTTTGATATCAATTTTAAAGATGCATTATATTATTTTTGTATATTATCATTGCTTAAATAACAACTTATGTATACTTTGTTTATCTATTTGTATAAATAGGGTAAGGTTTGTTTCAAAAATGTATGGTTGTCTTTCATTTTAATTTTTCAAAACTAAATTAAATAAATTTAAGGATTAACAGTTGGAGTTTACTTCATGTAAATGCATATTATTAAAAATAGCAAACATATTGTCTTGTAATTGTTACTTCATAGTACAGAGTACCTACATCACTGTGCAATGCAAGTTTTTTTCTCTGTATCTAGTTAGAATTCTGTCAAATCATTTTATTATGAAAGGTGCTTAATTGTTACTAAGTTTGGTTTCTATAGTATCATATGCGACAAGTTATCTCATCTTATACATAGATTATGTTATGAGCAGTTATCAAATCAAAGTCATTTTGAGTTTGGTCTACATTCAATAAAGAATAGATTGGTTAATGCTGGTAATATTAAAAGAGATTGCATACAACAACTTAAATAAGAACTAACTGAACAAGGATATACTCTAAATGAGACTACGCTATCTAAATAACTTCATGAACAAGAGTTAACACTGTGTTAGTATGTGTGTGTGTGTGTGCATATTTATGTGTTGATGAAGTCTGTCAATTGACTGTGGTTTTTTGAACAATATCAATGTCATTATCTTACATATACTACACTTATATCAGATTCAGTTATTAGCCCTTACTGTTATAATGATTGTCCTCTATGAGTGTGGTAAGTATACTGAATGGAGATGTTGGATTGGAGAAAGTTGAAGGTGTGACTCATGTTTATTAAACCCAAAATAACTTGGTTTATGTTTTAGTATAATATATAACATTTATATAAATTGTAACAAGTATGAAAAACTACATGCATGCATTTTTTGTTGACTATGTTCAGTACATATATAAAGCAGAGATACATTTTTTATATGAACATTTTATTTAGGTTATTACTAAAGAAAATCTCTAGGGTGTATTTGATCCAAATATTTGTGAATGAAATGATGGTTTATTTACTTACAAATTAAGAAAGTAAGTGTAAACTCTTTCTTAATAAATTATTGATTTTTTTTTATTAAAATGTTTAATAATATTCATAGTGAAATTAATAAAAGACAATGAATTATATATATGATAGTTATGTTGAACCAGAGTGAGTGGAAAATTTAAACAGTGTATTAGATGGTAATATACTATTAACATTATATAATAAAAAAAGATTGAGCATACCACTTAATATAACAAAATAATTTATAGTGAAATATAATACACTAAAACATTAGTATGTGAATAGGACAAGTCAGAGTATTGATTAAACTATTTCTGAAGTTAGGACACCTCACTAAGACATCAGTATAGTATTAAAAAACCTTTAAAGTGTATGACCCTGTAGTCTGGGAATTATATTGATACAATAATGCATAGATGTTCCTTTGTAATTACTACATAATTAGTGTATTATCATTAATGAGCATGAATATAATTAAATACAATATTGATTGCTAGGTCCTATGAAGCTATTGGTAGGTAGAGCCCGAGTTGGCTATGCCAATGAAGATAGGTAAGTCTTTCAACTTGTCTTTCTTGATCATGTGATTGTCATGTGGTCCAGACATTTTAATTACAGGATAATCCTGTTTTGTCATATGATTACTATCTGACTGAAACATGATTTGGTGGTTCTGATTATGTGATGTTCATATGATAGATTGTCTTTATCATGTGATAGTGAAATATTTGTCATATGAAATAATGTGATTGTCATAGTCTTGATCATGTGATTATCATGTGATTTGGTTGGTTTTAAACATCTCCCAAACATTGATCACTAAGAGACTTAAAAAACCTATCCTATTAAGCAACTGGATCACCAAAGTACTTATAGCCATTAATTATAGAATTATCTTGCCATTTTCAAAAGATGTCTATCAGTAAAAACTTACTGTATTATTATTATTGTTTAATGAAGTATTAGATCATATACTGAGAATTGATATATAATTTTATTTTTAATAAGTATAGGCTATTTTCAATCAATTCATTAATTATAGAGTCATTTGTCATTAATTTGTGATAGTGGTGCTTTTTAAAACTACTTACCACATTTTGTGACATAAACAAATAAACTGTTGTAAGTAAAAATGTGATTCATGAGAACCAAATTTCATGCTGGCTTCCCTAAAATTGACTAGCACACACAGATAATTTAAATGATTTTTTATATGTGCCGATAAATTGTCTTTAACACTAGCTAGTAATAATGTAGTATATAATACAGCTCTTCAATTTTAAGACATTAGAAGTTCTTAACTAAATGACTATATATTTCAACTGGGTTCATTTATATATGTAGTTTATATCAGATATGAATCAGAATGTTCTGCTATTGGTTGTTTATCCATGCACTACTTAGGGTTGCCATGATATACTATATAATAGCAGTGAGTGATTTCTTTTATGAATTTTAATAAAGTTATTCCCAAGAGTTCAGAAATAAAAGATCAAGGAAAACTGAAACATAAACTTGCATTATGTTATATTTATCAAATTAAATCTACTCTACTTTCAATTTTATTGTAAAAACAATACCAGTTATTCAAACAGAATAATCATCACATTAGTAAATATCATGTAAGTTATCCCAACAGTCTAGGTATGAATGATTTTAGAAAATTTTAAAAGTCAACTTGCATTGTGTAATTATAAAATTACATCTACCTTTACTTTCAATTTTATTGTAATAACAATACCAGTCATTGCAAAGGATAACAAACTCAAATACAGACAATATTTAAGGAGTTAATTCTTGCGTTATTTAGTGTAGTCAAACTCTTGTTAAAATGTCCTTACTTTCAATTATCTTGGTACTTTTTTTCCCAGTAAATGGTTTCAAAACATACCATATTAGCTTATCATCAGATTTAGAGAAGTACCTGTGTGACACAACCTGGTCCTCTAAACACCTTGTTTTATCATTAAACAGCTCTGTCAATTTTACCCTCTTGCGTGGTGTCTTCTGTCGAGTGACAAGTAACCAGACTAGTAAGATTGATATACACAGTGATTCTCACACAGAATGGGCAACTATAACATGTGTTCATAATGACTCATCAGAGATTCATCCACAGTCTAGAAGAGGTCTGGCTTTCTTTAACACCACAGTGACTCTAGAACGATTGATATTTAAGGATTGTGGTTCTTATCTCACTGCTATACAAGATTCTACAATCACTCACTACCTCAATAGTTCATCTCTGCATTACACTTCATCTCATGCTGCTGCCTTAGTCTTTGTTCATTGTCAGGTCATTATGAGTCAAGTTAATATCTACTACTCATATGGGTTTGCTATGATTGGTATAAATCTGCATGATTCTAGTATCAGTGAAGTTAATATATCTTATTCAAATCTTAGTGCTTACCTATATCATCATACTGAACACAAAAGAAGGACAATTGGTTGTGGTGCTCTTCTGCATTTCTTTGATCATCAACTAATGATGTATCCTACATATGTTACTGTCAACTATGCACATTTTAAAAATAACTCTGATTTGCATAAAGGATATCCCTATATGACTGAGTTCGGTAATAATTACTTGAATATTGTTAATGCTGCTGGTCTTACTGTAATTTATACTCAAAAAACATATTTTACCAGTGTTACTATAAACAATACAGAATTTACATCTAATTTTGGAAGTTATAATTCACCAGGTGGTCTGCTTGTTCTTCATTACAACAGTTCTCTTAATACAAGCACAATTGTTGATAACTCTCTGTTTTCTGATAACGCTAATGGTCCTAAGTCATTGTTACATGGATCAGCTCTTGCTTTATATTGGATTAAAGTAATAGATTTATCTATGACTCAACCCCAATTAGTGTTAATTCAAAATACAAATTTTTATGATCACACAGGTCATGGTTGTAATTGCTCACCCACTGGTGCTGTATATGTTGGTGTAGCTGACCTAGATAAGACTGTTAATATAGATATTCATTTTAAAAACAACAGCTTTCAAAATAACTTAGTACAGCAAACTGGAGCTTGTCTTTTTATGTCTGTCTATGATAACGCTAAGAAGTTTGCAAACATCTCCATTGTTCTTGAAGATATTTATGCAATGAAAAATTCTCAAAAGTTAAAATTTAAACCTGTTTCAACTACAGGAATCTTTTCATTTAATAACATAGCAAATGTAACTATAACTGGAACATCAAACTTCACTAATAACTATGGATCTGTGATTGATACTCTCAACTCCAATGTTTATCTCTCTAAATATGCCAATGTGACTTTTAGCAACAATGTTGGATCCAGAGGTGCTGCTATTAGATTACTAGGTAATGGATATCTTTATTTTATTGGAGGAGCTGTAGTTAACTTTACTAAAAATCGAGCTCAGGAAATTGGTGGAGCAATATATGCAAGTTCTGGTATAAAAAATAGCTTATTACTAAAAGAACAATGTGTCATACAATTAATTAATATCACAAAAGAAATGAATATTTCTTTTACAGAAAATGTAGCTATCAATGCTGGTAATTCGATATACGCCTATCCACTCTTTTCATGTCGATTCGAGCAACAACTTTCTAATAATACAAAATTGCTAAAATTTTACAGAAGCCACTTTCATTTCATTGGAAACAAGAAAGTGAATAAACTGCACAATATATCAACTTCAGCTTCAAAACTAACTTTTTGTTATCCTAATGGTACACACAGTAATCCTATTAAATCATTTAACACCTATCCAGGTCAGAATATCAAGATCTACATGGCATCTATTGATGCTCTAAACAGAAGTGTCTATTCAACAGTTTCAGTTACCATTGCTAAAAAAAGCAACAATTTAAGGTTACACAACAACCAAGAACAAATACTTCATGAAGGTAATAATTGTACCTCATTTGATCTTATAATATATAGCAAAGGCTCTAATACCACTGAAGGAAAATTAGTATTTTCTCTACCTAGTTTCCCAGCTGCTATAGTTGTCAATGTTACAGTACAACACTGTCCTTTAGGTTTTGTTTGGCAAAATGAAACAAACCAATGTGTGTGCTCATCAGCTTTTTATAACGAAGGTTTTAATTTGCTTTATGGTTATAAGGCTGATTGTGACATCAATTACCTGTCAATGGTTAGACCTGGTTTATTTGTTAACACCTGGGCTGGTTATATGAATACATCCACAGGTTTCGGTGTTTCACTAGTATGTCCACTTGGCTATTGTAATAATAATGGATTCTTTTTTTGCAGTTCTTCAACTAACAATATGACAACGTCAATTAGCATGACTTGTAGCCAAGAAACTCTCCAACCACTGTGTCTATATCATCGTGAAGGTCCATTGTGTGGTAGTTGTGGTAGGCTTAAAAATGGTCAAAAACTGAGTGTGGTATTTGGTTCAACTGAATGTAGACAATGTAGTAATTGGTGGTTGTTGACAATAGTCCTCTATGCAATAGCTGGTCCCCTACTCATTTACCTGTTATATGCTCTCAGACTTACATTGACAACTGGTACACTCAATGGAATTATATTCTATGCTCATATGGCTAATTGTGGTATCACAGATCTATTATTATTAAACCTTCATCAAGAGCCATACTCAAAATTTTCTTTTATTTTTTTGTCTATATTGAATTTGAATCTCGGTTTTCCTCTATGTTTTTATGATGGGATGACAGAGTTATGGAAAGCTGGTCTCAGTTTACTATTTCCATTTTATTTGCTGACAATAGTTGTTATCCTTATTATCCTCAGTCGCTTTTCTCCCAAGGTTTCTAACAGAATAGCTAACTCCTCAGTTCAAGTACTGGTTACTATTGTACACCTCTCATTCTCAAAACTTTTACTAGCAATTATCAATGTGTTTACTTCAGCAAAAATCTATTATGATTCACATAATAGTTCCAAGGTTTGGTATTGGGATGGATCAGTAGAATATGGTAGTGGATCACATCTTATTCTAATGATCATCACATTGGTAATTGTCATTTCTCTTTTGCTACCCTATGTTCTTATTCTCATTTTTGCCAGACCTATGCGCCGCACAAAAGTAAACAAATACATTCGACCTCTACTAGAAGCTATCCATGCTCCATATAAGGAAGGGAAGGAGTACTGGTTTGTAGCTCGACTTATTTTCTTGATTGGTATATATGTCATATATACGTCACTAAGAGCTAGGAATGTTCTTAAAATATATGTTATAACAACTCCCTTTGTGGTTCTTCTACTGCTTTTACATGTTTACTTCAAACCATATAAGAGCAAAGTTATATACTTCCTTGACTCTTGTCTTATACTTAACATTGTTATGATATACACAACAACTTGGTTTTTCTTTATTGAATTTAACTATCAAGCTATCACAGTGTTTGTGTCTGTCATGGTCTTTATTGTGTTCTTTACATTTTTGGCAATATTGTTGTATCATATTCTACTGGTAACTGGCAAGATGTCTTCAATAACAGCAATGTTTCATTCGATGCAGCACAAGTATAAGCAGAAAAAGCTTTTATACAAACCATTACTGGCAGCTAATGACTCATTTTACAAATCGTGTGAATACAGAGAACCTTTATTAAGTTCTAATAAATAATAGAAGCAAATAATTTTCCTATTTAATTTTTTTAAAGTGTGTATATGTATCATTATAATAGTCAATTTTATATACTAAAGTTGTACTGTAAATATACTGAAGTTTGTTTACTTTAATTCACATTTGATTGACATTAGATTCAGTTAAATAAAATTTATTTTCAAATGTCTACCTTTTAACTTTCATAACTTTTTTGTTAATGGCATAGTGGTAGAGGTAGTGATAACCACATCAAATAATTAATGCTATGATTGTGTGACGAGTTGTTATAATCACGTATTATTTCTTAACATTTATCAGTTGACTGGGAATACTGCATAGACAATTGAGAACATATAATAATGAATTGTATAGCTTAGATTACAATTTTACTTTAACAAAGAGAACTAAATTTAATGCTGGCTTCCCTAAAATTGACTAGCCCACATAGATAAGTTAAATGACTTTTATATGTGCCAATAAATTGTTTTTAACACTAGCTAGAAATAATGTAGTATATAATATAGTGCTGCAATTTCAAGACATTAGAAGTTCTTAACTATATAACTACATATTTCAACTGGGTTCATATATATGTAGGTCATATCAGTTATGAATCAGAATGTTCTCCTATTGGTTGTTTATCCATGCAATACTTAGGATTGACATGATATACTATATAATAGCAGTGAGTGATTTTTTTACTGAATAATAAAAAGTTATTCCCAAGAGTACAGAAATCAAAGATCAAGAAAAACTGAAACATAAACTTACGTTATGTTATATTTATCAAATTAAATCTACTTTACTTTCAATTTTATTGTAAAAACAATACCAGTTATTCAAACAGAATAATCATCATATTAGTACATATCATGTAAGTTATTCCCAACAGTCTAGCTATGAATGATTTTAGAAAATTTGAAAAGTCAACTTGCATTGTGTAATTATAAAATTACATCTACCTTTACTTTCAATTTTATTGTAATAACAATACCTGTTATTGCAAAGGATAACAAAATCAACTACAGACAATATTTAAGGAATTAGTTCTTGCATTATTTAGTATAGTCAAACTCTTTTTAAAATGTCCTTACTTTCAACTATTCTGGTACTTTTTTTCTAGTAAAATGTTTTGAAACATATCATATTAATTCATCATCAGATTTAGAGAAGTGTGTGACACAACCTGGTCCTCTCAACACCTTGTTTTATCATTAAAGCTCTGTCAATTTTATCCTCTTGCATGGTATCAAACAAAGTACTAATGTGTAAGCTTAATGGATTTTTATATTCATATATAGTGGTTGGCTCTCTTCTATGTAGCATAAATAAATAATTGTATGACAGCAAGATTTATGAATATCCTAATTTTTCCAAATCACCGTATTTAAGGAACAAACCACTAAACTGATCCATGTCCAGCCATTATTTTATTATTCATTGATGTTTTACATGTACACAATTGTCTATTACAGATCCATAATACCTGTTATTGATGGACAGTATTATTGTTTATTGTAACATTTGCTTACAATATGTAGTAGTCATGTAGAGTATGTATTATTATATGTGGTTATTGAAAGTGACAAATAAACGTACTTACTTATTTTAATTTTTATTTACTTATTTACACCATTGAAAATTTTCTCTATCACAAGTGCTATGCCAATGAGATTTCTGAATTATTTGCTGCCATTTACTAATCTGAACTGCAGGTATATATTGTTATGAAGAACTGTATCATAGGAGAGTAAAATTAACTACTCATCTATCCAGTAAATAATTTGATTATTAACATAAACTCATTTTATTCTTAACTCTCTAACATATACGATTTAAATCATTCAACAATGTTTTCCTGTGATGATTTACCTAAAATGTATAATTTTCACAAATATTTTATCGCCTGATTTGACATACCTTACTATTGTTGTCTTCCAGGTTTTCTTTGTTTTGAGGAAACTTGCTTAATTGTCTATTTTCAAAATCATTTTTAGAAAGCACTAACGAGTATATATAAAGTAGATAGTAAAAAGACAAACTGTAGAAATGATTGAAGCTTAAAGGTGCATTGTCGTGTTACAGACACTCTTGCTATGTCTAACCTACCGATACCTGGATCGAAACTTTGCTTCTTATATTACCGGTAACGGTAAATAAAGGGTTAAATTTGATCGTTGCCTAGCAACATATGTGTACATGATCTACCTCCCTAGGTACTAATAATTAACTCTTTGCTCATTTTAATGAACTTAAAGAAAAATCAATGAACTGATAGTCTGCATACATATCTAGTCAACATTTTTAACAGCAGCAACACATATTCTACAGAACCAGTAAGTCATTTTTGGAGGTGTAATTACTCCAGCACAGCTAAAATGATACCGTTCAAGGCACAAATCACAAATAATTGACTGCTCTGATTTACTGCCATAAAAATCATGATGGCATATCTTGCATAGCCAAACAGCACAGTCTTTCTTCCTTTAACAACATCTTCAATAAGTTTCCAAGCATCGTCAGTTAAATATCGGCGGACTAGATGAACATTTACATTCTTATCCAGTACTGCATTTGATACTTTCTCAGGACGATACTCTATTTGATGTTCTTGTATAAGGCCACTAGTTTTGAGAGCACTTTCAATTTCTGGTGAATCAACAAACCACGGCAATATAACTATAAAAGTAAGTGTGGACAGTCATAGCAGGACCATTCAGTATTACATGTACCTCTTTCTTTTTCTGAGCAGTGTTTACGACTGAAACTTTTTAGCTTTCTTAGAACTTTTTGATCATTTAGCTGGTAGTCCAATGGTCGTGCAGTCATGGCCCTTAGATCTACCTCTTTTCTTTAAAACAGGTGGAAGTTTTAATCCTTTAGAAATACTAAAATAAAGTATGGTCATAGTGTTATAACTAACCCAAAGAATTCTGTTGTTTGAGAATCTTAGAAAGGCTTTAAACAACTGCGTTAGTAGAATCAGAGAGAGGCCTTTTCAGATCAACACATTAGTAGTCTTTGTAGAAGGCTGTGGTGGCCTTAAAAGAGTGCTAGTACATGTATATGTACCCACATTGTAAAACATGCTCAAAATGTTTCTGTAATTGATGTAATCTAACTTACATTGTACATCTGCAAGTGCTCCCCCAAATGAGTTCATTACAGTTGTGATATTACCTTGATCACATTCATCTTCACTATCAAAAGTGTCATCATCAGCAAAACCTGTTAAAAAAAGAAAGGATTAATATATTATGAGATATGTAATACAGTGTACATAAATTGGCTATACTATAACTAGACCCTACCCCCTACACTTTTAAACTTTTAACTAAACCTTAAACTGATGGCAAACTTAGACATGAGAGGAATAATGTATACATGTAAATACCTTTGTCAACTTTAACAAGAGTGACCTCTTAATTGCTTTTCCAATTGTTGACTCTCATATGTAACAGTTTTGTTGCTTTGTCTTTTTCTTTTATATCAAGGCATCTTTGGTGAGGAAGGTGCTTAAATAATGCCTATATAACATTGTGCCACAAGTCATGTTAAAACAGACAATGTTTGCCTGTGATATTTCGTGGTTATGCTTAGTTAAAACATTCTTCACTTCAAAGGCAGTACTACTTACATTAACACGAAGGGTAATGTGTGCTGGGCAGTCATGTTTAAATGTACTGTGAATAAAAATCATTATCATCAGCAGATGTGACAATTGCCCTTACTAAGTTGATCTAATCCCCTTTCCTGTACCCTTGAAGGACTGCCCTCCGTGTATACAACAGTACTTTATCTCGTAATATCTTAGTTCGGGCTTGAGTTCTTTTTCTAATCTTATCTTTGCAGCCATAATAGTTCTGACGTCTCGTTTTCAAAATTTCACACAGTTTACCGATTTATAATCGTTCAGTTTGGTCTCCAGTTCTACAAAACTGTAGAATAGATCACAGATAGAGCCATTCTCAATCACGTGCACCAATGTTGCTTGGCAACGGTCAAGCAACGGTCAAATTTAACCCTCTATTCACCGCTACCGGTAGTGTACGAAGAAAAGTTTCGATGTTGATACCTGTAGGTTAGCCACAGAGTTGTTCTAAATGGTCCCTGAATGGACAGTGTACAGCCAACCACTCAAGACCTGCTACATATATTGTCAGACACTCCATTTTAGTTGATTACATTTATGAAGTCTACTATGCTACTCAATTTGGCTTAAAATGTGACTCGAGAATATCAACAATTTTGTTCAATGATTTATTGCTTGGGTTTTGTTGCTACTGTGATGTTTCTGAGCATTGAATAATTCTTAGTTCTTAAGAAACTAAAAATACTGGGACTTGCATTGTTTGTTCAATGTTATTGGCATGAACAACAATTTTTATCTTTCAATATATCGATATATCGCTCATTCGTCTCAAAAAAGCATAGTATTAGACAAATCTACTTTATTATTGAATCAAAAGCTCCTGTTTGATAATGAGCATTTCACTAATTGTAGTTAACTCTTTCATAGCACAGCAAATGTTTGAAGTTACAAATATGGTTATTTGTGGTTTTAATTGCACACTCTAGGCTCCTGATGTATTCTCCTATATAACATCGATTTAATTGGTGTAATATTTGTTACAAATTTGGACCTCTCAGCACATCATTGTGCATTCATATAGAGGCTAAGAACTATTACATCAAACCATCTGCTTCAATTGAAAATTTTAAGAACATTTCCTTTGAGTTGCCAAACATCATCAGCGACTAATGGGTGCTATATAAATAATATAAAAGGATAGAGGGAAGTAGGAACTGTGTTGCTATATTTAGATAAACTAAAATCACATCATTGACTAGTGCAACTGTCAAAGAAAAAGTAAATGTCCAGAAATGTTTTTGTTTGGTTATGATAATGTAGCATGCCTAAGGCCGTCTCAAAACAGAACAACTTTTATGATGAATTTCATAATAAAGAGTACAGCATGAAGCAAGGATATTAATTCATACAACTATTACATGTGTGCCTTGACAACTACCATAATGTTAATATTCACAAGTTCGTCAATCCACATATATAACACAACCCCAGAGGCTAGAATTGTCCTTTAAATTAAATTGTATGGTAGTTTCACTGTTTTTCCCCTTACTGCCTTCCTTATTATGTGCTCTTTGTCAAATGTAGACAATGTTTTTATAACAATGCTCATGCATAATGTGATATCTTTATAGACCAATATGGATTAATAGATACATTATTACTACCATCCTTTTTCATTTGTGATAATGGAATACCAAGATAATAAATTGCTTGAGATTGGTTTGGTATGATTTGAAGAATTGTTCTTAATGAGAGAGTATCATTTATGACTCTCACAATGTACAATAATGAAGGAATCAATTCTCACAACCATATGTATATGTATTCATTGTGCCATAACTTTGGAATGTATATGTATTCAAATCACCACCATTGATGCTAATAACATAATATTTGATCCAAATGTGAACGGACTGTTGGTTTATTTACTCGCAAATTAAGAAAGTAAGAGTAAACTCTTTCTTAATAGATTGTTGATTATTTTTTATTAAATGACTGATAATATTCATGGTGAAATTAATAAAGACAATGAATTATATATATGATGGTTATGTTGATCCAGAGTGAGTGGAAAAATTAAACAATGTAATAGATGGTAATATACTAATAACATTATCTAATAGAAAAAGATTGAGCATACCATCTAATGTAACAAAATATATTATATGTATAGTGGAATTTCTCTCTAGTGGACACTATGTAATAACATATATTATATGTATAGTGGAATATCCCTCTAATGAACACTATATCTGACACTGTCATTAGTATAGAGGTGTTCTCAATATAGAGGTTGTATAATACACAAAGCATTAGTATGGGAATAGTACAAGTGTCCCTAATACAACTATTTATTGAAACTATTTCTCAAGTTAGGACACCTCACTAAGACATCACTATAGTATTAATTAATAAATATTTAAAGGTGTATGACTCTGTATATAGTCTGGACAATTATATTGATACAATAATGCATAGATATTCCATTGTAATTATTACATAATTATTCCATTATTACACATGGTTGTTCTCCTTTAAATATTATAGTGATATAGTCTGTTATTAGTGGATACTATCAGATACTATCCTTAGCATAAACGTGTCCTCAATATATAGGTTATATAATACAGTTAAGTATTAATATAGGGAAAGACTTAATATATTGTGCGTATAGAGAGTGTCGATTATTTCTGAATATACCTATTACATGCACCCTTTCAAATTAGATAAATTATAAGGATGTCCTTTTTAATAGTATTACTTTTATAGATGTTACTGATGTGTATCCGTGTTATTATTAATATTATTATTATTATTAAATTTATTACATGAAAACTTATTCTACTGTACAGAGAGTTATATTATTCTCATGTCAAATTGTTGAACATGGTGGATTCTGTAGTACTTTTGATCGTATCTGGATAACACTAGAAACAATATTGTTTGTAGGAGCTTGTAATCCTTTCACTGATCCTGGGAGGAAACCCCTGACTATTATGCTCTGTTCTAGGCTTTCACGTCATATCCCAGCAGTCTTTATAAATTATGTTGATTCTATACCACTAAATACAAATCTATGATACAGTTAACTGTGACATGTTGAGAATATAGTCCGTAATTTTGTGAGTGTATACTGATCCACTATATAATGACATGGTAGAATTCTATTCCATGTCATAGGTTAACAGTCTCAATTTAGTAAAGGTAACCTCATGGATTTTTGAATTGTTCTAGGCTCGATTCTTTTTTGGATACGCAGACTGATTATATATATATATATAGTCTTCATAATGAATTGGTGAATAGTGGTGTCTACGATGCTTTGGAGTCTCTCCCTGTTGAGGGACTTGTATAAGTATGGGCTCATGAAGCTTCAGACTTTTCCAAGATAGGTAAGTCATGTAACTTGTCTTTCTATCATGTGATTGTCATGTGACCCAGATGTTTTAGTCACAAGATAATCGTATTTTGTCATATGATTACTATCTGGTTGAAATATGATTTGGTGGTTCTGATTATGTGATGATCATACGATGATTGTCCTTATCATGTGATAGTGAAATATTTTCATGTGAAATAGTATGATTGTCATAGTCTTGATCATGTGATTATCATGTGATTTGGCAGGTTTAAAACATCTCCCAAACATTGATCGTTAAGACAAAACTCTGGTTGTCTTTTGATGATCAAGAACAATTGATTCAAAAAGGCAAAAATTGTTCCACTATTTGTGTTTCTGTTCATACAAATGTTCAATTTCAATGTTATAGATGGAGTGATTATATTTTCTCTATACATAAAACATCAAAGCTAGCAAAAAATGTCAAAATATATCCATGTCCAATGGGATGTTATTTGAATAAGACAACAGAGTATGTGAACTTTCATCTACATTTCATTACTTTCTCACAGTCCCCATTAATAGTAATGTGAATAGTCAGACAATAACAACATTATTCAGAGTAATCACTTAGACAGGAACAATTGAATATGAGAACCAAACAGACACAATATGGTGTATCTTTAAATTATCCAGTTGAATAATGTTATAGCAAATGCACACTACCTTACTTCTACAATGATGACTTATTTAATAAAAACTTTTAAATTGTCAGATGATATCACAGACTATCATCCACCATTGTGTTTATATCTGCATGAAGAAATGTTATGTGGTAGATGTAGTGAGAGATTAAGTATGGTATTTGGGTCTACAGAATGTCATATCTGTAATAATGCTTGTATAGCATCAATAGGTATTTATCTAGTAGCTGGTCCCCTCATTATTTTCCTGTTATTTGCTCTCAGACTTACGTTAACAACAGGTACACTCAAGGGTATTATATTGTATGCTTTAGGTGCTAATTGTTGTCTGCTTGATGTGTTAAGATATCATTACTTTAAATCATTAATTGATCATCTATCAGAGTTTGCTATATTCATTATCCAAGTTTTAAATCTTAAGACAGGCATTTCTTTATGTTTTCATGATGGGATGACATTGTTATGGAAAGCTAGGCTTAAATTTGTCTTTCCATTTTATCTTTTGACAATAATTGTTGTCATCATTATCCTCAGTTGTTATTCTGTTTGATTTCCCAACAGAAAAGCTCATTCCTCAGTTCACGTACTTGTTATTAATGTACACTTCTATTACTCAGAACTATTCCATCAATTAATTAATGTGTTTTCATGTTCCATGGTTTAACATCTGTTAGTGTTTTGTATTTTGATGCGATTATAGAGTATGGAGGACACTCCCATTGTCTAATGAAGATAACGACTTTGACAGTAGTCCCTTGTCTATTGTTACCATATGTACTCCTACTTCTCTTTTGTTAACTACTTAGACCACTAGCATGTACCCACAAACACTTGTGACCTCTTCTAGAAGCTATCCATGCTCCTTATAAAAAAGGTTAACAATATTGGTTTACATTGCGTCTTCTGTTAATATGTGCTATGTATGGTGTATATGCAAATATAGACTACAGATTTTTATACTTTCTTTGTCACAGCAAGTCTACTGTTAACAACATATCTTGTCTTTTAAACATTATACCATTTAAATGTAAGTTAATTCACCTTCTTAATAGTGGCTTGATGATAAAGTTAATATTTATTTACCTCACTTCTTGGATATTTAATAACAAGTGGAACTCATTAATGATGAAAATAATCTGCTTTTCTTCTGTGTTTCTAACATTTGGTATATTAGTGATGGTCACTATATATCATGTACTCTGCATGGGTTTATAGAAAGCTTAACATTGTAAAAAGATAGTTTGAATGCAAATGTGTTAAAAATACTACTTACAGATACCAGAGAAATTTATGCTAGTGGATCATTTTGCGGTTCACATTCTGAGTTTAGAGAGCCTGTCCTAAGTTTAGAGTGTGTATATAATTAACAAGTTGTCTTTGTCTGTATATGTGTACATATGTGAACATATATGTAGTTACTATGTATGTATGGTTTGTTTTGCTTGTATGTATCATAATTATATATACAATCAGACATAATTGTTGTATGTATAAAAGTTGGAAAGGAAATTATCCTTTAAAAATAACAACAGTCTGGATTAACTAATAAAAGGTTCTGGAATTGACCATGCCACAACCAAGTGGTCTAACAATTATCGGTAGTTATTTCTAATCAAAATATGTATGTAATATATATGTAATGATATGGCATGATGTTGCATATCTATTTAATGCTATAATATAATGCATAATGATAACATTATGACAGTTAGTTATGGCCTTATAGAATAAACTAGTCCTATACTTTACAGAATATATTAGATCTGATTATTTGTATGCTATGTTATGAACTGTTATATTTAAGAGGATCCATTAACTCACATGATGACAGAGCAGTCTCACTTGTTTATTGTTGTAAATTAAACTAATCCATATCCCAAAATTAAATATATAAATACAAAAATACAAAAATGGACTTCAATTCTATTAAATTTATAAGCTCCACTAAAAAACGTTTCTTGGAGTAAAGATTTCATAAGATTAGTCTCCTCACAATATCATGTTAAAAACATTACTATAGATTAACAAACTCTATTGACCTCCATTGTATGCTAATATCTGTTTGTGATCTCAATTGAATGTCCAGTTGTACTTACTTCTTTTTTAGTTCTACAAATAATGATATATACACTTCAAATAATATGAATTCACTTTGAAAATTGATATGTTATTTAACGTCTAATTTGTAGTGTACATGGCTGGAATGTTATCATCGTGTAGGTCCATTGTGTGGTAGTTGTAGTAGGCTTATAGTAGGCCAAAAACTTAGTATGGTATTTGGTTTTACAGAATGAAAAATGTACTAATTTGTGGTTGCGGATAGCATTCATCTATGCAGTATATGGTCCCCTCCTCATTTATCTGGTATATGTTCTCAGACTCACGTTATATATTAAATGGAATTATATTTTATGATCAGGCTACTAATTGTGTCATCACAGATCTATTATTGTTAAACCTTTATCAGGAGACAAACTCAAAGTTTTGCCTTATTTTTATGCCTATATTGAATCTGAATTTCAGTTTCCCTTCATGTTTTAACAATGGAATCACAAAGTTGTGGAAAGCTGTTCACAGTTTAGTATTTTCACTTGCCTCTGGACAATAGTTGTTTTCATTATTATCCTCAGATATTTTATCTAAACCTTTCTAACATAACTGCTCATTCCTCATTTTATATAGTTTGTACTGTTGTACACCTCTCATCTCAGAACTATTTTTATCAATTATTGATGTGTTTAATTCAGCAATATTCTATTATCATTCAGATAATAGTTCCAAAGTATGGTAATGGAATGGGTCAATAGAATATGGTAATAGATTACATCTCATTGTAATGATCATCACATTGGTAAATGTCATGTAAGTTATTCCCAACAGTAGCTATGAATGATTTTGAAAAATCTGAAATTCAACTTGCATTGTGTATTTGTAAAATGACATCTATCTTTACTTTCAATTTATTGTAATAACAATATCAGTTATTGCAAAGGATAGCAAAATCAACTACAGACAATATTTAAGGAGTTAATTTTTGCGTTATTTAGTGTAGTCAAACTCTTGTTAAAATGTCCTTACTTTCAATTATCCTGGTACTTTTTTTTCTAGGAAATTGTTTTGAAACATTCCATATTAACTCGTCATCAGATTTAGAGAAGTACCTGTGTGACACAACCTGGTCCTCCAAACATCTTGTTTTATCATTAAACAGCTCTGTCAATTTTACTCTCTTGCGTGGTATTTTCTGTCAAGTGACAAGTAACCAGACTAGTAAGATTGATATACACAGTGATTCTTACACAGAATGGGCAACTATAACATGCGTTCATAATGACACCTCAAAGATTCATCCACAGTCTAGAAGAGGTCTGGCTTTCTTTAACACCACAGTGACTCTAGAACGATTGATATTTAAGGATTGTGGTTCTTATCTCTCTGCTATACAAGATTCTACAATCACTCACTACCTCAATAGTTCATCTCTGTATTACACTTCATCTCATGCTGCTGCCTTAGTCTTTGTTCATTGTCAGGTCATTATGAGTCAAGTTAACATCTACTACTCATATGGGTTTGCTATGATTGGTATAAATCTGAATGATTCTAGTATCAGTGAAGTAAATATATCTTATTCAACTCTTAGTACTAACCTATATCGTCATATTGAACACAAAAGAAAGAAAATTGGTTGTGGTGCTCTTCTGCATTTCTTTGACCATCAACTAATGATGTATCCTACATGTGTTACTGTCAACTATGCACATTTTAAAAATAATTTTGATTTACATAAAGGATATCCCTATATGACTGAGTTCTCTAATAATTACTTGAATATTGTTAATGCTGCTGGTCTGACTGTACTTTATACTCAAAAAACAAATTTTGCCAGTGTTACTATTAACAATACACAATTTACATCTAATGTGGGAAGTTATAATTCACCAGGTGGTCTGCTTGTTCTTCATTACAACAGTTCTCTTAATACAAGCACAATTGTTGATAACTCTCTGTTTTCTAATAATACTAATGGTCCTAAGTCAATTTTACATGGAGCAGCTCTTGCTTTATATTGGATTAAAGTAACAGATTTATCCATGACTCAACCCCAATTATTGTTAGTTCAAAATACAAAGTTTTATAATCATACAGGTCATGGCCATAATTATTTACCTACTGGTGTTGTATTTGTTGGTGTAGCTGACCTAGATAAGACTGTTAATATAGATATTCATTTTAAAAACAACAGCTTTCAAAATAACTTAGTACAGCAAACTGGAGCTTGTCTTTTTATGTCTGTCTATGATAATGCTAAGAAGTTTGCAAACATCTCCATTGTTCTTGAAGATATTTATGCAATGAAAAACTCTCAAAAGTTAACTTTTAAACCTGTTTCAACTACAGGAATCTTTTCATTTAGTAACATAGCTAATATATCTATTACTGGAACATCAACCTTCACTAATAACTATGGATCTGTGATTGATGCTCTCAACTCCAATGTTTATCTCTCTAAATATGCCAATGTGACTTTTAGCAACAATGTTGGATCCAAAGGTGCTGCTATTAGATTACTGGGTAATGGATATCTTTATTTTATTGGAGGAGCTGTAGTTAACTTTTCTAATAATCGAGCTCAGGAAATTGGTGGAGCAATATATGCAAGTTCTGGTATAAAAAATAGCTTATTACTAAAAGATCAATGTATCATACAATTAATTAATATTGCAAAAGAAATGAATATTTCTTTTACAGAAAATGTAGCTATCTATGCTGGTAATTCAATATACGCCTATCCACTCTTTTCATGTCGAGTCAAGCAAAAAGTTTCTAATAATACAGAATTATTAGAATTTTACAGAACCCACTTTCATTTCATTGGAAACAAGAAAGTAAATAAACTGCACAATATATCAACTTTAGCTTCAAATCTAACTTTATGTTATCCTAATGGTACGCAAAGATATTCCATTAAACCATTTAACACCTATCCAGGTCAGAATATCAAGATCTACATGGCATCTATTGATGATCTAAACAGAAATGTCTATTCAACAATTTCAGTTACCATTGCTAAAAAAAGCAACAGTTTAAGGTTACACAACAACCAAGAACAAATACTTCATGAAAGTAATAATTGTACCTCATTTGATCTTATAATATATAGCAAAGGCTCTAATACCACTGAAGGAAAATTAGTATTTTCTCTACCTAGTTTACCAGCTGCTTTAGTTGTCAATGTTACAGTACAACATTGTCCTTTAGGTTTTGTTTGGCAAAATGGAACAAACCAATGTGGGTGCTCATCAGCTTTTTATAATGAAGAATTTAATTTGGTTTATGGATTTAAGGCTGATTGTGACATTAATTACCTGTCAATGGTTAGACCAGGTTTATTTGTTAACACCTGGGCTGGTTATATGAATACATCCACAGGTTTTGGTGTTTCACTAGTATGTCCACTTGGCTATTGTAATATTAATGGGTCCTTTTTTTGCAGTTCTTCAACTAACAATATGACAATATCAAAGAGCAAGACTTGTAACAAAGAAACTCTCCAACCACTGTGTCTATATCATCGTGAAGGTCCATTGTGTGGTAGTTGTAGTAGACATAAAGAAGGTCAAAAACTAAGTGTTGTATTTGGTTCAACAGAATGTAGACAATGTAGTAATTGGTGGTTGTTGACAATAGTCCTCTATGCAATAGCTGGTCCCCTACTCATTTACCTGTTATACGTTCTCAGACTTACATTGACAACTGGTACACTCAATGGAATTATATTCTATACTCATATAGCTAATTGTGGTATCACAGATTTATTATTATTAAACCTTCATCAAAAGCCTTACTCAAAATTTTGTCTTATTTTTTTGTCTATATTGAATCTGAATCTTGGTTTTCCTCTATGTTTTTATGATGGGATGACAGAATTATGGAAAGCTGGCCTCAGTTTAATTTTTCCAATTTATTTGCTGACAATAGTTGTTGTCCTTATTATCATCAGTCGCTTTTCTCCCAAGGTTTCTAACAGAATAGCTCATTCCTCAGTTCAAATACTCGTTACTATTGTACACCTCTCATTCTCAAAACTTTTACTAGCAATTATTGATGTGTTTACTTCAGCAAAAATCTATTATGATTCACATAATAGTTCCAAAGTTTGGTATTGGGATGGGTCAATAGAATATGGTAGTGGATCACATCTTATTCTAATGATGATCACATTGGTGATTGTCATTTCTCTTTTGCTACCCTATGTCCTTATTCTCATTTTTGCCAGACCTATGCGCCGCACAAAAGTAAACAAATACATTCGACCTCTACTAGAAGCTATCCATGCTCCATATAAGGAAGGGAAGGAGTACTGGTTTGTAGCTAGACTTGTTTTCTTGGTTGGAATATATGTCATATATACATCACTAAGAGCTAGGAATGTTCTTAAAATATATGTTATAACAACTCCCTTTGTGGTTCTTCTACTGCTTTTACATGTTTACTTCAAACCATATAAGAGCAAAGTTATATACTTCCTTGACTCTTGTCTTATACTTAACATTGTTATGATATACACAACAACTTGGTTTTTCTTTATAGATTTTAAATATCAAGCTATCGTAGTGTTTGTGTCTGCCATGGTCTTTATTGTGTTCTTCACATTCTTGGCAATATTGTTGTATCATATTCTACTGGTAACTGGCAAGATGTCTTCAATAACAGTAATGTTTCATTTGATGCAGCACAAGTATAAGCAGAAAATGCTTTCACACAAACCATTACTGGCAGTTACTAACTCATTTTACAAATCGTGTGAATACAGAGAACCTTTATTAAGTTCTAATAATTAATAGAACCAAATAATTTTCGTGTTTAACATTTGTATTTTAAAGAGTGTATATGTATCATTATAATAGTCAATTTGATATACTAAAGTCGTACTGTAAATATACTGAAGTTTGTTTACTTTAATACTTATTTAATTGACATTAGATTCAGTTAAATAAAATTTATTTTCAAATGTCTACCTTTTGACTTTCATAACATTTCTGTTAATGGCATAGTGGTAGAGGTAGTGATAACCACATCAAATAATTAATGCTATGATTGTGTGACGAGTTGTTATAATTACATATTATTTCTTAACATTTATCAGTTGACTGGGAATACTGCATAGACAATTGAGAACATATAATAATGAATTGTATAGCTTAGATAACAATTTTACTGTAACAAAGAAAACCAAATTTCATGCTGGCTTCCCTAAAATTGACTAACACACATAGATAAGTAAAATGACTTTTATATGTGCCAATACTGGTATAAGAAATAAGCTAATACTCTCTGTGTCTGTCTGTCTCTGTCTCTCTCTCTCTCTCTCTCTCTCTCTCACACACACATGCACACACACACACACACACACACAGAGGATTAGATGCAGTAGCTCCAGGACAAACTAATTTACCACTAGATAAGTTACCATGAGTGTATTTGAGCTTTACTTTCACAATGGATATATGGTGGTTGCAATGATGTGCATGACTTTGATCAGCAAAGATATGATATAGTTTGATATAGTTTGATATATAGTAAATATTAGTAATAATCCTGTAACTAATTAATAATACTGTAATCATTACCTATGAAATGGACAGTTTATAGATAGTCATGAAATGACACAATGTTTTATCAAAAGTCCACTTATTCATCTGTTATGTCATGATCATCCAATTAGGTTATAATTGTGTAAAAGAGGACACTGAAGATATATAGTAACTCAAGACCAACACCTCCAGTCTATTTGAACCAGACTTGGGCTAAGTTACTTTATACACTGAATTTTAAAGCTGAAGCATGTCTTCAAGTGGTGATCACTTGCATATGATAAAAGGGATGTAGCTCTATTGAGTTTACTTACATCTTTAATCAGTGACTTAGTATTAATTATTAGTAGAGATTTGTTAGTGAGCAAGTGTAAAGTAAAGGTAGGAATGTTATTAGGAAATGGTGTGGATTTTTGAGGTTTACCTGTTATTTATACAGTGATTTCACTATTTTTTTCAAAACTATAGCTATAATTAATTGAGATAGATTAATATATATTGAAGCATGACACTTTTGACTGTTTACATTAGACATAAATTAACCTATTACATCGTGTTTTTAGAGGTGTTAATTATTTTATAGACTCTTCCAGAAATTTCTGGTGACTAAATACCTCTGACTCTTTTAGTTGTTATATCTGACTGATTTTTGTAACTTGTTTTTTCTCTCTCTGATTCATCATTACTAAAAATAATTAAAAAATATATAGAATAATTGACAATATAAGGTTTGAATAATAAGTGATCACATAGTGATTCCTATTATTATGAGGGCTTTGATTTGAATTGCTGCTCTAAGTACATTTCTAACAAATAATAATAATATAACCTATATACTATGAAGTTAATATTACTACTATGTCATTATCATAACATAGCATTATCTTCTAATAATGATATGTTTGTCACTAGTAGTACTAACTACTGTATATATATATATGACAACTGTGGAAGACTGAAGTTTATCATTGGCTCAAGCGAACGAGTCCATCACAGTTTAATAGTCCCATGGTAATAGTTATTAATGGAGACATAGTAGAGAATTATTATTATGCAGTAGAGAATATTGGTCATAGGATTCACAAGTTTACATTAAGAGGAGAATTTTTGTGTAATTATGGTAGTAAAGGATCTGATAATGGTCAACTGTTGTATTCTCGGGGTATATGTATTAATCATAAATGTGTATTGAACATAAAATCTCCCTGACCATCAAAGGTCAGTCTATAAATGATACCCCATGGTTATTTATTGCTTCTGTGTTTACTACTTGAGATTACACTACTCTCAAGAACCCAGTACAGAATTACTCATGGTTCCTAGCTTTTTAAAATGACAGTGAAACATTTGTCACTTGTTGTGGTAAACACTGTATATAATTATATATATGACAGCCCAAAAACTACTACTATTGTTTCATATAGAATTGGTCCTCTACAGTTATTGATCCGATTGGAATAGCTATTAGTGAAGATGTAAAGTATGTGGTAGAATTTAGATAAAATAGAATCCATAGGTTAATTTTAGAAGGAGAGTTTGGGGGGGGGGGTAATTTTGGTAATAGTGGGTCTGGAAAGTTTTAAAATCAATGTTTTTAGCAACTACACAATTTCTTACATGTTGTACATTTATAAGACTACAACATTCAATCCAAACTAAAGGTGATGTTCTTAAAACAAACCTCTCTCTCTTACTATAATAGAGCTCCATTAAAGTTTGCTCTCCCAATATAAACCTCTCTTTGGTGCAGTCAAGTCTACATCAATAGAAATCCTTTGTGATATCTACAATCTGTTCTCTTTGGTCATTAATCTCTTGATAACTTATTCTCTTGAAAATACTCCACAGTGGCCGTCCTTTTGGTTAAAATATGCAATATCACACCAAAAAAAACAATTTCCTTGTCTATGCTTGAAAGGCTCACTTACTACACCAATATTCTATTTGACTAGACCAGGCTCAAAATTGGTTTACTGTAATGTGTGCTCACTTGGCTATCCATTTGTTTCTGATTATTTTTTGATTACTCTATTTTTGTCTCCTTTGGACATTTTTCTTTCTTGTTCTTTTATGTTTATTTGAAGGATCCTCTTATTGAAAGGTTGACTGTGATAGTAAAAGTCATAAGCCTTTGCTGTATCTGCAGAATTTTTGTGATCTGTCTAACAATGAAAAGACATTAATAGTACAATGTTAAACTGGTCATAAAAACTACATCTTATGCCCATCGGTATATCCAACTCCATGTAGTCAATTATACGAGGTAAATCATACTCTCCTTCAAGTTATTACAGTATAACATTAATATATCTAATGGTAGTCAGATTGAAATTACTGATATGGAGGGTAGTCAGTGTGATGGATGGGAGGCTGGACAAGTGTAGCAATTCTTAGTGTGAGTGAATTTGGTTCACCTTGTTCAACTGGACTAATACAATATAATAGGATCTTTAACACCAGCATATGTTGGATTAATTATGAAATAATCATCATACTGGCATTGTAGCTATGAGCAAAGAAGAAATCACTTTTGTTGTTGTCCTTGTAACAATGGCAATCAATACATGAACGTCACTATACCATTTTTCAGTAATGATTACTTATGTGAATCTGGACTTAGTGTTAATGAGGCTATTGTCTTTCACCCTAATGATACTTTCCCCCCTAGGATGTTCAAGAATGCCTAGTATTTAGTTAGTCTACCTGTTGTGTATCACCTAGGTTGTAACAGTTAGTTAAGGTGCTAGATGAGACATTCAGTGATGATATTGAATTGGTTACATGTGATTATAATTACTGTCAGTTTTATGTTCATGGTACTCCTCTTGACCTTGTTGAACTTCACATCAAGTAACATACACATTACCTTAATATGCACTCTATAAAACTATAATTTGTAAATTTTGAAGCAATAATATGCTTTATTTAACTCTGAGTGTATGAACTGTATCTTTCTGTTGTTTTAAAGCTCAATTAGTTATAATTTTGGGACTGTTTGGATATGTAGTTTACAATAATATAACTTTGCATCATAGTTGGATGGGATTTTCAAAGTGATAAATGAATGTAGCCTGCATGAGTAACTGCCGATGCACATTGTAAATCAGTATCCACGTTTTCTGTACATGATACTATAGGCAAATTATTTTAAAATAATATTAACACAACATTATTATTTTACAACTAGTATGATGTCATTATCATAACTGTTACGTGTCTTATCTTTGACCTTATTTACGACCTGTGTATTAAATTCAATTCGTATCTCAGTAATGACTTCTGCTGCCAGTAGTACTTCTAGTGGACCTCTGGGATATGTAAGTAGTATATTATTGATGGGATTTAATATGACTGTCTACACACATAGGCTAATTTGAGTTCTACTTATTGTCTAAAGTGTAGTCAACCTTATCTTGACCCTCGTATGCTGTCTTGT
Source organism: Xestospongia muta (assembly GCA_963693285.1). Lineage (NCBI taxonomy): Eukaryota > Metazoa > Porifera > Demospongiae > Haplosclerida > Petrosiidae > Xestospongia > Xestospongia muta. Next base: position 5,960,173 of record OY848919.1, on the reverse strand, counting down.
TGTCACTCCTTCTGTACTCAATGTGTCCATTCTCTCATTACTGAAGGTACTAAGACTAACTCACTCACTTGTCCCTTCTGTCATCAGACAACACCAGTACCACGTAGTGGAGTTACTTCTCTTCCACGTAGCCTTTATTTTGTCAATAGACAATCTGACATTCTTAGCAAAATCACCTCTAACCTTCCTTCTCTGTGTGACTCATGTAGTGAGGATATTTCAGTAGCGTATTGTATTGAGTGTAGAGATCTCCTTTGTCAGCAATGTTGGGATGCTCATCAGAGGGTTCGGTCTTCTCGCACACACTCTTCTTTCACTCTACAAGAAGCTTGTACTATGTCCCGAGACAATCTTACTAAACTAATTCCATCTTTTTCCCATACCTGTCAAGATCACACTGATCAGCAACTAAAGTATTATTGTCAACAATGTATTATTCCAGTGTGCATTGAATGTACTGTCATTAACCACAAGGGCCATCCTATTACTGACGTAAGTAAACAAGTAGACAGCAGTAAGGCAACAATTTATAAGAACATACAAGTTTTCCTAGAAGCACAAACACAACTTCAGAAATTCCTGATATCAGGAGAGGAGATAATAGAGAAGATAAAAACTCGTAAAATTGAGATAGATACAACCATATGTCAAACATTTGCCACTTTTCAACAACTTTTACATAAACGTAAGGAGGCTCTGTTAGCTCAGAATAATGATGTAGCTAATGCTAAAGAGGCTCATCTCTGTTTTCAGCTAGAAGGGATCCGACATCTCTTGGAGACAATGACTTATTATCAAAGTTTTGTAACTAGTGCTGTAGGAGAGTACAATGATGTTGAATTACTATCAGTTGCTCATACACTACAGACCAGAGCAAAGAAATTACAGCAAGAGTTTACTCAGACCTCTCTTAAAGTATGTGAATCTCCAACTATATCAGTAGATATAAATACAGATGAACTAGCTACAAAGATAGAAAATGTGGATATTACATTTAACGAGATATCACCAAATGATACCACTGCAGAAGTACCTGCTTATGTTCACACAAGTGAAGAATTAAAAATTACTGTAATTTCAAAGGGTGAAAAAGGGAAGAAGTTATCTAAAGGAGGTGCAATAGTGAGTGGTAAGCTTGTTCCAGCTAAAGAGAAAGGAACACTAATTGAAGCTAATGCCACAGATTGTGGTGATGGTACTTACCTTGTGTCTTTGACACCTCAGCAGTTAGGTCAACACGAGCTTTCTCTTACTATCGAAGGTCGGTCTATTCAAAGAAGTCCATTCGATTTACTTATTTTTCGAAATTACACTACCCTTAAGAACCCAATACAGGCTATTACTGGAATAAGTTACCCATGTTTCATGGCATTATCAAATAATGGCGACATGTTTGTCACTAGTAGTCATGACCACTGTGTATATGTGTATGACAGCAGTGGAAGACTGAAGACTACCATTGGCTCATTTGGAACTGGTCCTCTACAGTTTGATTGTCCTTTGGGAATAGCTATTAATGGTGATGTAATGTATGTGGCAGAGAAAGCAGGGAGTAGAATTCACAAATTAACTTTAGGAGGAGAGTTTTTGGGGATGTTTGGAATTAAAGGGTCTAGCAAAGGGGAATTTCGAAATCCCTGGGATATCTGTGTTGGTCCTGATGGTAGGATATATGTTGCAGAATTGCATAATAATCGTATCCAGGTTTTTCATAGTGATGATTCTTGCTCTCATATTATTAATTGTCATGTATCAACAAATGTTCAATATCCTACAGGCCTTTCATTTGATTGCTCTGGTTTCCTTCATGTGACTGATGCAATGTTAAAGACAGTTTGTGTCTTTACTGCAGAAGGTGAATATATTCGTCAGTATGACCAATCTTTTCTTAATGATCCACATGGTATAGCTATTGATTCAGCTGGTTATTCACTTGTAGTAAACAAAAGTAGAAATTCTCTTTTGATATTCGATCCACATGGCAATTATATCCACTCAATAGGAGGGTTTAACAATCCAATGGGAGTAGCAGTAGCATCCAATGGATCAGTGTGGGTAACTGATCGTGGCAACAATAGACTCGTTAAATTCTGATTATATATGTGTGTGTGTGTATATTATATATATATATATATTAATATTTTTATAATTATATATACTCAATATCTATATTATATGTTTTTCTTAATGCTGAATTGTTTTTCCTTTTTATAAACTAGTTGTACAAGAATCAATATTTTTTTGATAAAATTATAGTATTTGATACAACACAAAGTTATAAAAATATTATGTACGTTACAATAGTTTTGAAGCTCGATCAGCCACACTCGTTGTTATTGCTTTCTGAATGATAAATTTTTAAGCTTGATTAAGTTTCCCATTGATAATAATATATGATATTTAGCTAACCAGCTCGGAAGAAATATGGCATTTTCTCTTTCTAATTTAATAGCCTCATCTTAACACCTCTAAAAACATGTTATCTTAAGAAACACTTATTAAATCAGTCCTCATGGTAGAGAGTTGTTTTCTTTCATGTCACTACAGCCAATTGACTACATTGGAACAATTAACAAATTTGTAAGGCTTTAATTCATGAAATTGAATGTAATTTAGATGTATGCCAATTAATGTTGTCAACTGTTGTCTTGCTAGTACATTTTCTGTGACCATGTTTCCTAATTTCTTGTTGAATGTGGTAAAACACATTGTTCTCTTCATGGAATCTGTTGATAATTTCCTATTTTACCTTGTAATGAGCTAATAAGGTGTGCATGAAGGCTTTAATAACAGTGTAGTATAGTCTGTTTCAAAGTAGCTTCTGAATAGTTTCACTCAATTGTTGCTTTGTTATAGTATACCATACCAACAAATTAAATGATAAATAATTCTGATAAATGTAGAGTCCTTAGTAATCCATTGATATATGCTACAAAATTGATTATAAAAATAGCATATTAGTTTTCTGTCATCATCAGTGGCTATATAATAAATACACAGTAAAAAAACAAGCCTATTTATACTCTTCATTGGCGTCTTTTTGGTGTTGGTGGAAAATATCTCAGACTCTGGCTGAACCTCCTGTAGGTAACTAACAATAATGTTGTTTACCATCCTTGTTACCAGTTGTGGTGTCATACTACTTAACTAATATGATTAAAAGGGATTTGGAAAGATCACCATTACAATAATGAAAAACAAATGACAGATCTGACCTCAGTTTGACCATCTATCTGTTTGTCAATATGTTAGTCTGTTATCATGTTTTTACTCAATCTGTTAGTTTATTATCTAGTCAGTCCATTTTGTTTATTTATTTATGTAATATCTATCTTTTAATTTATCTGTTGTAATCTCTTTACAAATTTGTTCATTTGTCTTTCTGTTAATTTGTATGTTAGTCTATTTATTTATCTTTTTTCTATACTTTCAATCTGTTTTTTCAATCATCCATCCATCTATCATTTTATCTATCTGTCTATCTTTAGAGCTCCCACCTTAGCAGTAAGAGGAGAACCTGATATATTAATCTCTTGTTGTTCATGATGTTGATGTGCTCCATGTTATCCAGTTAGAAACGCCTTCAATGTTATTGTTAATCTAGCTAGTTGTTAAAATTGAAAGTGGGAGCTTAAATAAACCTCTAAGACATTTTAACAGTTATTTGAAATCCTCTTAGCATAACAGATAGTCACCATTTTTGTCTTTGTCCATCCTATATACATATATATATCTATATACACACATATATATATATATATATATATATCTATATACATATATATATATATATTATATATATATATATATATATATATATATATATATATATATATATATATATATATATAAAGTGCTACCATGATAAGTGGATGAGTTGTTGTTTAGCAGATTTCATTAATTTTCATTTGTATAACTGACATTCCTTTTGGTACTCTATATCTGTTGATTCAACTATTAAACTACTGGATAAACAGAGATGAACTATAAAAACGCGTGTGTTCATTCTAAAGGAGCCCTTGTGGTACTAGCAACATGTATGTTGCTGACAACTTCTACCATAATATCAGGAGGTCTTTCCAGATATTTCATTGATAACTATTCATACATAATGTTTGCTGTAGTTGGACTTCACTACCTTTTTTATCCTCTTCTTGGTTTGTTAGGTGAGAAATGGATGAGATATAAAGTCATACTTGTTGGAATAATATTAATGTTTGTTGGATTCTTCATCGGTATGGGTACATTAATGACTTTATACATTTTACATTTAAATGGCATTGCTGTAGTTGGCATAGGTTTAGTTGCGGCTTTTCCATACTTTTTTGGATATGGTATATTTGGAGCTAATGTGATCCAATTTGGTACTGATCAACTTCAGTTTGCGTCATCTCAAGAGTTAAGTAATTATGTTTATTGGGCTTTATACATAAATTATTCTTTACTAGCCTTTATCTTGTTAATGGCATCAATTATAACAGCTACTGTTTATAAAAACACTGTTTTTTTTACTTTCACTTATATTTTTGGTTCTGGTGTGCTTATTATCATCATTGCAGTCTTGTCTTTTTGTTGTTGTAAACATCACTTAGTTATTGAGCCAGCTCAACACAACAAACCTATCAAACTAATCTGGAGAGTAATGAAATATGCATTAACTCACAAACAACCAGTGAGACGCAGTGCGTTTACATATGGAGAGCTTCCACCTTCCAGACTTGATCTAGGTAAAGAAAGATATGGAGGTCCATTTACTACTGTACAAGTAGAGGATGTCAAAAGCTTCTTATACATACTTAGTATTCTTTTAGGAAGCTTTGCATATGGATTTCTTGACGTTGAGTCCAAAATCTCCGATCAATACTTAATTTTTATGCAAACAGATGGGCCACATAGTTTCATAGAAAATTTGCTATTGACATATCCTCTGACAGTTCCATATCTTTTTGTATTATTTGCAGTTCCTTTCTATCAATTTATAATAGTTCCTTTCTTCTCTCGCTGCATTCCTAGTATGTTGAAACGTATGTGGATTGGACTAATGGCAGTGTTAGTAGTGTCAATAATGACAAGTCTTATTAGCTATTTCATGACTAGAGATATCAGAAATGCTTTAATCATTGATGATATGTGTTTGACCTTCAATAAAAGCATAACATTTGAAAATGAACTACAATCAAATATACTCACATTACCTTTCTATATCATGGCTCTTCCTCAGTTTTTGTCTGGTTTTAGCATTTTCTTTTTTCAATTCACAAGTATTGAGTTTATTCTAGCTCAAGGTCCTCGTGCTATGCAAGGTTTGTTAATTGGAATATGGTTTATTCAAATTTGCATCAACTGTTTAACATTAACCTTATCTAGCTCTTGGTTAGGTTGTCATTGGGAGTATTATGCTGTTAAATCAAGTGTTATTTTAATGTTAGTCATTTATTTCACTATTGCTGCATATAAATACAAGTATAGACAACGTAATGAACTATCTGATGTTAATGAGAGAGTTATCATTGCAGAATATACTGAAAGACAACTACTTCAGAAATATGGAACAAATGATGTAATTCCTTAGAGGATGAACAATGACATGTCCATAACTTATTTGCACAATTATGACAACTAAATTATAATGATACATTAACAACATCATTATGTATAATAGTATACACAATTGATTCCAATTTTTAATAACTTATGGAGTTTAAGTTACTTTGTTTGTCTAATAAAATTGAATGTTACACAGCAAGTTCTAATTCCAAGAGTTAATTTTCATTTGTGTTATCTTTGTAGATATCTTATTACTGAGAATAAAACATGACAGAAGTTAAACAAAAGTGTGGATGGTATTAACAATAGCAAACATTTAGTCTTGTACTTGTTACCTCACAGTAGACAGTACTTCTATTACTTTGCAGCATATGTTGTGCTCAGTATCTAGATAAAATGCTGTCAAATCATTTATTATGAAAGGTACTTAATTGTTACCCAGTCTAGTTTCTGTGGTATCATATGTGACAAGTTGTCTCATCTCATACATAAATTATGTGATGAGTAATTATCAAATCAAAGTCTTTTTGATTTTGGTCTCCATCCAATAAAGAATATATTAGTTAGTGCTAGTAATATTAAAAGAGATCACATACAACGTCTTAAACAAGAACTAGCTGAACAAGGATATACTCTAGATAAGACTACACTATCTGAACACCTTTATGAACAAGAGTTAACATTATGTTCATGTTTGTCTGCATATTTGTGTGTTGATTCAAGTCTGTTAACTTTCTGTGGCTTTTTGAATAATAATTCATGTTATTACTTGATATCTGATAAACAAGTGGTGTACTAACTAACTAGTTTCATATTTTGCATCATATAGACTAGTAGTATGTTTAGAATATGCTGACAAATTAGATAACATAATGGATTTTACAAAATTAAAAGCACTTCATTATCTATTTTATCTATACCAAAAAAAGTGGAAAAATAGTCTTACAAGCAACACCAACACCAAATAATAACAAATGACCCTATAATTAATTAATTAATTGATAATAACTTATAATTATTAACAATAATATTATCTTCTGTTGATAAATATGTGATCAATTCTCAGTATATGATCTAATACTTCATTAAACAAATACTAATGGTACTATGGCAACTTCTTCCTAATAGAATTTAACTCCAAGGATAGATAATCCTATAATAAATGAGTATAACTGACCCTAATAAATGTGGACATGGCATAACCTTGGTGATCCAGTTGCAGAATAGGACAGATTTCTTGAGTGTCTTGACAATCAATGTTTGGGAGATGTTTTAAGTCCACTAGATGACATGATAATCACATGATCAATACTATGACAATCGCATTGTTTCACATGACAAATAATCCATCATATGATCATCACATAATCAGAACGAACAAATCATATTTCAATCAGATCTATTAATTATATCACAAAACAGGGTTATCTTGTGACTAAAATATCTGGGCCACATGACAAGGACATGATCAAGAAGACAATTAACATGGCTTACCTATCCTGGAAAAGTCAGCATCGTAGATACCATTACCCAGTGAATCGTCATGAGGGCTGTATATCCACAATGAAGCTAGCCTAGACAATTCAAAAATGAATGAGGTTACCCATACTAAATTGAGACAGCTAACCTGTGACATGGAATAAAATTATACCGTATCATTAGTTAGAAGATCAGTATACTCTCACAAAATTACAGACTACTCTCAACAAGGCATAATTAATTGTACCATAGATTTTTATTTAGTAGTAGTAGATAGTTAGAATCAATGACATACTGTACATATAATATATGTACAGGATGTCATTGATTCTAACTACCTACCTATTTTGTGTAGCATTGATGGACTGTTGTAGATCAAAGTATGTCTTATATTTTAACTATTACTATATTATGATGTCTCCCCCTCCCACATGCACACAGACAGATACATGACAAAATTTTTGCAGCAGATTATGTTTGGAATCTGGTTTCTTAGAGAATAAATACACTATTGCCTAATGAAGAGGTCAGTTAGTAACTCTATACAAATAAATGAAATATAAAGAGATATACACATGTACTTTATTATCTTGTAGAGGTTTCTGAATTATTTGAAGATGATGTAGAAAGGTTCACAGAGAGAAGCATTAATGTCAGATTCATTTGGAGGACTTTATAAATAGTGTACACATCAATCTATGAGAAATCTTTATTACCATGATCCTCATGTCAACAGCAGTACTCCAGTATTACTATTTTCAATAACAGGATATGATGCTAGTGGTTGTGTTGATGATCTCTCAGTTCAACAAAGCAAATAATGTACATCTATCGTTATAAGATCAGCTGATGGATTTAGTTTAGCTAAAAAAACTATTTCATAGCATCAAAGACAAGACAGTAAGTTACACACGGTATATGTTATACAAGACTGTAGTTTTTTCTACTGTATTGTTTTGATTATTTAATAGTTTGCTGATGAACGTTCATCTTGCTCCACAATGGTTAGCCTCTCTTATACAATCTTCATTCCATCATACCTCATACTAATTTTAGACTGTTCTTTTCTGTGGAAATTAACATTGAAGTAAGTTGTGTGATTAACATGTGGCAGTCAACTATATGTGGTAGTATGATCATACAAAAGTCATATGACTTACATACATTATGATATGATCTTTGTGTCTTGTCACTTCACTACGTATTTATGGTATGGCAGTCATCTGACTTATCATTGCAATCATATGATAATTGTTCTGCCTAGACACTTCGTCATATGACAGTCATATGATCTACTCATTTTTATATTAATAGGTACCCATTAATCTGTTGAGGGCCTCCCAAATCTTTAACTTTGAGCCTCCACCTCATATTAAAGCTAACCTCATTAGAATATTTGCTACAGTCCCAGCAGGACTTCTTATTGGCATGCTAAATGGTTTCATTTTAGAAGATATTTTATTTTAATCCACTTGACTAGGTGTAAAAAGTAAGCTAGTACTTTCTCCGTCAGTCTCTGTTACTATCTATCTCACTCGCACATACTCCCCCCTCTCATATTCCTTATCATTTATTATTAGAATGGATTCAAAGAATGTGATTTACATATTGCCTCTGATACTTTGGATACGTAGTTAGATGCAGTAGCTCAAGGGCATACTAATTTACCACCAGATAAAGTACCATGGAGTTTATTTAGAACTTTGCTCTCACAATGGATATATAGTGGATGCATTAATATGACTTTGGTAAGATATGATATAGAGTAAATATTAGTTCTAATTCTGTAACTAATTAATAAGATAGCAAACATTACCTGTAAAATGATAGTTTTTGGATAGTCATTATGTGACACAATTTTTTTCTCGAATGTCCACTTACGCATCTGTTATGCCATGCCCCTGTAGTTAGGTTATAATTATTTAAAAGAGGACACTGAACATTCATACAATACCTCAAGAAATATAGTTTAAATAGATATTTTGTATTCTCTGTAGGTATTATACCTAGGAATTGGAAACATAATACAACACCTATTGGTCTTACTGCATTACAATGAGTAACGAATGAAATAATTGCAAAATATATTAAATGAAGTATCAAGACATAGATCATATAAACTCAAAGTAAAGCATTGAATTAGTGAACAAATCAATAGACTCTGGTATTATATATTAGACTGTTCATTTATGGTTGGGAGGTCTGCTTACACTGGAGACCTATATCACAGCTACCAGATAATTTATTGCACAGTGTTAACTCATAGTTGCATGAAGAACTATACCCTGATGTTTATTACATTATTATGTCTGTCTTGTAATATTGTCTTGTTCCTTGTTATCTTGAGTCCTATTCTGAGCTTGTGTTAGTAGTTAGTTATCATCATATGCTAATATCTTGCATTGTGTTGGTGTTATCACATGACAACATATTTGATAATAACATATACAGCTTATCCACTAGTGTTACTATATATAGACTACTTTATAACTATATTACTATTTATAGTACTGGTTATTATTACCATATTGGGTAAACTAGACAACAGTAATTTTAGAGTTACTAGTCTCAGACTACAAGGAGCTAAATTTATTAATATTAAAGTCTCAGTTACTACTACCATCTTAACAGAGCTACCATTAACAAGGTTATAATTGATATGAGTTAATCTTACCGAGATATCAAAGACATCTGTAGTAAAGGTTAGTATATTTTTAAAAGATGTTATCATTATGACAGCATATTGTAGGTCACTCTTCCAGTCTATTTTAACAAGATTTGAGCTAAGTTGCTTTTTACATTGGATTTTAAAGCTAAGGTGTGTCTTCATGTGGTGACTACTTGGATATGATGAAATTAATGTAGCTCAATTGCATACAAACCCCTTTAATGAGTGACTTGTTATTAATTATCATTAGAAGTTTGTTATAAACAAGTATAAAGTTAGGAATGTTATTAGAAAGGTATGTAGATTTTTGAGGTATACCTGTTATTTATACAGTGATATAATTAGTTGTTTTAAAAAATATGGCTATAATTGCCATGAATAAGAATTTAAGAATTTGTTTGGTTTAATTAATTGAGATTAAATAATATATAAATCAATTGACTTGAATATTATGTGAACTGAATTTACAATACAAAATTAAAATGTCAACAAAGTTCAGCTTTGGATACTAAGGAAAACGGAGCTCCGTCTCTTTTGCCGCCAATAATTTACCGCGAGAAGCAAAATAGAGAAACTACTGAGAGGCCAAGAAGCTGAACAAGTTGTTGGAATCCATTATAATTATGCTGGCTCACAAGTGAGCCACTCAAAAGTAAGTTAGCGTATCTCAGTATTGTTCTTGATGTTTTAAAAGATAATAATGAAGGAAAGGTAATATATATATTATTGAATGTTGAAGTTTTAATATTTCAAATAGTTGACTTTAGACACATCAGAACAGAGAATAGAAGCAGTATTGAAGCCAACTTGGAATGCAATTAATGTAAGTAAGGTATTTGATCATGTAATATATATATATATATATCAGCACTTATATACTTGTCGGAGAATCAGTGTCTCTGTCATATTAGTTGTTACGAATCACTTATGACAACTATGTATCAATATTTGAATGTCCTTGCTTAGAACTGCAATATCTAACCTTTTATATCTTTTTGGTCTTTATCTACTTATATATATATATATGATTAACTGATTCTACTTTGCAGCATTTCAGGCTGTTATCTAGACTTAAGGAAATCTGATTGTCTGTTCATCAATCAAGATGTTATATACACTCGCAACAATTTAGAAACACTGAAGCACTTGTTTGAAAGATTGTACCATTCTTCAAGTATATGTAAGTAGTGTATTATGTACATCTATTATGACTTGACAAACTGTTTTTAATAACTGGTTTGTCATGATGTAGACTTGACAAACTAGTTTTTATGACTTGTTTGTCAATCTACATACAGTATCAATTTTGTCCTATAATAAGTAAAAATGACAAATCTAATGAACAAATTGCTGTCTTGACAAGACTAGTCCATTTGTTAACCTCCTGTGGTGAGTGCTTATTCCACTACATGTACAATATTTTAATTGCGCAAAAAAATAGCTGAAAAACATACAATAGCCACATTATACATAAAGAGGACATATTTAATTTTCTATCAGCAAACACAGTCCCTCAGAAATAGTGATGTTGGTCATGATATTAACCTATCCTATTTAACTAGTTAAAACTACTACACTTCCTGATCCAATATACTATATAGTTTCATTTTGGTAGAAATATCAGATTGACAAATTTTGGAAACAATGTTAAAACCTATCAGATATTGAACTTGTGTGTTGTAACAAACCGAGTAAAGTTAGTCAAAAGACCTTCATAAAAAAGCACAACACAAAATATATATCTATCCACTTTATAAGACAGCCTTAAATAGATAAGCAACAACAAAAGATTACACCAAGACAAGTAAGAATGGTAAGGACAAATAAAACAAAAAGTAATTCAAACACACAAAGAAAACTATTTTCAACGAGCCGGTTATTAGCACCAATTAATACCTTTAGGTCATTATTCTAATTAAGAAAATCTAGACACAGTAAATATCATAAACATATTATAAAATAACATGGACTTTCACACTCCTTCCTCCTTAAGAAATACCATCTTCTATTGGTGTTTCCTGATCTAAATATCTTGATAATGCATCCGCAATACCATTCTTGAGTCCTGGATAATGGATGACCTTGTAACAATATTATTGGAAGGTAAGACTCCATCTTGTAAGTCTAGAATTTGTGTTTTTAAGATGATTCAACCACTTCAGTGCACAATGATCAGTCTGAATTGTAAACATCTTTCCAATTAAGTAGACCTTGAATGGTTCAATTCCCAAGTTGATTGCCAGACACTCCTTTTCAATTGTTGAGTAATTCTCTTCCCTTGGTAGTAGTTTATGACTGAAGTAGGCTGCTGGATGATCTAATCCTTGCTCATCATTCTGACTAGAATTGCACTGACTCAGCATTCATAGGTATCTGTTTGCAGAATAAAATCCTTCTCAAAATTAGGGCTTTGTAAAACAGGTGCGCTACAAAGGACATCCTTCAACTTACAGAATGCTTGTTCACATTTTGAGTCCCAATTTACTATGTTTGGAGCTTGCTTTCTTGTTAAGTCAGTGAGAGGAGTGGCAATTATAAATACTGGGGAATAAATTTTTGATAGTATCCTGATATTCCAAGGAAACTTCTTACATCCTTCTTTGTTTTTGAAGGGGTTATTTGTATATTGCTTCCAATTTACTGGGATCCATACCAACTTCTCCATTGCCAATGACATGACCTAAATACACACAGGAAGAAGCAGCAAACACACATTTATTTGGTTTGCATGTTAGCTTAGCATTCCTTAGACATTCCAGTACCAATTTAATGTGTTTGAGGTGATCATTCCAATTTTTGCTATAGATTACAACATAGTCAAAGTATGCAGCAGCACAGTCATTTAGAACTTGAAGTAGATTGTCCATGGAAAGTAGCAGGAGCTCCACAGAGGCCAATAGGCATGACTCAGAATTGATACAATCCATATGGAGTAACGAATGCTGTTTTATGTCTGTCTGCTTCAATGACTGGAACTTGCTAATATCCTCTTGATAAGACTAATGTGGAGATGTATTTTGCCTGGCCCATTTGATCAATCAGATCATCTATTCGTGGCATAGAGTAAGCATCAGCTCGGATAAAGCTGTTAAGTTTATGATAATCTACACAAACACACAAACTTCCATCTTTCTTTGCCACTAGAACCACTGGTAATGCCCACTCAATTTTGCTGGCTCAATAATTCTGCTAGATAACATTAGGTCTAATTCCTTTTTAACTGTTTCCTTATGAGCATGAGGAATTCTATATGGAGCTTGATGAATTGGTGTTGAGTTGTCTGTATCGATATGATCAATTGAGATATCTGATTGTCCTCGTACATCATCTAGAACTTCTAAAAATTATCAAGCAGTCCATCCAACTCCTGTCTTTTTACAGTAGTGAGATTTTCACCTATCTTTTGAGGGATAGAATCCGATGTAACAGCATCTGTCCTCACCCTAACATCCTCTGCATTGTTTTCAAAACTCTTCACTATATATAACAGTTATAAGTCGTAGGTGTGTCCATTTCCGGAATATGTTAATATGAAATATTATTTTCCGTTTCTTCTTATGACACATATCCACTTCGTAATTCACGTCACAAGTTTTCTTAGAATTGGGTATGGATCTTGTCACTTTGCCAGCAATTTATTGTTCTTTGATGGTAACAGCACTAAGACTTGCTCCCCAACTTCTAATTTCCTCATGCTATCGTCTTTGTCATACCAATTCCTCTGTCTATGTTGACTACCCACACACAGCATTGTTGTGAACAGTATCTACCATTTTTCTTAACTGCTCCTGAATTGTCATGATGTAAGATACAACACCTTTGTCACATCTTTAGCTCTCCTCCCAAGTTTCCTTTAGATTGTCCAACAGACCTTTAACTTGTCAACCATACATAATTCAAATTTGAGAAACCAGTTGTTGCCTGGGGAACTTCCCGATATCCAAATAACAGGTAGTGTAATAGACAATCTCATGCTTTTCCTTCTGAGGTGGCAAATTTTGGCAGCATTATTTTAAGAGTCTGATTGAAACATTCCACAAGTCCATCCATTTGTGGGTGGTATGGGCTTGTGGTAATTCCTTTTATCTTCAACAAGCTATACAGTTTCTTTAACAATTGTGATGTTAAATGACCCCATGGCCAATAAGCCAACTATTGTTTTAAGACTATAACTAACAATTTCTGCTTTTTATGCAATATGTGTTCAATTTTTGTTACACTGTCAATACCTACCTTCTATTTAATAATAACCATGCACTGTGTGTTTTAAATCCATATATTATAGTAAGTTTTGTGAAAATAATATTAGAACAATAAGTAAAGAATTTAGTCATAGTGCTCATTTGCTACACATTTTGGAAGGAAATCATCTTGTCAGTAACAATATCAAAATCTTCCACATATTTAATGAAGTGACTTCCATCTTTCCTTTCATATAATAAGATTTGTCAAATGTAAATTGTTTCTTCCATCATTTTTGATAGTTAATAGAGGGCTTTGTAATTTTAAAGTGCATTGCCAGCTGTCAGACAAACAGACACACAAGCGAAGTACTGCAACATTTGCCCATGCAGTGAGCTTATATATAAACAGATAATACATATTTTCACAGATAAGAGAATGCTGTGCCTAAGGCTTAAGTCACTTAGGAAGTGTATTTTACGATTAAGCATGCTAATATGATGTCATACATAAATTTATAAAACTACTACTTCAAAATCAAAGTACAACACAAACATATTTAAAAGTTAATGCTACAAAATATTGTTCATGAGTCCAGAGTGATAGACTTGCTCTATGACTGACAATGTTTCTCTTCTAGTTCCAGTATTTTCTTTTCATCGATATCTTCGGTGAATGTTGTCTCAGCTGACATAACATCTTCTAACTTTGATTCTGTCTTAATGTTGTCTAAAGCTGTCTCAGTAACGGTCTCTCTTTCCAGCTTATTAGAAGCCATAGTTGTGCGTGAAGCATTGGTTGCTCTAAAGACAGGTTTATTGTGTTTAGTGGCAAATACATATGATGTAAGTTCATCAAATTCTTTGCCTGAAACATTAAAGAACCATCGTTTCCAAATATTCCTTACTTCCCTGGAACGAAGGCAATGCATTATAAAGATGAACAGACCATGAAAGGCAGTAATGATCACAAACAATGCAGCAAAGAGATCTCGTATTGTCTTATTGGTATGGATATCTTGAGTGGCTAACAGTCCAATACCCCATCCCAGACCAAACATTACAGACAATGTTATAACTATAATGAGTTGCTCACGAACAAATTTTACATTAACATTGTTCTTTGACTTGATGTCTGACGGAAATTTTTTTCGTAGAAGAGAGACAATAATGATGATGAATACCACCCAATTAAATATATATATGATCAGAAATGGAACTACCATACCAATATAATATGGTTCATTAAAGGCACGACAACTATAAATAAAATGCAAACATTTTATATACAAATCTAATTAATATACTTACAAATGATCACTCAAGTAGTTTTTATAATTGGGAGCAAAACAGAACAAGACAATGAACAATGGTATAACTACAAGTAAGAAATGAGTATAGTACATTTTGTCTATGATATTATATACTCACTCCATGATGATATGGTTGCTTTTAAAACAAAATGATGAATTTTTTTCCCAAGAACAATCACTAAATTCATGTACAAGTTGATAGCTTCAGCAGCCATGACCATGAATGTAACAAGAAAAAAATATTGTAAGACAGCTGCTGTAAAAATACAAAGACCAGGGACAGTTTGACTGTGTACAGCAAAGATGAAGGCAATGTAGAGACCAGATAAAGCTAAACACAAATTAAGAAGAAGCTGTCCATGATCAGAAGTGCGTAGCTTTCTATCAGGACAACATAATGAAATGAGTATAAATTAATCATATACTTGTTAGCAAGATAAGAGATGATAGTAATAGTTAGACAAAAAAGAGAGACAATGATACCAATGTAAGTCACAGAATCCAATAACAATGTCAGTCCAGTTTTCTCTGCTGGTTCATCAATAACAGGAGACACATCCTACAATATATCATAATTATAATTAATAAATTAATTTTTTCCACTTACAAGTAATATAGCAAAGTTAGTTAGATGATCACATTCACATACAACTTCTGTTTTATTATTAGTAGTGTTATGACATCCTTCCTTAGACCAGTCTCCATATCCATCTAATTGAACCAATTATATTTAAACTTCAACTACCTCAACTTACTGTCTAAATATTGATTCCAGAATGAACATTGTGGAAATGATCCATTTAATGTCTATATGAAGTAAGACATCAAAGACATACTATAATGATAGTTAAACTTACTGGATTGACCAGGAATCTTAGATTTACTGGAGTACCCAATTTACTTATCATATCTACTCCTACAACTGTAGTTGAGATAATGACACTACCAACCTCTAAATTATAATTATTTCTTCTTAAGAATAATGAGTCAGTAGTAAAGACTGAATGAGTGATTCTAGTATTATTTTTAGCAATATTTGGAAGTTCACTCAATAAAGTGTTTGGTAAATTGATAGCTGCAGTTGGCTGTTTAAGAGGTGATCCAAATACTAAATCATTAGAATTAAGAGTTTGACTGTCATCTGAAAATCCTCTATAATTTACACTGAATGTTTGACCAGATTGTGTGAATTCCTCAGTATCCACTTGTTGTATAGATACAGCAAATGATTTCTGTGCTATTACAATGGGTTCAGAAGTATTAGCGATTGGTATGTTCTCTACAACTGATTCAATAGCTTCAAGCATTCTATGTAAAGAATCAATATCAATCTAAGAAAGAATATAAAACTGTCTGACTTAGCTGATGTGTTAGATGTTTCTTGGCTAGTCTGTAAAGTGTCTTGATTAACATCAATGATATTACCAACCACTTCTAAAAATGTTGAAGACAACTAAAAATAAGATAATAGATACTTAAATCAGAACAGAAGACTTCTTACACTAATATTTCCTGACACATCTTCTGTAGCTGTTATTAGAACACTAACACTTGCAATTACTTCAGTAGATCCTAATCTATTGCTATCACTAGTCAGATTTTCTAGCCGTTCTACCTTTATTGCAACTGGTGCCTAAAAATTAAAGTACTTACAATCAAAATTTTTCAAGTACATTCACAAACATTTATTAGGTCACAAATCTCACGAGTTAAGTCACTAAAATTACAAGCTGCTATGTTTGCTTCAGCCCACATAGCTCCATTGGTAAAGTCTCCTCCACAATATCTAGTAGCTTCAAGTATTCCTCCACCTTCTGAACTTTTATTTCCACAAGGACAGGTCCTGATGACTTGCACTCCAATGTTAGTTTCAGGCCAGAATATAGTAATATTAAGATCTTGTCTACCAGAATGTGATGGTATAATAGTATTGGTAGCAGGACAACCATCTTTATGATAAATGAATAATTATGTAAATTATATAAATAAATTCAATATATTGACATACCAAATCTATCCACTTCAACTAATGAGATGTTGATATTAATTTGTTCACTTAGTCCAGCCAATTGTTGTTGTACCTTAAGTCTGAGTTGTTCAGTAGCTCTATCTTTTGTTACCAAAGTGATAACAATAGGAATAATATTAAGTTGTTCAGTGTAACTACATAAATTGAATGATAGTTACTGAATATTATTATTTTTAACCATGTATTCACTTTATGTTATTTGCAAGTTCTATAAAGAAAAATGTACTTGAAGTATTAGATAAATTGCTACCAGAAAGTAAACTGTTAGCCTACCAAGTAAAATTAGATACTGTTTTCAGCGTATCTTAATAATTATGAACAATACCTGATTAATAAGACCATTAACTACTTCTGATAAATTCCTATTTGCTATCTCTTCAGTTATCTGCATTTCAGCTGTATACTGAACTACATCTATATTGAATGTTTAATACAATAAGGCAAATATCTCTATAAATACCTGAAATGTTTAGTATAACACGTGAAGAGTTCACTGAGGTAATATTTCCTCTAATTAAACTTCTAGCCTCACAGTGATAAAATCCTCTGTCATCCAAATCCAATTCAGAGAACATCAATACGGAAGGATCATTGTTGTCATTTGAAATTAACACATTATCTTTATACCATAAAATAGTAGGAATAGGATTACCAGTAGCTCTACAAGTAAGGTTAACAGTGGAGTAGAGATTGCCTGAAGTGTTTTTAGGTTGTTGTGTGATTTTGGGCAAAATGTAGATTGTCACAACTATAGTTAAAGCAATTGATAAGACAACATAATATATATTGCTTCATATAAACTTGCCTTGTTTACAATTAATACCAGTATATCCACTAGAGCAATTGCACACATATCCACTACTCAAACTCTGACATTTACCATGTTTTCCACAAGGAGAACTTAAACAGTAGTTTGTTGGTATGGCTAATAACAGACAATAACCATTGAATTCCTTCATTATGTCACTTACGTTCAATTACATGTAGTACATATGGTGACATTAATACAGCTTCAATTTTATCTACATTTTTAATTCGACATGAGTAGCTACCATTATCACTTCCTCTCAAATTTGTAATAGTTAGCACACTTGTAGTAGAAAAATAGTTAGAATGAAATCCATTTGAATGATCTGATGAAACAATGGCTCTTCTACTTGTGTTCAGTAAAAGTTGTCCATTTTTTCTCCAAGCAATAACAGGTCTTGGAATACCATCTGCAGTACAGTTGAATGATACACTTTGTCCCTTTCGTTTGGATATATACTGTCCACTCTTGCTTAATAAAACTGCAATAGCTAAAAAAATAACCATCTTTTGATGAGTACAATAAACACAATCAATATATTTCCTACAATCTTTTAA
The DNA here is from genome assembly GCA_963693285.1 of Xestospongia muta. Taxonomy (NCBI): domain Eukaryota; kingdom Metazoa; phylum Porifera; class Demospongiae; order Haplosclerida; family Petrosiidae; genus Xestospongia; species Xestospongia muta. The sequence continues at coordinate 5,941,591 of OY848919.1, read as the reverse complement.
AGTTTGCAGTAATCATGTAACTACAACTTTGTTGCAATTCATGTAATTTGTATTAGTTTATACAAATATTCAGTAATAGCCTACTTTCTCAATAATAGTAAAAGGATTTCAGCTAGTAGTTATGTTTACAATAATGAGTTTAGTCAAAAATTCCAGAGTGTAATAAAAAGGTCTTTAAAGTTATAGCTAAAGAAGATGCTATTAAATATTATCTTAGTGACAGAAGAATGATATAAAATTGACTACATGCATAGGGACATTTCCACAAATTAGTGAATTCATCCCTAACTTTCTCTTGTTTACCCTACTTCTGTCTTTACTTTTTAAATTTTGTTACAACTAATTAAGGTTGTCATCTACAGTTTGAACTACCAATATTAAAGCAATTACAAATATATATATATATATATATATATATAGCTTTAAAACAAAAATAATTAATCTTACCTTCACAGTGAACACCAGCTATTTCATTATTTTCACAGTTTAACAAACTACTATAAGACTTTGAACAATTGATCAGTGAATATTCAGATCCAGAACAAAAAAATGTTCCATATAAATATGGAGGACTGTTAAAAACTCCAAAATGATTATGATAATAGTACTTATGAGACCCTGAAAATAATGATTTAATATAATGATACAAATATGTTGTACCATAAGGTTGGAATCCAAGCTGTCGACAGACGACATTAGAATCAGCTATTCCCCAGTTATCATCACATACTGAGCCCCAGGCATTGTTGTAACATATCTGTACATTGCCTTCATTGTCTGTATTCCCTCCTATGAGTCTAATATCACCATCAGAACAATTAATATACATAGTTGTTTTTGCTATTAATATATTAAATAAAAGGTCTTCGATTATTTAAAGTTATAGAAACTTACGCATGCAAAATACAGAAGCATCGTTGTGTTGTCTGCAGTTCTGTCCTTCATTAGATACTTTATATAAACAGTCCCAAATTGTATCTTCATTACCAGAACATCTTAGCTCAAACAGACCAATAGGCCATTCATAGTTAAGGAGTATCTTTTTAGTTGCCATTGCACCTGTAACACATGCCAGTTACATAACTATTAATTGTTCTGTCTCTTATACCATATGGTGAATATCCCAGATGAAAACAAACGACACTAGCTTCTTCTTGTGTCCAATGTTGATCACAGATTGTACCCCATGTACCATTAATACAAACCTCTACTCTTCCCCTCAACACTGCACCATCTCCAAGTCTAATATCACCATCAGTGCAATGTGCTATGTGTGTGAATATCAATTGATAAAAGTTAAAAATAGGCTTACATTCACAGATCACTCCAGCATCATTACTATGTGTACAGCTGGTAACACCACATGATTGCTGATTACATTCTAACAAAGATGACTCCATTCCAGTACAGTAAAGATTAGATAAGAGAATTGGACCAGTTCCTGAACCAAAATATGCCACTCTTCCTCCTAAATTAGATACAAATTATTGTTAATGTCCTAATAATTTATTAACCAAACCTATTGGTAAATAGCCCTTCTGTTTACAAACAACATTGGCATCATCAGTATTCCAACTACTAGAGCAGACTGTACCCCAAGCATTATTGACACAAACTTCAACTCTTCCTTCATGAGGACCACTACCATCCACTAGTCTGACTTCACCATTAGTACAATTAGCTTGTTTAACAGACACTACAATGTTATAAGATGATTATTTTACATCTAACTAAAATATACCTTGACAAACAACTCCAGCATCATTATGAGAGTTACAATTGTATAACAGAGCTTTGCTATGTGAACAGTTGACAAGATGTTCTTCAAAACCAGTACAATTGATATCAGTGATACCTAATGATAATTGACCGTCAGTATAACAGTTATATGTTGGAAGAGCACCTGTATAATAAAATAATTTAATTATAGAACATATAATTATAAAAGTTGTAATACCATAAGGAGAAAATCCTAATTCTTTACAGACAACTTGAGCATCTTTGAAATCCCAGCCCTGATCACAAAGTGGTCTCCATGTTGCCTCTATACATATCTCAACACGACCAGCATGCTTCACAGAAGAACCACTCAACCTTACAGCATTATTTGTACAGGACCCTGCATGTGATTGAACAACAAATGATATTCAATAAAACAATATATTACCAATACAAACTACACTTGCTACTGCATCATCTCCACAACGCACTGGAGCAATAAAATCATTATAAGGACATTGTAAAAGAGAGTTATAACTCCCATATGAGTAACATCTAGGAATAAGAATATAAGGTGACTGACCATGACCAAAATAACTATAATGTAATGCTGTTGCACCTTTAATATAAAAAAAAAATTTAAATACCTATTGTTTTATTCAATTGTCTACCTGTAGGTTGATTTCCAAGTTGTTTACATACTATATTAGCATCATATGTGTCCCAGTAATAATGACATACAGATCCCCATATCTTATTATAACATATCTCCACTCGACCTTCTTCTTGATTGATACCACCAACCAAACGTACATCACCATTATTACAAGATGTGTCCACAGTATAATTGGTAACTAGTGAGATAAATCATAGTTAGTTCGTGTTATAACTTTACTTACATTGACATACAACAGCTGCATCTTGATAATAGCTGCAATATTGGTAGCTGTCATCATAAGGACAGTCCAATATACTATTTTCTACACCAGTACAATTCAATTCATATATATATATAGGACTATAATAGCTGTAGTAGTAGTAGTAATTGTAGTAGTTACCACGCAGTGAAATTGCACCTGCAAATGTATTATTTAAAGTAATCTTTTTATCTATTATACTTACCATATGGAGAGTATCCTAACTGTCTACATACAACACTGGCATCCTTATCATCAAAACTGTTACTACAGATGGTACCCCAAGTTCCATTAAGACACAACTCAACTCTACCTATTGTACTATAATTTGTACCAGCAAGATATAAATCACCATCATTACATTTAGCTATATAATATCAACAATAAACCAGTAAAGACGATAAAAACTTTAGAACCTTGACATGTAACTCCTCCATAGTTATAAGAATAGTAAGAATTAAAACTAGAACAGCTAATTGGATATTTGTCACAATCAAGTAGAGACTGCTTAGTACCACTACATCTAAACTCATATGGAATTAAAGGTAGTGTAGGCAAGTCTACAAATGAACTGGAATATCCTGAACCAGTAGTACCATCTACAAGAATTTTATAAGGAAAATATGTTATATTTACATACAAAATAATTACCTTTATTTGAGAATCCTAGGATTCTACAAATGGTATTTGTTTTATTGTATCTATTGTAATTATCAGCACATATTCCAAACCACACATTACTATAACATATCTCAGTTCGTCCATTCATTAAAGATAATCCACCAGACAGTCTCATCTCACCATTAGTACAGTTAGCATATTGAACTTCATAGTCTGTAATAAAGTACATAAATTTAACAAAGAACATGTATGTACTACCATTAAAACAAGCTATTGCTGCATCATGCCATGAATAACAAGAGTAGTAAGTCAGTCCATTATGAGGACAATCAGAGAGTCTTAATTCATTTCCAGAACAGTTAACATCAAAAAAGTGATGAGGAAGTATATATTCATTATTGATGTTACCCAATGACACAGAACCTGTGTGTTAAAAATTATTAGCATTGGTTATATTAGTAATACAATTTTTTACCTAAGTGAGAATATCCCAGTTGTCTACATGCAACTTTGGCATCATTATCATCAAAAAAATCACTACAAACAGTACCCCATGTTCCATTAACACAAACTTCAACACGACCCATCTGTTTGTTGTTACTGTTATAAGGAATGACCTGTATGTCTCCAGCAGTACAATCTGTAAGTGTACATAAAATAGCGATGGTCATAATTGTTAACTTACTGTGACATTTGATTGCAGCTATACTTTTACTATCACAATAAGATGTCTTAGTGAAGTGGCTAAAGGTACATTCAGATAGACTAGTAGCAGTGTTTGAACAAATAATATCAGTAACCAGTAAAATGTCAATAGCAGCATTAGGAAACTGACCAGTATAGACTGTACCTCCTAAGCAATTACAATAATAATAACTTCTAAGCAAAAAATTTAAATCAATACCACTGTGATATCCTAGCTCATGACATATCACTACAGCATCATTATAGTCAATACCACTATTACAAAGAGTTCCCCAGACTCCATTAATACATATTAGAACTCTTCCTTCATTAAGACTGGGTCCATCTACTAGTTGAACATCATAATCAGTACAGTTTGAGTGGGTGACTGTTGAGACTGTAATTGGATATTGGTTAATAATATTGATATGATCTGAATAAAACCTTGGCAAATAACTCCTGCATCTTCATTGCTATAACAGTTTGATCCAACACTAACTACTTCACTAAAAACACAATCAAACAATGTACTTTCTTCTCCTGTACAACTCATATTAAACATAGCGTGTGGAAGAATAATCTCTGTATAAAATGAGGTTTTGGCAATAGCACCTGTAATACAGTTTACAATTCATATTTAAACATTGAAGCAATTTACCATAAGGAGAAAAACCTAGTTGTCTACAGACAACACTGGCATCAATATTATTCCAGTAGTCATCACAAATAGTACCCCATGTACCATTAATACAGACCTCAACTCGACCAAAGTCTTTGTACCTGCTTTCACCCTGTAAACGAACATCACCATGTGTACAAGGAGCTAAAAAATTAGATATTAGAATTAAGATACTTGAATGTAAACTGTCACTATACCTTCACATTTAACACCACCATGATATGAACACTGTGAGTAAGTGTAATAGATACAATTAAGTAGATTGTTTTCACTGCCAGAGCAATAGAAATTTGAGAAATGAACTGGGCCAACTCCTTTTCCAAATGAGGAAACTGAAGCTGCTCCTGCAGAACATAATTCCTTTATATTGTAGAAAGATGTTAACAAATCTTGAACTTTCCAGTATTACTACAAGTAGGGCCAGTCCATCCATAATCCGTATGAATTATATTGTTATTACTTAAAGACCCTACTCTTAGAGCCTTTAACTTTAAGAATGAACTTCAAACTTGTGGCATTACTAGACAAGTGTCACATATCCTACTAACCAATGGTAATGTATCCAAGTTGTCTGCATACAACTTTAGCTTCATTACTGTCCCATGAATTATAACACACAGATCCCCAGACACTACCATAACATATTTCAACTCTACCTTCATACTTTGTTCCTCCATTTGCCAATCTTATCTCACCATTAGTACAGTTATCAGTTGTATTTGGAGCTGTATGAATGAAATGTCTCATTATTTTAGTCATTATTGAAATATTATCTAAAATACCTGGACACTGAACATAAGCATCTTCATAATTACGGCAACTATGTTGTTGAATGTTGTTATAAGAACATTTAAATATATTATCTTCATTTCCATTACAGTTGAGATCAATGATATGAAATGATTTTACACTCTCAGTATAAGAACCAATACCAGCACTTGCACCTAATAATCAAATTATCATAATTATGTAGAAACAACATAAACCTTCTCCTGGAAATCCCAGTTGTCTACATACTACACTGGCATCATTGTCATCCCAGTAATCATCGCATATAGTTCCCCATGTGTTATTGACACATACTTCAACTCGTCCTATCAGTGGATTAGTACTGCCTACTAATCTGATATCACCATGTTGACAAAATGCTAAAACAATTAATGTAATATTTGCTGTATTTTATGACCTTCTAACTCACGTTGACATCTTACTCCAACATTAGCATAGTGATTACTATAAGCAATATAATAGTAATGATAATAATAATAATAATAATAATAATAATGATAACTATTAATGTTGCAGTTTAGTAATGAAAATGTTGGAGCTGAACAATACATATAATAGAGAAGAATTGGACCAGTTCCTTCACCAAAGTAAGCATTATATAAATTTTGAGCACCTACAAATTTGATTTTAATATATGTAATGCAATGCTTCAAATCTCTCGTACCTGGGGCAGTGTATCCTAATGCATTACAAACAGTCTGAGCTTCTTCATATCTCCACCATCCGAATTCATCATTTATAGTACCCCAAGCATTGTTGATGCAAACCTCTACAGTGCCTTCATAATCTGTGGAACCTCCAAATAATCTGACTTGTCCATCAGTACAGTTAGAATAGGTAGAACCATGAACTACACTTAACATATGATGCATAAATCTATAGATATCGTCATTACTAACCAGGACATAGAACATTAGCATCGTATCCAGTAGAAGAACAAGCTGGAGCACTGGTATTAATAGCACAGTTAAACAAGTGATCTTCAGATCCATTACAATTTAAACCAGTAAAAAGTGTGGGAACATAGTAATTATTATAATAGATTGACTGCATTGCAAGTGACCCTATAAAATTGAAATATCAAGGTAAATAATGCATATTATAATACATACCATATGGAGAAAATCCCAACTGTTTACAGACCACACTGGCATCACTATCATCCCAAAAGCTATCTCTACAGATGGAACCCCATACTCTTCCAACACAAACTTGTACTGCACCATAGTAATAAGTACCACCATAAAGGCGAACATCTCCAGTAGTGCAAGCTTCTATAAGAAAATATAAACTATTGATTTGTTAATAAGAACTAATAAATATTAAATACTGATTGTTTTATGCTATATTCACTTTTATTCTAATTAATAAATTTGCATGTAAATTGAGACCAGATAAACTCAACTGTACACAGTTACTTTTAAAATAAAATTGAACAATAGAATAATTTGTGTTTAAGTTTACAAAGTAATATTCCACTACCCTTACATACAATAGTTCAAATAGTACTGACCTTCACATTTAAGATTAACAACTTCATTGTTAGAACAATATTGGATCTTTGAGGTAACTGATGGACTACAAGAGCTCAATCTAGTTTCACTCCCATAACAATTAACTTTAGTGAAAATGATGGGATATTTTTCATCTGTCCATCCCTTTTCATAGATATTGCCTACAGCTATGATTGAGTTAAACCACTTTGTAAATAATCTTTCAGTTAAACAAACCATATGTGGAATAACCAAGTTCATAACAGGCCACATTAGCATCATTATTATTCCAGTAGGAATTTAAACACACAGTACCCCAAGCTCTATTAGTACACATATGAAGTATTCCCTCATTTGGTTTTGAGCCACCATAGAGTCTGATCTCTCCTTCACTACAATTAACTGGAGCTTCAATGGTAGCTATAATATTTAAGCAAAACTTCAACTGATTCGTTCAAGCACACTTACACTTTTGGCAAAATACAGCAACAGCACCATAAAAAGAATAACAATATGAAGAGGATGATATCTCATAATTACAGTCTGTAAACTTTGTTTCATTTCCATAACATTGGACATAGATGTTCATATAAGGATAGGTGTTGTCATTCCATATATTATAGGAACTTTTAGCACCTAACAAAATAAGGTGAAAACTATTAAAAGACACTTATATTGTCAATTTACCATATGGTGAATATCCTAGTTCAAAACAAATAACACTAGCAAGATTGTCATCAACTACAGAATTGCCATATCCACAGATTTTACTCCAGGTACCATTGATACAGACACGTACATTACCATGACGACTAGAGACACCAGAGTATAGACTTATCTCACCATCAGTACATGAAGCTTAGAAATAAGAATTAAAATGACTGAATTTGCCATTAACTTACATTCACATTTAACTCCACTCTCGTGATAGTTGTTACAGTTTGAATTTAAATATGGGAACTGATATATATTGCAGCTGAAGAGATTATTTTGATAACTTGAACAGGATGTAGAGTAGATAAGAATAGGATTAGTGCTAAAACCAAAATAAGAATTGACAAAATATCGAGCACCTATAGGAGTATATTATATATGTTATATTTATAAAATGTTATATTATTAATTTATACCTTGGTATCCTAACTGATGACAAACAGCATAGGCCTCTCTGGTATCCCATCCATTATCACAGACTGTTCCCCAGACTCCATTGATACACACTTCTACTCTTCCTTCATATTTTGTTGTTCCATCTGTTAGTCTGATCTCACCAGTAGTACAGTTAGAAAATGATACATGAAGCACTAAATGAAAACATCATAATTGAATTATCTAAAGAATTAATTACTGGATATTAGAAGCCAATTATTTTAACACTAACAGGAACTATAATTATGTTTGTTCTATTAAACATTTGTATAGCATTTCAGTGTTAGCTAAACACAACACTAATACAAAGTCCATGATAATCCACTTACATTGACATATTACTGAAGCATCTTGATAGTGATTACATGAATAATTACTCAATTCATTTTGTGGACAGTCCCAAATTGACTTTTCCTCTCCAGTACAGTTCAAGTCATTGATATGAACATTCCAGTTTCCCTCAGTTAATGCATTAGTCTGTGCTGATGCTCCTGAAACAAATTTCTAATGAACATATAACAGTATATATTATACCATATCTACCATGAGGTGAGTATCCTAACATTCTACAGACTACACTGGCATCTTTGTCATCCCAGAAGTCATCACATACAGTACCCCAGATATTGTTAACACAAACTTGTACTCGACCGTATCTCCTAAAGTAACTGCCTGATTGGCTATACAGATGTACTGTACCATTTTTACAAGGAGCTAAAACCAAAATTGATATATTAAAGGAGTATATGTATGTACACATATTTAATATGTGACAGTATATTTCAAACTTACGTTCACATATAACAGCTCCATCATAGTAATGATTTTGACATCCATAGCGAATATGAGTATACCTATAATTTTGATTGCACTTCACCAAGCTAGGTTCTGTTCCAACACAATACAAATATCCAAGTAGAGTGGGTCCAGTGCCTTGTGAGAATCTAAACTCTCCAACACTGCCATATCCAACACGGCCATATAAATACCCTATAAAAATTAAGTGTCAACACAGTTAGGATCCTTTGAAAATACCTATTGTCAATGCACCAATCTGTCTACAAACAATTTTTGCTTCCTGACTACCCCAATTGCTGTATGCACAGACTGTGCCCCATGCTTTATTGAGACACACTTCAACTCTTCCTTGATATTGTGAAACTCCACCTACTAAGCGAACATCTCCATCAGTACATTTGCTATAGTTAGCAACACCTAGAGCTACAAAATTTTCAAAAATTAAGACTAATAATTATTTTGCCCAACTAATAAAAACGTTTACATTTGCAAAATACATTAGCATCTTTACTCAGAGAACAAGAATAGTCAGACAGACCATTATAAGGACAGTCCATTAGATTGCTTTCATTACCGGTACAATTTAAATCAAGTATGTTATGTTGAGTGGCAGATGAGGAGTAGTAGACTATAAAAGATCCTACTGCACCTATAACAGATAGGATGTTTAAGCCAATGATAAAATTTATGTATAAATATTATACCATAAGGAGAGTATCCCAGTTGTTTACAGACCACACTGGCATCATTATTATCCCAGAAGTCAGTACAAATACTACCCCAAGTGTTATTCAAACATACTTCAACAGCTCCATAGGAAGATGATGAGGACTACAAAATCAACAAACATGTGCAGAGTCTAAAAGGTCTTTGATAACTTACCACACGAATTGAACCATGTGAACATGTTTGAGCAACCACTGTATCGCTTAGAGATAAACAGAACAAGAGTTTTAACAAATTAGCAAGTAACATCTTGCTGTTGAACAGTAGTCAATGGAATAGTAACAATATTTATACTCAGAGTTAGCAGGAAGTCAATACATTAGTATATCCATGGAGGAGGGGCTATTGCTAGCTATTTATAAGTGCATATATATATGTGCGTGTATATTGCTCACATGACATAATACATACGTATATATATTATATTATATATATACATTGTATTGACAACTTGTAAAAACTGTACAACCATTTATGTCTATCATGTTGCATGCTAGCAAAGTCCAACGTAATGTTATAAATATCAATATACTATAGAATTGACTGTTGACATACAACTATCAGACAATTAGTTACATAAACTGTCAATGACATAGTACTGCATTAGTAATCAAAACAATGTGATATTTATTACTCTATATAGATAACCAAATAGTAAACATTTGAGTTGCATGCATGTCAACAACACACACAAAATAGCATCAAGATATATACACTTTTATATAAGAGATCAAGAAGGATCATATCACAATAACCTGTTTTTTATCCATATTTCTGTCTGTCTATACATCTGTCATCAATACATCAATCTATCAGTTCATTCAGTCATCATCTATATCCATTACAGCCTGCATGTAACAGTTTAGAAGACCTGTGTAGTTGTTATTGAGTTTATTGTTATTATTGAGCTTAAATATTTAACTAATAACTGAAAATGCTTAGCCAAAGAAGTAGATATACAACAAGTACTAGAAGGAAGCTTACACAGCTATAGGTGTGGTTACCTCTCTAAATGATATTGATTGGTTATTGTATAGTATATATTGCTTGGTTTATTTAATGATCTTTACTAATGGTTGTCCTGACAAAATAAAATTTGAAATGTCCTATAAAATTATTTTGTAACAGTTTACTCAGCTATTAGAATAATGATGTTTTTATATATATTAAGGACCTGTCAAACTGACCTATAGTGTTTGTGTACCACTGATGAAAATGACCATGTTTTCATGTATATATTGAAGAGTGGATTTCATATGACAACTTAAATGTAACTTAAATAAATAATAAACATCTGTCGTCATTATATTCACTGTTTGTGTTCATAGACAAGCATTGGACATCTGTCAAATTCATTGGAAGATTTGTGTATCATTAATAAGGAGCAATTACAATGATGTTGTTTACATGTATCCAAATGTATTTTGAGATCACAACATCAGGAGACAAACATAACATTAAACATCTGTCACACTTACTATAGTGTTGATGTTTCATTAATGATCATATCATTATAGAGATGATGTTATTGCAAGTTGCAATTGCAATTGCTTTGTAGCTCTATAAAGTGGATATAAAACACCACTTCCTATTATTTAACTGACTACATCCACCTGCTATAATATTCACCACTTTTAAATTTGACATTATAAAGGAATTCTGCAGTTACATCAACGGATGCTTGCATCTGTAGATACTTCAAATCTTAGAAAGCCCTAATGACTTCTGACTCATTTCACTGCTGTTTTACCAACAAGCAAACGAGAAAGTTAGAACAACAATTTCTGTTCACATTTTACTATCATACATGGTGTACATAAAGGTAAAACTTCCATGATTCATTTACTAGTTTGTATTCTTTTTTTGATAATAGTTCAAAAGGAGACAATGCTAAAAAATACTGATGTAGTGAAAATGCACTTAAGTATTAATTATTAAAAATTGAAATGTATGTCATCAGGCAACAACAACTTTGACTATGTCATCTTTATAATGATGATGACTACTAGTACACAAACAATGTAGGTGGTTCTGACAGGTGTTCAACATTTGTTTAGTTCTTTGTCATGTGAATGCACATTGTATTATTACAAATATCATCATTATAAATGCAAACCTTATGTAAACAGTTGGGAAAAGGTATAACTAGTTAAGTAATCATTGTGTGTAAGCTCAATAAAAAACATAAAGAAGTAATAATTACTACATCTATACATGTCCATGTTATTAGATAGATGGAGAGATGAATAAATAAATAAATGGATCAACGGAAGGATAAATGTATATATCAATAAATATTTTTTAAAGAGACAAACAAATGATGGAACCAATTGATGTACATATGACTATAATATCATACAAATATATGATTATATGTATCATTCAACATTCATTTGATGTTTATTGGTTGTTGAATTGGCCAGATATTTTATTGATATCATGTTACTTTTTCACAAAAATTACAAGTTTTCTAATCATCTTATATAGCATTATTTATATTACTTTAGCAGAAAGTCCCTATCTTGTCGCATAATAAAATATTCCCAACATAAAAGCTTAAACTACCTATGCAGCAAACTTTGATTTCTGTTGGACCTATGGACACAATTACAGCTGTATTATATACTTTGCTTTAGTTCATAATCTGGATAATGATTATCTAATTAGATGTAATTCATTATATATTGACTATTTAAATGAAGAATCATTTAAGCTGATACTAAATAAAGCGATTAATAGTATATATATATCTTTAGGGTATAAATGTAGAAATAGATATTTATTAGCGTTATCTTCTGTATACAAAACATACAATTGAGGTAAATTGGTTCACAATCTGGGCATAAATATATATGATTATGTTGTTGTTGAAGTGGAACTATATAATGTGATTAGTGTTATATCAAAATAAACAATAATAATATTAACTATAAATATTATTTCTAGCATTAACACAAGATATTAATGTTATTTTAAGTTATTATAAGTTTGTATTGTGAATCTTATATGTACACCTTGTCACAATCAAAGTGTACAGATAAACATGTACTATAACACATTAACAATGATTCTATAGATAAGTCATCTCATTATTAGTTTATAAACTATATAATAATATATTCCATGTATGTTAATGTATGCATTAAATTAATGCATGGTTAACATAAAATAACATTATTTAAAACAACAAAAATATTTTGAACTTTGAACTCTACATTTTAAAGCAATAATTAGAATTATACAAAGCAATGAATCATATAGTGTTAAATTATTAGCATTAAGGTGTTTCATTAACCTATCCTTCACTGAAACCATGAAAGCTTTGAGATCAATTCATTGCAATTTCTTCATTTTCAAGAACATCTCTACAGAGATTGAGAGAACTTGAACTTAACAAAAGGAACTTTTTCTTACTTAGTCATTAGATGCATTCGTTAATGAAATTGATTTTTGTACATTAAAGCATTAACATTTCTTATGTTAGTATGTCAATTCAATATCATAATTAGTCATTTATCTGCTTAATTAATTAGGCACTCAAACAATACATATTACATTAAATAAATCACTGTAATTGAATATAGTCATCAAGACACAACTATGTATATAATTGATAACATTTTGTTTAGCTTTAGCTTGGCAACTTGAAGTAATTAAAGAACTTTAAGCCTACAGCCTGACACTACAACATAAAGTAATTATTAATTTTAGTCACTAGACAATCTATTACATTGTTTCATGAAAAGACTTGATTAAATTTGAATAATCTATATAGTATGGAATAAATGACAGCCAAGACAAAGATAGTTGATAATTAACCGTTGATTGTTATTCTTCAGCCCCAGATACCAACTTGCTTTAATGTGAGCATGAGACTAGCACTCTATGGCTAAAAAACCTGACAGTAAGAAGAAAGATTTGCCCAACTAAGTTGCCTTTTGATAAAGGAAATGAGTATTTTTGTCAACATTTTGCTTGGGATAACTATAAATTGATATGAGAAAACTCCCAACTAGTTTAAATTTACAAAACTCAGTATTTTTTTATAATATGATCCAAAGTATACACATTGGTCTCTTAGAGACAATGGAAAATGTCCCTGAAGACACAGGCTGCTAGCTTTATAGCCATCTTTGCAATGTTGTCCATTGTTATTTTTGAGGTCATTTATTGATGTACATGAACTCTCATCATAATTAATAAATAAAAAAGGCATGTATTGTTGATACGGTGGTATGTAAATGTCTGTATGACAACAACAGTATCCAACTCTATGAATTGCTTAAAACAACCAATCTATTTAAAAGTAATCAGACTCTTAAAAATCAAACATCTTTTATTGAAAAAGTACTACTAATAGTAAATACCAATCACTGAATGAAATTTAATAATCATTCACTCACTCATTAAAGTACATTTATAAACCATTATACTCTCAAAAATCATATACTATATAAAGTACATATGTGAACAATTCAAATGATATATATGTCTATTAAAAAAAATTCAAATTCATTCTTGTGTTTGTGATACTATCAGCTGAAGTTGCCATCAGGAGATCTATTCCATTATGATCATTGTTGGAAATATTAGACCTCGTTTAAACAAATTTCTAATTCCCTTTTGTAAATGGATTTCAAAGAGCAATTCTAGACATGATTGAGTAAATCCACAGATTACTATGAATGTTAGTGATACCAAAACTTTTGATGACACTTGTCTGAATGTTTGAATCATTGTTTTGTTAATGTTTGTACATTCATATAAGCTGTTAAAATGATGTTTAAAGGAAGAAAAACTCCTGACAAACCAAAGGAATTTGTTGATATACTCCCCTCAAAGGTAAAATACAATGACATAACAGCAAAAGTCGATGTTAACACTTCCAAGATTACAGTAGCCTCAGTATATAGAGACATAACCATTGCTAAGACAACAAGATCTAGTAATTAAAACCCAGTCCAAAACGTTGGTTGTTCTTATATGGACCTCCATATGGATTAAAGAAAGGATTCATATATATTGACAACTTTTGACAATGTTACATGTATTTTGATAGCGGTCCTTCATTTAATGGTACTGTTAGAAGGTAGAAAGGAACGATTAGCAAAATAAGTACAGCTGGTGTGAGCAGGAACACAATGTTAGATGACAACCTCTAGGAGTTGGAAGACAGCAGATATCAGTTTGATATAAGAGAGAAGGATCATAGTGGCTAGTATTGGAATTGCTTGTCTTTCCATATGTTGAGCCAATTTAATGCTATATCATAATAATATTATGATGAGTATTATTTGAAACCAAACATAGCCTGGAAAAAATAATTGTATGAACCCATCATATACTAAAAAACAATCTCAATACCCAGATGTAGATTAAGCCAGGAAATGAACTGGCTAAGTAAATGAATCCATCAGAAAAGAAGATGGATTTATATATTTTGATAACATTAGCATAGAATATAAATCTATTGATAGTATTCACAAACACATGAACAATTAGGTTTAAAGCAATGATGAAAGTTATCATGTTATACAAGCCACAATATATAGAATGATAAGAGCTCTAAGTAGTCATTAATACATTGTCCATAATTATTGACTGGAATCTAACATGAGACTGAGTTCTTCAGCACATTTTCCACAGAGTAGTGCAAATTGATTGCAAAAACATTGTTCATTTGATGTGTTAATGTAAAGATACTGCTATTGCAATAATCAAAGGGGCAGTTTGCATAACAATAAGACAGAAAGAGTTAATTTGATAACCAATCCTATGTTAGCTTCTCTAGTAATAATTCGGGTGTTGATATCACAAGTTATTGTGGGCATTTCCTCTAATTCACAGACGCAAGTGTTATTTGCAATATCTAATTGAAATCTCTAATTGAAGAGGACTGAATAGTAATAGTAACTTTAGCAAAAAGACCATTCTCAAGTGTTACATTGACTTGTGTTGTGTTCAATGAAAGATTATTTGTCACACTAACTGTAAGATTACACTTTGCACCTTAGATGAATTATCCAATCCTGTCAATTTTATCACACCATTGGTTAAGTCTTTTTTTGAGCCAATAGCTAAGGGTATATGAAATGCTTGTGCAATTTATTTGCACTTAAACAACAATACATTGTCACCAATAGAACATCACCTGATATTTTAGCTTTAGTGATAATGTTGTATTAGTACTCTGATCAGGTTCAACATTAAAAAAGTAAATAGTGGAAAGGTGAAGAGCTGATACAAGCTTTTCTCCATCTTACTCGATAAAAATTGTTATTAACAAACAATATGTCTGCCTGTTCTTTCATTAATAATGATGTTGAATCATACAAACCATGCCAACACCTCAGTCCTTGAATTGTTGTTTTCAAACTTTATCTCTACTTTGTATTCTTGGTAATGATTTGTTTTTGA
The DNA here is from genome assembly GCA_963693285.1 of Xestospongia muta. NCBI lineage: Eukaryota > Metazoa > Porifera > Demospongiae > Haplosclerida > Petrosiidae > Xestospongia > Xestospongia muta. Next base: position 5,925,599 of record OY848919.1, on the reverse strand, counting down.
AATGTGCCACCTCCAGCTAATACTAATATTTTTGACTTTGTTATTGTCAATTATAATAAACAAATCCCTGATCAGACTACCTATCATAATGATTTGAATTATAATGGATGGCTTAATTTTCAATGCTTAAAAATATTCTTCTTTCCAAGACTAATTTCGAACTTCGACTTTGATAAATCAGTAATAATATCAGTAAAGTAGTTGTTATTATGGAATATGCATTGTCAGTTGCTTGCATTGATAGCTCATTAGAAAATGATCTACTAAAGAGCTCTCTTTGAGTACTAGTGACTCTGAGATTAGTAATGTTATTGAGGTTAATGTTTTTGGTGAACGTGTAGAAAAGTAAGATAGGAGCAACATAATGTACATCAAAGACAATTTGAGAACTGTAACTTCTCAAAAAACGCCCTTGAACATGTGTGGGTATTGTTATCATAGGAAGTAGTTTTGTAAATATTCCTATGTGTCTGAGTGCTTAATTAATACTATTTCTCAGATAGTTTACAAATTAAAAATAAAAGTGAAATGTATTCTCCTTGCTTTTGCGCTGATGGTCTGTTCATAGATATTACAGACTGTGTTGATTATTATCATATAATAATACTGACACAAAGAGCTTCGGTATTAACAACTGTCCCTGCATTATAAATGTACAAAGGGTTTGCAATGATGGCTGGCTTCGAAAATAGGCACTAAGCAAGCTCATTTAAAGACTATTCACGATTGATTTACAGACCTATTTGAGGGAAAAGAACTGACTGAGTAGTCTTGACGATTCACAGACCTATTTGAGGGAAAAGAACTTTGACTGGTTAGGTCTGGAAAGTGCAGTTCCCTCTGGTTAGGATGGGCATGAAGCCATAAGCAAGTAGATTAAGGACAATATTATTTATATGACATTAATAATATTTTTAATATTCTGGTTATGGTAGTGGAAATTGTAGTGTTTGATGTTGGTGATATATAATATATTGTGATGATGTATTTCAGTGATAGTATATTCAATGTTAGTACTAGAGGAACCATATATCATTGTCAACTATCATAAGTATGCTGTTTTCAAATCATGTACCTCCAATTCTTTGTTATTTTCAAAATGAGAATAATGCCTATCCTGTAAAATAATATATGTAATCATAATATTATTGCCTTTTTGCTTAGATATTTAATTAATTGTATAAACTTGAAACAATTAAAATGAGCACTTGCATATGACAACCAATAAATAGCCTTACAGACTCCCTTGAGAGTGAGCATCGCTAAAATGAATATAAGTAGATGTAAGAGTGAATGAGCAACATATCACGAACTTCTAGATATCAATGATGATATATCACTAATATTAATGTACTTGAAATTTATACATAAAGTCAGGCTATCTCATAGTTTATTTTAAATATTTCTACACTAATTCATTATATGAAACCAGCCTGACTTGATGTATGAATCTCTAGGACATTAATACCGTGGCATTCAATAAAGTTCGGACAATCCCTCAGAAGTTACAGACATTTTTTGAGTTAAATTAAGGACAGCTACACTTACAGTGTTTCTATACTGATGCAGCCATTTTTGGAGAGAAAACTTAACACAGGGAGTCAATCAGTTACATTCGCATAAGGAGGCAGAAAAACTGTAGGGTAAGTATATCTGTCTTTTAAACTAAGTATGATGTTTAGTATTGTGTTTTATGACAAAAATTAAAATAGTATCTACTGTAAATAAAGATTAATATAACCAATATACAATCATCTAAAAGTGGATGAAGGATTGCTCACGCATTCACTCCTACATCTACTCATAGGTTATACTTATCTTGTGTGAAAGCAATAATCACTCTCAAGGGAGTCTAATATTTAAGCTGACATCTTTCACTACGTCTTAATGCAGTTTCATTGTTTTCATAGATTAATCCAATTAACCACATGCTGTCACAACTCACCTACCATAAGTTTTCCTTGTTTGGGAACTGTTGAGAGCATCAGTCAAATTAAACTGACTTAAGCAATGTCTCTGAAATATTTCCTTTACTTAAGTTTGTATGTTGTACAGGGCTATAGCTCTAAAGAAACAGAGATACCTGATAGTCAAATAATTATGGATATTCGTGACAAACCTTTGATGAATCAAGCAAGAGAGCATCATTGTCATTTAGGTCTTAATGTTGATGAACATGGAACTTGTGTGTGTCCAAGAAACAATTATGGTGGTCTTTTGAAGTGTGAAACTTCCAAGACTAACCATACATCTGTGGTTTTCTTAAAACGAAGTTATTGGCTTGGCTATATTAACAATGGAACACTAGTAGCTGGTTTATGTAAGTTTTGTGACAGCTTCTATGCCAACACTACTGGCAAATATATTCAATTGCAAGATAACCATATACAATGTATAGGTCATCGAAATGAGTCCTCTATTTTATGTAGCAAGTGTAACAATCATTTTGCTGTCTCTATTAATTCAGAGAAGTATGAATGTATTAAAGACTGTAAGAATGTACCTATAACTATTTGCATTTATTTGTTTACACAAATATTTCCCATAACATTGCTTTTTCTTGGTCTATTTTTCACAAACTTTGGATTAGTCACAGGCCCTTTAAATGCTGTCATTTTCTTTGCTCAACTTTATGATAAAGTCTTTGACCTTAATGGTTTAGGACTAATCCCTGTTAACAATGCAAGTAAGCATTGGGCAAACATCCATGAAGCTCATTCAATTATTTACGGTATATGGAATTTACATTTTTTTTGGCCACTGCTTCCTAATTTCTGTTTTTCAGAGAATATGTCAATGATCAGTATACTTGCACTGAGCTATATAGTTGCTGCATACCCTTTATTACTAATAGGATTAGCTATTTTCATTCACTGGATTGGAAAACGAGTTAACTGGACTGAATGGTGTCATCACATACCACTATGTTGGCCCAACATTGATTACAATACTTCTCTTGGTAATGTAATAGCTTCTTTTATTCTCCTGTCTTATACACAATTTGCTGTTGTTACATTTTATTTGCTTATTCCAACCCCAATGTATAATGCAGAAGGTTTCATTGTAACATATAAAGCATACTATGATGGCTCTATGACTTACTTTGGTGAAGAGCATGTTCCATATGTCACAGTGGGGATACTTGTGTCTGTGTTGCTGATCATATTTCCTATTGTTTTGCTCTTTTTCCGGGCTGAAGGATCACACATCTTTGACAAAGTACTGAAACCATTTCAAGTTGATTTTAGATGTGGTTGTTTATGTAAATTGTGTAGAAGTTGTAAAGTTTGGAAGTGTTCTCTTGGTATCGGGTTGCATGACTATCGCTGGGTAGCTGGCAAATACTTTATTCTCCGTCTTTTCTTTTTATGTTTGTTTACTGTGGCTCCAGGATCTGTTGAAGTTTTTCTCATTGAATGTTTTGTTTGCATGGTTGAGTCACTTTTCTTTTTAATTTTCAGACCATATAAATATTTCTTTTATAACTTTCTAGATGGAATTGTCTTCACACTACTTGCTTTTATTTCTCTTCTGAATATGTACCAGTATTTTCTGACAACTAACAATATGCCTCTTTCTGAAACTACTCTCATCTTCCAATGTGTCTTTCTTTATCTACCATTAGTATGGACTATTGGATACATCATGTTCAGAATAAAGAGAAAGATACATTGCCGCCTACCACAAAGGCATCAACCAGACAATGTAATAGAAATGCAGGAAGATGACTTTTCTTACAGTACTACTGATGAAAAACAACTATTCACACAAAGCATGCCCGAATATGGAACATCACAAAAAATTAACTAGTAATTATATATAGTTTGATCACTTTCCTTTGTTTCCCTATTTGCTATAGTTTGGTTGTGCATATGCATTTTGTAATTCTGAAAGCTGCTTTGTGATATAATAAACTATTTTGAAATTAAATATAATGAATAAAGTAGTGTTATACTCAGGTTACACGCATGTGTCAGTAGATTATGGATGTACATATGCTTTCAACTCAAACTCACTCTATTATACAAACACAATGTCATCTCTGTAGTAATCAAGTGTTAAAAGCAGTTTACTCTTGTCATAGTTAACTGTATGTCTCAAAGATATTGCGGGAAAGTTACAACAAAAATTTGAAATACTTAGGAAAGTTTTGTTATGATGGCACAGAAAATGGCAAATTGCATATGTGAGTAAATAGTCTTTAAATTAGTGTTAATTTTATTTGTTAAAATTAATTTAGTTTAAGCTGAATTGATTCAACTGCTTTTCAATTTTTTTAGATTTAGTTTTATTTAGTCATTGGTTTAATGTAAAATTAGTTAAGTTTCTTAAAAAAATATTTGTAGCAGTTAAATAATGTTATTAAGACTTTCTTGTACTTTTTCATTTATCATTTCATAGTGTGAATTACATAAAATGATTCTTTCAACCAGATCTTGACATTAAGTGCATCAATGTAACCACTAATGAACATATATTGTAGCAGATATATATTAACATTATACTACTAAACTGTTGATATTAGAGTTTAGTTGTACATGGTATACAAGCTCTGTAATAATTTTAGTTTTATTTTTAATTTATTTCACATTTCAAAAATGCTTTAGCTTCAGTTTCAGTTTCAGTTTCAGTTTTAGTTAATAAGATCAGGAGTGGCTTATCAAAAATTACTTTTATTTTAGTTTTAGTTTTAGTAAACTACAACAACGCTGGACTTTATGTCCCACCATTTAAAAATCATTTGAAATAGAGCTAGAACAGAGGAAACAATTGTTTGTGATTTTGGGAGTGGAACTGTAGCAGGAGGTTTACTGGTGATATTTTATAATGGTATGATGAACTCCCAATTATTGCTGAAAACATTGAACTAGTAATGGCGAATTTGATGTATCTAGTACGGAAGTTGAGGATGAACATTCCAATATTTCTTTCAAATACCTTCAATGTATTTGAAAATATCAATTAATGACCCAGTTGATGAATACAATTTCTTTACTCTATTCTTGGAATGTATGACATTTTTAATTTTTATTATTCTTTTCTTATTTCTTACTAAAACGTTAAGTGTGAGTTGGGTTGGGTTCTTGATTTGGTTGTATTTCGTAATGTTCACCATTGGCTTCTGTACCAAATGGTTCCTTAGTTCGAATTTTTGTTTTGATCATATATACAAACAATGATTTATGATTCACCTCTTGTTTTGTTTGTCCTCCTGGTAACTGTAAGACTGATGCTTTACAATTCAATGTGACAGACCTCTCTATTTGTGAGTCCAATAAGATAGGTGTACTCAGTGACAATGTTAACATAATTTGTATTTGTTGTATTTGGTAGTATGGAATGTAGACCATGCTTTCATCTATGGTTAATTACAATAATAGCATATGCTCTATCCGGTTAAATGGTTTATATACACTTCTAGAGTCTTTGTATCCTTCATAAACCTTAATCTAGGTTTTCTAGTGTTTGTACAATGGAATGATACTAAATTGTACAATTTGTTTATCCAAAATACATGTGGATTTTATTAATTAGAATGGTAATAATTAGTCAACACTCAACTCAAGTCTTACAAACAGGAAGTTATTCTGTGCAAGTATCGGCTAATATCATTCATATCTTTTTTCATCACTTGTATAAACATCATGATAGCTTATGTTCCTGTTCATAGAACACAAGACGAAACATTAGTAGTGTGGTATAGTGATGGTAATATTAACTATCTCTCTAGTCCATAACATATTGCACTGTTTACTATAGCTATGATAAGTTTGTTGTTACACATTATATCTTACATGGTATTTGCTACTTTGGAGATGTCAGTACTTGTGTCAATTTCTAGAGGATTTTCAAGGTTACTGGACAAACAAGGACAAGGTTACTGGTATGGAGTGAGAATGATAAGTCTTGTATATGTCTATTTGATGTGGGCAGTCTTTAGTGGACACAATGTTAAATTAAAAGCTGTTCATGCAACTAACATAGTTATTATATTGTGCCTCATTAATCATCTCTCAGATCATTTAGTAGTTAAAGGTTGAGCCACATTGACTCGTTTTGTATAGCAGTCTTAATATGGCAGTTTATATCACATATCACGTTTAGTGGTAGTTATTACTGGTTATATTACATGATGGTTTCATACAAGAATGTTATTGCTACTTTTTTGATGTTATAGTTTGCTAATGTTTGGAAAATTGTAGATGAGAATTAAGAAGAGAGACATTATGAATCATAATGATCAAGATAATAATTTATAATCTTGGTCATGTTGTTATATCATAGATGAAGATGATAAAAGTAGAGAAGTTCTTTAGTACTATTAAGCAATATGCTAAATCATTAATAGCACTATTAGTTTTAGTAATTGTAAAAAATAATCATTGTCAACAAGATTGAATTGACATTTTTGATGTAAGTGTTAAAACAGTTATTGTCGATACTTCATGTGTGTAGATGTCACAATTACTTATTTTGTCATGTAATGATGCATAGATATTAGCAATAATATAAATTCATAAAAGTGAGACTATTATACCTCATTAAGAAGAAATAGCATGATATGCTGTGCATAGCTTTAATGGAGATTACTACTTTTGGGTTTATGTGATCCACAAGTATTTTTATCAAAAATTAGATTTTTATTTACCTTAATTACACTGGTGGATTACTAAAAATATCCAAGTAGAATGGGTCCACTACTTTGTCTCAGACTGAATATATTTATCAATCATTAGTGGTTTTTGCAATTGGGCACATACTAAGTAAAATGTAAATGAGTCCAGGAAAATATATCTTGCTTTCTCTTTTACACTAAACGATAAATAACATATTTGGTTCTGACACAATTAATTAAATCATGATCATTGTCTAATTCATTATTTATCTTTTTATTCATTCATTCACGTTCATTACAGTTTGATTAATAGCATTAAAGTATAAGTCATGTGTTTTGTCAATTTTCATTTGAGATTGAAACCCGAAAACTTGAGTGATACTAAAATAGTGAAATAAAATGATAAAATAGTTTGTACTGATCTGACAATGGAGAACTTCATTATAGCCACCTGACTTATGCTAACATATTTAATACATGCATATTTTCTAAATATTTACATTCCATCTATTCACACATGAAGAAGTGGTTTCTCTCTCCATTCATCTATGTACACATTTATCTATCCAACAGTCTATCTATTTATCTATTTATCCATCCATCAAACAACTTTTTATTGCAAATTAAGTCCATTCACTTTCACATGTTATGTTAATATTGTATTACAATTGATAAGTAAACAACACACAGTGTTTGTTTACTCTGTCATGACTAAATAAACACACATAAAAGTAAACTTGTGTTTTGCATAAAATATTTTTCCAATAGCAGTTAAGAAAGCTATAACTTGGGTACCATTATACAAACAGAATTTGATTGCAGACTACAAAATACTTATCATTAATGTACCTATTATCATGAGAGATAATATGAGAAAATGTTACTTAAATGTTAAAATGTTACTGTGTTTGTATATACTATATTTCTTAATCATGTGAAGTCAAACTTAAATAAACAAAATTTTTATTTATAATTATTGTATATTATTATTTTATGTAACAAAGTAAACTGTCTCAATCTGTAGACTCAAATGATAGTCCCTTTTCACTCTTAAAATCATCTTCCTGGTCCATATATCTTTCATAATGTTCCTCAGCTATCAAATGTAAGTTAATTTCATTTGCCCTCACTCGTAACTTGTATCGCTTTGCTAGAATAACAAATAGTATAAGACTAATGAGAACAACTGCACTCTTCAAAACATAGTAATAAATATTTTGACAGACAATGTCTTCTTTACAATTAAATGGATACTTTCCATTGATATCAATAACATAACCAAGTCCAATTGCTGCATACCATAGGCCAACCATTAAACCTCTCATTTCATGAGGAGATTGAGCTATTATGAACTCCAAAGATGTAGGGAAAACCAATGCATAGGAAATTCCAAACAATATTTCGGGCATAATCATAGCTTTGTATGAAGTGGTATCAAGATAGAAATGATCTTTACAAGCAAAAATGATGATATAATAAGTAATAGTGACAAAAACAAAAAGTAGGCCCAATCCAATTCTCTTTAGCATACTGGGAATGTAATTATAGAAACAAGGATAGATAACAAACTGATATATTAGGATGCCAACTCCAGATACTAGAGAGGACATTGTTCGATTTAATATAAACTTTGAAAAAAACTGGAGATCGTTTTTATGAGTATTGTTAAATGCATTCCATGACAATTCCTGACCACAAGAAAACCCCACTAGACTTATTAACAGTGGTGTTAACCTTAAAATAGTCTTGACATCTAGTACCTCCTCTTCTGAGAAAGGTCCTCCATATTTTTCCATACTCAAATTTAGTCGTGATGGATAGTCCTCCTCCCAGTAGGTAAATGCACTACGATTACGTGGATACTTGTTCTTCCTGGAATAATTGAGTACTTTTACAATTAATTTAACTGGATTGACTTTGTGAGGTGTAGTGTCCAACCAGTGTTTGAACAATGAGTTACTAATAATGACAGTAGATACAGCCACACCTGATAATACATAGGACACTATTGCAAACTGTTTGATTAGAATCTGCCCAATTTGAATAATTACAAATGTAATAGGCACAATTGCAGAGTGCACATAAATTATAGCACTCAGTTCATCAGCTGAAGCTCCCACAGATTGATCAATACTAAATTGAACAATATTAGAACGAAAACTACAATATCCAATGACTTGTAAAATGTAACTACCTAACAATAATGTCAGGAAGAAGAGTGTGGAATCTGAGAATGTATTAACTATGACTGCCAAGCCTGCAAATATCCAAGATAGAAATGAGAAATGCACTCCAGTAATGATTGTGTTATATCTACCTGTCTTTACATCAGCAAGTAAACCAAAGAAAGGAAAGGAGAGAAACACCAGACAATATGCAATATCAAATACAAAGTCATATCTAAATTGATATTGATTATCATTATGTATATAGTTGATTGCTGCAAAAGATTGAAGTAAGCTTAAATGAACAAACATTAAGATATCCCATATGATGATAAACTTTACAGAACGTGAACTGATACACTGGATCCTTCTTCTCCAAGTCTTCAACTGCTTCATCATTTAAATTTCTTAAAATATGTTACAATATGATGTTAGTATTCTAAAACAGTTTCTTTTATTTTGTTAGTTTACTGATAGATTACAGCTTGTATACTAGATCAAAACTAACATTGGTGTTTATGAATTAGATTTAGATTTGTCATAATGTTTGTTTTACAACATTACTAATATGAAAGTGTAATATAATATAACTGTATTTTAAGCAACAGTAAAGTGTTATGAACTAAACACAATCACCAAATTATTTTGTTTTCTGCTTGTAACAGTTATTATAATATGTCATACAGAAAATCATTACATGACAGTGTAATGAATGTCAGGAAACAAAATAAGTGTGAAAAATAAATGATCATAATAGCATGATCACAGCCTTAGTAGGCAAAGTTTACAAGTTGTGTGTGCCTTGTAAAGTACACATGTTCTGTTTGCTAGAATGACATATAGTATAAGAATAATAACAATAACTGCACTCTTCATGACATACTAATAGAGAATTTAACAGATACTGTCTTCCTTACAATTAAATCGATACTTTCCATTGATATCAATAACATAACCAAGTCCATATGCTGCATACCATAGGCCAACCATTAAACTTCTCATTTCATGAGGAGATAGAATTATTATGAACTCCAAAGATGTAGAATGCATTAAAATAACTGCAAGCTGTCAATTATCCAGGACAAAAATGAGAAATGCACTCCAGTAACGATTGTGCTATATCTACCAGTTTTTACATCAGCAAGTAGACCAAAGAAAGGGTAGGAGAGATATATCAGACAATATATGATATTAAAGACAAAGTTATATCTCAATTGGTGTTGATTATTACTATGTATGTGTTGATTACTGCAAAAGATTAAACATAAATGAACATACATTAAGATATCTCATATGGTTATAATCTTTACAGACACTAAACTGATACATTGAATCCTTCTTCTCCAGTTGTCATCTGCTTCATCATTTAACTTCCTAATCTATATTATAATATCATGTTAGTATTCCAAAATAGTTGAGTTATTTTATTATATAGTTTACTGATATCTTACAGCTTGTATACTAGATCAAAACTAACATTGCTGTTCATTAATTAGCTTTCAGTTTCGTCACAATGTTTATTTATAATAGTGTTAAAGTGCAATATAATATAAATGTACAGCAATCAGTGTTATGAACTATTCACAATCTACAAATCATGTTTCTTTCTACTTGTAACAGTCATTATAATATGTTATATAGAAGTCATTTCATAGCTGCATATTATCACAGAAATGAAGTACATGTGAAAAAAAATCATTTAAATCTCGATTACATTTTTAGTTTATAAGCTGTAAACTATACCTGTTTTGTTTAATAAACTTAAACTTTTATGAAAGATAGAACAATAACTATTGTACATAATAATTACTGGACACATTATACTGAACTCATGCATTTAAATAAGCAATGAAATGGTTTATGTATGTTGCCTTATGTAGTCTATGAACCTATTGACATGTATATTCTTCCTAGTCAATATGTCTTTATATACAATGCTATTACTTGACACTAATTGAATTGTTTTGAAGTAAATAAAAGCACACATTTTAACAAAAACCTTTAACAATTATTATATGAATACTAATATAAATATAATAGATGGTGGATCAAACTGAGTCATGTGACAACAATAAATACTTTTATGTATTATTGCAATGTATGCTTAATAGTGGTCAATTAGATACTTTTAAGATGTTTAACTAATTCCATTTTATATGTTTAATAAATAATTCAGGCTACAAATATTATTATATAATTACAAGAAATTATTTTCTAAAAAAATTAAATCTGAAGCTAAAATTAAAACTTAAATTATTTGCAAAAGGGAACACTTGTACATGTGTCAAAACATTTGTGACCTGATTTGTGAAAAAAATCAACTGTTAAAACATATCAAAACACGGTTTAGTATACATACAGTTGCTATATATGCATAACCATCCTATATGTATGCAAAACCTTTTTTTTGATATGTTTTAACAGTGGTTTTTTCACAAATCAGGTCACGAATATTTTGACACAAGTGGTCCCTTTTTGCAAATATACATTTTGAAAAACTTAAGAATAAAGGTCTTAATACATTATTTTATTCATCAAATTAAACTGTCTCAATCTATGGACTCAAACGATAATCCCATTTCACTCCTGAACTCTTCTTCCTGGTCCATATATCTTTCATAATGTTCCTCAGCTATCAAATGTATGTTAATAGCACTTGCCCTCACTCGTAACTTGTATCTTTTTGCTAGAATAACAAAAAGTATAACTATAATGAGAATAACTGCACTTTTCAGTACATAGTAATAAATATTTTGACAGACAATGTCTTCTTTACAATTAAATGGATACTTTCCATTGATATCAATAACATAACCAAGCCCATATGCTGCATACCATAGGCCAACCATTAAACCTCTCATTTCATGAGGGGATTGAGCTATTATGAACTCCAAAGATGTAGGGAAAACCAAAGCATAGGAAATTCCATATAATATTTCGGGCACAATCATAGCTTTGTATGAAGTTGTGTCCAAATGAAAATGTTCTTTACAAGCAAAAATGATGACATAATAAATAGTAGTGAATAAAGCAAAAAGTAGGCCCAATCCAATTCTCTTTAGCATACTGGGAATGTAATTATAGAAACAGGGATATATAATAAACTGATATATCAGGATGACAACTACAGATACTAAAGAGGACATTGTTCGATTTAATATAACGTTTGTAAGGAAGCTAACATCATCTTTATGAGCATTGAATGCTTTCCACGAATATTCCTGACCACAAGAAAAAGCCACTACACTTATTAGTAGTGGTGTTAATCGTAACATAGTCTTTACATCTTGTACCTCCTCTTCTGAGAAAGGTCCTCCATATTTTTCCATACCCAGATCAAGTCGTGATGGGTAGTCCTCCTCCCAGTAAGTCAAGGCACTACGATTACTTGGATACTTGTTCTTTCTGGAATAATTGAGTACTTTAGCAATTAATTTAACTGGATTGATTTTATGAGATGTAGTGTCCAACCAGTGTTTGAAGAATGAGTTACTAATAATGACAGTAGATACAGCCACACCTGATAATACATAGGACACTATTGCAAATTGTTTGGTTAGGATCTGTCCAATATGAATAATGACAAATACAATAGGCAAGCTTACAGAGTGCCAGTAAATTATAGCACTGAGTTCATCAGCTGAAGCTCCCACAGATTGATCAATACTAAATTGAACAATATTAGAACGAAAGCTACAATATCCAATGACTTGTATAATGTAGCAGGCAAACAATAATATCAAGAAGAAGAGTGTGGAATCTGAGAATATCTCAACAATGACTGCTAAGCCAGCAATTATCCAAGACAAAAATAAGAAACGGACTCCAGTAATGATTATGTTATATCTACCTGTCTTTACATCAGCAAGTAGACCAAAGAAAGGGTAGGAGAGATATATCAGACAAGTTTCAATATCAAAGACAAAGTCATATCTAAATTGATGTTGAGTATGACTATGTATGTAGTTGATTGATGCAAAAGATAGAAGCAAACTTAAATGAACAAACATTAAGATATCCCATATGATGATAAACTTTACAGAACGAGAACTGATACACTGGATCCTTCTTTTCCAGGCCGTCAGCTTCCTCATCATTTAAACTTTTAAAAATATGTTATAATATCACGTTAGTATTCCAAAATAGTCGCTTTATTTTGTTAGTTTACTGATATATTACAGCTTGTATACAAGATCAAAGCTAACATTCCTGTTTATTAATTAGCTTTCAGTTTGTTATAACGTTTTTTTTACGATAGTGTCAAAGTGCAATATAATATAGGCAGTGTCTATTCGTCCGGCAGGAAATGTATACTTTGTTGTGTATTAAACTGATCCCCACCCCCTAAACCTTAACCTACCTTTATACAACAAAGTATACATTTCCTGTCGGACGAAATATAACCATATAACAGTACAGTGTAATGATCTAAACACAATCAACAAATCACATTGTTTTCTACTTGTAAAAGTCATTATATGTTATATAGAAAGTCATTACATAGCTGTATATTATTGTTAAAGAACCTAACTACTTGTGAAAAAAATGATATATAATAATTCCATGATATTTTAGTTTACAAGCTGTATGTGTCTTGTAAACTATAACTGTTTTGTTAAATAAACTTACATAACCTTTTGTAACTTAATAGGACAGTAACTATTTCACATAAATATTACATGTACGCTGATCTCTAGAATTTATATAAACAATGACAGGCTCATGTAAGTTGATTATATAATCGGTGATCTTGTCTAAAATCATTTATATTAGTATGGATACAACTAGTGAGCTCACTTATTTAAATGCAAAAGCCTTATCTTCATAGAACTATTAAAAGATTATGTCTCAGTTTGGTTTATCTAATACAACATATTCAATGTCTTACAATTAATGAAATTAATAAAATGCCATGATCATAACCTTCATCAGCATAAAGTTCAACTAAATCTGCATCTCTCTTAGCTCCTTTATCATCTTTTAATAAATGAATCAATTTCCTTGCCTGTTCATTGCATGAATCTATCTTAATTTGTTAAATAAATGGTAACTCTAATTGTTGTTCAAGAACTCAAGATATTGCTAAATACTTTTGCATATATAGATCTATAAACCGTACACACACTATGATGCTTTCAATTACCAATTTAAATTGACTTATAGGCCTATTTAAGTACGTACTTGGCATCATCGGGTTTTCACAGCTAGTAAGACATTGCATAATGTTAGTCAATGTTATTAAAGTGGGAACTAGTAAACAGCCAACCTGTTCTTTCTGATTCTTTTTCCTTATCTCACGTCACGCTAAACGTAAATGTTAAACATGAACAGAATTTAGTTTTAATATAATCAATAATTCATCACAAAAAAAGGAATTTTTGAAAAGGAGCATAAAGTTTTAATTCAATATGATTGAATTCTCTTAAACTAGTTATGTTACTAAGTAAATTATCTTAATCTGTGGAGTCGATTAAGACTCTGAACTCTTCTTCCTGGTCTATATATCTTTCATAATGTTCCTCAACTATCATATGGATGTTAATTTCATTTGCCCTTACTCGTAACTTGTATCGCTTTGCTAGAATAACAAATAGCATAAGAATAATGACAATAACTGCACTCTTCATGACATAGTAATAAATATTTTGACAGACAATATCTTCTTTACAATTAAATGGATACTTTCCATTGATATCAATAACATAACCAAGTCCATATGCTGCATACCATAGACCAACCATTAAACCTCTCATTTCATGAGGAGATTGAGCTATTATGAACTCCAAAGATGTAGGGAAAACCAATGCATAGGAAATTCCATACAATATTTCGGGTACAATCATAACTTTGTATGAAGTAGTATCAAGATGGAAATGTTCTTTACAAGCAAAAATGATGATATAATAAATAGTAGTGAATAAAGCAAAAAGTAGGCCCAATCCAATTCTCTTTAGCATACTGGGAATGTGATTATAGAAACAAGGATATATAACAAACTGATATATTAGGATGCCAACTCCAGACACTAGAGAGGACAACGTTTGATTTAATATGAGGTTTGAAAGGAAGCTAATATCATCTTTATGAGCATTGATTGCTTTCCACGACTTTTCCTGACCACAAGAAAAACCAATTAGAACTATTAATAGTGGTGTTAACCGTAACATAGTCTTGACATCTTGTACCTCCTCTTCTGAGAAAGGTCCTCCATATTTTTCCATACCCAGATCAAGTCGTTTTGGGTAGTCCTCCTCCCAGTAAGTCAAAGCACTACGATTACTTGGATACTTGTTCTTTCTGGAATAATTGAGTACTTTAGCAATTAATTTAACTGGATTGATTTTATGAGATGTAGTGTCCAACCAGTGTTTGAACAATGAGTTACTAATAATGACAATAGATACAGCCACACCTGATAATACATAGGACACAATTGCAAACTGTTTGATTAGAATCTGGCCAATTTGAATAATGGCAAGTATAATAGGCACACTTACAGAGTGCCAGTAAATTATAGCACTTAGTTCATCAGCTGAAGCTCCCACAGATTGATCAATACTAAATTGAACAATATTAGAACGAAAGCTACAATATCCAATGACTTGTAAAATGAAACCAACACACAATAATATCAAGAAGAGTGTGGAATCTGAGAATATATTTACAATGACTGCCAAGCCAGCAATTATCCAAGACAAAAATGAGAAATGGACTCCAGTAATGATTGTGTTATATCTACCTGTCTTTACATCAGCAAGTAGACCAAAGAAAGGGTAGGAGAGATATATCAGACAATATGTGATATCAAAAACAAAGTCATATTGAAATTGATGTTGAGTATGACTATGTATATAGTTGATTGCTGCAAAAGAGTGAAGTAATCTTATATGAACATACATTAACATATCCCATATGATGATAAACTTTACAGAACGTGAACTGATACACTGGATCCTTCTTCTCCAAGTCTTCAACTGCTTCATCATTTAAATGTCTTAATCTATGTTATAACAAGAGGTTATTATTCAAAAGTAGTAGCTTAATTTTCTTAGCTACTGATATATTACAGCTTATATGCTAGATCAAATCTAGCATTGTTGCTCATTAATCACCTTTCAGTTTTGCCATAATGTTTTATTACAATAATGTCAATATGTAACATAATTCAACTGTACACTAGTCCAGTGTAATAAACTAAACATATTCACATAGTCATTTTTTTTCTACTTGTTACAGTCATTATAATATGCTATATATGAATCATTCCATAGCTGATATGGACACAGAAACATCTCTTCTCACGGTTTTAGCTTACAAGCTATGTGTGTCTTGTAAACTATACCTGTTATGTTTAATAAATGTATGGGCCAAAGATAATATAACTATTGTATATATTATTACTGCAAGCGTAGCTACATAATCACATTTTTTAATGATTAAAATTGGACTAACCATTTCTAGATTACACTCACTAGTATTTCACAAATTACATATAAAGCAATGACTTTGTTTTGTTTTTTGGGTTGTATTGAAAACTACAAGAAAACAAGATGCATTTCCCTTTTTACATTAATTTTTTAGTTAACATATATCCTGCTTACTATAATACTAAACGTATTCCATGTGGGAATGTATGTTTACTAAAGCTTTCTGATTTCTAAAAAACACTAGTAAACCTTCAGAATCAAGTTTTGTATCCATACAGCTACCATGAATAGTTGTTAACAACTATACATAAAACTATACAATCACTTGAATATACCGACACAATGTTACAACATACCTATATACACGTACTAGTTAATATAAACAATCATACATACTGCTTTGCATATATAGATCATCATCTAAATCATCAAAAAAATGTGGAAAATGCAGTCTAGTGGGCCACAACAGGAGGTCATGTAAACAATAACTATAAACTTTTTAAATGGCTTTTCTAAAAGCCACAACATACACACCTAATCCAATAAAAACAACAAAAAATATGATTGTCTTTTGGTGTTTATAAAACATGTTTCATAAAAGCACTTGACCGCTGGCCTTAATAAATTAATAGGCGTGGTTTATATCTTAGTACTCTATCAAGAAAACAGTTTCAATACCATCACAACAGTTAGAAAGCATTAAAACTCCTAACTAAAAACGCTTGACCTAATGCAACAAAATTAATAAAAAGAACTACAAACTACTTACATAATTAAATAAACTTACATTCGTTATCCAATTTGAATTGCGTAACAAATAAACGAATGAACAATCATCCACAATCCCTAAAGTGCAAATCACACAGCAAAGAAGAACAGAAAAGATGGTAGAAACAAACTGACAAACAGACAAACTCCGAAAACGCACAACGTGTAAGTACATGTGACGTCATCAAACGGAAAATATACGGAAATCTTATAATTAAATTTTCTAAAGACCATTTTTGACAAATGAAATGAAAACGCATGTATCTTAACAACCAGACGTTGTAACAACATACAACCAACGACATTTTGAAGAGGAAATGATGCTCTTTTACGTGATATCAATAATTCAATTTTCGAATTTTGTGCAGAGTGTGTGGTTTTCTAAAATTGGGTCACATATACCACCACTATATATTTTATTTGTAATATATTGCAGGTCTCATAATTTGGGTGCCAGAAAATGCTTATAAAATGTAGTCATATATAAATATTACTGAGTGATATATGTTCATATTCATATAAATAATCACTGTAAAATTGCAAGGATTAATTTGGCAAATATATGGTCATACAGGTTACATGTATCTCCTCCCAGTATGTTAAAGCACTACGATAACTTTTTAGTTTTTTTTTCTGGAATAATTGAGTACTTTAGTAATAAATTTAACTGGATTGATTTTATGATGTGTAATGTCCAACCAGTGTTTGAACAATGAGTTACTAATAATGACAGTAGATACAGCCACACATGATAATACATAATACACTAGTGCAAATTGTTTGCTTAGAGTCTGTCCAATATGAATAATGACAAATACAATAGGCACACTTACAGTGTGCCAGTAAATTATAGCACTCAGTTCATCAGCTGAAGCTCCCACAGATTGATCAATACTAAATTGAACAATATTAGAATGAAAAATACAATATCCAATGGCTTGTAAAATGTAACAGGCACTTAATAATATTGAGAAGAAGAGTGTAAAATCTGAGAATATCTTAACAATGACTGCTATGGACTTCAGTAATGATTGTATTATATTTACCTGTCTTTACATCAGCAAGTAGACCAAAGAAATGATAGGAAAGATATATCAGACAATATATGATATCAAATACAAAGTCATACCTAAATTTATGTTGATTATGACTACATATGTATTTGATTGCTGCAAAAGTTTGAAGTAAACTTAAATAAACAAATATTAAGATATTCCATATGATGATTAACTTTACAGATTGTGAACTGATACACTGGATCCTTCTTTTCCAAGTCTTCAGCTGCTTGGTCATTTAAACTTCTTAATCTGTTATAATATGATGTTTAGCATTGAAAATAATTGCTTTATTTTGTTAGTTATATATATATATAATATAACAATAAAATTAATGAAAATTAAAATTTGTAAATGTCCCATAAACACCTTCTCGTATATAGTCCCTTCTCGATAATTTCTCAGTAAACAGTATATGCAATAATGTTAGTTTTGTGTGAATCTAAGAAATGGTATCATTTTGACAATTTTAATAATGTGATGTATATAACAAAAAAGGGTTGATTTAAAACTATGAATATTATTTATAAACCATGCACTTAATCTATCAGCCAATACTCAGACTAATTGTAAGAGACTGACCATAATGTTTACAAGAGAATTCATGTTTTCCTCCAAAAGTATCTTGCAGAACAGGCAATGAGCTGTCAGAAATAAAGTGTTTGATTCATACAAACTTTCCGGTCAAAAAAGTGGATAATTGAAAGGTGTTCCATCTGTTTATGAAATCCTTGATTTGTTTTGACTACTAAAATGTGAAATATGTGTGTAACGAATAAATATTTTTGTATAATTATTTATTATCATTATATAATCTTTCTTAGTTGATGTGTGAATTGAAGTGTATAGCGGAGTGACTCACTGGAAATCAGAAGATATGCCATGCTGGAAAATGAGACATCTAGTTTGTTGGTAATAATAATTGATAAACAGTCATGATTAGTCATTTTGTCATGATAGGTTGGTGATTGGTAGATGTTCCAACAAAAATTTGCAATTATTGCTTTTTTTATGTAATGATCAGATGCAGCTGACATTTTAGGTTCCACCAATGAAGCAATTGACAAAAAAGAGTAAAAACAAGTAACAAAATAATATTTTAAAAATGAGAATATATCTAGCTATGGTAATGCCAAAGGGAGGGGTGATTACAATAATCTATGCAAAACCATACATAAATAAATAGCCACACAATTAACATAAATGAAGGACTGTTAGCTATAACTTGAAAATTAAATACTACTATATATTCAGTATTTAATGCATGTATTTGGGTTGAATCAAATCTCCTAAGTCAACTGATACCAATTGGCTAATTATATATGGGTTTTGTATGGATTAGTTCTATTCATCCCTACCTTGTTTCTTTTTAACATTGCAATCCCTAAGTTTGTTTCTCATTCTAATATGTTTTTTCATTACTTACATAATTATAATTGTAAAATAGATAAGCATATTGTTTTAAGTAAGACATTAGACTTTTATACAAATGCTTGTAATTTTTATGCAGAAATTTCAAGTTGTAATCTATATGTTGATAATATGCTGAGTGTGACAGTAGTGGAGTTAGCTCAAACTGATATTCCTGACTATCATACTAGCTATTTTTCTAGTCTTCCTTCTCAACCTAGTGTACCATACTACCAGCATTATATTAATGTCATCTTAACTAAGGTGACATGACCAATCAACATTACTTCCAACTAACATCACAAGCTATTAAAAGTATACCTAGGTTTATTATATATAAAGTATATCTGGATATTGTAGCTGATTACTTTATGTTCTATAGTGATATTGATGGAGAGGCTCATGAGACCAGTTTGAGTACCAGAACTAGTGATACCACTATAGATGAAATAAGCTATACTCTATTAAGTGTAAATATATTATATTAAGACAATAATATATCGGTATTGAAGTAACTAGTAAGGTACAGAAATAATATTAATATCTTATCTTCTTTGATTAGGATTTTATAATTTCATTTTTCCCAATCATCATGTAATAATGATATGAACCACTTATAGTTATAGAAAGTAAGCTTGGTAGGGATTTAATTGATACAGTATTGATGTCAATATTCACAGTTATATTACAGATATAAGAAAATATTACACAGATAAAGTCAATTTTTGATAAATACATATATATGTGTGTGTGTGTGTGCGTTCGTGTGTGTGTATGTGCGTGTGTTTGTTTGTATATGAAATATAGTCCACAGACCACACTACACTCTAAATCTATAGACTGTTAATAACCTAACAAGATTGTCTGTAACATTTAGGGTTTAAATAATCAACACTTACCATATGTATGAATAAGTTAAGTAAGCATACAAAATTGCTAGATGTAAAAACATCTTCCACTCTTTGCCATTTTCAAATAACACATAGAAAAACTCTTGAAAGTGTAGTGAATAGTCCAACAAGTTGTTACTATAAATAGCAAATTACGTCACAATTATTCTTAGAAGCAGTAGCTGGGAGATAGCTGAGGAAAACCTCTATTAATTAGGTTTATTTACATTACTTAAATCAGTTTAATAAGAAACTTCTAAAAAGTTTGATAATTAAAATGAGACCAAAATGCAATTAAGTAATAATAAAATAAAAACAGATCTAAAGTTATTAATATTAATGTATGTAATAAGACAGCAACAATAATTTTGATGTAGCATAAATCTTTTACTTTTTAAAGAGGTTAGCATAACTTGGAGGAGGAAGAGTCCTCAATATTTTTACCTCATTGTAGGGTTCTTCTACATTATGATTATCAGATTCTCCATGAGCAGCACCCAAAAATTCGCAAGATGGGTTTTCAAAAGTAGCTCCTAAATCAGAAATAGCTTCCCAATTGCTTATATTAGAGCTTTGTTGTCTAGATGCCTCTGTATTGGGATTATGAGCAGGAAAGGTTGCAAAAGATGTCACTGCAGCTGATGTGATGGGTTGTCTGCCTTGAGTCATCTCAAGAGTGTTAAATGCATTAGTTTCATATGGACGTGGTGGAGCTAATGGTTGTATTGAGTTCAAAGATGGTTGTTGCTGCACCAGATGATGACCTTCTTGCTGATGATAAGGAGCTGGTGGTTGCTGTGGATAAGGAGACTTGTACAAATAAGGCACAACAGTTGGTGCCTCATTTAATCCAATTGTATTACTACTTTCATTATAGGGTGGTGGAGGTCTATGATTGGCTACTGGGTTATTTGCTGATTGTGTTGCATAATCAGGATATCGGTTCTCTATTTGTGGTATAGTATTCAAAGTGGTATTAGGAAGTGGTACAGATGGAGGAGTTGTTTGATTTGTTCTTTGAGTTGTTTCAGGAGATCCAATTGTTAGTAGTTCAACTTGTTGGGTGTTGCAACTTCTAGAATTTTGTCTCTTGTATTTTTTTCTAATAGCACCAACAGCAATACAGCAATATACAACCACATTTATTGGCACCACTAAAAAAGCAATTGAGGCACCAACTGGTAAAACTATGTTTGATGCTAGAAACGATAAGAAATCATAACTATGATATGGGGTAATAGTATTGCTTTGGTAAAGGATCTAAACAATATATGTATAGTTAATTACTAATGTCATATATCACAGTTTATACTTTAACATTGACTTACAGGTATACGTAGTAGTAGGAGAAGCAGAACTAATACCACGACATGTAGTCCTTAATGTTGATACTGATGACAATCTCCTTGGATTACCTATATACAAATGTAACATGATCTCATTAGAACATGAAACATGTACAGCTATGTTATGTTATAACATTGTATTCTTATCCCATAAAAATACATGTGGATACTTTTTAAGTATAAATTTCTTAGACAAATTCTTTAACTAAATCGTAACTAATGTAAGTCGCATTCATAATACCTTCACTTAAGGTAATAATATAATTTTGACTACTTTTATTGGGAAAAGTCGACTAATTTTAATAACATTTGTATTTCCAACTTACTACATTGAATTGTGACATCTTCAGAATGACGACATCCTTGATAAGAATTAGTAGGACAACTCTGACATGAACCCAAACAGGAAAACGTTCTGCTACAAGTTAAATTACTCATCCAAATATTTTGAGATGAATTACCAGACCTATAACAAATATAGTATACTTCAAGTATAGTCTATTGTAGTAAACATACAAAGGAAGATGATTATAACTTGTATAGTTTGAATATCCCAGTTGTTTACAGATAACAAGTGCATCATTAGAATCAAATCCATCATCACATATTGTTCCCCACTGTCCATTACAATAGACCTCCACTCGTCCTTCATTAGAATAATTGCCTCCTTGAAGACGTATCATACCAGAGAAAGGATTACTGTCCCAGATCCTTGTAGAATCTAAATCACAATAAATGTACATGTCATACTATAATAACAATAATAAAACTCACAGCAGGACACAGTAGCATCATAAGAATTAGTACATCCACTATCAATGAAAATAGAGTAAAAACATTGTAGAATAGTAAGATACTCATTGTTACGACAGTTGACATTATCCAGTACCATTATGCTGTAATCAGTGCCATAACTGAAATATTAACAAAAAATGATGATGTCTTTAAAAAGGAATTTCTCAAAAACTAACCTCACTGACCCAGCTCTAGAATAACCTGAGGCTCCAGTATATCCCAACTGATGACAGATGACATCAGCTTCATATTGACTGTAATAGGTATCATCACAGATATTACCCCATTGTCCATTTACTAAGATCTGTACTATACCATAGTAATAAGAGGATAAGGTATATCCATTACGATAAAGACGTATAGTACCAGAACCAATATGGCGAGAAGAAGCTACATCAACATAATAATAAACAATAATGTTGATATTGACTTAACTAAACCAAAGTGCTTGAATTTAAGATAACACAATTTCTTACTCATCTAAAACAATAACATAATTACTTACAAATTAGTCCAGAACAAGTAGTCTTTGAATTAGAAGGCTTTGTATATGAACTACTGTAAACTAAATAATACAATGTAATCGTTAATCTGAGTAATAATAAAATTTAATAATTTGTGTACAATTAATTTTGTTTAATATAACAACTTACTACATGTGACAGTAATATCTTCATAGTGGTTACAACTAGTTATTGAAGTTGATGGACAGGAATTTCTAGTACCATAACATGTATTAGAGGAAGAACTGGACATGTATGTACTCCAAATTGGTTGACTTGAAGTACCAGATCTAAATAATAGTCAAATGATTTGTTGTTAGAGATACTATTGTGACAGTATATTCTAATATTGGACTACTTGTAAAACATTTAAAAAAACTCTTTAATGGTTTTGAAGATAGTAAAATGGAGAAACAACCAAATGCTAAATGTTATGCCAGCCTTAAAACTCAATAAGTGATCATCCATTATGTCAGGGCTCATGGTAATGCTTTACTGAAATCAATAAATGTTGTACATGGTCTATGTTTCATATTTTGTATACAGTAGTAGAAAATGATAGAAGTGGACATACAAACATAAAACATGATAATAAACATTTGTATGATTGACTGGAAAGCAATTTTATTTAAGTAAATAAACATTTTCATACTTAAACAATTACTGTAGATAGTAACTTTGATATAATACTTACAGACTTAAATGATCATATCGATGATAATAATTATATCCTAGTTGTTCACAGATAGTTTGAGCATCAGTAGAACTAAATCCATTATCACATATTGTTCCCCACTGTCCATTACAATAGACCTCAACACGTCCTTCATTAGAATAATTTCCTCCTTGAAGACGTATCATACCAGAGAAAGGATTACTGTTCCAGATCCTAATGTTATCTATAACAAATGTAACAATTTTATTAAGAAAAATATTACACACTCACAGCAGTACACAGTAGCATCATAAGAGTTAGTATTAGTACATCCACTATCAATGAAAGTAGAGAATGAACATTGAAATATAGTGAGGTAGTTGCTACTAGCACAGTAGAGGTCATCTATTTTCATAGATAAAGTGTCAGTGCCATAACTAAACAGAAATGGTATAAAACTTCTTGATTAGATAATTCTAACCTCACTAATCCAGCTCTAGAGTAACGTGATGCTCCAGTATATCCTAATTGATGACAAATGACATTAGCTTCAGTAGATCTATAGTAGTGATCATCACAGATATTACCCCATCCATTGTAATAGATCCTCACAGTACCATAGTAATAAGATGATGAGGCATACCCATAACGAGATAGAATAATAGCACCATTTTGAGCACCATTAGCTAAATGATAAAAGATTATCATACACTAATTACTAACTGAAAGGATTAACATATGTAGTTAATACACATGTTTAATAATCTTATAACGTTGAATTAACAGAATAATATAATTAATTACAAATTATACCAGAACAAGTCCTCTTTGAATTATAAATCTTTGAATATGATCTGCTGTAAACTAAAGAATATAACAATGATAATGAGTAAATCTAAGCAATTAAATTACTTAACAAAAAAAGTATAACAACTTACTACATGTGACAGTAACATCTTCAGAGTGAGTACAACTAGTTATTGAAGTTGATGGACAGGAATTTCTAGTACCATAACATGTGTCAGAGGAAGTACTATACATGTATGTACTCCAAATTGGTTGACTGGATGTACCTGGCCTGAATGAATGACAAATAATGTAGTACATTATTTATGTATGACAACCATATTAAACAAAAGATAGAAGGTTTGCACTTTAAAAAGATCATGAATGTATACATCTGACTGTTCATACAAATGATCAATTCAATATTATAGAAATTTATAATAAAAAGTAGGATACAAATAGAATAATAAATAATAAATAGATTTTGTCTTTCATTTGTATTTTGAAATGACTACAAATAATTAATTATATATATATATATATATATATATGATTTTTTTCTTACAGGCTGAGGTGATCATAATTATAGTAATAATTATATCCCAGTTGTTTACAGATAGTTTGAGCATCAGTAGAATTAAATCCATTATCACATATTGTTCCCCACTGTCCATTACAATAGACCTCAACACGTCCTTCATTAGAATAATTTCCTCCCTGAAGACGTATCATACCAGAGAAAGGATTACTGTTCCAGATTCTAGTTGTATCTGTACCAAATGTAACATTTACTAAGGAAATATATATAATATACTCACAGCAGTACACAGTAGCATCATAAGAGTTAGTGTTATTACATCCACTATCAATGTAGGTTGAGAATGAACATTGAAATATGGTAAGGTAGGTGCTAATAGCACAGTTGAGGTCATCTATTATCATAGGTAAAGTGTCAGTGCCATAACTAGATAGAAATGATGTAGAGCTTCTTTATTAGATAATTCTAACCTCACTAATCCAGCTCTAGAGTAACTTGATGCTCCAGTATATCCCAATTGATGACAAATGACATTAGCTTCACTAGAATTGTAATAATAATCATCACAGATATTACCCCAACCATTTTCGTAATAAACCCTCACAGTACCATAGTAATAGGATGATGAGGCATACCCATAACGAGATAGAATAATACCACCACTTCCTGGATTAGCTAAATAAAGGTAGATCAATATATTCTAATTTTCAAGTAATAGAAGTAAATACTGATTCATAATTGTTATACATATCACTATTATCACTACAAACTAAGTGAATGAGTACTATTCAAACAGAGCTAGAAATGAGTATACATTCTTAGTCTTCAATATAAATATTGACTTAGTCTTCAATATTCAGCATAATGGTATTGGATTATATAGCTTATTAAAAGTGAAAATTCAGTGAAAACTATAGTAAAGTGAAATGAAAAAGCTGAAAAAGTTATATTGAAAAGCTGTACTTTTCAACAAGTTTATGTAGCCAAACTGAATGGTAGTAAAGGTAGCATAACTTTTCAATAGATGAATTGAAGTCATAAATATATTTATCATTAGATGTCACTTACGAATTAGTCCAGAACAAGTAGTCTTTATATTAGATGATTTTGAATAAGAAGTGCTGTAAGCTAAAGGAAATAGTATACATATATCCAAGTATTTGATTGGATTAAAGATTGAATAGCATACAATATATTAGATTACTTGTTAACCTTACTTAATAAATACTACCAGTGTTGATAGTTACAATAAATTTTAAATATTATCATTTGGTATTTCAGAGGTCTGATATGCTTTTAACATTTTTGTTACAGGTCAAGCCTCCAAATTATTTACAAAAAATTATCTTGATGAAGCAATAACTCTTCATCGTAATAATAGAAATTAAGAGTTAGTTGATACCATCACTTACTACATTCCACAGTAACATTTTTAGAGTGGGAACAACTAGTGACTGAAGTTGATGGACAGGAGTTACTAGTACCATAACAATTGTCAGAGGAAGTACTAAACATGTAGCTCTTCCAAATAGGTTGACTAGAACTACCAGATCTATTACAGTGATACAATACCTGTTTAATTGTGATATATTATTTATAAAACACAACTGTTTTATGCATTAATTAATAACTGACTGTATAATTTCAACATCTTATACTTACAGACTGAGGCGATCATATCTGTAGTAATTGTTATATCCCAGTTGTTTACAAATAGTCCGAGCATCAGTAGAACCAAATCTATTATCACATATTGTTCCCCACTGTCCATTACAATAGACCTCAACACGTCCTTCATTAGAATAATTTCCTCCTTGAAGACGTATCATACCAGAGAAAGGATTACTGTTCCAGATCCTAGTGGTATCTATAAGAAAAATGATAAGCATTAAGTTAATATTTATACTCACAGCAGTACACAGTAGCATCATAAGAGTTAGTATTAGCACATCCACTATCAATGTAAGTATCAAAAGAACACTGAAATATGGTAAGATAGTTGCTACTAGCACAATCGAGGTCATCCATCTTCATAGATAAAGTGTCAGTGCCATAACTAGACAGAGTTAATATAGAACATCTTTATTAGATAATTCTAACCTCAATAATCCAGCTCTAGAGTAACTTGATGCTCCAGTATATCCCAATTGATGACAAATAACATTAGCTTCAGTAGAACTATAGTAGTTATCATAACAGATATTACCCCATCCATTATTGTAATAGACCCTCACAGTACCATAGTAATAAGATGATAAAGTATATCCATAACGTGACAGCCTAATGGCACCATTTGTTAAAGCTATAATATAATATAAACATTAAATTTGTCTTTCCCAATTTTTTTAGAATTAATGCAACCTTAACCACATTGTTTACCTAGTATATAACTGTAGTAGTACTAAAAGTAATGACATGAGTATGTTTGTGCTTTTTGTTCTGGAAGACAAACAAGAGCTGTACTAGTGTTTATAACATAGAACAGCTGTCTTTGAACACTGTCTATGCATTTATAGCTTCATTGACATATATCCACAAAAAAACCATCACTACTATTGATATTAGACATGTATATCTATTTTATAAAGTCTTAATATAATTTGAATTGAAATTTAAGTACATACTATATCTACTTAAATTCAATTCATAGAGTAGATAAAGATAGTTTTGTTACAACAGTAATAGTTTGTGATAAAATGAGTGGTTAATGTAATTATGAATATAAATATCATGAGTAGAACATGTATGAATTAAAAGTGCAAGAACATTTTATGATAATATTATCATTTATTATTAATAACAAAGATAATTCAGTTAATTTTTGATCAATTCATATCTCCTGTCAAGCGTATAAACTTATCAAATTGATCATTAACAAACAACTCATTTATATCAATTTAATGTACAACCGTTCATCACACTGATTCATTGTACTATATGACTATAAGATTACAAAGATTGAAAGCGTACTATAGAAAATGATAAAATGTTATATCTGTTTTACAATATAACTCAATGGAGCTGTGTTTAGTTAATAATACATTAAGAAATCAATACTACATTTTCTATAAATCAATCTGAAACCTAATAATAATATAATTGTGATATGATCTCATGGGGTGAGTCATATTGATAATTTTATATAATTACTTAAATAGCTATAATCCAATATTAAAAATTGCTTTGTCATATCCTAAGGGATTCTGTTTATAATAAACTTTCAGTTTTGTATGCTTTGATGTGGTTTTGTTGAAGAAACACAAGTGTGCTCATGATGTAATCAGTTGTTTATAGTGAGTTTGGTTGTACATATGATATTAAGTTGTCTACATCATATGACCTCAAAATGTATATAGTTTAGTAAGGACAGTGATATATATTACTTAGCAATGCTATTAGCAAATCATTAACATACATGGCTTTTAGTAAAGAATATGGTTTTAACATTATTTGGTCAAGCCCAAGTGAGTCCAAATTAGAGCAGTCAATGATATATAGTATATTTGCTGGTCAAGGTTTTGGCTCTTCATAATATAAAAGACCTTTGCCTGTTTGATAACACTGAGAACAAATTGAATAATAACTTGCTGTTTAAGTAAACATAATTTTGTTACAGACAAAATTTCAGACAGAATGATTCAATAACTGTTTTTGGTTTAAAACTGGTAATAGACCAAACAACTTGTCATGAATTCTATCACTACCGAAGCAGCAAGTTAGTTGTATGAGGTGATTACGGGGGAAACATATATACACTTACCAAATGTAGAGTAAACTGAAAAACACAACAGAATTGTAAGAAGAAAGAAAATATCGAACTGCTGCTCTTTGGCCATCACGATTGTCGTCTAGCCTCATACAGGAAGTAGTCTTGACAAGCTTTTTCAGTGCCGGAAGCTCTGCATTATGAGCAGGAATTCAAGATGGCGTACTTTATTTGTAAAGAATTTTGTAGCTAGATTATATGTGTGTATATATTAAATATATATATATATATATATATATATATATATATATATATATATAATATGCATACATTATAGTATGTCTTTCCAAACACAACTGGAATAAATTCTTTATTAATCCAAAAGTATCAACCAGTATGCAGAGGACTTCTGCAATGGAATGTATAAGTTACAATATCAAAGACAGCTTATATTAAACATAAAACAACATAAAGAACATACAAAGTAGATGATTATAATTTGTATAGTTTGAATATCCCATTTGTTACAAAGAACAAGTACATCATTAGAATCAACCTTACTTGCTCACCTTATTTGAGTATGAATATTATGCCATTACTTCAGTTAAGTGACGTTTATAATAAATTTGAAGGACAAATTTGTTAAAATTGCAAAATTTCACCTATATTGGTACACTAAAATTATTCATCCATTTGTAGAGTTATAAACCATAGCCTTTCATGATTAATACTTCTGATATGGGAGGTTCAGACGATTTTGATAAAATAAGAGAGTTGATGATTATTCTGCCATAATCTATACAGGAAATAAATAAGTCAACACTTGTAATTGACAACAAATAACATAATATGATTAATGAATTACTCAGAAGGCAAATTAATGCAATCTGACAAGAGAATTTTTAAATTGACATAAATGCATGCATTGTTAAGATATATAATATAGTTATATTGTATTGTAGACAAGATATTATTACCAAAAACGGTTCGAAAACTATATATATATGAGACTTAAGTTAATGCACAAATCACAAAAATAATTACTAAGGTACCCAATGATTGAATGAGGTATAAGAACTTCATGAAATGTCTCAATAATAGCTATTATTTATAACATAAAGGTAAATTATAATTTATCTTTATGTTATAAATAATAGCTATTAGGGATTAAGTGTTATTGGTACAGTTACAATTGGTCCAGAATGAAAATGGAATGTGAATACTTTCAATAGAGGAAAATAAATGGAATCTTCTATTCTATAAACATGGCAGAGAAAAATAAATGAAATGAAACAATCTATTGTTAATCTACTTCCAACTCAATCAGCAGACTTTACATTTAATTCAAATTATCTATTGAATATATTAAATACATTTAGGTGATAATACATTTAGCTATAGCTATAGTAGTATAAATTAAGATTAATGTGATGGAAGATTGAAATACATATATAAATCCAAAGTAATAGACCTGAACAAAGATCTTACATTTCAAAGAATAAAAATATCTTTATTACCATTAGCTACGTAAACAGTAGATTTCATGGTACATCAACAATAATTATTATGTTTACTTGTTCATCAAATTTAATATATAATTTTACTACATGCACTTGTATATAACTTGTATATCATATCTTGTTTAAAACAATCATTATATTCTAGTCCTCTTGGATACTGTCTACAATAATAATGGTAATAAGAGTTTGTGTACCATTAATATGAACTACTCACTCACCACATAAAGTATACATATGTACTATATAAAACTAAAATTAAAATATCATTAGTTTATTAGTATGAAGTTAGTAATACCTGCTACAATATATGCTCAATAGTGGTCAATTAGATGCTTTTGAGATCAACATTGAAATGATTAGCCAGTGGTTTTTGGTGTAACTTGACTGATGATGTAACAATATGTTCTATAATGACATCACTATGTGTCATAGAGTTAATAATGTTAGGTTTGGTTTATGTGATGTCATCAATATGATGACATCACTATTGTGTCATTCATTATGATTGACGTTTACAAATATATCTCATTCACACCATAATTAAGTTAGTATTGTGTGTCTGTGGCTAATAAGTTGACAAAATGAGTCATGAAACGTCCCAAAGCACTGAAAAAACTACTACTAATAGATAATACATTAATATATATTTGTACTATAGGACGTTTCCAAAGAATGCTTCATTTTCAAGTTACAATAACTTTTGTATATAAAATATTGAAACATTTTAAAGCGTCATGTAAAGGCTCAGAGAAACATTCATCACGAATCTAGCACTTAATCTTGCTTGGCAATTGAATGATACTATTACTTACTCGGTTACAGCTTCACAGACACCTCAATCAGTGTGCAAAGTACCCAGTAAACGACAAAGCTTTTTCCCTTTGATTGAAGAGAAATGCTGAGTCATCAAACAGTTTGTAATGTGCATCACGTGATCTCATCAATAATTTGACCACAACTTGTCCAATCTTAAATGTAGATGTACATACACTCTGCAGTATAGATTTACAATGGGCACCGCAGCGAGGTTAAGCACTTTAGTGCATTTTATTGTTATTAGTGGCAATGTGGATGTTAAACCTAACACACTTCCTTATCTTATCACTCATGTTACTCAGACATTAAATGGACTCTTTCATTACTACATATAATTAAATATTCAATCAAAAGCTGTTGGATCCTTTTTTGTTAGCAATTACAGGAAATAGATAGTTTGAGTGTCAGTAGAACTAAATCATTATCACATATTGTTCCCCACTGTCCATTACAATAGACCTCAACACGTCCTTCATTAGAATAATTTCCTCCTTGAAGACGTATTATACTAGAGAAAGGATTACTATTCCAGTATATACGATACCTATAGAAAGTAGGAACATGGATGTGGTGATTAAAGAATTAACTTGTATAGAAGGCTGAAGGAGGGGGCTGGAGGGGCTAGAGCCCCCCCCCCCCCCCAATATTTAGAAAGAGGGGGCTCAGCAAGCCCAAATTATTTATTGCTTGATACTTACCCCACAAAAAGAACCTAAGTTAATCTTATTGGTGTTGATGAAACTGTCAAATATTTTGACATATTTGCAGGCTACGATGACAGAAAAACGGCTTAACAATTTTCTAGTCCTTCATATACACAAATGCATAACTAATGAGCATGATCTTGTTGAAATAACTAATGAATTTGTTATGGTAAATGATGAGAGATACTTTGGAAATACTTTGGTACATTTTAAATTAATGTTGGTAATACTGATCGTGATTATATCAAACATAGTTTCTGCATTATAGGTACATTTGTGTCTGCATATTCATCACATAGTTATGGTGTGAGCCCCCAAAAATATAAGTGCTTCATCCGCCTATGATTAAGGTTTGTAAGAGACCCTCTTTAGCTATAGTGTTTTATACTTAGTTTTATATGGTCAATAACTAGAGGACTATTAAGGTACAAGTTAGTTTGGTTTGTTAGTTTGATTTGATTTGTAGATGTTAGAAAAAATATTCAAGCCTTTATTAATGTGGGCGTGGTCAGTTGTCAAGTATTTTTATTTTCTTTTAAATGCAATAAATCTGACTCTAGGGTGGCTAACACATCAAATACAACTATGCCTTCTATTTAGCATTTAAGAGAGACTATTTATAAAACATTTATATACAACAATATGAAGGCAGAGTAAAAAATAGAATGCAATGAATCCTTCCTTGGAATAAAGTGTATTATAAAAATGATAAAAATCATGAAGCCAGTAATGAGTACAAAAATACAGCAAAGAGATCTCTTCTACTGTCTTATGTATTTTATCATTGAAGATGTACTTTAATGATTTGTTAGAATTATGTCATGCTTAAATGTTTATTTAAAAGTTTACTTTGAAGTATGTAATTTCTATGTCCCATACAATAGTGTAAGCAGAATAACAACTCACTTACATTTCTGAGATAGAACATCAATTTAGAGAGAGCTCTGAGTTCTTAAGAACCTGTTTTAATAGAGTTTTGCTTTTTTGTCCTTTCATATCAGCTGTCTAAAAATAAAAAGAGACTCTTACTACTACAAGTGACAAGTATGTCTATTTATAGTAATACATTTAGAAACATTAAATATAATAGCAGTATTTTGTCTACTTTAGATATTTCTTCTACCACTTCTTCTAATTCACAAAATCTATATTAATTCTAATTTTTTAACTCTATAACAAAACTCTGGAACATAATCTATAAGATATGTCATGTATAATGTGAGTAAATGTGAAATGACCAGTTTTCAAGTATTAAATGTACAGTCAAAAAATAGAGAATAATAAGGCAATACTCTTTTACAAACCTTGTCTACAAATAAGTCAGTTAATGTAAGAGATACTAATAACCTCTGTTTATTAATTTCTAAAAGATTTTCTGTACAAGAGAAACACACATAGTAAAAAAAGAATAAACAAATATAACCTCCCATTATATAAATGATAAAATGGTGTAGTATGTACATAATTAATATATATGTATCCTCTATAATTTTAATATCAATTTAAACATAAGTGGAAATTTAAATTTAAAACATGGCCTTCACAATAACGTATTAATTAATAACAACACCAAACCAAAATACATGTTCCCATTTAAAAATACCTTCTGTTAGACATATTAACTGTTGAACATCTTTCTCAAGCACAATCATGTCTGGATCAACTTCAGTATTATTGTTAATAAATACCAATAGTGAGGTCATCTATAAAATGTATTGTATCAGTAACATAGAATACTGACATTATATCGATATGGTAATTTGTAAGTTAATAGATGATCACGTTCTCCAAAATAATATACTTACCTGGTCTTTGTGAGCCAGCAATTGAGCCTTGATTGTTTTTTCTTCAGCTTCCTTGGATATTTTCAAATAAAAGTTACAGAATACTGTTATGTTGATTTTGAATATAAAAAGTTCAGTAACAAAAACAACAAAAAACTATTAAGACAGTTTTCAAGTCACAAAAAAGTTTTTAAAAGTAAAAGCAGCAGTATGAACTTAAAATAATTTCAATAGAGGTGAAAACTGTTTTTAAATAACAAAATATAAAACAAAAAATTGTAACAAAAACTGTAAAGAAAAAAATTGAAAACTAAAATTTATAAAACAGTCTCTGTAGTTGAACAGTACCCAAGAAGTCCAGTGAATGTCTCCAATCCAGCAATTGTAGAAAAGAGAAGATAGAAAGTCTCCAAGTGGTCCAGTGACAGTCTCCAATCCAGTAATTGTAAAAACGAAAAGATAGAGAGTTCCCAAGAGTCCAGTCAGTTCACAAGTTGAGAACATAGAGGGAGAAAGAGAGAATAACAACTGGATTACTAGAGAATTGATGACATGTGGATGGATGGATGGAGAAACTGCTCACCTTTTTCACCAGTACTGCTCCTGCAAGGAAAGAAAAGAGAGTAGTTACTAACTGATGGTGACAATGAATGGATAGAAGGTGAAGAGAGACAGAGGAAGTGAAAAAGGACCACCAACCAACACACACACACAGCACACACACACGCATCCTAGAAGATCAGAGCTCTCCCCCGCCACCTGGCGGCCTTGGATTTTTTTTAAAAAAATTTTTTATAGGCCGCCAGGCGGCAGGGGAGAGATAATTAATAGGATTTGTATGAATGTGTGTATAGTGTATGGGCCAGATAGCCCAAAATAAAATTTAAAAAAAATTAAAAGAAGAGGAAAGAAGGCTTGAAGGAAGACAAGAGACCAAGCAGGAGAGTGACTCATCTTTTACATCCTGAGAACATCAGACAACTGAGAACAATCAAAACATTAGAGAACTGTCAAAACATTAGAGAGCATCAGAGAACCAATAGTAAGTACGAACTTCCAAATTGAGTCCTGTAGAAACGAAGAGAAATAATCATTTAGCGAACTGACTGATCCAAACAAAAATTACAAGAAATAATAATTAAATAAAAAGAAATCAAAAAGAATAGAAAGGAAAAGAAAATGAAAGAATGATCATAACTGTATGAAAGATGATCCAGCGAAGAGAAAAAATCCAACGAGAAGTGACGAACGAGAAGACGATTCGTGAAGAGGTTCGATCCAACGAAGAGACGTGTCGTAGCGACGAAGACCCACG
Source organism: Xestospongia muta (assembly GCA_963693285.1). NCBI lineage: Eukaryota > Metazoa > Porifera > Demospongiae > Haplosclerida > Petrosiidae > Xestospongia > Xestospongia muta. Next base: position 5,890,800 of record OY848919.1, on the reverse strand, counting down.
GGGGTCTGTGTATTGATACAAGATTGAAAATGGAGTCACTTTATACTTTCAAGACATATCTATCATGCTTCCTTTTCACAAACACACGACATAATCTCATGACAAATTTGGCGGGAAATAACTTCACACCTTCACCACGTGTGACCAAATTAATTAATTTTTAATTGATCTTATTAACAACTAATTCAGTCTTCTAAATATGTATAGCATTACCTATTATTTATCTTCTTACTGGGAACTGACATATTGACTAACCAGAATACATCACGTCAAATTTGCTGTCATTCTCATGAGTCATAATCACTAGCTATCATCTACGAATAAAATTTTAATGTATTATTAAGTTATTTTAAAGAGATTTCATTAGTGCTAAATTTGTAATAAGCTTTCAGTAACTGGATTCTCATCAGTTAATGGTAATAAGTTATCTCCAGTAGGATATAGATCATCATCTTTTCCAATAGCAGTGTTATTATTAATAAATTCCAATAGTGAGGTCATCTATAAAATGTATTGTATCAGTAACAAGGAATACTGACATTATATCGATATGGTAATTTGTAAGTTAATATATGATCACGTTCTCCAAAATAATATACTTACCTGGTCTTTGTAAACCAGCAATTGAGCCTTGAATGTCTCTTCATCTTCCATGGATATTCTCAAATAACAGTTACAGTATACGGAGATATACAAAAACATTCTAAAATTTTATATAGAAATAAAATGTAAATAAAGTACATAACTCCGTATACTTTCCAAAACTGTTATGTTGATTTTGAATATAAAGTTCAGTAACAAAAACGATGAAAAACTATTAAGACAGTTTTCAAGTCACAAAATGATTTCAACAGTATGAACTTAAAATAACTTTCAATTGAGGTGAAAAATGGTTTAAATAACAAATTATAAAACAAAAAAATTGTAACCAAAAAACTGTAAAGAAAAAATTGAAAAATAAAATTTATAATAAAACAGTCTCTGTAGTTGAACAGTACCCAAGAAGTCCAGTGAATGTCTCCAATCCAGCAATTGTAGAAAAGAGAAGATAGAAAGTCTCCAAGTGGTCCAGTGACAGTCTCCAATCCAGTAATTGTAAAAACGAAAAGATAGAGAGTTCCCAAGAGTCCAGTCAGTTCACAAGTTGAAAACATAGAGGGAGAAAGAGAGAATAACAACTGGATTATTAAAGAATGGATGAGATGTGGATGGATGGATGGAGAAACTGCTCACCTTTTTCACCAGTGCTTCTCCTGCAAGGAAAGAAAAGAGAGTAGTTACTAACTGATGGTGACAATGAATGGATAGAAGGTGAAGAGAGACAGAGGAAGTGAAAAAGGACCACCAACCAACACACACACACAGCACACACACACGCACCCTAGAAGATCAGAGCTCTCCCCCGCCACCTGGCGGCCTTGGATTTTTAAAAAAATTTTTATAGGCCGCCAGGCGGCAGGGGAGAGATAATTAATAGGATTTGTATGAATGTGTGTATAGTGTATGGGCCAGATAGCCCAAAATAAAATTAAAAAAAAAAATTAAAAGAAGAGGAAAGAAGGCTTGAAGGAAGACAGAAGAGACCAGGCAGGAGAATGACTGGAGAGTGACTCATCTTTTACATCCAGAGAACATCAGACAACTGAGAACAGTCAAGACATTAGAGAGCATCAGAGAACCCATAGTAAGTAAGAGCCTCCATATTGAATCCTGTAGAAACGAAGAGAAATAATCATTTAGCGAACTGACAGATCCAAACAAAAATTACAAGAAATAATAATTAAATAAAAAAGTGAAAAAGAACAGAAAGGAAAAAATATCAAAGAATGATCATAACTGAATGAAAAGATGATCCAGCGAAGTGAGAAGTTTCAACGAGAAGTGATGAACGAGAAGACGATTCGTGAAAAAGGGCGATCCAACGAAGAGAAGTGTCGTAGCGACGAAGACCCACGGGGGTCTGTGTATTGATACAAGATTGAAAATGGAGTCACTTTATACTTTCAAGACATCTCTATCATGCTTTCTTTTCACAAACATTAGACACAAACTCATGACAAATTTGGCGGGAAATAACTTCACACCTTACCATGTCTGACCAATACTAATTGATTTTTAATTGATCTTCTTAACAATCAATTAAGTCTTCTAAATATGTAAAATTTACCTATTATTTATCTTGTTACTGGGAACTGACATACTGACTAACCAGAATACATCATGTCAAATTTGCTGTCATACTCATTAGTTATGATCACTATCTATCATCTACGAATAACATTTTAATGTATTATTAAGTTATATTAAAGAGATTGCATTAGTACTAAATTTGTAATAAGCTTTCAGTATCTGGAGTGTCATCAGATAATGGAAATAGGTCATCACCAGGAGGATAGAGCTCATATCTTTTCCAATAGCCTAATTGAAAATACATCAAATATTTTAGCAAAGCAGCTATTATTTGTCAAGCAGGAAGTCCATACACTTTAATTGTATTATAATACTGATCCCATAATCCTCAACATTAGCTATACACAACAAAGTATGGACTTCATGCTTGACTGATACTCACTTCAGTAGCCATAACTTAAGAATTGTATTATATGTTATCATTGTTTAAAACTCACCATTATTGTTCAGTCTTTACATTGGATTCTTAGAGAGACATACTAAGACAAAGAGCCAATATAAAAATGGTATAAGGTATAAGAGTATATCATAGTTAGAGGGTGCAATGTAGATGACAATATTATCATTATGATGTAAGTTAAATCAGGTGTAGCTATAGAGATGCTATTTTAAATACTTCTTTACAGTCAAAGTAGATAAATAAATATTATTCTCTGATGTTATTAACAGAGCAAGTATAATACTAGGAATCTTTAGATGTTAAATGTTGATATAGTAGATAACCTTCTATTAGTTAGTTAGAGAAAATGTACCTGGCCATGAGAGCTATGTCACAAAACTGAGGAGGAGCAAATAATAGGTTTTTTGTCTCTTTGTAATACCTATCTTTCTAATGCTAGATGGACATTGCTTTATGAAACAGTTAAGTAGTGTGAAATCAATCACCATTGTGTACATGTATAACAATTGTATATATGTACCTGTAGTTTTAAAATCTCTCCCAAATTAGGACACACATCTGGCTTCCTCTCTAGACAAAAAAGATACGATGTTATGTCGAAACGAAGTATAGATTTTTAGCAGTTAACCAGTTAGACCATTCAATTAATGAAAAGATATCAGGAACACATTGTTATTCACTAAAGGAGAAAGATAAAGAAATTGTCGATAATTCAGTTTAGTATGATATAATTTTATCATGAATCTTAGTAACGTAGTAACGAGAAAAAAAATTTGTTTAAAATTAATTTTGATGCTTAAAAATCCATAACAAAAAACTACCACCATTGTAAAAACAGACAATGCTGAGATAGGGAGGTAACGATTATGTCAAAATATCTGCCAATAACATAGTTTGAGGAGACATGATAATAATACCTGCACATGATTATGAAGTTATAAGCATTAGTATGAACTCTATCCCTCCATTGAAAGAGGTTTTCATGAAACAAAAATATCAAAGCTGGTGACCTAGTAATCTATCATAACATGTTGTCATATGTTGTCTAACTAGAGAACATTAAAAAGCTCATGTATTGTACAAATTCTGTATGTAATCTCTCCAGGAATATCTAAATGAATGATAAATATCAGACCACACATTGATTATAACATTACAGGAACTTTCTTTAAGATTCAATGATATGATAGATATTTTACTGACCTTTATATAAAGGTTGTTGTAGAGTGGAAGTGTAGGTTGTAACCTCTACACTAATCTGCCTCATCAAGTTGTCCACCTGGACATAATGTACATTATGCTCTAATTATAATAAAAATTAAGACAAAATGGAACCTGTATATGTGCCACTTTAAATCCATCAATATCTATGCCAAGAAACTGTTTTCATTATAAATTACACTCAAAAGTCTAATGGTCGGGTTACTTTAGAAATTTTAGAATTTCCAATCAAATAATTAAAGCTAATTAGTTTGTGGGAGGAGACTGTGTCCATTTAACAACATATTATTAGACCACAATCTAGGGGGTTGGGTTTACAAGAAGAAGTTATCATATTCACAGATAAAACACACTCCCTGAGTTCTTAAGAACTAGGTCATTCTATTATAATGTACATTATAATACAGAACATACTGATTTGAAACTAAACTTTACACAATGAGTCTCTGTCTCCTGGTAAGATTGACCTGAATCTTGTGCTAATTCTTTCATGTAGATATGTGGTAGATATTGTCCAATAGATTGTTTAGTATAACGAGAAGCAAGATACTGAATAGGACCAGCAAACACAATAATACCAGCTGAATTCTCAACATAATTATTACTGATTACTTAAGCTATCAAAGTGACCCTACCCACTAAATACGTAGATTGTAGCTGAAGGAAAATTATCAAAAAACGAGCTAGTGGAGGATAGAGAGATCGTGGAAGCATGGCGTTCAGTTTGTCCTTAAGATCCTGATGCTCATTTAATTGAGGACTACCATGCTGGAAATTTGATCTGCCCTGAACGTGGGCAGGTAGTTGGAGATAGGTAAGTAATGACTACAGTATATATATGTATATATATAGTTATTGATCATGTGATGGAAATTCTATAATGCAATATATAATAATAGGCATATAGAGATAAATAGATGGATGGATGAATGGATTGATCAATAGACCAAGGAACACCAGACAAGTAATTACACTTGTAGAATTGAGTAAGATAAAATGTTTGTTACAATTGTATTATTTTAAAGACGTTCTTTCTTTTCTCTCTCTGTCTCTCTCTCTCTCTCTGTCTCTCTGTCTCTGTCTCTTTGTCTCTGTCTCTATCTCTCTCTGTCTGTTTTTGTCTCTATCTCTCTCTGTCTGTCTCTCTGTCTCTGTCTCTCTGTCTCTCTGTCTCTGTCTCTGTCTCTATCTCTCTCTGTCTGTCTCTCTGTCTGTCTCTGTCTGTCTCTGTCTCTCTCTCTCTCTCTCTCTCTCTCTCTCTCTCTCTCTCTCTCTCTCTCTCTCTCTCTCTCTCTCTCTCTCTCTCTCTCTCTCTCTCTCTCTCTCTCTCTCTCTCTCTCTCTCTCTCTTTCTCTCTCTCTCTCTTGCAATTTTGAGTTATTAATGTTGGATCAGAATGCCATGCATTCAGTAATCAAAGGAGTTTTACTGATCAATCACATGTTTAGGATATTGAGGTACTATATTATTTATATCATTTTTCAATAGCCAAATCTTAAACTATCGAAATCCTTAAAATATTTACTCTGATACTCTCAAGGCATAGTTGAGAATGATATGAGAACCTACCAGTACCTACCAATAGAATACTAAACACATTAACATTTTTTAGAGTTAAAAAATTAATCCCTAAACTTGATTCCAGCATCTTTAGACATTTAACTATATACCACACATCCAAGAATATCTCTGTTTAAGTGGATAAGCTATCGCATGTTGTGATTGTTTGAAGAATGTTATATGGTCGGAAGGAATCGATTGGGCAACACAACATGTTTTTTTTATAAATCTGTACTATATTTAAACTACAAGAATTTACGATTTATAATGTCAGTAGAACTGGTCCTCAGTCTGTCATTGAGAACATTCCACAAGTTGTACAGTATATACAAATTAATACAATATTATTCTTATGAACTGCTGGTGTTATATCATCATTGAATACATTAATGATTGCTACCCTTGTGTTTGCTCTGATTTGATTCTCAATAATACATCGCTTTACTGACTGTTTGTTTCTTGGTTTTAATTTTGTAAACAATTATTAATTTTAAGTACTATATACTATATATACTATATATATTATAAAAGAGTCAACATGTTTACCATATGAATAAACTGAATTAAAACAAATACCAACTTTTCTTGTTTGAAATAATTAGATGTGATATCATGTAAATTAGAAATGCTACAATAACTCTATAACCATTATTAAGTTAGGTCACTTTTTATTGAATTTTGTGTATATATATAGCATAAAAGGTGGTGCCACCTAACACTTACTGTGTGCTTATATTCTATTGGATGACTATATTGACTGTAAATTTATAACTGGCAGTTTTCTCGGGATATAATTTTCTTTTTCAATTATCGTCTATACTGAAACTATTGAAACACAATGTTTGTAATGTTGCAGTTTATCAGTCTAGCTGCCCTGTTGACTTTTACTTCTGCTCAATGCAGTAGTAGACTTACTAACTCATCATTTTTCTGAGTGGAGTGCTAATAATACATATGTGAGGTTTGCTATGTCTGCTCCAAGTAACAGAGATCAATACATTGGCATTGTTTTTTTCAATTCCTCACATCTAAATGTAACTCATTATATTTGTTTAGTCGATTTTTATCATTACATTCTTCATTTAGTTTTCAAGCACTGTGGCAGATTTAATTTTTGCTGGAGACAATGGACAAGGGCAAAGTTTTGTGGAAGACAGGTCTATTAATTTATCATAATAATTACGTGTGCTAATTCATTTCTTATGTTACATAGATGGTTTGTATTTGGCACACCTCTTGTCTATGATACACAACAGGATCTTACACAAACATCGACCTCATTGTCCAATGGAATTTTAACAGCTTCATTCACTCATCCTATTGTTAGCTCTGATAAAGATTCAGATGTTGACCTTAACATCTGTCGATTTATTGGGTTTGCTTATGGTGGAAATGTGACTAATTTCACATCTCCTTTTATATTTGTGTCAATGCCTACGCATATTGGTGTATTTAATATTCAAATTTGTTTGCCAGACAATTGCCAAGGTAGTGTATATTGCAAGTACAAAATTATTAACATTTTGTTATTCTTTTACAGCCTTAGGAACTGCTGATCTAATCTCTTCTCCGACTACATTATTAATTATTAATCTCGTGTTTGCTCTGTCTTGTCTCTAAATATATCATTGCTTTGATAAGATACATAAGTATTCATATGTTATTGCTTTTTTAATTCTTCCTTGTTTTCCTTTTTCCCAAACACTTCTGCCCTGTGGAACTCACTTCCACCATCTGTTAAAGACTCTAACAGTCCAATAATTTTAAGAAATTCCCTCCATCATTTATTCAAGTAATTATCCATTATTTATATAATGTCATCATTTCTCTTTGTACTAGTCTCTGACTATTGAGCAATTTATTGTGTTTCTATAAAAAAATAAAAAAAAGTAAAAAAAAATTGGATTTAAACAACACCAACCATGAGTGAGTCAAGAGAGCTGATAATTAATGTTCGCAGCGAAGTGACTAGAATACCCTAGCATCTCAGGTTCCCTACTGACTGATCAAATAGATATAGACTCATGTACATAGTGATTTGATATATATTATATATAGATGTGGAAGTCATGAAGAGTGTACAAAATCATTAGAGATATTGAGATATTCAGAGTTTCTTTCATTCATATCACTAAAAAATCAACTAATTTAACATAGTATGTTAGATATACATGTACACACATCATTAGTTTAAATACATTATATTTTAGGACTGCCTTGCCAACTGTCCAAGTGCAGGTACGTTTTCATATATATAATACAAAATAAAGTGAAATTGATCATTACAATTTAGCGAATAGCTTTGAAAGTAGGCAACAGATACTACACACTCACATGGGTGACCATTATTTACCAGTTGGAAGGCATTATACTTGCTTCATTTGTTCTAAATATGATAACACTCAGTGGTTCTACATCAATGACAGCTCTGTATGTATACTATCAATATAACAATGTCCATAAGATACCATTGGTACAATCACAGGTAATTCCAGTTAGTACAGTTACAGTCACACAAAAGAACCCATTCATGTTGTTTTATAAATTAAATGAAGGTATGTATTGTGAGAGATCTAAAACACTGTGTAACACTAGTACATTAGGTGAAACTATTTACTCACCGATCAAACTTTGTAACATTCAATGACTATACTGTATATAGCTAATGATCATTGCTAAATATAAATATTTCAGGTTATGAGTTCATATATAAATATTCTCTGCTATGAAGCACCAAAGGTGCTATAAAACAATACACAAACATATATACAGTTTTATGCAATTATATATTAGAATGGGAAAAAGTCTTTAGCTTAGGTTCTCATTTTTTTGGCTAAATTTTGCCAAAACAATTTATCAAGCAGTGTCACAGGTGCATGTCTTAATTCCAATCGAACAATGTTATTCTTTTAAGATGAACATGTATAACTGAAAACTAAATATATGATATTAAGTTGTCTACATCATATGACCTCAAAATGTATATAGTCTAGTAAGGACAGTAATATTTATTACCTAGTAATGTTATTGGTATATCACTAGCATACATATTTTTAGTATAAGAATTAGTATCATTCTAACATTATTTGTCAATTAAGCCTGAGGAAATCCAAATTAGAGCAGTCAATGGTACATAGTGTATTTGTTTCAGTAAATTCTGTTACAGACAAAATTTGAGAGTGTGATTCAATAACTGTTTTTGATTTTAAACCTGTAATAGACCAAACAACTTGTCACATATCCTAACACTACCCAAGGAAGCAAGTTGTTTGAGGTGATTACGGAGGAAATATCTATATATACACTTACCAAATGTAGAATAAACTGAAAAACACTACAGAATCACAAGAAGAAAGAAAATAGAGAGCTGCTGCTAAATTATATGTATACACATATATATATATATGTGTGTGTGTGTGTGTGTATCTATATATATATTATAGTATTATTATATCTTCCCAAACACAACTGGAATAAATGCTTTATTATTCCAAACGTATCAACCAGTGTCCAGACGTCTTCTGCAATGGAATGTATAAGTTACAATAACAAAGACAGCTTAATTAATTAGAAAACAACATAAAGAACATACAAAGGAAGATGATTATAACTTGTATAGTTTGAATATCCCAGTTATTACAGAGAACAAGTACATCATTAGAATCAACCTCACTTGCCCACCTTATTTGAGTATGAATATTATGCCATTACTTCAGTTGAGTCATGGTTATCGTTAATATGAAGAGCACCTTATTTTAAATTACAACATTTTAAAATTAGTAAGTTGCCCAATGATTGAATGAGGTTGAACTTCATGAAATGTCTCAATAATTTACCTTTATTTCAATATGTTTTTTTATATACAATGCTATTTATTACTTGATTCTAATAGTAATGTTATGAAGTAACAAAAATCTTTTACTTTCAGTATATGAATACTAATATAGATAATAAATAGTAGATAAAACTGAGTCTTGTAACTATAAACCACGTAGCAACTAGGAACACTCTTATTTTGTGAAGACAGAGTTATTGTAAATTAAAAAGATTGTCAGTAAAAATATCGTGTGCAAGAAATTTAGAAGGAGGAGCTAATTTTGCGAAAAAATAATTCTAGGTCAATATATTGTCATACGTGTGGTACGTGTATAATACAGCAATAAAATTTCGAATATAAAATTTTCAAGCGTCTTAATTACACTTTTAAAACCAAAATGTTCATCCTCGAAAATTTCACAGTGAACAGAATAATCGGCAATAGTAGTATGAGTGAATCTGAAAAATATTATCATTTGACAATATCAATAATATTATGATGAATGTAGCATCTATTCAATTCCATCGTTTAATGCATCAATATTAATTTCTTCTCCCATTTATATATTGTTACAGGAAGAATAAACTACAATTGCTGATTACGCAATTAATCTGCTAGTTTGTGTAAAAACAGAATAACTACCAAAATGAATTTACTCCACTGTACAAACTACTATGTTATTTTAACAAGTAATTTGTACTTTACATGGGTTAATTACTATGTAATCTAGAAAATATTGGAATTACTCACTATATAATTGTTGATATGTAAACATACAACATACCAACAAATGATATAATTAATTAATTCTATATTCCATAGAATATAGAACTACTCATCAAGAATTCTATATTCCATAGTAATTCATCCAAGCAATATAAAATATAGTTGTTAAAATGACATAATATTTTTAAAAGTGTGGACCAACATTCTAGCCACTCCCTAAACATTCCTAAAGGCTTCGTATGTCGTACATGACTTGCTAAAACAACTGCATTTGAGCCAAGTGAAATAATTTTTACAGGCTACACTTATACTAGAATAATGCAGACTGATAAGGTATATACCTTAACTTTTAATCTTTAATCGATTTAATAAATTTATATCTCTCCATTTAGGCTTCTCTTCTTTTTGGTGGTCACTCTATATGCACACCTGCTAAAAGTGGCACTTTAGGATATTTTGCTAAATGTAGACGTGATGGTCAGTATGGTGTTCTAACTTGTGCACATGTTGTAGATGATTATCAGGATGTTATCAGTGAGGAGTCAGGTCACCAAGGGATTGTCATAAGAAAAATTCTAAATGGACCACGTAATATTGATGGTGCCTTTATTAATTTCGATAGGGATAATATGAGTTTCCAGTTTGTTGATCATAGCGTACTAACACTTCCAATACACGAAATTGATAATATTCAAATACACAGCAAGTACAAATACTATGGCAAGGAATCCTGGAAATTAGGCAACAGTCCTGTGACTGGAATTATTGAATCAAAAGATTCAGAACAAACCATTAACGGCTTTGAATTCTCCAGTCTAATTAGGCTTTCTAAGCCAGTAATTGGGGGAGATTCAGGTGCATTAGTGTTATCAGAAGATGGTCGTGCTATTGGCTTAGCCATTGGAAGGTATGTAAATAAGAAAGGTGTTGCTATTTATGGTTTTGCTATTCCAATACAATATATTCTTAATAATCTTGAAGTTGATCTTGCAATTTTTTAAGTTATTTTATGTTTACTATAAACTCTTTGCTTGGAATTATCTTTATATTTTGAATTTCAATCAAATATATAGTTGTTCCTTATTTCATAATTCAAATATTTCGTTATATTTGTGTCTCCTCCCATTGACGATTGTGCATAAAATTATTTGTCACTTGGTATGATGTTTAAGCTTGACGTCTCAATAGGTAGATAAAGTTTTCATGATTTTGAGACGCCTGTCAATATTTAAGTTAAAGAGAACTGTCCTATGAGCCAAATGCTTTGCTAACTGCCATAATTTCGTAAGTGATAATTTAAACGTGAAGTATAATATTGTGTGTCAATGTCTCCATGCAAGTTTTAAGCCTGGAAATTTTAATTGGATACAAGTCGAGATATATTTTTTACCCTGAAAACGTTCGATTATAAGGTAATGCTTAATAAGATTATAAATTTTAACTTACTAAGCAATGGTGCTTTATTAAGACTGACTAAGCATTATTTACTCTACGTGTATATATGACGTGTGTTTACACACAGGGATGACGTATTGTAAACATGTTTATATACTGCCTTTTTGAAGATGACATTTGAACTTTACAAAGCTTTGTAAGTCAGTTGTCTTTTTATTTTATTTCATTTTCAATTTATTTTACAAAAAAACCTCAACACCGCACTTTAACAAAAAATGATATAGTCGTTCATTGTAAGTTCATAGGATGAGAAATAATTCTCAGAGTTAAAAAATTAACAAATTTACAAAAAATTGACATGAAAATAAGATTGGATGTTGATGGATTATATATTATTATGAAAAGAAAGCTTCACCGTCAATAATCTTCACTGGAAACCCGTCTAATTTATTTGGCAAATTAGTTACTTGTCTCTTGTCTTCAACAAAGATCAGTATAGACGGTCGACCGTTAAAATCAATATCTAAACCTTTGACACCTGCCTTGGCTAACAAACTCTGTCGGTGTTTCTTGAGAATGATATGGATATTAATATCATAGTCAAGTGTATCTTCAGTTTTTGGTAGGATTTCTCCATCAGTAGTAGCTTGGCTATCAATATTGGTCAAGCTTAATGGAGCGCACTTGCAACTAGAGAAAACAGCAGTTTCTTGCTCAGACATAATATCGTCAGTTTTCGTCGTCTATTGCTACACTACACTTAAATAGCTCTTAGGGATTATTAAATTATAAAAACTGTTATATCAATTAGCTTACGTGGGTGGGATTACTCTGGAATCTGAAGTACTCTGTTGAAGTTAGCCTCACATTCCCGAGCCTCACATTCCTGAGGACAAATATTTGACATTCTTGTGGTTTTGCTGTTGCGTGGGCTTTAATATTATCATTGGGTGGGGCTGGCTAATGTTTGGAAGATTAAGAAAATATATTTAAATATTTTTATTTTTATTTAAATAAACCAGACAAAGGTGCCTGAGCAATACCAATAACAATATATATTGTTTGTATAACACTGAGAATGCATACCAATGCTAGATTGGTTATAATAGAAATAAAAATTAAAGTTAAATATTATAACAATGTATGAAACAAAAACATTACAAACAAATACATTTGTATGTCAACAGAAACTTAATAAATGAAATAAACATTGAATTTTATCTTCAAATTTATTGCTGCAGAACTCATTTCACTACCTAGGTTGAAACATTAGATATAATACTTAAGGTTGGTTGGAAAATAATTTTATCAATCAGAAACATCAGAGTGTTAATTTTTATGATCAACAGTATACAATTAATACAACCAACTGCACACTATAATAGGCCAACAATAATAATTTCTATTATTTTTCTTTTTATGCTGGGAGGAGACAAATGTATTCAAAATACATGTAAATATGGTTAATAGGTTTTGACTACATTTGAGCTACAAGATACATGAGAATATGATTAATACAATCAACTATACACCTTAATAAATCAACAAAAATAAATGTTGTTACATTTTTAGTTTCCGTTGGACATAAGCACTACACCTACTCCTATAATGGTCTTCACTGCATTTGTCTCATTATTTATATGAACATACTTAAGCCTAGAAAGAAACAGCCATGATAATATATACAAATGCTTACTACATACTTTACCTGTGACAACCAAAAATTAACTATGGAATCACTTCTCTATTCACTATAGACAATTGTTTTTGAAGCCAAACTTACTGGGGAGATCCCATGGTAAGTTATGTTCAGTACTCATTACAATAACATGAATATTACCAATAATAAAAATTGTACCTATATTATTGAATGCATTAGAATCAAGATAGATTATATCACTGCTTACCAATCCTGATCTGTTCCTGATTTTGGCAAAAGTAATCTTTTGTTGTAGGGAACACCACACTTGCCTCCAGAGTCAGTTCCTTTATAGACAGGATACAAAAACAAGTTTATCTAGTTCCCTTACTTACCTTAACTTGGAAAAATATTTTCGTGATTACCAATATATACCATATGTGGTGCTTGAGTAAATATTGGTTGAATTAAATCAAACAATTCATCCCACTACAAAATAGAGAATGAAAGTCACTTTCATATTGACTTAACACTCATATCTCCAATATGTAATACAAGATCTATCATAGGCATGTCTGATTCAATGAGGCGAGTTATTTGAAGAGAAGGAACTTGTGAATGGATTGCTTGAAGACTAACATCACTTGGAATTCACTCATATATTGGAGGGAGAGAGTTCAAATAGATCATAAAGTATCATATTTTAATTCCAAATGTTATAATTTTTATTCGGCATTTGGATCAGATTTAGGTGGTACTTTAAATGAATAAATTGGACTCCACCCATAATTATCATCACCACATTGGTAATTATACACATGATCAGTGTTAGCCTGAAACAAGAATCATGACATCATTAAAATATAATGGACTAACCTGTTCATAGTGACCACATGAAGTACTCCAGAGTCTATGTAGCAGGAGGTTCACACATGTCACTACCAGAATAGCTTATGACATTTTGTCTATGGTTACATGTGAGTAACAATGAAATAAATAATATAAGACGTCATGTATTTTCAATTTGATATATGTTGCAAGATTTTGCCACCATTTAGCTTGTGGTTTGTTGGAATCTCGAGTTATCCACATCAAACTGAAAGTGAAGGAGAAGTAAATCAGAGATTGATATAGCAAATTAATATTATATTATTAGGTGATTATAAGGCTGACCGTGGATCATGTAAAGGTACTAGGAGAATTACAACAATTGAGTTAATTGTGTAAACACATTTGTGATGACAAAATATATGTGAATATTAATAATATGATCAACTATACACTTTTATAGCTTAACAAAAATAAATTTTCTAAACTTTTCATTTTAGTTGGTTAAGACATCATACCTATTCCTGAAATGGTTTTGACTGCAGATGATGTAAATGTGGAAGAGAGCAAGAAATAACAATCTAGTGCATAACACATGAGTACACATACACAACACACATATCTATAATTATAATACAGGTATTTGATATGATCTAGTGTTTTCTTCACATCTTGATTATTATTTATTTATTAATTAAAGTTACTTGACTTAGTTTTAATGTATGTGTATTGTAGAAGGAATTATCACATTGAACATACCTTCATTTGATTTTACTCCAATTCTTGTCTTTGTTAAGACACGATAGTGTTAATCCTCAGAGATTCATCGTGACATTAACAGTTCCATTACATGTGCTTATCAACACTACTTCAAATGTAAGCACTTCATTATTGCAAGCAGGCTTAAATTTGTTGCATCAGTACTATACTATTAAAGTTGTGCAACATACAAATGTCCTTCTTGTGTTGAAGCAATGAAAGATGAACTCCTGTATGACGAAGGTGAAACATTAGTAAACACATTATTAACTTACATGTGAATTTATAGACAAGCTTGAAGAGCAATTGCAACTACTTGGAACACTTGAGTCAACTGAGATGGCAAATGCTAATTGTTATAATGGACTAAAATGAAATGCATCAATTATAATAGAAAAAAGACTTACCAACATTTCTTAAAACACCATCCTCGTGGATTGAACAGTCTTTTCAGGTAAGGTACAATGAGGGACGAGAACAAAGTGTTATTGATATTACTTTTGTTTAGAGTGGAAGTGATGACCAATTCTTCCAAGTATCTATAAATCCTGACAATACGTACAAGTTAACATGGAAACTCTGGGAAAGAATGGGAGGCCTAAAGAAATCACTTGCTCCTCATTGGAAGAACATCATCCTGTGATTCTTCATGAAAGGAAACTCCTATTGTTTTTTTGCTTTCAAGAGAAAGTGGAGGAAAGCTCTACATTCTCGTAAAAAGTCATCTGTTGTCTTTCGTTGCAGTGGGCAATGTACTTTTAAGGACTGTCCAGTCAAATTCACAGCAGAAATTTCTGATTATGACATAACGTCACCACCATCGCACCTCAATATACGTGTATCATTCTCCAGCAGTATTGTAAATCATGACAGAAAGGAACGAAAGGCAAGACAAATTCAAGAAGTAGACAGAAAAAAACTGAGAAAAGTTCTTACGGTTTACAACACAATCTTTGCATCGATCAAGGCTGAGGAGCTAGAATCAGGGAAAAGGGATAAAGTTGGCAAAAATCTAAGCACAATTCAAAAAATCTCATCAGAAGCAAACAAGGAGAGAGAGTTCCACTTTGAACTTATTCAATCACTAATCAATCTCAGGGATAACATTATTGAAATATCTCCAGCATCTAAAATAAGTGGTTACATTCAGAGAATATGTGCTTATCCCATTTAGTTTGATTTGTTTCATGGAGGAAGGAGTTCGGTTATACCATCATCTGATACCCTCTCAAACTCTATTTCTGGATGCAACTGGAAGTATCATGTCTTCAAAGAACACTGCTTAAGAGACCACTTCTCCATTATACTACTATTCACTTGTTATTAAACATTCAATTCAAGGGGAACCACCAGTAGCTGTAGCAGAGTTCATTTCAACAGAACATTCAGTTCTTGCAGTATCACACTTTTTAGAGTCTTTTCGAAGATCGGAAGCACTAATTTATGGTTATGCCAATGTGGTTATGCCCCATACAGTTGTCATCGACCGTAGCCTTACATTACTACTGAGCTTTTTGAAAGTGTACAATCAAGAAACACTGTCCGACTATTTGCATCGGTGTTTTTGATTGCTAATGGGTTGTTCAACAGAAAATGACTTTAAAAAGACATTCATTCATGCATGCATCTCACATGTAATGAAGAGCATAAAACAAGATCTAAAAAGGAAATGGTAATAAATTCAATAACTAATGCTTTATATATATATTCCTTGTAGTCTGTCAAAAGAAGCATACAGGTTCACAATGTACACATTTTCTTCACTTGTTAATGCATGGAGTATACAATCTTTCTGTAAACGTCTCCAACTTAGCTATACTTTGTTCTGTTCTCAAAATATAGACGAAAAAGTCAAGTTAGCATACACATCTTTAGAGAAAGTGTTTACTACATTGGGAGATGCAGGCCCAAAGGAGAATGAACAACTCAAACCTGAAGAAGAGGGACAAAACAGTATTGAAGATGATGTTGTATGTGACAATAAGAAAGAAGAGTGTCTAAAGAAATTGGCAAAGAAGCCATTTTATCCATTTATTATTGGAAAACTTAAAAATGTTTATACAATAACAGACCCTAAGAAGCCAAAAAATCCCCTCTATAACTCTAGTTGGCAAGATATCATGGAAACCAAATGGATATCACTTATTCCATTATGGACATCTGTCCTAAGAGGTTGAGTTTAATACAGACACCATACGTGTGTTTATAACACATTTCTCATAGGAAACATAATGAGATACAAGACTAGTGACAAGAATGATGCTGAACAATTAGAACAATTGGTAATGTGACATAAATATGTAGAGTTTTGTAATGACTTTCTTTGTGATTAGGTAATTAATGAAAAAGTGGATAGGACAACTGGATCAGTGGAAGCGTGGAATTTAATCATAAAACGTCATGACCATCCACAACACCGGCTCAGACCAGACATTTATCAAAGAACAATACTCTATATTAATTGGGAGACAAAGAGCATTTATAGATAAACTTTCTGCAAAAAACCAAGAACACATTGAAGGTGAGTAAGGCTGAGAATGACTTTAAATACAGTACTGTTTTCAACTACCTATCTGTACATTCACCCATCCATCCATCTATCTATCTACATTTATATCTATCTATGTATCTATCTATATAATGTATATATTACATATGTATGTATATATATATATATATATATATATATATATATATATATATATATATATATATATATACATACATAAGATAAAGAGATCGAAAGAATCCAAACCGTTACAAGAAAAATGGCAAAGATCAAAAAAAGATTGTCTGTAGGTGAAAGGGGCCATTTTCAGATGCCCCCCCCCCAAAAGATATTTAATTTGATCTCAAGGTAATTATTTGCCAATGTATAGATAGTTGTACTACCAATGTATGTAGCAAGCAGACGGATATGGATGATGTCATCATTGTAGAAGAAAGTGACAATAAAAAGTACATGTCCTTATATACATCTATCTGTACATGCTTGTACAAATCTTTCATAAATTGTTTAAACTGTATCTATATCTATAGAACACAAGAGGATGATGATAATGATGTATGTATCATGTCCATTCAAAAGGGGGAGAGTAAAAGGTATATACACGAATGCACATGTACAGTTATAAGAATCAACTTTTCAATTTACAGAACACCAACAAGAGTTATGGTATGTATAGAGGTTATAAAAATGTAATCACTTTGTGACAGGAGGACTATCAAAGTGGAGTAGTGGTCGATACTTGGGAAACTGTAAAAACTAATAATTATCTTAATAATTTAAAAATATATATTATATTCCATAGCATATATCTGTAAGCAATTGTCAAGTTGATGATAAGGTGATGAACTTGCACAATTCCCTTTTTTTAAATTTTAGTTTCAATACAGGATTGGAATGATGTCAAAAAACATGAAAAGTATAGGTCTTTAGCCCCAGGAAATTGGCTGTCATCAGATGTAAGTAGTTTGTATAATTAATACTGTATATATTTATGTATGCACATAGGTCATAGTGGATTATCTGAAAGCAATTTCACAATTTGTCCAGAGGGTAGTGTTTTTATTTTGACTAAATTGATTATTACTTAGTCTAAAACACAGCATGACATAAAGGTATGGGTAATCGATCCAACTTTCATACCAATTTTAAGAGCAAGAGGATATGATGCAGTCACTAATATGTCTAAGGTAATGCTCTCTACTGTAAGCTGCATAGGATTTCCTTCCAACAGAATCAAGACTTATCATCATATGACTTTGTTCTATTTCCAGTTCATTTACCTCAGCACTGGATATTAATAGTAAATCAAAGCATTGTAATATATGACCTCATAACTAAAACATGCATACACAGGTTGTTGATATAAATGCTAAGACTATATATGAAATTGACAGTTTGTATCAATCTTGTCCTCATATTGTAAATAACATTTGGTTAGTCCATGTATGAACTACTGACATCACTGATGTTTTAGGTATTACATGTGTGGACTAAGCAATCATAACCTACCAATTTATGATTGGAGTCATTGCGATTCCAAAGTAAGAACACATAAAGTTGAACACAAATTATAATGAAACTTTCTTTCCTTCAATTAGAAAATTAAAAGTCCCATGCAATATAATGGAACAGACTGTGGAGTTTTCTTGTGCATGGTAATACATAACGTGGAAAACTGTATAACAATGTCCATACATTACAGGCAGCAAAATGTTTTGTGAACAGACAAAAAATGACATTTACACAAGTGAATTTATATTTTTTCCTATTCAATGTATTTGCAATGGTTATAGTTGGACACGAAGAAGGCCAGAAAGATAATATATATAGAGTTAACTACAAGTAAAGGTAACTGCAATAAAAATTTCTAGCAAACTTAATGTCAATCAAAAAGAACTAATGGTGATTTCAACTGACAAAAATTTATCTGGTGCTAATGCTCTAATGTCAGTTGGCAATGTTACACTTGGTGATGCATGTGACAACTTTGTGATGTCAGTTGGTAATGCCAAACTGACAATGACAGGACTCCAAGATCTACTGGATGATAAAACAGCACTGTCATATGAGGTATAATAACAGCTTGAAAATAACATTACATCTTCTAACAAAATGCAGATTGTACACTTCTTCCTGCATGTCCTTACAACACTGAATAATAAAAATTTTAGTGAACACGATCCAGTAGGTAACACAAACAAGTAACATTTATTGACACAGATTTCTTTAAAAGGATGTTAAAGGTTTCGCTGAAATAGTAGACAGTGCAGACATCCTACTATGTATGGATAAGGAGAAAAATGAGATCTTTGATTATTACAATCCGTGCTTCAATATGAAGGTGACACACTACTCATTTATTTTAGATGTAATATCATTACCTAAAAATAGAATCAAAGTAATGATGTGTACATAATCTTCTGCCCAGCATTGGAAGATGGCTTCTTACTTGTAAGTAATCAAACATGTAGTTTTAGCATAGATACAATTGTGTATATGAAACAGTATTCCTATCCTACAATGAAAACTGTAATTGTGTATAACCTCAATCATGACAAAGATATTCATAATTGAGGAGAAAAACTTGTCAATACATTCAGGTAACAATAGAAACTAAATTATTTAACAGTGTGAGAAAATTTAAAAAATAATTAGAAAAGCAGTGGCGACATGGAAATGCTCCAGGGACAATGAAAAGAGAGTACTTAGCAAATGGAGCATTCAAGAAATCAAAGTAAGCATTGAATATAATCGAAAAAATTAACATTGCCTATCTTAAGTGCAAGAGTGATGAAAACAGGGAAAATAATGAACTTTGCAAGGTAATTCCATATTTACTAAACAGTCATCAAAAACCAACCATATTAGCATTTTGGGTCTATCCTTGGAGTAGTGTACAATCAAGAAAAAGTAACTACGACACTTCTGTTTGTAATTTTATAACTCACCCATCCTCTACAGTACAATACTGTCAAGAATTGGATACTGAATACTAGGTATTTGACCTTTATAAAAATGATATAGGCAACTTATATCAATGTAGCTGTTTAGTGGCTAATTTAGACAAGGAATCACTAAAGGAGTTTCCAGAGTATTTGAAAGCTGTAATGAGGCATGTTGAGCCAGGTACACGGAACAAACCTATGTATTATTTATTCTGTCTGGCATGTGCAACATGTTGTGTGTGCCAGGCAATCCTATGATTATTTTAAACAACTTATTAGTTTATAACTAGCTTGATTCTCTGGTGTTCCATAGTCATAGAAACCCTAACAGACACTGTTGCTACTTATGTAATATTTGTAGCTCTAGTCAGTGTTTGTCTGTGAAGTCAGTACCTTCTAAAACAGTGATGATTTTTTCAATAATAATCTTGTTTTTTATCAAACATTTACATACACCAGAAATAGATGAACAAGATAATTACATGCCTATTCAAGGTACCTTAATTTAAGCTATTACCTTTCCATTTTGTATGAACACATTGTTCTATTTAGAAGATCCAAGATGTTCAGGAGCACTAGTACCAACATATTATAATAAACCAAATGTACACTGTGATGAGCTCTACAGCAGTGACAGATATTGGGGAGAACAGTTTTTCATAGCCACGCATCCCAACCTTGAAAGAGAAGAAAGCGATGAGTAAGTTATAATGAGTGAAAGGTAACTATGTCCTATGTTTCCCTTTTTATCAGAGATTGTATATTTACAAGAACCTTCATAAGGTCCACTCTCAAAAAACATGAAGTAAGTTTAGTTTAAAACATGTATATAAATTTCTAATATTTAACAGACAACAATAAAACAACTGTACTTGAATGTATGCCACAGTGATTAGATCAAGCATAGGACACTTACAATAAAGAGGTTTAATGACAAATAGCCAATCACTCTGGATGATATGGTAACAATGAATGGCATGCATAATCAAAAAGTGGTTATAGTTGCTAGAAGTTGAGCACTATCTAAAGGGAATAGAGAGTGATATAAAGCAGCAACCAATATATTTTCTGTCAGACTTCACAAAAACAATAGTCTGGCCAGAGGTATTGTCTGTATCAGTCTACTATAATTATTGATTCAAATATATAGGTACTTACTGCTCTATTAATGGAGAGGTTTAAAATAAATTACAAAGAAGCAGTGAAGGCATACTTGTTAAGAGATATGTCATCCTCCTAACTATATTGTTATTTAAAGTTTTCATATGTACATCAGAAAACATTTTGTAACTATTAAAGTTCTTCAATCAAATGAAAAAATGTTGAAACATTTAATTTTTGCTGAGCTATTAAAGTGTACAATTGATCGTATTAATCATATTCACATGTATTTTGTAAACATAAATGCAGTCGAGACCATTGCAAGAGTAAGTGGGGTGTCTCCGCACAGTAAAAACGAAAAATGTTGAAAAATTTATTTTTGCTGAGTAATTAAAGTATACAGTTGATTGAATTAATTACAGTCACATGTATTTTCAATAGACAATTGCAGTCGAGACCATTGCAAGAGTAGGTGGGGTGTCTCCGCCCAGCAAAAACGAAAAATGTTGAAAAATTTATTTTTGCTGAGTTATTAAAGTATACAGTTGATTGAATTAATTACAGTCACATGTATTTTCAATAGACAAATGCAGTCGAGACCATTGCAAGAGAAGGTGGGGTGTCTCCGCCCAGCAAAAACGAAAAATGTTGAAAAATTTATTTTTGCTAAGCTATTAAGGTGTACAGTGGATGGTATTAATCATATTCACATGTACTTTCAAAAAACAATTGCAGTCGAGACCATTTCAAGAGTAGGTGGGGTGTCTCCACCCAGCAAAAACAAAAAATGTTGGGAAATTTTATTTTTGCTGAGCTATTAAAGTGTACAGTTGATCGTATTAATCATATTCACATGTATTTTCTAAAGACAAATGCAGTCGAGACCATTTCAAGAGTAGGTGGGGTGTCTCCGCCCAGCAAAAATGAAAAATGTTAAAAAATTTATTTTTGCTAAGCTATTAAGGTGTATAGTGGATCGTAATAATCATATTCACATGCATTTTCTAAAGACAAATGCAGTCGAGACCATTTCAAGAGTAGGTGGGGTGTCTCCACCCAGCAAAAACGAAAAATGTTGGAAAATTTTATTTTTGCTGAGCTGTTAAAGTGTACAGTTGATCGTATTAATCATATTCACATGTATTTTCAAAAGAAAATGCAGTCGAGACCATTTCAAGAGTAGGTGGGGTGTCTCCGCCCAGCAAAAACGAAAAATGTTGAAAAATTTATTTTTGCTGAGTTATTAAAGTATACAGTTGATTGAATTAATTACAGTCACATGTATTTTCAATAGACAAATGCAGTCGAGACCATTGCAAGAGAAGGTGGGGTGTCTCCGCCCAGCAAAAACGAAAAATGTTGAAAAATTTATTTTTGCTAAGCTATTAAGGTGTACAGTGGATGGTATTAATCATATTCACATGTACTTTCAAAAAACAATTGCAGTCGAGACCATTTCAAGAGTAGGTGGGATGTCTCCACCCAGCAAAAACGAAAAATGTTGGAAAATTTTATTTTTGCTGAGCTGTTAAAGTGTACAGTTGATCGTATTAATCATATTCACATGTATTTTCTAAAGAAAATGCAGTCGAGACCATTTCAAGAGTAGGTGGGGTGTCTCCGCCCAGCAAAAACGAAAAATGTTAAAAAATTTATTTTTGCTGAGCTATTAAGGTGTATAGTGGATCGTAATAATCATATTCACATGTATTTTCAAAAGACAAATGCAGTCGAGACCATTGCAAGAGTAGGTGGGGTGTCTCCACCCAGCAAAAACGAAAAATGTTGAAAAATTTATTTTTGCTGAGTTATTAAAGTATACAGTTGATTGAATTAATTACAGTCACATGTATTTTCAATAGACAAATGCAGTCGAGACCATTGCAAGAGAAGGTGGGGTGTCTCCGCCCAGCAAAAACGAAAAATGTTGAAAAATTTATTTTTGCTAAGCTATTAAGGTGTACAGTGGATGGTATTAATCATATTCACATGTACTTTCAAAAAACAATTGCAGTCGAGACCATTTCAAGAGTAGGTGGGGTGTCTCCACCCAGCAAAAACGAAAAATGTTGGGAAATTTTATTTTTGCTGAGCTGTTAAATTGTACAGTTGATCGTATTAATCATATTCACATGTATTTTCTAAAGACAAATGCAGTCGAGACCATTTCAAGAGTAGGTGGGGTGTCTCCGCCCAGCAAAAATGAAAAATGTTAAAAAATTTATTTTTGCTGAGCTATTAAGGTGTATAGTGGATCGTATTAATCATATTCACATGTATTTTCTAAAGACAAATGCAGTCGAGACCATTTCAAGAGTAGGTGGGGTGTCTCCACCCAGCAAAAATGAAAAATGTTGAAAAATGTATTTTTGCTGAGCTGTTAAAGTATACAGCTGATCGTATTAATCATATTCACATGTATTTTCAAAAGACGAATGCAGTCGAGACCATTTCAAGAGTAGGTGGGGTGTCTCCGCCCAGCAAAAATGAAAAATGTTGAAAAAATTTATTTTTGCTGAGCTATTAAGGTGTACAGTTGATCGTAATAATCATATTCACATGTATTTTTAAAAGACAAATGCAGTCGAGACCATTGCAAGAGAAGGTGGGGTGTCTCCACCCAGCAAAAACGAAAAATGTTGAAAATTTTATTTTTGCTGAGCTATTAAGGTGTATAGTGGATTGTAATAATCATATTCACATGTATTTTCTAAAGACAAATGCAGTCGAGACCATTTCAAGAGTAGGTGGGGTGTCTCCACCCAGCAAAAACGAAAAATGTTAAAAAATTTATTTTTGCTGAGCTATTAAGGTGTATAGTGGATCGTAATAATCATATTCACATGTATTTTTAAAAAACAAATGCAGTCGAGACCATTGCAAGAGTAGGTGGGGTGTCTCCACCCAGCAAAAACGAAAAATGTTAAAAAATTTATTTTTGCTGAGCTATTAAGGTGTATAGTGGATCGTAATAATCATATTCACATGTATTTTCAAAAGACAAATGCAGTCGAGACCATTGCAAGAGTGGGTGGGGTGTCTCCACCCAGCAAAAACGAAAAATGTTGAAAATTTTATTTTTGCTGAGCTGTTAAAGTGTACAGTTGATCGTATTAATCATATTCACATGTATTTTCAATAGACAATTGCAGTCGAGACCATTTCAAGAGTAGGTGGGGTGTCTCCACCCAGCAAAAACGAAAAAAGTTAAAAAATTTATTTTTGCTGAGCTATTAAGGTGTACAGTGGATCGTATTAATCATATTCACATGTATTTTCAAAAAACAATTGCAGTCGAGACCATTACAAGAATAGGTGGGGTGTCTCCACCCAGCAAAAATGAAAAATGTTGAAAAATGTATTTTTGCTGAGCTGTTAAAGTATACAGCTGATCGAATTAATCATATTCACATGTATTTTCAAAAGACAAATGCAGTCGAGACCATTTCAAGAGTAGGTGGGGTGTCTCCACCCAGCAAAAACGAAAAATGTTGAAGAGATTTATTTTTGCTGAGCTATTAAGGTGTACAGTTGATCGTAATAATCATATTCACATGTATTTTTAAAAGACAAATGCAGTCGAGACCATTGCAAGAGAAGGTGGGGTGTCTCCACCCAGCAAAAACGAAAAATGTTGAAAATTTTATTTTTGCTGAGCTATTAAGGTGTATAGTGGATTGTAATAATCATATTCACATGTATTTTCTAAAGACAAATGCAGTCGAGACCATTGCAAGAGTGGGTGGGGTGTCTCCACCCAGCAAAAACGAAAAATGTTGAAAATTTTATTTTTGCTGAGCTGTTAAAGTGTACAGTTGATCGTATTAATCATATTCACATGTATTTTCAAAAGACAAATGCAGTTGAGACCATTTCAAGAGTAGGTGGGGTGTCTCCACCCAGCAAAAACGAAAAATGTTGAAAAAATTTATTTTTGCTGAGCTATTAAGGTGTACAGTTGATCGTAATAATCATATTCACATGTATTTTTAAAAAACAAATACAGTCGAGACCATTGCAAGAGTAGGTGGGGTGTCTCCACCCAGCAAAAACGAAAAATGTTAAAAATTTTATTTTTGCTGAGCTATTAAGGTGTACAGTTGATCGTAATAATCATATTCACATGTATTTTTAAAAGACAAATGCAGTCGAGACCATTTCAAGAGTAGGTGGGGTGTCTCCACCCAGCAAAAACGAAAAATGTTAAAAAAATTATTTTTGCTGAGCTTTTAAAGTGAACAGTTGATCGTATTAATCATATTCACATGTAATTTCCACAGACAAATGCAGTCGAGACCATTGCATGAGTAGGTGGGGTGTCTCCGCCCAGCAAAAACGAAAAATGTTGAAAAATTTATTTTTGCTGAGCTGTTAAAGTGTACAGCTGATCGTATTAATCATATTCACATGTAATTTCTAAAGACAAATGCAGTCAAGACCATTGCAAGAGTAGGTGGGGTGTCTCCGCCCAGCAAAAACGAAAAATGTTGAAAAATTTATTTTTGCTGAGCTGTTAAAGTGTACAGCTGATCGTATTAATCATATTCACATGTAATTTCTAAAGACAAATGCAGTCGAGACCATTGCAAGAGTAGGTGGGGTGTCTCCGCCCAGCAAAAACGAAAAATGTTGAAAAATTTATTTTTGCTAACCTATTAAGGTGTACAGTTGATCGTATAAATCATATTCACATGTGCTATTTGCTATTAAAATATCTAGACCTAGCTATATTTTGGGGCATGTATGCTTAGTCTAGCATAGCCTGACCCCTCCCACCCTAGGAGAAAGGTCTGGTCAAACTAATAAACTGATTTGTCTGTGTCCAGATATAAATATGCCATTGAACTACTGCCTCATTGAACAATACTTACCATCCCTCATACTTATTGCTAGGTAGTCCATATAATATAGCAAGGCTATAGTGAAGGCTTGAGGCTATGACTACTTTGTTGAAAATTATATTTTTATATAAGTCAGCAATATCTATACTCACTCAGGATTTAGCATGTATTTCATGTTCTTACAATCCTCACAAAGCATTGATCAAACTTATCACAATTGATTAGGAGGTAATGAAACTATCATTTGGCAGTTGGACGTTCATATCTGGACACCAGAGACAAGTTATCTATTGATTTAAATGAAAACATCTCCTTTGTAGGTGTAGGGATAGATATACGAGTCTTAGGTTAGTCGTTCGTTTTGTACTAAATCCAGGACTTACCTTTATTTACTCAGTACTTGGAGTGAAACATAGCTGGCACAGCTGACCTGATTGCCATATTCTCAGTTCATACATTATATACCAAACCTAGAAGTAAGCCAAGGATATTTTCATATTCATATGTAAGCAAATTCAAAACACAAACCTTCTTTCACGTGCAACCACTGCTTCCAGCCTCACATTCGAGCCTCCAGCCTCACATTCCAAATGATCCAACTGAGTAGGCGTTTGGAATGTCTATGATGTGGTTTTCTTACGAATGTGAGGCTCAGGAATGTGAGGCTAACTTCAACTACGTAATCTGAAGTTCATGTTATTACTCAGTGTCGGTGGCTTGATATAGTAGAGTGAGTAAATCAACAATGCAAGTTATTAGTTATTAAAATAACATCATTTTTGTGGTTAGGAAACTACACACATATATATTCCAATATAATGTTGTACAATTATAAAACAATTTATTATACAGCAAATTAAACGAATTTAGGATTTCATAGCGATTGACCAGTGTAAGCTACAAATTGACTAACATATTATAAATGACGGTGACATCGGCGGACCAGGATGTAGAAATAGGGAGTGCCAGACAAAAATTTCATACCTAATAAAAATTCATCTATTTATTATTCATAGACACACCCTTTTAGTCACGAGACAATAAAATTAATAAAAGACCATGTATAGCTTAGTAAGTTGTGGTTGCAAGAATTTGCTATGAATATACTTAAAGTAATAATTTCACCACAGGATGTGACTGAAATGATTAACTATGAATACTATTAGAAAATAAAAAGGTGTGCCTGTGCACCACAGGCACCCCCTAGTTCCCCCAGTGGACAGTGGTGCATAACATGTTGGAAGGCCACGGAAAAAATGGCTCAGCCTCCTGTTCCTTCTGTTTTGGTACTGCTGCTCTTGTCATTACCATGGCCTTCTCTGGTTCCACTACTCCAGAGGTCTGTTGGGTTAATAGCTCAGGTAGTTGGGACACATCCGTGCCCAACAGTACTCCCACAGGCAATCGATCTGACACAGCAGCCTCAACCTTTATTGGCTTTCTTTCAACTTCTATGTGCACCTTTGCCAAGGGATAAAACACTGTGTCTCCATGTGTACAACATGTACAGCACACTGTAGTATCTTTTCCTTCAAGGAAAGCTTCTTTAGTTACTAGTATTCAATGCACTAGAGTCTTCAAATAACCTGTGTCTATTAGAATATTGCTCAGATATTTACCCTCTACTGTCCCAGATCTCATTACTCCAGCCTTCTGCTGAGTGTTGTTCAACCCACAGAACATAGCATTATGAGGGTGATGTGAAGAGTAGTGTCCTTTCTCATGACAATTGCAGCATTCTATATCCTTCTTTCCTCTTTTTGTCCTTCTACTACCTGAGCCTCAATTTCCAGTACTAGTCTTTGTTGGTATCACAGCTTTTTTAGTAGTAGAACAATGCTTTACCTTATGTCCAGATTTACTACATCCATGTGCTCCTCCAGTTTGACAAGTCAAGTTGAAGTCCTCTGGCCTGGAAGTAATCATTGGCATACTCTCCACCCTCCTTGCTCCTTATAGGCTTATAATCCTTTACCCATTTACGGACATAACTAGGAATTGTCCTGATCAAATGCTCCATAACCAGCTTGTCTTCACTGGTTCTACATCGTCACATATCTGCATTCTTTTATCTATCAAATCACTTAATCTCACTCCAAACTCTCAACTTGTTTCCCATTGCTTACTCCTGCTTGTCTGAACTGTTGTCGGTAGTTCTCCTTATTCACACCAAACCTTTTCAGAATTGCCGTTTTCACTTTGTATCATCAGGTGACAGCCTTGCATATGCTTTTTGAGCTCGACCAATAAGCCGAGGTGCCAGCTTGAATGACTATTGGGGTTGTGGTACCTCATATGCTTCCATCAACCACTTGAATGTAGTTATGTATACACTTCAATGTCTCTTCTGTTAACTTGGTCACCCTCACTTCTTTCTCTATCTCACATGTAGTATGAGATTCTAGACCACCTTCTCCATTTCCTTGAACTCTTTCCACCAGCTTCTGTAATAGCTCCATCTGCTGTCTAGTTTTTTTTCACCTATTTCGTGTTGTTTTTAACTCTGCTTCCTTCCTTCATTGTTCTTCATCACTCACTTCCCTTCTTTGGTCAAGTCCTTTTCACGAGCCTTCCTGCCTTCAATAAGTGCCTGCAACACTTGGTTAAGATCCACTGACATGACTCCTGCTTCAGGTCCAAGTTTCTGGTATCCCCTCCCAGAATGAGTCATCATACAGCACAAACGTAACTATATTTATGGGTCTCATTACTTCTGCTACAACCGAATCCACTGCTGTCACCAAACGTGGAAGATTCTAATTTGGTAGAGTTAAATTTATTATATTGAAAGAACTGGAAGAACTCTCCTTACAAAAATCATCTTGCTTTATATAATAGTACAACATATGACATAGAAAGTTCTAGCAAATAACAGAAAAAAATCACATGACAAGAAGGTTCTAGAAGATAACAGAAAAATACCAATGTATACAGAGTTACCACAATACATAAACAAAGATATTTCTAGTTCATCTCAATCCACTTCACTCCAAGTTGCTTTTTCATATTCGACTAAGAAAATCAATGTGACTCCCTGTAGATACATGAGATCAGGGCTTATATATCAAATATTATATTATATGTAAGATCTAATAATCAGCAAAAAGTTATAAATAATTTTCCATATACTCAAGATTTAATACTATGACTGCTGAAAATGACATGCACTTTTCAAATGTGGAATACTTTAAAACATTCTTACAGAATGTTTTTAATGAATGACTAGTTATTGACTTTTTTATTTTTTTTAAATTTCTCTTGTTCTCTTGTTGTGCTTCCTAATACAACTTTAATTACGAATTGAAATTTATTTTAATCAAAAAGTGACATGAAATCATCAAACATTTTTACTATCTCTTTCATTACTTTTATAATTATAATTAGAAAAACATATTGTTAATATATTGAGTGTGATACTAGTAGAGTTAGTTCAAACTGGTATTCCTGACTGTCATACCAAGCATCCTTCCAGTCTTCCTTTTCAAGGTAGTATATCTTAATACCACTATTAATAGTAATGTCACTTTAACTAGGGTGACATGAACAACATTACCTCTAACTGATATCAAGAGTACATAATGAAAGAAGAAACACAAATTGCTCATACATTAATGAAATACTATGAAGGTACTAGATATACATCTATTTATTATAATCAGAGTTATTTGGTATTAACCCTATTCCTAAGGGTTTGATGTATACATATAAAAAAAGAAAATTGAAGCAATCTGATCAGATTATATTTAAATTGACAATATTGCAATCATTGTAAAAAATATATACTATAACTATTATATTTGAAAGCAGACATGAGTTACGTTTACAATGTGATTAAATAAAAATTAAGATATCATTAACAAGATAGGCTAAAAAATATGGGACTTCAATTAATTAGGGTTTGAGTGTTGTCATCATACATCATACAAAAATTAGAATTGTTGATGTTACATAGGTAAAGTCAATTTTTGAATGTCCCTTATGTATAATTATAAGCATTATAATATATACATGTATATTTATATATACATATGTGTGTGTGTGTATGACATGAAGCCCTCAGGCCATACTACAGTCTAAATATATAGACTGTTAATAATGTGACAACATGGTCTTTAAGATTTAGGTTTTAAATAATGAACACATACCATAATTATAAATGAATAGGTTGAGTAAGCATACAAAATTGCTAGACCTAAAAAGCAGACAGCTTCCACTCCTTGCAATTTTCAAGTAACACATAAAAAAACTCTTGAAAGAGTAGTAAGTAGTCCAACCTCGTTGTTACTATAAGTAGCAAACTACATCATAATTACTTTTAGTAGAAGTAGCTGGCCGGTAATTGAGTGAAAACTCTAGGTCTACTTAAATTACTTAGAATAAGTTTAAGATCTCCAAATTTTTTTTAAAAATTATCTTAATGAGGCAATAACTTTTCATCATAATAAAAGAAATTAAGAGTTAGTTGATACCATCACTTATTACATTCCACAGTAACATCTTCAGAGTGGGAACAACCAGTGACTGAAGTTGATGGACAGGAGTTACTAGTATCATAACATGTGTCAGAGGAAGCACTAGACATGAAGCGTTTGCAAATAGGTTGACTGGAACTACCAGATCTATTACAGTGATACAATAACCTGTTCAATCCTGATATATCATTTATAAAACTCAACCGTTTTATGCATTACTTAATAACTAACTGTATAATTACAACTTCTTACACTTACAGACTAAGGTGATCATAATTATAGTAACTATTATATCCCAGATGTTTACAAATAGTCCAAGCATCAGTAGAACTAAATCCATTATCACATATTGTTCCCCACTGTCCATTACAATTGACCTCAATACGTCCTTTATTAGAATAATTTCCTCTCTGAAGACATATCATACCATATTGTTCCAGATCCTAGTGGCATCTATAAGAAAATGATAAGCATCAAGTAAATATTTATACAAGAAAAAAATATCTAAAAAATAAGTCTGAAGCTAAAACTAAAATTAAAGCAAAACTTTTAATGGAAACTACATACATTTTTTAATAATAAGCGTCTTAAAACATTATTTTATTTAACAAGTTAAGCCATCTTAATCCGTAGACTCAAATGACAGTCCTATTTCTCTTCTGAACTCTATTTCCTGGTCCATGTATCTTTCGTAATGCTCCTCAGCTATCAAATGGACGTTAATTTCATTTGACCTCACGCGTAACTTGTATCGCTTTGCTAGAATAACAAATAGTATAAGAATAATGACAATAACTGCACTCTTCATGACATAGTAATAAAGATTTTGACAGACAATGTCTTCTTTACAATTAAATGGATACTTTCCATTGATATCAATAACATAACCAAGTCCATATGCTGCATACCATAGGCCAACCATTAAACCTCTCATTTCATGAGGAAATTGAGCTATTATGAACTCCAAAGATGTAGGGAAAAACAAAGCATAGGAAATTCCATACAATATTTCGGGCATAATCATAGCTTTGTATGAAGTTGTGTCCAAATGAAAATGTTCTTTACAAGCGAAAATGATGACATAATAAATAGTAGTGAATAAAGCAAAAAGTAGGCCCAATCCAATTCTCTTTAGCATCCTGGGAATGTAATTATAGAAACAGGGATATATAACAAACTGATATATCAGGATGACAACTACAGATACTAGAGAGGACATTGTTCGATTTAATATAAAGTTCGTAAGGAAGCTAATATCATCTTTATGAACATTATATGCTTTCCATGACATTTCCTGACCACAAGAAAAAGCAACTAGACTTATTAATAGTGGTGTTAACCTTAACATAGTCTTGAAATCTTGTACCTCCTCTTCTGAGAAAGGTCCTCCATATTTTTCCATACCCAGATCAAGTTGTGATGGGTAGTCCTCCTCCCAGTAAGTCAAAGCACTACGATTACTTGGGTACTTGTTCTTTCTGGAATAATTGAGTACTTTAGCGATTAATTTAACTGGATTGATTTTATGAGATGTAGTGTCCAACCAGTGTTTGAACAATGAGTTACTAATAATGACAGTAGATACAGCCACACCTGATAATACATAATACACTATTGCAAACTGTTTGGTTAGAATCTCTCCAATATGAATAATTACATCAACAATAGGCACAATTGCAAAGTGCCAGTAAATTATAGCACTCAGTTCATCAGCTGAAGCTCCCACAGATTGATCAATACTAAATTGAACAATATTAGAACGAAAACTGCAGCATCCAATGACTTGTAACATGGCACTGGCACATGATATTATCAAGAAAAAGAGTGTGGAATCAGACAATATCTTAACAATGACTGCCAAGCCAGCAAATATCCAAGATAAAAATGAGAAATGGACTCCAGTAATGATTGTGTTATATCTACCTGTCTTTACATCAGCAAGTAAACCAAAGAAGGGGAAGGATAGATATATCAGACAATATGCGATATCAAAGACATAATCAAATTTGAATTGGTGCTGAGTATGACTATGTATGTAGTTGATTGCTCCAAAAGATTGAAATAAACTTATATAAACAAACATTAAAATATCCCATATGATGATAAACTTTACAGAACGTGAACTGATACACTGGATCCTTCTTCTCCAAGTCGTCAGCTGCTTCATCATTTGAACCTGTTAATATTCCAAAACAGTTGTTTTATTTTGTTAGTTTACTGATATATTACAGCTTGTACATTAGATCAAAACTAACATTGTAGCTTATGAAATAACTTTCAGTTTGTCATAGTGTTTGTTTTACAATAGTGTAATATAATTTATTTATATACTGTTATATGCTATTTACAACAGTCCAGTGTAAGGAACTGAACATAATCATATATTTATTTTTATTTCTACTTGTAACTATCATTACAATATCTTTTCATACCTTATACAGTCACAGAAAGAAACTACATGTGAAACAATGGTCCTATGTTTTGTAAATTATACCTGTTATGCTTAATAAATCCATAAACTGTTATGTTTAATAAATTTATCAATCAGTAACTACTAATAATTATTGTACATAAGTATTACTGGAAATATATATCAGTAAAATTGTTTGGTTGATTTAACAATTATTTTGTTATACAGGTTATAATTGCAATTTTTTGGCTGAAAAATAAACATAATAGTGTTTCCATTAGTAATGTATTATTGTTTATGTAGCTACATAATAATAAATTTCATAGTACATTAGTAATCAAAACAGTATTAGGCATATGTTGACAATCCCATTTCTCACCCGCATGTACACTCTTTCTAATCAACATACATTTCTTCCTAGCTGCTACATGACTCTGCATGTACTTAATCTATTACGCAATACTCAGACTGATTGTTGAAATGGACAAAATCCTGACAAAACACTAGTGTTACATAAAGGAGCAAAGAAGTCCTCTTAAAATTGATCTCATTTAAAACTAATATGATAGCAGATTGAAATCTATATATCAATCCAAAGTAATAGACCTGATCAAGGATCTTATGTTTTTAAGAATAAAAAATATTTTTACCAATAGCTTCATTAACAGAAAATTTCATGAAATATATTAATTTTAATATATAATTATATATTAATTATATATTATCACTACAATTATACAATCTATATAACAATATCTTGGTTAAATCAATCATTATACTCTAATCCTCCTGGATATTGCGTACCATATATGTGGTAATAAGAGTTGTGTACCATTAATACAATGTCTTCTTTGCAATTAAATGGATACTTAGCTATTATGAACTCCAAAGGAAAAACAAATGCATAGGAAATTCCATACAATATTTCTGGCATAACCATAGCTTTGTATGAAGTTATGTCCAGATGAAAATGTTCTTTACAAGGAAAAATGATTATATAATAAATAGTAATTATAAAAGCAAAAAATAGGCTCAATCAAATTCTCTTAGCATACTGGGAATGTAATTATATATACATGGATATATAACAAACTGATATATTAGGATGACAACTACGGATACTAGAGAGGACATTATTCGATTTTGAATAAATTTTCCATTAAAATGTTTCTAGACTACCTCAGTCAGTACAGGTTTTATCAAACAATTCAAAATTTTTTTCAATATAAAATCGTTTACTTCAGTAGTGATTGTATTATTATATCTCCCTGTCTTTATGTCAGCAAGTAGACTAAAGAAAGAGGAGAGATACAAGGTTTATTGAGTTCATTTATAAATTATTTAACTGATGTCTAGAACAAATGTTAAATTTATCATTACAATTGTAAATACATTTTAAGATATACTCTTTTTTAATTGGTAATAACTTGGTCATTAGCGCCATGAACTTCTTTTTGAATAGTAGAGTATACAGTTTAATCTTTGATGTTAATAACTTGAGATACTTTCAGTTGGAGCATTTTCAGTTCGATCAATCTCACACTAAGTACTGAGTTATACTAGTCAATATGTTAAACTTCGCATCCACACCTTAAGAGTAATACAGTAGACAAAAATGCCTTTCCTCCCTAATTACCATGACATTGCTCAAAAATGGAACCTAGGCTTTAATTTCAAGAAATAGAGGCAATATTGTTATTCCTTCAATTGCTTATAGAACATCTACAAAAAAAGTGATAAACATTAAAATAATAATGATGACATAAACTAGATACATATATATCACCAACAATGTAAAGGAATCCATTCTATACACAGTAGTTATAATCAAATAAACATCAAGTGATTATGCAATGAGTTATTTTGATAAATCCTCATCAGTGAACCAATGATCTCCAAATTAAAAATAAACCATCTGAATAAATCACTGCTTTAATCTCATCATATTTATATAAGTAGCCAATTATCAAATTATGACCTCAGCAACAAATCTAAAAACAATAACTTTAATATTCTATACTGAATCAAAGAATTCTTACACTTATCTAATTCCAGTTATAGGATCTTGATTATTCAATTTTATTTTCACACCTGTCATATCTTAGCCAGCCCTGCCCACCTTTTTTTGAATTTTGTACTGTTACTTAACTTCAGTCGAGTCAAACGTATCATAAACTTGAAGACAATCTTTGACAAATATTACAATGTTCTCACTGAAATTGGTGCACC
Source organism: Xestospongia muta (assembly GCA_963693285.1). Taxonomy (NCBI): domain Eukaryota; kingdom Metazoa; phylum Porifera; class Demospongiae; order Haplosclerida; family Petrosiidae; genus Xestospongia; species Xestospongia muta. Next base: position 5,855,758 of record OY848919.1, on the reverse strand, counting down.
AAAATTACTCATGCATATATAGAATGAAAACCACAACCTTTCATAATAAATACTTCTAGTATATGAACTCCAGATGATTTTCATAGCATAAAAAAGGTCATAATTATTCTCCCATAATCTATTCAGGAATTAAATAACTCTACAATTGCAGTGGACTACAAATAACATATATGTTTAATTATATATTCAATGTTATACATAGTAGCTTATGTTAGCATATAAAAAAGAATATTGATGCAATCCGATCAGATTATATTTAAATTGACAATATTGCATGCATTGTAAAAAATATATACTATAACTATTATATTTGAAAGCAGGCATGAGTTATGTTTACAATGTGATTAAAAAATTAAGATATCATTTGACAAGATAGGCTAGAAAAATATGGAACTTCAATTAATTCTTTAAATCCTAACACCATTTACTGAAGTACACCAATAATTAAATGAGCTCATACTTCACTAAATGTCTCAATCATTTCAACCTAAACATTATAAATAATAGCTATTTACATGTAAGCATTATTGGCTACAATTGATCAAGAATGAAAATACACAGTGAATCCTTATTAGAAGAAAGTAAATGGAATATTACTGCCTACAAATAATACAAAAATATATGAAATGACACAATCTTTTGCTATAGTTCACTTCCATCTCAATCACCAGACTTTACATTCCAAATTATCTAATATAATAATTATTATTATATATTATTGGGAAATAAATCATTTAGATAAAGTATTAATATAGTACACACGTGTATATACTGTAAATTGAAAAAACTTTCCATGGTATATAAACATTTAGGGTTGCTTACAACTATAAAAATATGAACTAAAAAAAAATAAAATAATAATTGCATAACTACCAAAATACGAAAATTAATATTCATTAAAATAATTAAAAATGAATTTTAAAATGTTATAAAATATCTCTTTATAATATACATTATTATATCAAGTAAGTTCTATAATTTAAATATTCATTACTTATAAAGATGAAAACATTATTTATATGATGCAATGTCTAGAATGCCAGTCATAGAACACTATACGTTCATTTGAAATTAAACTATACTCTAGACCCCAAACCATAAACATTGGAACTTAAATATATTAATTTCACATTAAAGTGTGGCATTCTATTGCTAGGATACTAGACATTGCCTTTCTAAGACTACTTCTATGTCATATAAAGTCTATTCACATTTATTTTGACCTTGTAAATGACTATAATGGCTTCATCATATCTTTAATACAAGGCGTTATATGTGCCCTTATGTAAAACTTTGATTAGGTGTAATAAAACTAACTTTAAAGCATTCCTACATATTAACTTGCAGGTTTACACTACATCAGCAGGAAGTGCTATTAAAGAACCTTGGGCTTCATGTTTGGAAATTAAATATGGAATCACAAAGTTATGGTAGAAAAACTAAGATCAATTTAACATGAACAGAAATTAGATTTAATCAATGATTCATCTACTGTCATAATAATTTACTTGAAAAAAGGATTGATGAGGAGGAGAGTAAAGTTTTAGTGCAAATAATTGAATTGTCTTAACTAGTCATGTTACTAAGTTACTATCTTAATCTGTGGACTCGAACGATAGTCTCATTTCTCTGCTGAACACTTCTTCCTGATCCATATAACTTTCATAATGTTCCTCAGCTATCAAATGGATGTTAATTTCATTTGCCCTCACTCGTAACTTGTATCGCTTTGCTAGAATAACAAATAGTATAAGAATAATGACAATAACTGCACTCTTCATGACATAGTAATAAATATTTTGACAGACAATATCTTCCTTGCAATTAAATGGATACTTTCCATTGATATCAATAGCATAACCAAGTCCAATTGCTGCATACCATAGGCCAACCATTAAACCTCTCATTTCATGAGGAGATTGAGCTATTATGAACTCCAAAGATGTAGCCAAAACCAATGCATAGGAAATTCCATACAATATTTCGGGCATAATCATAGCTTTGTATGAAGTTGTGTCCAAATAGAAATGTTCTTTACAAGCAAAAATGATGACATAATAAATAGTAGTGAATAAAGCAAAAAGTAGGCCCAATCCAATTCTCTTTAGCATACTGGGAATGTAATTGCAGAAACATGGATATATAATAAACTGATATATTATGATGGCAACTCCAGATACCAGATAGGACATTGTTCGATTTAATATAAAGTCTGAAAAGAATCTTACATCATCTTTATGAGCATTGAATATTTTCCATGACAATTCCTGACCACAAGAAAAACCAACTACACTTATTAACAGTGGTGTTAACCGTAACATAGTCTTGACATCTTGTACCTCCTCTTCTGAGAAAGGTCCTCCATATTTTTCCATACCCAGATCTAGTCGTGATGGGTAGTCCTCCTCCCAGTAAGTCAAAGCACTACGATTACTTGGGTACTTGTTCTTTCTGGAATAATTGAGTACTCTCACAATTAATTTGACTGGATTAATTTTATGAGATGTAGTGTCCAACCAGTGTTTGAACAATGAGTTACTAATAATGACAGTAGATACAGCCACACCTGATAATACATAATACACTATTGCATGCTGTTCGGTTAGGATCTGTCCAATTTGAATAATGGCAAATACAATAGGCAAGCTTACAGAGTGCCAGTAAATTATAGCACTTAGTTCATCAACTGAAGCTCCCACAGATTGATCAATACTAAATTGAACAATATTAGAATGAAAACTACAATATCCAATGACTTGTAAAATGTAAGCAGCAAACAAAAATATCAAGAAGAAGAGTGTGGAATCTGAGAATATCTCAACAATGACTGCTAAGCCAGCAATTATCCAAGACAAAAATGAGAAATGGACTCCAGTAATGATTGTGTTATATCTACCTGTCTTTACATCAGCAAGTAGACCAAAGAAAGGGGAGGAGAGATATATCAGACAATATGCAATATCAAATACAAAGTCATATCTAAATTGATGTTGAGTATTACTATGTATGTAGTTGATTGCTGCAAAAGAATGAAGTAAACATAAATGAACATACATTAAGATATCCCATATGATGATAAACTTTACAGAACGTGAATTGATACACTGGATCCTTCTTCTCCAAGTCTTCAGCTGCTTCATTTTTTAACTTTTTAATCAATGGTATATGATGTTAATGTTCCAAAATGGTTTCTTTATTTTCTTAGTTACTAATATACTACAGCTTATATTCTAGATCAAAGATAACATCGTTGTTTATCAATTACGTTTTAGTTTTGTCATAATGTTTGTTTTAGAATAATGTCAAAATGTTACATAACTTAACTGTACAACAGTCCAGTGTAATGAACTAAATATAATCATATAATTTTCTTTATTTCTAATTTTAACAGTATTATAATATGTTATATAGAAAATCATATCATAGCTGATGTTGTCACAGAAACAAACTACATGTGAAAAATAAATGATCGTTCATTTCTCTGACATTTTAGTTTAAAAGTTGTGTGTATATCTTGTAATCTATACCTGTTATGTTTAATAAATATATGAACCAACAAAAAACTATTGCACATCATTATTACTGGAAACATACATCAGTAAACATTGTTTGGTTGATTTAATAATTATTTGGTTATACAAGAGCAATTGCAAAGCTGTTTTTGGTGAAAAGTAAGCATAATACTGTTTTCATTACTATTGTACTACTGCTTATGTAGCTACTAAATAATCAATTTCATAGTACATGAGTAATCAAAACAGTATTAAGTTTACTCTTTACATATGCAACATGTATATATAACCATAGTTAAATCAACCACTTAGTTTTTACAGTGGCACTTGTATACTGAGCTCAAGCATTTATGCAACTAAGAACAATCTTATATAAGTTACCTTATATAATCAGTGAAGTTAATGACATACAATCTCATTGCTCACTTCCATTCTTCCTAATCAACATATCTCTTACATACAATGTAGTAATGATTTTTAGTAAATATAAATAAATGTTATGACAAGACATCACATTCAGTATATGAATACTAATAAATATAATAGACAATGGATCAAACTAAGTGTTGTTACTGTAAACCACATACCAACAATGACAACTCTGACTTTGGGGAGATTAAGTTATTTTAAACTATAAAGAATGCCAGAAATTTATGAGAAGGAGCTAATTCTATGAAAATATATTAGCTAATTCAAGGTCAATGTATTGGCTTATGAGTGCTTGGTATATGCATAATATAAAAATAAAAATTACGAAAATTACAATTTACCATTTACCAAAAAACACTTTCACATTAAATTATCCTTTCTTAAAAACTTTTCTGGTAAATGAGACAATGCTAGTTATGACTGAATCTGAGAAATGGTACCATTTGACATAATTGATTATAATGTATATTATATGATTATATGATGTATATAGCATAAAATGTGTGATATAAAACAGACATACTGTCAATATTATTTATATAGCATGCACTCAATCTATCAGCCAATACTCAGACTGATGGCAAGAGGCTGACCACAATGTTTATGAGACCAATCTTGCTCTTCTCCAACAGCATCTGGCAAAAGAGGATCATGCAACCTTTTCTGGTCAAAAAAGTGGATAATTAAAGATGTTCCACCTGTTCATCAATGAGTTGGGGATTGGTACATATCCAACAAAAAATTGGAATTGTTTATTTCTTTTAATGATCTGATGAAGTTGAGATTCTAGGTTCCACCAATAAAACGATTGACACTAGCATTCTTGAGAGCAGCATGCCATCCATCATAAAGTGTTCAGTGCCACCTAAACGAAAATGATGTAGAGCTTCTTTATTACATAATTCTAACCTCACTAGTCTAGCTCTCGAGTAACTTGATGCTCCAGTATATCCCAATTGATGACAAATGTCATTAATTTCAGTAGAACTGTAGGAATAATTATCACAGATATTACCCCATCCATTATTGTAATAAACCCTCATAGTATCATAATAATAGGATGATGAGGCATGCCCATAATGAGACAGCTTTATGGCACGATTTGTTAAAGCTAAAGCATATTTAAAATGTAAAATTTGTCTTTCCACAAAATATCTATAATTTACTCTACCTTAACCACATTGTATATCTAGTGTAAAACTGTGGTAGTATTAAGAGTACAGACATTTGTATATTTATACTATTTGCTTGTGAAGACAATCAATAGCTGTACTAGTCTTTTTAACATAGCACTGTCTATACATATCATAGTATCAATGACCAGTAGTCACAAAAAACAATGATGCTATTGATATTATGCATGTCATTCTTTTTAAAAAGTTTTGATAAAAATATGATTTGAAATTTAAGTATATATAGTATATCTACTTAAATTTCAATTTGGAGAGATGAAAATGTAGTTTTGTTACAATAGTAATAGTTTGTGATAAAAGGAGTGGTTAATGTAATTATGGATTTTAATATCATGGGTAGAACATGGATGAATTAAAAGCACAAGAACATAATTATGATTTGTTTTGCTATTAATAATACAGCTATATCAATTACTTTTTGGTCAATACTTATCTAATGTTAGGCAAATAAACTTATTACATTGATCATTAAGAAACAAATTCTTTTATATTAGTTAAATATACAACTATTCATTACATTGATTTATTATAATAATCTGTCTAAGATCACAAATATTGAACGCATACTGTAGAAAATGTTATAATAGTAATTATATTAACAAATAGATAGAAATGATTTATCTGCTTATGATGTCATTCAATGGAGCTGTGTCATTAGTTAATAATAGATTAACAAATCAATACTACATTTTACTGTAAATCAATCTCAATATCTAATGATGATATGATTGCAATATAATGTTATTACTTATAGAATGAGTCACATTGATAGTTTTATATATGATACATACTAAGGGAAATTTGTGTTAATAATAAACTTTCAGTTTTGCATGCTTTGATGTGATTTTGTTGAACAGACACAGTGCACTCATGATGCAATCAGTTGTTTATGTTGAGTTTGGTCACATCAAAGTATACTTATATCAAAAAGACATCGTCCAAACAGAAATCCCCCTAACTAGCAAATGACACTCTTACTGTAACCTTTTACATATATAACATATAAAATTAGACAATAATTTATGGCACATTATTAAACTTAGTATAAATAAAGGCAATTCATATCCTGTGTAGAGTATACTTAGTTAGCTACAAACAAATATATTAATATTCTAATTAAGTGTATAGTTATCTGACAGTATTATAAAATATTTACTTCTACTACTTGTCTTAATTCCAATAGAACAGTGCTGTTACTGTTTGTACAGATGAAAGTACATTAATAGCTGAAAACTGAACATAAGATGTTAAGTTGTGTACATCATATGACCTCAAAATATATATAGTCTAGTAAGGACAGTGATATATATTACTTAGCAATGTTATTAGTAAAATCATTACATACATGGTTTTTAGTATAAGAATATCATTTTGACATTATTTGGTCAAGCCAGAGTGAGCCAAAATAAGAGCAGTCAATGGTATATAGTATATTTACTGGTCAAGTTTTTGGCTCTCCTTTGTCACAAGAAGGCCATTGCCAATTGATAACACTAGGAACAATTGAATAATAAGCTGTTGTTTCAGTAAATATTTTACACTATTGTGTTAACAACAAAATTTTAGACAGTGTGATTCCATAACTGTTTTTGGTTTAAAACTGGTAATATACAAAACAATTAACTTATCATGTATCATAATAATACTGAGGCAGTAAGTTGTGTGAGGTGATTACGGGGGAAATATATATACACTTACCAAATGTAGAGTAAACTGAAAAACACAACAGAATTGTAAGAAGAAAGAAAATAGAGAGCTGCTGCTCTTCGGCCATCACGATTGTCGTCTAGCCTCATACAGGAAGTAGTCTTGACAAGCTCTTTCAGTGCCGGAAGCTTTTGCACTATGAGCAGGAATTCAAGATGGCCAATTTTCTTTTAAAGGCTTTTGTAACTAGATTAAACACACACACAGACATACACACATATATAGGTCTTTTTCGTTGAAATGAATAAGTTATAATAACAAAGACAGCTTATATAAAGCAGAAAAAAAGACAAACATCAACTCGAGATCAATCCATTAACATCAGTTAATGGATTCATATTCATAGTTCTTATACTGTTCGTACCTTACAATTATCCAGAAAGTATTTGCTATAAGGAAAGTAAGTGGTTTCTCTAGGAGTCATTTCCAGAGTTGACAAACAAACTGATTGGTCCACCCAGATGGTAGTGGTCCCCAAAAAGGCAGGGGATGTCTGTATCTGTGTTGATTTCAGGTTACTTAATGAGGGTGAATTGAGAGAGGTGCATCCATTGCCAACGATAGACAAGGCTTTAGCTGAGTTAGCTGGAGCCACACTTTTTAGTAAATTTGATGCCAATTGTGGCTTTTGGCAAATACCATTGGATGAGATATTATGACCTGGAGTATATGGAAAACTCTAAGACTGACCAAAATTACAAAATCAGAGCAATATCTATATCACAAGTAACAATATTCATATTGACCATAAGTTATTAAGTAATATTATAACAATGCATTAAGCTAATAATGTATTTAGCTAAAATAGCTATAGTAGTATAGCACTCACACACGTATATGTACTGTAATTTTAGTGTTCATACTATACATATATTTGCAATTGCTTAAAACAATAAAAGAAACTAAAATCATAATAATAATATGAATATGAAAACGAAAATTGATATTTACTACAAAATTTATATATGAATTTTAAATGAAATATCTTTACATACAATATAACATCAAGTAACATTATTTATATAATGCAAAGTCTTGAGTGCCAGTCATGAACACTATTCTTTAATGTGAAATTAATTCTATACTTTAGACCCTACACCAAAACATCAGAACCTAAATGTATTAATTTCACTTTAAAGCATAGCATCTTTACTAGCACTCTAGACATTGTCTTTATATAAAGACTACTTTTAGTTCATGTAAAGTCTATTCACATAAACTTTAATCTTTAAGTGACTTTAACGGCTTCATTATGTTTTTAATATAAGAATTTATATGTGACCTTATGCCAATTTGTGCAATACAACTATTTTTTTAAAAATCAAACATACTGATCGCAGGCTTGCAGTACTGTGACAGAAAAAGCTATTGGAGTAACTTAGGACCTTATATTTGTAAACTGAAAAAAAGATAAGTTATTGTAGAATTAAAAAAAAACAAAGTTCAAATTAAACACGAACGGAATTTAGCTTAAATTAATGACTGTTGTAATAATTTACTTAAAATAAAAATTAATAAAGAGAGTGTGAAGTTCTAATGCAATTGCTTTAATCTAGTCATGTGGCTAAGTAAACTATTTTAATCTGTGGACTCGAATGATAATCCCATTTATCTTCTGAACTCTTCTTCTTGGTCCATATATCTTTCATAATGTTCCTCAGCTATCAAATGGATGTTAATTTCATTTCCCCTCACTCGTAACTTGTATCTCTTTGCTAGAATAACAAATAGTATAAGAATAATGACAATAACTGCACTCTTCATGACATAGTAATAAATATTTTGACAGACAATGTCTTCTTTACAATTAAATGGATACTTTCCATTGATATCAATAACAAAACCAAGTCCAAATGCTGCATACCATAGGCCAACCATTAAACCTCTCATTTCATGTGGAGATTGAGCTATTATGAACTCCAAAAATGTAGGGTAAGCTAATGCATAAGAAATTCCATACAATATTTCGGGCATAATCATAGCTTTGTATGAAGTTGTGTCCAAATGAAAGTGTTCTTTACAAGCAAAAATGATGACATAATAAATAGGAGCCAATAAAGCAAAAGTAAGCCCAATCCAATTCTCTTTAGCATACTGGGAATGTAATTATAGAAACAGGGATATATAATAAACTGATATATTAGGATGACAACTACAGATACTAGAGAGGACATTGTTCGACTTAATATAACGTTTGTAAGGAAGTTAACATCATCTTTATGAGTATTGATTGCTTTCCACGACTTTTCCTGACCACAAGAAAAACCAACTAGGAATATTAATAGTGGTGTTAACCGTAACATTGTCTTGACATCTTGTACCTCCTCTTCTGAGAAAGGTCCTCCATATTTTTCCATACCCAGATCAAGTCGTGATGGGTAGTCCTCCTCCCAGTAAGTCAAAGCACTACGATTACTTGGGTACTTGTTCCTTCTGGAATAATTGAGTACTTTAGCAATTAATTTGACTGGATTTATTTTATGAGGTGTAGTGTCCAACCATTGTTTGAACAACGAGTTGCTAATAATGACAGTAGATACAGCCACACCTGATAATACATAATACACTATTGCAAACTGTTTAGTTAGGATCTGTCCAATATGAATAATGGCAAACACAATAGGCACACTTACAGAGTGCCAGTAAATTATAGCACTTAGTTCATCAGCTGAAGCTCCCACAGATTGATCAATACTAAATTGAATAATATTAGAATGAAAACTAGAATATCCAATGACTTGTAAAATGTAACTGGCACTTGATAATATCAAGAAAAAAGAGTGTGGAATCTGAGAATATGTCCACAATGGCTGCTAAGCCACCAATTATCCAAGATAAAAAAGAGAAATGCACTCCAGTAATGATTGTGTTATATCTACCTGTCTTTACATCAGCAAGTAGACCAAAGAAAGGGTGGGAGAGAAATAACAGACAATATATGATATCAAATACAAAGTCATATCTAAATTGATGTTGATTATGACTATGTATATAGTTGATTGCTCCAAAAGAATGAAGTAAACTTATATGAACATACATTAAGATATCCCATATGATGATGAACTTTACAGAACGTGAACTGATACACTGGATCCTTCTTCTCCAAGTCTTCAGCTGCTTCATCATTTAAACTTCTTAATTTATGTTATAATATGATGCTAGTATTCTAAAACAGTTGCTTTATTTTGCTAGTTTTACTAATATCTAACAGGTTGTATATTAGATCAAAACTAACATTGCATCATATGAATTAGCTTTCAGTTTTGTCATAGTGTTTGTTTTACTATAGTGTAATATAATTTATTTATATACTATTTATATACTATATATATTATTTACAACAGTCCAGAGTAATGAACTAAACATATGTTTATCATTATTTCTACTTGTAACAATCATTATAATATCATTTCATACCTGATATAGTCACAGAAATAAACTACATGTCTAAAAATGATTCTGTGTTTTGTAAATTATACCTGTTATGTCTAATAATCCATAAACTGTTATGTTTAATAAATGTATCAATCAGTAACTATTAAGAACTCTTGTACATAATTATTACTGGAAATATATATGAGTAAAAATTGTTAGATTGATTTGTTTATATGTGTTGCAATTGTAAACTTATTTTTGTTGAAAAGTAAACATAATAGTGTTATCATTACTAATACTATTTATGTAGCTATGTAATAATCAATTTCATAGTATATTAGTAATTAAAACTGTATTAGGTTTACTTTTTGCATATAGAACCTATATAACTATAGATTAGTTAAATCAACTATTTAATTTTTACAATGGTCCATGTATACTGAATTCATCCATTTATACAAGTATGAACTGGCTTATTCAAGTAGCCTTATGTAATCTGTGAATTTGTTGACAGTCCCATTTCTCACCTACACGATCACTCTTCCTAATCAACATACAATGCTTCCTAACTGCTACTTGACTCTAATAGTAATGTTGTTAAGTAAATAAGACAAATGGTTTAATCATAAAATCCCATTCAGTATATGAATACTATATAATAAATATAATAGATAGTGGATCAAACTGAGTCTTGTTATTAAAACCACATGCCTACAATGATACTTTTATTTTGTGGAGATTGAGCTACTATAAATTGAAAAGAAGCCAGAAATATTGTATGTCTGTAAGTGCTCTCCCAGATGAGTTCATTACAGTTGTGGTAATACCTTGATCACATTCATCTTCACAACCAAATGTGTCATCATCAGTAGAACCTGTTAACAAAAGAAAGGATTAATATATTATGAGATATGTATTACAGTGTACATAAATTGGCTATACTATAACTAGACCCTACCCCCTACATTTTTAAAACTTAAACTGATGGCAAACGTAGCCATGAGAGGAATAATGATACATGTAAATCCCATTGTCGACTTCAACAAGAGTGACCTCTTAATTGTTTTTCCAATTGTTGACTCTCATATGTAACAGTTTTGTTGCTTTGTCTTTTTCTTCTTTATCAAGGTGTCTTTGATGAGGAAGGTGCTAAAATAATGCCTATATAATATTGCCACAAGTCATGTTAAAACTGACACCATTCCAACACTTACCTGTGATATTTCGTGATTATGCTCAGTTGAAACATTCTTCACTTCTAAGGCAGTACTACTTACGTTAACACGAAAGGTAATGTGTGCTGGGCAGTCATGTTTAAATGTACTGTGAATAAAAATCATTATCATCAGCAGATGTGACAATTTACCTTACTAAGTTGATCTAATTCCCTTTCCTATAGCCTTTAAGGACTGCCCTTCGTGTATACAGCAGTACTTTATCTCGTAATATCTTAGTTTGGGCTTGAGTTCATTTTCCAATCTTTTCTTTGCAGTCATAATAGATCTGGCGTCTCATTTTTAAATTCCACACAGTTTATCGATTTATAATCGTTCGGTTTGGTCCCCAGTTCTACAGAACTGTAGAATAGATCACCAACATTGAAAGATAGTCATTCTCAATCACGTGCACCGATGTTGCTTGGCAACGGTCAAATTTAACCCTTTATTCACCGCTACCGGTAATATACTAAGAAAAGTTTCGATCTAGGTACGGTAGGTTAGCCACAGCGAAACAGTGTATGTGACAATCCTAGTTACGAGTGAGTCTAAGAAATAGTATTATTTGACACATTTGATAATAATGATGTATATAGCATAAAGTGTGTTATTTAAAACAGACTTTTGTCAATATTATTTATGCACAATGTAAAAGTTAATAGGTCATTTTAACAACTAATTTGTACATTACATGGATAGATTATTATAGAATATAATAATCAACAATAATTATGATGTGACCAATAATTATGATGTGGTGTATGTTTTTCACTTTTTAAAGAAGTCAACATAACTCGGAGGAGGAAGAATCCTCAATTTTTTACCTCATTGTAGTGTTCTTCCACATTATAATAATCAGATTCATTTGAGCAGGACCCAAAAAAATACACAAGCTGGAATTTCAAAAGTAACTCGTAGATCAGAAAGAGACCTACATTACAGCCTTGTTCTCTAGATGTCTGTACAATGGGATTATGAGCAAGAAGCATTGCAAAAGAGGTCTCTGCAGCTATTGTGTTGGGTGGACATAGTGAACTGATGGTTGTGATGACTTCAAAGATGGTGGTTACTGTACAAGATGATGACCAGCTTGCTGTTGTTAAGTAGCTGGAGGTTTCTGTGGATAAGGAGACATGTATGGATAAGACACAACAGTTGGTGCCTCATTTAATCCAATTGTATTACTACTTTCATTGTACGGTAGTGGAGGTCTATGATTGGCTACTGGGTTATTTTCTGATTGTGTTACATAACCAGGATATCAGTTCTGTCTTTGTATTTGGTCCTGTTTGATTTGTTCTTTGAGTTGTTTAAGGAGATCTAATTGTTTGTAATTCAACATGTTGAATGTTGCAGCTTCTAACATTATGTCTCTTGCATTTTTTTCCAAAATATAGCACCAAACTGCAATACAGCAAAATGCAGCCACATTAATTAGTACCATAAAAGAGCTAATTGTACCACCAAATAGTCCACTTATGTCTAATGCTACAATACAATAACAGAGTTATAGCATTGCTCTGGTAAAGTAGTAGAGTAGTTATGAGTAGTTACTTACTAATGTCATATATAATAGTTTATACTTTACCATTGACCTTCAGACAATGGAAGGAGGACCAGGGGTAACACAACAATAAGTAGCCCTTAATGTTGATACTAATGACAATCTCTTTGGATTACCTATAATTGTAATGTGACTTAATTACAACATGAAATATATACAGGTATGTCAGTTATCAGTGTGTGTCCTTATCCCAAAAAATACATATGAATATTTTTTTAAGTATAAATCTTTTTGACATATATATTCTTATCAAAATCATGAACTAATGTAAGAAGCATTCATAATATCTTTAAATTTATTTAAAGTGATAATATAAATTAATACTTTTATTGGGAAGAGTGGACTAGTTTTAACTATGTGAGTATTGAATTGTGACATCAACAGAATGATTGCATTCTTGATAAGAATTAGTAGGACAACTCTGACATAAAGTCAAGCAAGGAAAACTACAATTACAAGATAAGTTACTCATCCAAATATACTGAAATGAACACACCAAACCTATAAAAATATTGTATACTTATAATGTAGTAAACATACAAAGGAAGATGATCATAGCTTGTATAGTTTGAATATCGCAGTTGTTTCCAGAGAACAAAAGCATCATTAGAATCAAATCCATCATCACATATTGTTCCCCACTGTCCATTACAATAGGTAGTCACACGTCCTATATTAGAATAATTGCCTCCCTGAAGACATATCATACCAGAGAAAAGATTATTGTTCCAGATCCTAGTAGAAACTAAATCACAATACTTGTAGATGTTATACTATAATAACAATAATAAAACTCACAGCAGGACACAGTAGCATTATAAATGTTAGTGTTAGTACATCCACTATCAATGAAAGTAGAGTAAGAACATTGTAGGATAGTAAGATAGTCATTGTTAGGACAGTTGATGTCACCCAATACCATTATGGTGTAGTCAGTGCCATAATTGAAATATTAACAAATAATTACTTATTTGTAAAAAACAATTTTCCAAAAACTAATCTTACTGACCCAGCTCTAGAATAACTTGAGGCTCTAGTATATCACAACTGATGACAGATAACATCAGCTTCATATTGATTGTAGTAGATATCATCACAAATATTACCCCATTGTCTATTGATATAGATCTGTACTATACCATGGTAATAAGAGGATAAGGTATATCCATTACGATAAAGACGTATAGTACCAGAGCCAATATGGCTAGAAGAAGCTACATCAACATAATAAAACATTATTATTCTTGATGTGCTAACTAAATAAAAATGCTTGAATTTGAGATAATAAGACACATTTCTTAACTAACTAAAAAATTAATATAACAATAATATAATTACTTACAGATAATTCAAGAACAAGTAGTCTTTCAATTCGAAGACTTTGAATAAGAATTGCTGTAAACTAAAAACATAATTAGATCATTTAACAAAATGTGCATTCAATTTGTTTAATAAAGCAATATAACAACTTACTACATGTCTCAGTAATATCTTCATAGTGTTTACAAATAGTTACTGAAGTTGATGAACAAAAATTTCTAGCACCATGACATGTGTCAGAGGAAGAGGTAGACATCTGTCTACTCAAAATTGGTTGACTGGACGTACCTTGTCTAAATGAATGACAAATAATGTAGGTTAACAAAAAAAAGTTTTCACGTATAATTTATTTTCTCATAGTTACAGGTTGATGTGATCATAATTATAGTAATTTTTATATACTAGTTTTTTACAGATAGTTCGAGCATCAGTAGAACTACACCCATGATCAGTTAATACATTTAAACAAGTTATACCATTCCACTGGAAAGTTCAGACAATACATTACATAGTTAAGCTAATCTCCAACTGATTGTAATTTGATAAATATTATACCAAAATTAGATTTTGAACACATCTGCAAGTTATTAGTCTAAAACATCCCTCCAACCTGTGCATGGTGTTGATAAATATTGTCTGCTCTGGATTGTTAGAAACCCATTTGTGTAAGAGCTAACCAGATCACATATAGTTTAGAGTCTACAACAAAGTTATTACTTTCATATTTTAACAGATATGTCACTAAAAAACATCCCCCTCCCAAATAATTGTCCTAAGAGAAAACAATTCAACCATTCTGTTAGACGATTTTGACCATCGTTGTAAATTTCTGTCAATGCATATAACTAATTGTACTATTATTTGGAAGTTTTGCTAATGTTAGTGTTGGAGGACATCAAATGTGGTAGATGTATTAATGTACAATGTCTTTTTGCTATATAATTGACTTAAGAAACTAGCTTTAATACAACTATTAAATACACCAAAAATTAATTAATTGAAGGTTAGAAGGAGTACAGAAGTATCATGTAAATGAGGATGAAGCTCTTGATTACTTTCCTTATTAATATTATTGATTCTATAATAGTACAAAACAAGTACTAAAGGCTTGTGTTCTTCTTATATCTATTACCTGATATTTTAGCGGACATCTACAGAAGAACAGTTAAAACTACTTTCTATGGTACATACTTTATTACAACTAATCGGAACACTGTTGATACTTTCCAATAAATGTAGGTTTATGATTAATAAACTGTGCCTAGGAAGTGAAATTTATTGTTGGTCATTGAAGGAGCTAGGTTTAGTTGTATCACAATTCAATTCAAGTAGGTACAATTGAAAGCCTGGAGCTTATTTGTTAGCTCTATCATTCAATTCGTTGGAATTTCTGCTCAATTTTCATATCATAACAGGAAGAATAAGTTGTAATTGCTAATTATGCATTAATCTACTACGATTGCATAATAAATAGCAGGAATATCCTTACCGGATAATCTCCTTTCTAGCCACTCCCTGAACATTCTTAAGTGCTTTGTACGTCGTTGATGATTTGTTAAACAAAATAAAATAGCCCTGATAGACTACTGTTATAACGAAATAATGCAGACTGATAAGGTATTGTTATGTCTATTTAAAAGCTATTTCATAATTTTTATATCTATTTAGGTTCCTCTTCTATTTGGTGGTCACTCTATATGCTCACCCAATAAAAGAGGCACTTTAGGATATTTTGCTAAATGTAGACGTGATGGTCAGTATGGTGTTCTAACTTGTGCACATGTTGTAGATGATTATAAGGATGTTATCAGTGAGGAGTCAGGTCACCGAGGGATTGTCATAAGAAAAATTCTGAATGGACCTCGTAATATTGATGGTGCCTTTATTAATTTCGATAGAAATAATATGAGTTTCCAATTTGTAGATCATAATGTATTAGCACTTCCAATAATTGAAATTGCAGATATTCAAATACACAGTGAGTACAAATACTATGGTAACACATCCTGGAGTGAGGGCAACAGTCCTGTATCTGGAGCTATTGAATCAAAAAATGCAGAACTAACTGTTGGGGGCTATACATTCTCCAGTGTAATTAGGCTTTCAAAGCCAGTGAAAAAAGGAGATTCAGGTGCATTGCTGTTATCCCAAGATGGCCGTGCTATTGGCATGGTCTTTGCAAGTTTTGGTCGGTTTGGTTTTGCTATTCCAATAGAAAACATCATCAATAGCTTTGAAATTGATCTTGCAGTTGTTTAAGTTTAAGTTTTTTTAGACTTCATGCTTGGATATACTTATGTTTGTATTTCCATTAGTTATATATATTTATAATATTATATATACTTTATTTATTAAATTCTTCTTAGCCAGTGTCTTAACTACATATTAAGTGTGAGATTTCATGAAAACAAACAATTATCTTGTTACATGTGTGTCTCCCCCTCATTGATGAAAGTACGTGTAATTATTGTCAGAGGTATGACAATTGTGTTTGGCCTGTTATTACTTAGATAAAGAAATTTTAATGATACGGAGAGGGCTATCACTATGAAAATTAAAACTGGACTGTCTTACACACCACATTCATGACCTTTCTTAAGTGTCATTTGTAATCATGCCTATATCTATACTTTATTTATTAAATACTTCTTAGACAATATCTTAACTACACATTAAGTGTGAGATTTCATGAAAACAAACAAGTATCTTGTTACATGTGTGTCTCCCCCTCATTGATGAAAGTGCATGTAATTATTGTCAGAGGTATGACGATTGTGTTAGTGATTTAATGATGTGGAGAGGGCCATCACTGTAAAATTTAAAACTGGACTGTCTTACACACCACATTCATGACCTTTCTTAAGTGTCATTTGTAATCATGTATATATATATATATATATATATATATATATATATATTGTAACTTTGAAGATGTACATTGAACTTTTTAAAGTTCTGTAAATCATCAATATTTTTTTCATTTTTATTTTCATTTTATTTTTCAAAAGAACACTCAAAAACTATATATGAATATATAAATAGAGCATGATGTGGTTAGTTAAAGGAATGGTATATAAATATCATACAAATAAAAATATGAAGAGGGTCCCATTTAAAATTAACATTGGATGTAAATGGGTTATATATTCTATATTATTATGCAAAGAAAGGTTCACCTTCAATAATTTCCACTGGAAACCCGTCTAATTTATTTGGTAAGTTAGTTACTTGTTTCTTGTCTACAACAAAGATCAGTATAGACGGTCGACCATTAAAATCAATATCTAAACCTATGACACCCGTCTTGGCTGACAAACTCTGGCGGTGTTTCTTGAGGATGATATGGATATCATTGTCAAGAGTATCTTTTGTTTTTGGTATGATTTCTCCATCTATAATAGTGTGACTATCAACATTGCTCATATGAAATTGAGTAAACTTACGACAAAAGACAGCAGTTTCTTGTTCAGACATAATGTTAACAGCTTTAATTGGTTTTAGCTACTAATAGTTTAACTAGTTATGAGATTTTATGCCTCTGCTTTACAGAATAAGATCTGCTACACCGTCCAAAATAGTTTCTTAGCGCGAAAGCAGCGACATTTATAAATAAGATACCGGATGTGCACTTGCGTTTTGTATCGGAAGTAGTTTCAATCAACTTTTGTTACGTTTGCTAAACATGGTTGTTTTATAAGATTTACTAGTGACATTTACATCAGTTGTAATTGATTCATACGGTTGGTTTCAGTTTAGAGATCATGGATACATTGGTGAGGTTTGTATAAAGAAAAATTATTACATAATAATGTGATGTTTATTTGATTATAAATGTGTATAGATTGAATTCCTTTACATTGTTGGAAGAATTAAAGGTGATATATGTATATTATACATATACACACATACATACATACATACATACATATATATATATATATATATATAGTATTTAAATTTGCATAATCATGGCTGCTTTCATAGCTATCACAGTACATTTAGTGTTGATTTTATAACAAAAACAGAGTTGTTACAAGTATGCAACAGCAGCATGTAAACAGGAAACCTATTGTACAAGACTTAAACAAAAAGATTATTTTTATTGTACTTTATATGAAATTTTATATATATTGTTATCAATGAGGGAGGTTATACAATTACACATCAATAGACATATACTGTAATCAATGTTTGAGTATATAAAATAACAAACCAGTAAACATTTACAGTTATCAATGAGAAAGTGTATAAAATTACTCACCACTATACATATACAGTTATCAATGAATGGCTATATAAAATCACATATATATTCTTATCAATGACAGACTATATGTAATTACAAACTACTATATATTTACAATTATCATTGATGGAGTATATAAATTTCACAACACTATACATATACTGTTATCAATGAGGGAGTGTTTACAATTTCCAAAGTGTTCATGGTGTTAGATTGCTTTTTATTGCTAACTCATTGAATTATTGTAGATATCTGTTATACTCAGCATATATAATATATTCAATTATTTTTGATACCTTTATTTTACAATTAAAATTATTGTACCAAAATAAATCTATTGGGAGTAGAAAAGAATAATAATAATAATAATAATAATAATAATAATAATACCTAATATATGCAAAAAGGAATAATCAAAAATGCATTATTTAATTTTCTCAAACCAATAACAAATTCACTTTGAACAGAGTGTTACTAAATTAAACTCATATCCTACTACAGAATAAGTCTCTAAGCTTTATTAGCCTGCCTCCATATTGAAAGTCTGAAAACACTCCACTAGAAAGTACACATTCATGTTTAATATTATTCTATTCATGGTTAGACTTGCTGACTGTACAGATTATTAGATTATAAGAGATTATTAGTTGATCACTAAATTATTTAAAATTTGGACTATCCATTTCTAAAAAAATGTTCCATTGTTAATATGACACATATATGTACAAATCTCTTTTATTGTGATACCTTTGACATGCAAATATCCTTTTGAAAAGCTTTTAAAGTAAAAATCATAGCCAGCTTCCATACTACTTATAGGAAATGACAAATAAAAGTAAAACATTTTTTTACAAAATAATGAACGCATTCAAAGTTAAACAACATGAGTTTTAATTTGTATTTTACATATATTCATGCAAATCATATAACATTTATGAAGCAACTTAAGAATAATACAATCCAAACTGCCATTATATATAACTTAACAGTCTGAGCATAGAATACAAAAAGTGTACCAGCTGTTAATGTAAACCTAAGAGTGTGTAACATGTTAGTAAGGAAGGGATCAGTTACTGACACTAGACAAAAAGCTAACTATCCTGAAAATTTGGCTTATTGGAAATGAACAGGATAGTTGAGCCTGAGGTATCCTCAAGATTTACTGTAGTTGTCCTGATACAGTATATGCCACATTTTGGTCAGCTAATGATATCTGAAATAATTTGTTACCTATAATGTGTCAAATATGTCACCTATTAGTAGATGTAGGATAATGGATAGATAGGTCACATTTGGTTAACATATAGAATGAGGTATAAATATTATTGAATTTAATTTAGTACAGAAATTCATGCTAACTTGGGTCAATAGTAATAATACATGAAACTTTGTCTGAGTGCAAGTGTGAAAAATACATTATTTGTTAAGAGAACAAAGTTTTTTTCACTCTATAACAACTATCCTCATGGATGCAGATCTTTGAATATGAACAATGCTGCTTTATTAAGCGTATAGAAACAAAGCTATAATAACTTGGATGTTCAAATTTATCAGCACACCAGAATTGCACAGGCTTACCTATCCTACCAAATTGGCGATGGGGGAGATACCATAAACAAATAGCTATTGTTAAGTTTGAAACCTCCTCTACAACACTGAAAGAAACAGGACCAAAGTGATGTATTTTTACAGGAAGAAAGCTACTGTTGCATTCTAATAGGGTATACAAAGGAGTAGGAAATGATTCAAAGATTGCTACATCCCAATGTGTAAGAGAATCTAATAGGAATTTCGTATGTTGAATTTGATGAAAACACAATTATTATTATGCCATTTTGTAGTTGAATGAGCTCAGATACAAGTGTATCTAAAAATGTGTTCATATGAAGGTTTGGCTCATGAGTCGAGGTCTAGGTAATATTCCCACTGTTAAGACATTCTCCTTTTTAAAGCGAGACATATGTGATAAGTTCATAATTGTTAGGTATATCATCCCAACTGAGTATGTGAGATGCTTAAACCAATCCACATTCAGCACTTGTGCAATTGTGTTCAATGGGATTTTGTATCTGATGTCCATATAAGTTTTTCAAATTTCTCCATCATAAACATCAGTTAAGTTTGTATTTCAACTGTCTACATAAGTCGATAAAACCAGGACGTAGAAGCATTTGCTGTATATACATTTTCAAAGGGTAATAGCAGTAAACTTTTAATGGGTAGTAAATACACTTGCAGAAGAAAAACAAACAGACTTCAACAAAGCAGAACAACATGGTTGACGAAATGTCTTTACAGAATGGTTAGGAAATTGATTGTTTAAGCACCTGAACTTCCATTGTGAAAGTGAACATGAGACATGTTCATGAACAGTAAGGCATTCTGGAGAAACAAAATAAATGAAAGGTTTGACTTCTATTGGTGAACAGTTACTTTTTTAGCCATATACAATGAGATTGCAAACTTGTTAAAATTTGAGTTGAATATTGAATACTTTGCTGAATACTTTCGACATAAACTCAATCAATTCATCAATGGTATTCTTAGGAATGTAAAGGAACGCCTACTTACTCCACCCACAAACGTTGAGCATACGCTTCGATCGTAGTGTGAATTGTAAAGACAGCTAAAGTTCTAACGAGTCTGCGTTCCTATATTGACATGTCTTCTTTTTTGAACCTGAATTGGAACGGTAAAATGTACACTTTTACAAACTAGTTGTATCTCTTGCTCTGAGGAAGATTCAAAAAAGGTACGGACAAATGCCAGAAGAAAGAGACAGCGTGACCCGTATCCAAAGTCTGGAGAAAAACCACCTGTCAATCGCAATAGAAGAAATAAGCAACCTAGCAATAGTTATAAATTCAAAGGACTTAGAAAATCAACAGAGCCAGTTCTAAAGTCTTACATATCATCAACTACACCAACATTCACACCTTTACCTTCACAAGTTTCCACTGACGGTACGTTATCCAGTTAGTATTATTGTTAGACATCTTGTAAAAATCTGTACAGTAGAAAGTACAGACTTTGTTGAGTATTGTGTTATATAAATATACTAGTTGTGCTTACATTTATTATTTAAAATTATTGTGTTTGTGTAGGCCTAAGTGTAAATTCTTTTAGTACTCCATGTACTCCATGTATATCTGACAACAATGTATGTCTGAAGAGTCTGAAATTGGCAGTATGAAAGAAAAAGTAGAAGGCATTGAATCCAGTTGTAATACTGGGAAGAAAAAAGTATGGCCAGATAAATATCCAATACAGTTAGCGTAAGTTACTAAGTTTCTATGTTCTTGATTTATCACTTCACTACCACAGCGAAAGACAAGACGAGTATATAACGTTCTTTAGAGTGAGAATGAGTCCTTCACTGGTTTCCAGATAGGGAATGGGTTAGTTTTAATATTTTGTTTTTTGTGTTTTACTTCTTATTTTTGCCTATGCATTAGCAAAACATACAATAGTATTGAAAACAAGAAAGTTCTTGATACTTTATTGAAAGAACTGAAAGCACTGAATCCAGTGTTTCTGACTGATAATATCTCTGGTTAGTTAAAATTTAATGTTGTTCAGCGCATTCATTTTGTCATAGTATATGATCATCACAAGCTAAGAGGCAACTTCTAAAGAGAGTCTGAGGGCCTTTCTAATCTCGAAATCGACTAGATGATATTCCCAGATGGATTTAAACATGCTTAAAAACACATTTATTATAGAAATGTATATTTCATTTTATATAACAGTGATGGTTTAATGCAATATCATTTCAATGATTGAAGGAAATATGACAAAAATGTGACATATAATTAACTTTTACTGTCAAATTTAACATAGCTAGATATGTCACCTTTCATTGCCATGATAGGTGCTAGCTAAAGTGCCCTACCCTGCATCTGTAAATCTACAGTATAGTTGGAACTATCCTTGATACCCAACATGTAAGAACATTTGACCTATACTTAATCTATAATGAAGAGATAATGATACAGTATTGTTGTGTTTTATTCTAGTGTGAATAGAGGATAATTGTCCACAAACACCAATTACTACATTGTCTACATTCTGTAGAGCCAAACACAATACTGTAGACAGCCCCATTAATAATAGAACAATTGGTACATAAAATATCTTCTCTTATGAAATCACTAAACGTGCTATTGCAAATTTAAGATATTAGCAATTCAACAGATGCATCATTGAGTGTATGATGACATCATACTGTGTAGAATTAGTTACCTTGATATGTGTAATGTGTCATATTAAAATGTACTGTTAAAATCATATATAGCACTAGACAGAGCTTTATTGTTTGTAAATTGAAGTTGAAGTTCTTGAGTGAGGTAAATGTCCTATTGACATAATGACACCTCCATTAACACCTTTTTTACAATTGTAAAAAATTACATTTCCCTCAGTGTAATATCAGTTTAAATTGCCTCTATAACTATACCATAGTTAAAGGAAAATTTGCTAGGATTTGTATGTAACTAATTATTATGATTCTGCTAGTAACTAAAAATTTGAAAGTTAGTAATAAAATTGACAATGCAACATTTTATTTAATATCCATCTCGTATGCTTTAATGGATTTCAATTAAAAAGATAAATTAATTCTACCTGTTGATAATTATGAAATTACATAAATACAAGATCTAGATATTGATGCTTGGTTTCCCTTAAAGATAAAATGAAAAAATGAAAAAACGTTAGTATCACCTTAACATTCATGGCAGCAATAAAATACAGCATATATTATATATATGCTATATAATATATCACATATATATAATATATAATATATATTATATATATATATTATATGGAACTTGAACTGATGATTTAATACTTTAATCTCTAGCATCATTTATTGAGGTACACCAATGATTGAATGAGGTTGTACTTCCCGAAATGTCTCAATGATATCAACGTAAACGTTATTATTTAATATTACCTAATTACATATAAGTATTATTGGCTACAGTGGATCAAGATTAAAAAAAAGATAGTGAATCTTACCAACAAACAACATACAGACAATGAATGGAAGAAAGTAAATGGAGTCTTTCTGTCCACAAATATTATAAAATAAATAAACAAAAACGCAATGTTTTGCTATAATCCATTTCCATCTCAATCACCAGACTTTACGTTCCAAATTATCTATTACAGTAATTATAATTATGTTTATTATATATTATTGGGAAATAATGCATTTAGATAAAATAGGTACAGTAGTAGGCACACGGACACACACACATTTATACAATGTGAAATCAGAAATGTCCATGCTATATAAATATTTTTAGTGCTTTACAACTGTAAAAATATGAACTAAAAACCAAAAAATAAGCCACCATATTATGCATAAGCAACCAAAAGACGAAAATTAATATTCATTAAATAATTAATAATAAATTTAAATTGTTACGAACTATCTCTCATATACATTATTATATCAAGTAAGTTGTATAGTTTAAATCTTCAATATTTAAAAAGACTAAATGTATTAATTTCAAATTAAAGTATGATGTTCTATTACAAGAACAATAGACACTATATTTATATAAAGACTACTTCATGTCATATTAAGTCTCTTCTCGTTTTAATTTGACTTTGTAAATAACTTTAACCACATCATCATTTTTTAATATTAGTTTTATATGTGCCCTTACGACAATACTTTTGGTTATATGTAATACAACTACCTTTAGAGCAATCAAACATATTGATTGAAGACTTACATTACTTCACCAGGAAGTGCCATTGCAGTAACTTTGTGCATTATATTTTGAAAAATTAAACAAGGAAAGGTAAACTTATGGTAGAAAAAAAGATCAAATTTAACATAAACAGAATTTAGTTTTAATATAATCAATGATTCATCTACAGTCATAAAAATATATTTGATAAACAATAAACGTAAACATAAACAAAAATTATTATTTTTACTTTTTGCATCAAATTTAATATATAATGTCATTACATGTATGTAGCCTGTATACCATACCTGTTTCAAATCAATCACTATACCCTAGTTCTCCTGGATACTGTCTACAATATTAGTGGTAATGAGAGTTTGTGTACCATTAATGTGAAGTATTCACTCACTATACAAAGTATACATGTGTACTATCTAAAAATAAAATTAAAATATCATTAGCTTATTAGTATGAAGTTAGTATTTACCTGCTACAATATATGTTCAATAGTGGTCAGTTAGTTGCTTTGAGATCAAGATTGAAATGTTTAACCAATTCTATTTATATTTAATAAATAATTCAAACTACAAATATTATTATTAAATTATGAAATTATTTTCTAAAGTTTACATCTGAAGCTAAAATCTAAACTTAAATTACATTAAAACTAAAATTAAAGCAAAACATTTTAATGGAAACTATATACATTTTTGACAAAATTTAATAATAAAGGTCTTAATACATTATTTTATTTAACAAATGAAACTGTCTTAATATGTAGACTCAAATGACAGTTCCATTTCTCCCCTGAACTCTATTTCCTGCTCCATGTATCTTTTGTAAAGCTCCTCAGCTATCAAATAAGTTTGCCAATTCCATGTCATTGTATAGACATACGTGTGGTATGTATGTGTATAATATAGCAAACAAAATTTGCGAAAATTAAAATTTTGAAATGTCCCAAAAACACCTTCTCACTAAATTTTCCTCCTCAAAAATTGACAAGATTGATAATATGCATGTTGTATATAGAATAAAGTGTGTGCTTTAAAATAGATTTATCATCAATATTATTTAGTTTTTGTTGCATGAATTCATTTTTCCAGTCAAATAAGTTGATAATTGGAGAGGTTCCATCTATTTATCAAATCCTTGATTTGTTTCCAACACTAAAAAATGAAATATGTGGATAAGGATAAATATTTATGTATAATTATTATCCTGATCAAGGATATTATATTTCAAAGAATAAAAATATGTTTATTACCATTAGGTACATAAACAGTAGATTTCGTAGCACATAAATAATAATTATTATGTTTACTTTTTGCGTCAAATTTAATATATAATTTCACTATATGTATGTAGCCTGTATACCATATCTTGTTTAAATCAATCACTATACCCTAGTCCTCCTGGATACTGTCTACAATATTAGTGGTAATGAAAGTTTGTGTACAAAACATACATGTGTACTATCTAAAAATAAAATTAAAATATCATTACCTTACTAGTATGAAGTTAATATTTATATGCTACAATATATGTTCAATTGTGCTAAATTAGATGCTTTGAGATTGAGATAGAAATGTTTAACTGACTCTATTTTTTATGTTTAATAAATAATCCAGTTGCTTACAATATTATTATTAAACTATAGTATTTTCTAAAAAATTACAGCAAAAAATTTTAATGGAAACTACATACATTTTTGACAAAAATGAATATAAAGATCTTAATAAATTATTTTATTTAACATTTCAATCTGTTGACTCGAATGACAGGCCCATTTCTCTTCTGAACTCTATTTCCTGGTCCAAGTATCTTTCGTAATGCTCCTCAGCTATCAAATGGACGTTAATTTCATTTACTCTCACTCGTAACTTGTATCGCTTTGCTAGAATAACAAATAGCATAAGAATAATGAGAACAACTGCACTCTTCAAAACATAGTAATAAATATTTTGACAGACAATGTCTTCTTTACAATTAAAAGGATACTTTCCATTGATATCAATAACATAACCAAGTCCATATGCTGCATACCATAGGCCAACCATTAAACCTCTCATTTCATGTGGAGATTGAGCTATTATGAACTCCAAAGATGTAGGGGAAACCAATGCAAAAGAGATTCCAAACAATATTTCGGGCATAATCATAGCTTTGTATGAAGTTATGTCCAAATGGAAGTGTTCTTTACAAGCAAAAATGATGACATAATAAATAGTAGTGAATAAAGCAAAAAGTAGGCCCAATCCAATTCTCTTTAGCATACTGGGAATGTAATTATAGAAACAGGGATATATAACAAACTGATATATTAAGATGAGAACAACAGATACTAGATGGAACATTGTTCGATTTAATATAAAGTTTGTAAGGAAGCTAACATCATCTTTATAAGCATTTAATGCTTTCCATGAAAATTCTTGACCACAAGATAAGCCAACTAGACTTATTAACAGTGGTGTTAACCGTAACATAGTCTTGACATCTTGTACCTCCTCTTCTAAGAAAGGTCCTCCATATTTTTCCATACCCAGATCAAGTCGTGATGGGTAGTCTTCCTCCCAGTAAGTCAAAGCACTACGATTACTTGGGTACTTGTTCTTTCTGGAATAATTGAGTACTTTAGCAATTAATTTAACTGGATTGATTTTATGAGATGTAGTGTCCAACCAGTGTTTGAACAATGAGTTACTAATAATGACAGTAGATACAGCCACACCTGATAATACATAATATACTATTGCAAACTGTTTGGTTAGGATGTGTCCAATTTGAATAATGACAAATACAATAGGCACACTTACAGAGTGCCAGTAAATTATAGCA
This sequence comes from Xestospongia muta, assembly GCA_963693285.1. Lineage (NCBI taxonomy): Eukaryota > Metazoa > Porifera > Demospongiae > Haplosclerida > Petrosiidae > Xestospongia > Xestospongia muta. The sequence goes on along the minus strand of OY848919.1, from coordinate 5,828,652 downwards.
CTTAGTTCATCAGCTGAAGCTCCCACAGATTGATCAATACTAAATTGAACGATGTTAGAATGAAAACTAGAATATCCAATGACTTGTAAAATGTAACTGGCACTCAATAATATCAAGAAGACGAGTGTGGAATCTGAGAATATGTTAACAATGACTGCTAAGCCACCAATTATCCAAGATAAAAATGAGAAATATACTCCAGTAATGATTGTCTTATATCTACCAGTCTTTACATCAGCAAGTAGACCAAAGAAAGGGTGGGAGAGAAATAACAGACAATATATGATATCAAATACAAAGTCATATCTAAATTGATGTTGATTATGACTATGTATATAGTTGATTGCTCCAAAAGAATGAAGTAAACTTATATGAACATACATTAAGATATCCCATATGATGATGAACTTTACAGAACGTGAACTGATACACTGGATCCTTCTTCTCCAAGTCTTCAGCTGCTTCATCATTTAAACTTCTTAATTTATGTTATAATATGATGCTAGTATTCTAGAACAGTTGCTTTATTTTGCTAGTTTTACTAATATCTTACAGGTTGTATATTAGATCAAAACTAACATTGCATCATATGAATTGGCTTTCAGTTTTGTCATAGTGTTTGTTTTACTATAGTGTAATATAATTTATTTATATACTATTTATATACTATATATACTATTTACAACAGTCCAGAGTAATGAACTAAACATATGTTTATCATTATTTCTACTTGTAACAATCATTATAATATCATTTCATACCTGATATAGTCACAGAAATAAACTACATGTCTAAAAATGATTCTGTGTTTTGTAAATTATACCTGTTATGTCTAATAATCCATAAACTGTTATGTTTAATAAATGTATCAATCAGTAACTATTAAGAACTCTTGTACATAATTATTACTGGAAATATATATGAGTAAAAATTGTTAGATTGATTTGTTTATATGTGTTGCAATTGTAAATTTATTTTTGTTGAAAAGTAAACATAATAGTGTTATCATTACTAATACTATTTATGTAGCTATGTAATAATCAATTTCATAGTATATTAGTAATTAAAACTGTATTAGGTTTACTTTTTGCATATAGAACCTATATAACTATAGATTAGTTAAATCAACTAATTAATTTTTACAATGGTCCATGTATACTGAATTCATCCATTTATACAAGTATGAACTGGCTTATTCAAGTAGCCTTATGTAATCTGTGAATTTGTTGACAGTCCCATTTCTCACCTACATGATCACTCTTCCTAATCAACATACAATGCTTCCTAACTGCTACTTGACTCTAATAGTAATGTTGTTAAGTAAATAAGACAAATGGTTTAATCATAAAATCCCATTCAGTATATGAATACTATATAATAAATATAATAGATAGTGGATCAAACTGAGTCTTGTTATTAAAACCACATGCCTACAGTGATACTTTTATTTTGTGGAGATTGAGCTACTATAAATTGAAAAGAAGCCAGAAATATTGTATATCTGTAAGTGCTCTCCCAGATGAGTTCATTACAGTTGTGGTAATACCTTGATCACATTCATCTTCACAACCAAATGTGTCATCATCAGTAGAACCTGTTAACAAAAGAAAGGATTAATATATTATGAGATATGTATTACAGTGTACATAAATTGGCTATACTATAACTAGACCCTACCCCCTACATTTTTAAAACTTAAACTGATGGCAAACGTAGCCATGAGAGGAATAATGATACATGTAAATGCAATTGTTGACTTCAACAAGAGTGACCTCTTAATTGCTTTTCCAATTGTTGACTCTCATATGTAACAGTTTTGTTGCTTTGTCTTTTTCTTCTTTATCAAGGTGTCTTTGATGAGGAAGGTGCTTAAATAATGCCTATATAACATTGCCACAAGTCATGTTAAAACTGACACCATTCCAACACTTACCTGTGATATTTCGTGATTATGCTCAGTTGAAACATTCTTCACTTCTAAGGCAGTACTACTTACGTTAACACGAAAGGTAATGTGTGCTGGGCAGTCATGTTTAAATGTACTGTGAATAAAAATCATTATCATCAGCAGATGTGACAATTTCCCTTACTAAGTTGATCTAATTCCCTTTCCTATAGCCTTTAAGGACTGCCCTTCGTGTATACAGCAGTACTTTATCTCGTAATATCTTAGTTTGGGCTTGAGTTCTTTTTCCAATCTTTTCTTTGCAGTCATAATAGATCTGGCGTCTCATTTTTAAATTCCACACAGTTTACCGATTTATAATCGTTCGGTTTGGTCCCCAGTTCTACAGAACTGTAGAATAGATCACCAACATTGAAAGATAGAGTCATTCTCAATCACGTGCACCGATGTTGCTTGGCAACGGTCAAATTTAACCCTTTATCTTTATTCACCGCTACCGGTAATATACTAAGAAAAGTTTCGATCTGGGTACGGTAGGTTAGCCACAGCGAAACAGTATATGTGACAATCCTAGTTACGAATGAGTCTAAGAAATAGTATTATTTGACACATTTGATAATAATGATGTATATAGCATAAAGTGTGTTATTTAAAACAGACTTTTGTCAATATTATTTATGTACAATGTAAAAGTTAATAGGTCATTTTAACAACTAATTTGTACATTACATGGATAGATTATTATAGAATATAATAATCAACAATAATTATGATGTAACCAATAACTATGATGTAGTGCATGTTTTTCACTTTTTAAAGAAGTCAACATAACTCGGAGGAGGAAGAATCCTCAATTTTTTACCTCATTGTAGTGTTCTTCCACATTATAATAATCAGATTCATTTGAGCAGCACTCAAAAAAATACACGAGCTGGAATTTCAAAAGTAACTCGTAGATCAGAAAGAGACCTACATTACAGCCTTGTTCTCTAGATGTCTGTACAATGGGATTATGAGCAAGAAGCATTGCAAAAGAGGTCTCTGCAGCTATTGTGTTGGGTGGACATAGTGAACTGATAGTTGTGATGACTTCAAAGATGGTGGTTACTGTACAAGATGATGACCAGCTTTCTGTTGATAAGGAGCTGGAGGTTTCTGTGGATAAGGAGACATGTATGAATAAGGCACAACAGTTGGTGCCTCATTTAATCCAATTGTGTTACTACTTTCATTGTAGGGTAGTGGAGGTGTATGATTGGCTACTGGGTTATTTGCTGATTGTGTTACATAACCAGGATATCAGTTCTGTCTTTGTATTTGGTCCTGTTTGATTTGTTCTTTGAGTTGTTTAAGGAGATCTAATTGTTTGTAATTCAACATGTTGAATGTTGCAGCTTCTAACATTATGTCTCTTGCATTTTTTTTCCAACATATAGCACCAAACTGCAATACAGCAAAATACAGCCACATTAATTAGTACCATAAAAGAACTAATTGTACTACCAAATAGTCCACTTATGTCTGATGCTACAATACAATAACAAAGTTATAGCATTGCTCTGGTAAAGGATCTATTCAATATATGTGTAGTTACTTACTAATGTCCTATATAATAGTTTATACTTTACTATTGACCTTCAGACAATGGAAGGAGGACCAGGGGTAACACAACAATAAGTAGCCCTTAATGTTGATACTAATGACAATCTCCTTGGATTACTTACAATTGTAATGTGACTTAATTACAACATGAAATATATACAGGTATGTCAATTATCAGTGTGTGTCCTTATCCCAAAAATTACATGTGAATATTTTTTTAAGTATAAATCTCTTTGACATATATATTCTTATCAAAATCATGAACTAATGTAAGAAGCATTCATAATATCTTCAAATTTATTTAAAGTGATAATATAATTTTATACTTTTATTGGGAAGAGTTGACTAGTTTTAACTATGTGAGTATTGAATTGTGACATCAACAGAATGATGGCATCTTTGATAAGAATTAGTAGGACAGCTCTGACATGAAGCCAAGCAAGGATAACTACAATTACAAGATAAGTTACTCATCCAAATATGCTGAAATGAACTACCAGACCTATAAAAATATTGTATACTTATATCGTAGTAAACATACAAAGGAAGATGAATATAACTTGTATAGTCTGAATATCCCAGTTGTTTCTAGAGAACAAAAGCATCATTAGAAGCAAATCCATCATCACATATTGTTCCCCAGTGTCCATTACAATAGGCAGTCACACGTCCTATATTAGAATAATTACCTCCCATTGTAGGATAGTAAAATAGTCATTGTTAGGACAGTTGACATCATCCAATACCATTATGGTGTAGTCAGTGCCATAACTGAAATATTAACAAATAATTACTTATGTGTAAAAGACAATTTTCCAAAAACTAATCTTACTGACCCAGCTCTAGAATAACTTGAGGCTCCAGTATATCACAACTGATGACAGATGACATCAGGTTCATATTGACTGTAGTAGGTATCATCACAGATATTACCCCATTGTCCATTAATATAGATCTGTATTATACCATGGTAATAAAGGATAAGGTATATCCATTACGACGTATAGTACCAGAACCAATATGACTAGAAGAAGCTACATCAACATAATAAAACATTATTATTGTTGATGTGCTAACTAAATAAAAATGCTTGAATTTGAGATAATAAGACACATTTCTTAACTAACTAAAAAATTAATATAAAAATAATATAATTACTTACAGATAATTCAAGAACAAGTAGTCTTTGAATTAGAAGACTTTGAATAAGAACTGCTGTAAGCTAAAAACATAATTAGATCATTTAACAAAATGTGCATTCAATTTGTTTAATAAAGCAATATAACAACTTACTAAATGTCTCAGTAATATCTTCATAGTGTTTACAACTAGTTACTGAAGTTGATGAACAAGAATTGCTCTGAATTGTTAGAAACCCATTTGTGTAAGAGCTAACCAGATCTCCTATATAGTTTAGAGTCTACAACAAAGTTATTACTTTCATATTTTAAGAGATATGTCACTAAAAAATTTCCCCCTCCCAAATACTTGTCCTAAGAGAAAACAATTCAACCATTCTGTTAGACGATTTTGACCATTGTTGTAAATTTCTGTCAATGCATATAACTAATTGTACTATTATTTGGAAGTTTTGCTAATGTTAGTGTTGAAGGACATCAACTGTGGCAGATGTATTAATGTACAATGTCTTTCTGCTATATAATTTACTTAAGAAACTATCTTTAATACAACTATTAAATATACCAAAAATAAATTAATAGAAGGTTAGAAGGAGTACAGAAGTATCATGTAAATGAGGATGAAGCTCTCGATTAGTTTGCTTATTAATATTATTGTTTCTATAATAGTACAAAACAAGTACTAAAGGCTTGTGTTTCTTCTTATATCTATTACCTGATATTTTAGCGGACATCTACAGAAGAACAATTAAAACTACTTTCTATGGTACATACTTACAACTAATGGGAATACTGTTGATACTTTGCAATAATTGTAGGTTTATGATTAATGAATTGTGCCTAGGAAATGAAATTTATTGTTGGTCATTGAAGGAGCTAGGTTTAGTTGTATCACAATTCAATTCAAGTAGGTACAATTGAAAGCCTGGAGCTTATTAGTTAGCTCCATCATTTAATTCGTTGGAATTTCTACTCAATTTTCATATCATTACAGGAAGAATAAGTTGTAATTGCTAATTATGCAATTAATCTACTACGATTGCATAATAAATAGCAGGACCATCCTTACCGGATAATCTCCTTTTTAGCCACTCCCTGAACATTCTTAAGTGCTCTGTACGTCGTTGATGATTTGTTAAACAAAATAAAATAGCCCTGATAGACTACTGTTATAACGAAATAATGCAGACTGATAAGGTATTGCTTTGTCTATTTTAAGCTATTTCATAATTTTTATATCCATTTAGGTTCCTCTTCTCTTTGGTGGTGACTCTATATGCACACCTGATAAAAGTGGCACTTTAGGATATTTTGCTAAATGTAGACGTGATGGTCAGTATGGTGTTCTAACTTGTGCACATGTTGTAGATGATTATCAGGATGTTATCAGTGAGGAGTCAGGTCACCGAGGAATGTCATAAGAAAAATTCTGAATGGACCTCGTAATATTGACGGTGCCTTTATTAATTTTGATAGGGATAATATGAGTTTCCAATTTGTAGATCATAATGTATTAGCACTTCCAATAATTGAAATTGCAGATATTCAAATACACAGTGAGTACAAATACTATGGTAATACATCCTGGAGAGAGGGCAAATCTCCTGTAACTGGAACTATTGAATCAAAAGATGCAGAACTCGAAGTTGGGGACTATAAATTCACCAGGATAATTAGGCTGTCTATACCAGTAAAAAAAGGTGATTCAGGTGCATTGCTAATATCCCAAGATGGTCGTGCTATTGGCATAGCCTTTGCAAGTGTTGGTCGGTTTGGTTTTGCTATTCCAATAGAAAGCATCATCAATAACCTTGAAATTGATCTTGCAATTGTTTAAGTTTACTTATTTATTTTTAAACTTCATGCTTGGATATACTTATGTTTGTATTTTCATTAGTTATATATATATATATATATATATATATTTATATACTTTATTTATTAAATTCTTCTTAGCCATTGGCTTAACTACATATTAAGTGTGACATTTCATGAAAACAAACAAGTATCTTGTTACATGTGTGTCTCCCCCTCATTGATGAAAGTGCATGTAATTATTGTCAGAGGTATGACGATTGCGTTTCACCTCTTATTACTTAGATAAAGAAATTTTAATGATATGGAGAGGGCTATCACTATGAAAATTAAAACAGGACTGTCTTACACACCACATTCATGACCTTTCTTAAGTGTCACTTGTAATCATGTCTATATATATACTTTATCAATTAAATGCTTCTTAGACAGTGTCTTAACTACACATTAAGTGTGAGATTTCATGTAAACAAACAAATATCTTGTTACATGTGTGTCTCCCCCTCATTGATGAAAGTGCATGTAAATATTGTCAGAGGTATGACGATTGTGTTTCACCTCTTATCACTTAGATAAAGAAATTTTAATGATGAGGAGAGGGCTATCACTATAAAATTTAAAATTGGACTGTCTTACACACCACATTCACGACCTTTCTTAAGTGTCATTTGTAATCATGTGTATATATATATATATATATATATATATATATATATATTGTAACTTTGAAAATGTGCATTGAACTTTTCAAAGTTTTGTAAATCATCATTATTTTTTTCATTTTTATTTTTATTTTATTTTGCAAAAGAACATTCAATAAACCATATATGAATATATAAATAGACCATGATGTGGTTAGTTAAAGGAATGGTATATAAATATCATACAAATAAAAATATGAAGAGGGTCTCATTTAAAATTAAGATTGGATGTAAATGGATTATATATTCTATGTTATTATGCAAAGAAAGGTTCACCTTCAATAATTTCCACTGGAAACCCGTCTAATTTATTTGGTAAGTTAGTTACTTGTTTCTTGTCTACAACAAAGATTAGTATAGACGGTCGACCATTAAAATCAATATCTAAACCTATGACTCCTGTCTTGGCTGACAAACTCTGGTGGTGTTTCTTGAGGATGGTATGGATATCATTGTCAAGAGTATCTCCATCTATAATAGTGTGACTATCAGCATTGCTCATGTGAAATTGAGTAAACTTACGACAAAAGACAGCAGTTTCTTGTTCAGACATAATGTTAACAGCTTTAATTGATTTTAGCTACTAATAGTTTAGCTAATTATGAGAATTTTATGGCTATGCTTTACAGAAAGAGATTTGCTACACCGTCCAAATAGTTTCCTAGAGCGTAAGCAGCGACATTTATAAATAAGATACCGGATGTGCACTTGCGTTTTGCACAGGAAGTAGTTTCAATTATACTTTTGTTACGTTTGCTAAACATGGTTGTTTTATAAGATTTACTAGTGACATTTACATCAGTTGTGATTGATTCATACGGTTGGTTTCAGTTTAGAGATCATGGATACATTGGTGAGGTTTGTATAAAAAAACCCAAAAAAACTCATTACATAATTATATATGTGATGTTTATTTGATTATAACTGTGTATCGATTGAATTCCTTAGATTGTTGGAAGAATTAAAGGTGATATATATATATATTATATATATATATATATATATTTATATATAGTTTATGTATTCATCAGAAAGTTATCCTTGATAATAATAATTTATCAATATTCAAGTTATGATCAATCACACCTATCATCACAGTGCTCTCAGTAAAGAATGTTGAAGTCTGCATACATACATACATGCATACATACATACACATATATATATATATAGTATTTAAGTTTGCATATTCATGGCTATTTTCATAGATATTACAGTACATTTAATGTTGATTTCATAACAGGTACAGTTGTTACAAGTTGCAACAGCAGCATGTGTATAGGAAACCTATTATACAAGACTTAAACAATAGGATTATTTTTATTTTACTTTATATGAAATTACATATATATTGTTATCAATGTGGGGGCTTATAAAATTACACACCAATACACATATACTATAATGAATGCTTGAGTATATAAAATAACAAACCAGTAAACATTTACAGTTATCAATGAGGAAGTGTATAAAATTACTCACAACTATACATATACTGTTAACAATGAATGGGTATATAAAATTACATATATATTCTAATCAATGACAGAGTATATATAATTACAAACTAGTATATATTTACAGTTATCATTGATGGGTATATAAACTTCACTATACTGTTATAGTGTTCATGGTGTTAGATTGTTTCTCATTGCTAACTCATTGAATTATTGTAGATATCTGTTATACTCAGCAAATATAATATATTCAATTATTTTTAATACTTTTATTTTACAGTTAAAATTATTGTACCAAATTAAATCTGTTGGTTGTAGAAAATAATAATAATAATAATAATAATAATAATAATACCCAATATATGCAAAAAAGGAATAATCAAAAATGCATTATTTAATTTTCTCAAACCAATGACAAATTCACTTTGAACAGAATATTACTAAATTAAACTCAAATCTACTACAGAATAAGTCTCTAAACTTTATTAGCCTGCCTTCATATTGAAAGTCTAAAAATACTCCACTAGAAAGTACACATTCATGTTTAATATTATTCTATTCATGTTTAGACTTGCTGACTGTATATATAAGAGATTATTAGTTGATCACTAAATTATTTAAAATTTGGACTATCCATTTCTAAAAATTGTTCCACTGTTAATGTGACACATGCATGCACAAATCTCTTTTATTGTGATACCTTTGGCATGCAAATATCCTTTTGAAAAGCTTTAAAGTAAATTGTATGTGTCATACATTTATTGTGAATATTTAGACACCTTCCATACTACTTATAGGAAATGACAAATATAAGTAAAACATTTTTTTACAAAATAATGAATCCATACAAAGATGAAGAACATGAGTTTTAATTTGTATTTTACATGAATTTATGCAAACCATATAACATTTATGAAGCATCTTAAGAATAATACAATCCAAACTGCCATTATTTATAACAGTCTGAGCATAGAATGCAAAAAGTATACCAGCTGTTAAGTAAACCTATGTGTGTGTAACATGTAAGTAAGGAAGGGATCAGTTACTGCATAGAGGATAGTTGTCCACAAACACCAATTATTACATTGTCTACATTCTGTAGAGCCAAACACAACACTGTAGTCAGCACCATTAACAATAGAATGATTGCTACATAAAATATCTTCTCTTGTGTTGAGACACAATTGATAAACTTCATATACTATACAGGAGATCGTTTGATTTAATATAAAGTTTGTAAACATCATCTTTATAAGCATTGAATGCTTTCCATGAAAATTCTTGACCACAAGAAAAAACAACTAGACTTATTAACAGTGGTATTAATTGTAACATAGTCTTGACATCTTGTACCTCCTCTTCTGAGAAAGGTCCTCCATATTTTTCCATACCCAGATCAAGTCATGATGGCTAGTCCTCCTCCCAGTAAGTCAAAGCACTATGATTACTTGGATACTTGTTCTTTATGGAATAATTGAGAACTTTAGGGATTAATTTAACTGGATTAATTTTATGAGCTGTAGTATCCAACAAGTGTTTGAACAATGAGTTGCCACACCTGAAATACATAATACACTATTAGGACATGTCCAATTTGAATAATGGCAAATATAATATGCACACTTACAAAATGCCAGTAAATTATAGCACTCAGTTCATCAGCTGAAGCTCCCACAGATTGATCAATACTAAATTGAACAATATTAGCATGAAAACTACAATATCCAATGACTTGTAAAATGTAACAAGCACTCAATAATATCAAGAAGAAATTTGTAGAATCTGAGAATATTTTGACAAAGACTTCCAAGCCAGCAATTATCCAAGATAAAAATGAGAAATGAACTCCGGTAATGATTGTGTTATATCTACCTGTCTTTACATCAGCAAGTGGACCAAAGAAAAAGTAGGAGAGATATATCAGACAATATGTGATATCAAATAGAAAGTCATATCTGAATTGATGTTGAGTATGACTATGTATGTAGTAGATTGCTGCAAAAGATTGAAGTAAACTTAGATGAACAAACATAAGATATCCAAATTTTCATGTATTTCATTTAAGTATAGAACTAATTGGGTTAAACAGAGTGGTATCAAATTTCAAGAAAGTGCATGTATCATTCTTGGCGCAGACTGTGATGAATTACATTTGGGCAAATATCTGATGTGTACATTGTATCAAATGAAGTACCATTACAAGTACGTCTTCTTCAGACTTTATTTTTCAGTGAACACAGGCATGCATTTGTAGTCCAGAAAACTAAACAAATGCACTTTGTTTAGTCTACTGACATACAAGATTTTCATGTTTATGGAGTATATTCATTAACTAAATTTGACACATATGAAACTTCTTTTGATATTGTACTTAAATATAATATACTTTAGTTGTTATTATTATACATTTTTAAAGACAATTCTCAACATCTAGCTGTAAGGCAATGAACAATACATTACATAGCACTTTACTGATTGATGACACACCACAGTAGTGCTGTATTAAGATTACCAGGTGCTGACATAACACCAAAGTGCTACAGTAGCATACAGGTGCTAGTATAAGACCATACAGTTTGACACCATAGTGTTGCGTTAGCACCTCCAATTTTACAGTGTGCATATGATGATAAACATTACAGAACTTGAACTGACCCACTGGATCCTTCTTCTTCAAGTGTGCTAGCTGCTTCATCATTTAAACTTCTTGATATGATAATAGTATTCCAAAATAGATGCTTTATAATCTTAATTACTAATATATTACAGCTCATATAGTAGACCAAAACATATTGTATATTGTTTATTACTGTAAACATATATCAGTAAATATTGTTTGGTTGATTTAACAATTATTTGGTTATTGACGTTGCAATTTCAAACTTATTTTAGTTGAAAAGTAAACATAATAGTGTTATCATTACTAATACTATTTATGTAGCTATGTAATAATCAATTTCATAGCACATTAATAACCAAAACAGTATTAGGTTTACTTTTTACATATGCAACATATATATATATATATATATATATAATATATATATATATATATATATATATATATATGTTGCATATATATATATTATATATATATATATATATAATTATATATATAACCATAATTGAATCAACCAATTAGTTTTTAAAGTGGCACATGTATACTGAGCTCATGCATTTGTACAAGTATGAATAGTCTTATGTTAATTATCTAAGTCAATGAAAGCAAATGGTATATTAAATACTAATAAATATAATAGGTAGTGGATCAAACTGAGTCTTGTTATTATCATGGAAATGCATATATAAATCCAAAGTAATAGATCTGATCAAGAATATTATATTTCAAAGAATAAAAATATTTTTATTACCATTAGGCACATAAACAGTAGATTTCATGGTACATTAACAATAATTATTATGTTTACTTTTTGCATTAAATTCAATATATGTCATTACATGTATATAACCTGTTTAAATCAATAACAATACCCTAGTTCTCCTGGATAGTGTCAACAATATTAGTGGTAATGAGAGTTTGTGTACCATTAATGTGAAGTATTCACTCACTATACAAAGTATACATGTGTACTATCTAAAACTAAAATTATAATATCATTAGCTTATTAGTTAGTATTTACCTGCTACAATATATGCTCTAGTGGTCAATTAGATGCTTTGAGATCAAGATAAAAAAGTTTAACAAACTCTATTTTATGTTTAATAAATAATTCAAGCTACAAATATTATTATTAAACTACAAGAAATTATTATCTAAAAAATTTCATCTGAGACTAAAATTTAAACTTAAATTCCATTAAAACTAAAATTAAAGCAAAACATTTTAAAGGAAACTACATACATTTTTGACAAAACTTAATAATAAAGATCTTAATACATTGATTTATTTAATATCTTAGTCTGTCGACTCGAATGACAGGCCCATTTCTCTTCTGAACTCTATTTCCTGGTCCATGTATCTTTCGTAATGCTCTTCAGCTATCAAATGGACGTTAATTTCATTTCCCCTCACTCGTAAATTGTATCTCTTTGCTAGAATAACAAATAGTATAAGAATAATGACAATAACTGCACTCTTTATGACATAGTAATAAATATTTTGACAGACAATATCTTCCTTGCAATTAAATGGATACTTTCCATTGATATCAATAACATAACCAAGTCCATATGCTGCATACCATAGGCCAACCATTAAACCTCTCATTTCATGAGGAGATTGAGCTATTATCAACTCCAAAGATGTAGGGAAAACCAAAGCATAAGAAATTCCATACAATATTTCAGGCATAATCATAGCTTTGTATGAAGTTGTGTCCAAATGGAAATGATCTTTACGAGCAAAAATGATGACATAATAAATAGTAGTGAATAAAGCAAAAAGTAGGCCCAATCCAATTCTTTTTAGCATCCTGGGAATGTAATTATAGAAACAGGGATATATAACAAACTGATATAGTAGAATAAAAACTACAGATACTAAAGAGGACATTGTTCGACTTGAAATAAAGTTCGTAAGGAAGCTAACATCATCTTTATGAGCATTATATGCTTTCCATGACATTTCCTGACCACAAGAAAAACCAACTAGACTTATTAATAGTGGTGTTAATCGTAATATAGTCTTGACATCTTGTACCTCCTCTTCTGAGAAAGGTCCTCCATATTTTTCCATACCCAGATCAAGTCGTGATGGGTAGTCCTCCTCCCAGTAAGTCAAGGCACTACGATTACTTGGGTATTTGTTCTTTCTGGAATAATTGAGTACTTTAGCAATTAATTTAACTGGATTGATTTTATGAGATGTAGAGTCCAACCAGTGTTTGAACAATGAGTTACTAATAATGACAGTAGACACGGCCACACCTGATAATACATAATACACTATTGCAAATTGTTTGGTTGGAATCTGTCTAATATGAAAAATTACATTAACAATAGGGACAATTACAGAGTGCCAGTAAATTATAGCACTTAGTTCATCAGCTGAAGCTCCCACAGATTGATCAATACTAAATTGAACAATATTAGAACGAAAACTGCAGTATCCAATGACTTGTAACATGGCACTGGCACATGATATTATCAAGAAAAAGAGTGTGGAATCAGACAATATCTTAACAATGACTGCCAAGCCAGCAAATATCCAAGATAAAAATGAGAAATGGACTCCAGTAATGATTGTGTTATATCTACCTGTCTTTACATCAGCAAGTAGACCAAAAAAGGGGAAGGAGAGATATATCATACAGTATGCGATATCAAAGACATAATCAAATTTGAATTGGTGCTGAGTATTACTTTGTATGTAGTTGATCGCTCCAAAAGATCGAAGTAAACTTATATGAACAAACATTAAGATATCCCATATGATAATAAACTTTACAGAACGTGAACTGATACACTGGATCCTTCTTCTCCAAGTCGTCAGTTGCTTCATCATTTGAACCTGTTAGTATTCCAAACAGTTGCTTTATTTTGTTAGTTTACTGATATCTTACAGCTTGTACATTAGATCAAAACCAACATTGCAGCTTATGAAATAACTTTCAGTTTGTCATAGTGTTTGTTTTACAATAGTGTAATATAATTTATTTATATACTGTTATATGCTATTTACAACTGTCTAGTGTAAGGAACTGAACATAATCATATATATTAATCTTTATTTCTACTTGTAACTATTATTACAATATTTTTTCATACCTGATACAGTCACAGAAAGAAACTAGATGTGAAACAATGGTCCTATGTTTTGTAAATTATACCTATTATGCTTAATAAATCCATAAACTGTTATGTTTAATAAATGTATCAATCAGTAACTACTAATAATTATTGTACCTAATTATTACTGAAAATATATATCAGTAAAAATTGTTTGGTTGATTTAACAATTATTTGGTTATACATGTTGTAATTTCAATTTTTTGTTGAAAATAAACATAATAGTGTTTCCATTACTAATATACTATTGTTTATGTAGCTACATAATAATCAATTTCATAGTACGTTAGTAATCAAAACAGTATTAGGTTTACTTGTGCAGCATTATGCATATGTTGACAATCCTATTTCTCACCCGCATGTACACTCTTCCTAATCAACATACATTGCTTCCTAGCTGCTACATGACTCTGCATGTACTTAATCTATCACTCAATACTCAGACTGATTGTTGAAATGGACAAAATCCTGACAAAACACTATTGTTGCATAAAGGAGCAAAGAAGTCTTCTTAAAAATTGATCTCATTCAAAATTAACATGATAGTAGATTGAAATCTATATATCAATCCAAAGTAACAGACCTGATCAAGGATCTTATGTTTCTAAGAATAAAATATATTATTACCAATAGCTTCATTAACAGCAGATTTCATGAAATATATTAACTTTAATATATAATTATATATTAATTATATATTATCACTACAATTATAAAATCTATATAACAATATTTTGGTTAAATCAATCATTATACTCTAATCTTTCTGGATACTGCGTACCATATATGTGGTAATTAGAGTTTGTGTACCATTAATACCATGTCTTATTTGCAATTAAATGGATACTTAGCTATTATGAACTCCAAAGAAAAAACAAATGCATAGGAAGTTAGATACAATATTTCGAAAAATCATAGCTTTGTATGAAGTTGTTTTCCAGATGAAAATGTTTTTTACAAGCAAAAATAATGACATAATAAATAGTAGGGAGCAAAGCAAAAAGTAGGCCCAATCCAATTCTCTTTAGCATACTGAAAATGTAATTATAGAAACATGGATATATAACAAACTGATATATCAGGATGACAACTCGAGATACTAGATATACGGAAGCCACAGACGGACATTCCAATTCCTATATCTTCAACGCACTTTCGCGTATTAAAAAATTCCAATTAAGGACCCAGTTGATGAGTTCAATTTCTTATTCCTATTTCCATTTTTGGCACGTGCGCCGTTTCTAGGCTTTTCTTGTTACTTAATAAAACGCGGAGCGCAAGTACCACGAGCCGTCTCTTAGAATCGAGCGTCAGCGAGATTTTTCCAGCTAGGTTGGGTTCCTGATTTTGGTTTTATATTGGAATAGGAACCCATCAACTGTATCTTTAATTGGAATATAAGGTGCATTTAATTGGACTTTAAGGTGTGTGGAAGAAATTGGAAAAAGGAATAGGAATGTCCGTCTGAGGCTTCCGTATACCCAGATCAAGTCGTGATGGGTAGTCCTCCTCCCAGTAAGTCAAAGCACTATGATTACTTGGGTATTTGTTCTTTCTGGAATATTTGAGTACTTTAGCAATTAATTTAACTGGATTGATTTTATGAGATGTAGTGTCCAACCATTGTTTGAACAATGAGTTACTAATATTGACAATAGATACAGCCATACCTGATAATACATAATACACTATTGCAAACTGTCTGGTTAGGATCTGTCCAATATGAATAATGGCAAATATATATAATAGAGACACTTGCAGAGTGCCAGTTAATAATAGTACAGCAATTATCCAAAATAGAAATGAGAAATGCACTTCAGTAGTGATTATTGTATCTACTTGTCTTTATATCAGCAAGTAGACCAAAGAAAGGATAGAGAGATAAACCAGACAAAAAAAAATAGACTTATCAAACTACCTCCTACAAATACTTAAATACTTAAGAGAATATTAGAACGTGCATTGTATTGTAATAGTTAAACATAATTTTACTTAGTTATACAAAGTGATCACAGCGTTATTTGTATACAAAATTAAAAAATATTATATACTTTATTACTTTGTAACAATAAAAGAGTTAGGAATTTCGCAAATATATCTATTGGATATATTTCTTGCATCAAAATGTTTCTAGATTACCTCAGTCAGAACATATTATATCAAACAATTCAAAATATTTTTCAAGAATATAAAATCGTTTACTTTAGTAGTGATTGTATTTTAATATCTCCCTGTCTTTATGTCAGCAAGTAGACTAAAGAATGGTAGAGAGACAAGGTTTATTGAGTACAATGATAACAGGTTATAACAGAGGCTTACTTAACTCTCCACACTAAAAACTAGTCATTTATAAATTATTTAACTGATGCCTAGAACAAGCGTTAAATTTATCATTACAATTGTAAATACATTTTAAGATATACTCTTTTTAATTGGTAATAACTTGGTCATTAGCGCCATGAACTTTTTTTTGAATAGTGGAGTATACAGTGTAATCTTTGATGTTAATAACTTGAGATACTTTCAGTTCGATCAATCTCACACTAAGTACTAGTCAATATGTTAAACTTCGCATCCACATCTTATATATAATTATGAGTAATACAGAACACAAAAATGCCTTTTCTCCCGAATTACCATGATATTGCTCAAAAATGGAACCTAGGCTTTGTTTTTAAAAAATAGAGGTAATATTGTTATTCCTTCAATTGCTTATAGAACATCTATAAAAAAAGTGATAAACATCAAAATAATAATGACGACATAAACTAGATACATAATTATATATGTAAAGGAATCCATTCTATACACAGTAGTTATAATCAAATAAACATTAAGTGATTATGCAATGAATTTTTTGGATAAATCCTCATCAATCTACCAATGATCTCCAAAATAAAAACAAACCATCTGAATAAATCACTGCTTTTAATCTCATCATAATATTATTATTTATACAAGTAGCCAATTATCAAATTATGACCTCAACAAGAACCTAAAAACTATAATTCTAATATTCTATACTGAATGAAAGATTTCTTACACTTATCTAATTCCAGTTATAGGATCTTGATTATTCAATTTTATTTTCACACCTGTCATATCTTAGCCAGCCCTGCCCACCTTTTTTGAGTATAAATTTTGTTCTGTTACTTAACTTCAGTCGAATCAAACGTATCATAAACTTGAAGACACTCTTTGACAAATATTACAATGTTCTCACTGAAATTGGTGCAAAAATTACTCATGCATAATATATAGAATGAAAACCACAACCTTTCATAATAAATATCTCTAATATATGAACTCCAGATGA
The DNA here is from genome assembly GCA_963693285.1 of Xestospongia muta. NCBI lineage: Eukaryota > Metazoa > Porifera > Demospongiae > Haplosclerida > Petrosiidae > Xestospongia > Xestospongia muta. Next base: position 5,810,968 of record OY848919.1, on the reverse strand, counting down.
TTTCTATAACATAAAAGAGGTCATAATTATTCTCCCATAATCTATTCAGGAATTAATTAACTCAACAATTGCAGTGGACTACAAATAACATATATGTTTAATTATATATTCAATGTTATACATAGTAGCATATGTTAACATATAACAAAAAGGCAAATTGATGCAATCCAATCAGAATATGTTAAAATTGATAATATTGCATGCATTGTAAAAATATATAATATAACTATATTATATTAGGAAGTAAGCAAGAATTGTGTTACAATATGATTAGAAAATCATTGCCAAGATAGGTTAGATAAAATATGGGACTTCAATTATTACTTAAATTCCTAACACCATATACTGAGGTACATCAATAATTGAATGAGGTTGCATGAACATCAACCTAAATATTATAAGTATTAGCTATTTATAACTAAGTATTATTGGCTAGAGTTGATCAAGAATGAAAATTGACAGTAAATCCTTATTAGAAGAAACTAAATGGAATCTTTCTGCCTACAAATAATACAAAAATACACATATATAACCTTTCATTCATGAGTAGATTGAGCTATTATGAACTCCAAAGATTTAAGGAAAAACAATGCATAGGAAATTCCATACAATATTTCAGGCATAATCATAGATTTGTATGAAGTTGTGTCCAAATTGAAATATTCTTACAAGCAAAAATGATGACATAAGACAAAGTAAGCCTAATCCCATTCTCTTTAGCATACTGGGAATGTAATTATAGAAACATGGATATATAACAAACTGATATATCAGGATGAGAATTCCAGATACTAGAGAGGACATTGTTTGATTCAAAATAATGTTTGAAATTAAGCTATAATCATCTTTATGAGCATTGATTTTTTTCCATGACATTTCCTGACTACAAGAAAAACCAACTACACTTATTAACAGTGATGTTAAACGTAACATAGTCTTGACATCTTGTAGCTCCTTTATTGAGAAAGGTCCTCTATATTCAATCACTATCACTATTTACCAAGGTGAACCAATGATTGATTGAGATTGAACTTCATGAAATGTCTCTATGATTTTACCTACATTATAATAATTAATATCTATTAGATATAAATATTATTGGTACTGTTTCAGTAGGTCCAGGATGGAAATGAACTGTTAGTCCTTTTAACAGAGGAAAATAAGTGGAATCTTTCTTTTTGCAAATGTGATAAAGAAAAAGAAATGAAAGTACACAATTTTTTGCTATTACTTGACCTTTAACTCGATCAGCAGACCTTACATTTCAAATTATTTGTTAGAGTATTATTGCATGCATGTTGTATCTGAGGTATGAACCGTTGTTGTGACAGAAACGTAGAGTATTATATTGGAACATAAAATAACTCAAGAGCATTACAGAACATATTCAAATATTTTTAATACTTTTATTTTACAGTTAAAATTATTGTACCAAAATAAATCTATTGGAGTAGAAAATAATAATAATAATAATAATAATAATAATAATAATAATAACAATCATTTTACAAACACCTTTCTGATTTCTTATTCGCTAAATGGGAGAAGCCCTACCATCTGACTGTAAACTAAAAACATAATTAGATCATTTAACAAAATGTGCATTCAATTTGTTTAATAAAACAATATAACAGCTTACTACATGTCTCAGTAATATCTTCATAGTGTTTACAACTAGCTACTGAAGTTGATGAACAAGAATTTCTAGTACTATAACATGTGTCAGAGGAAGAACTAGACATCTGTATACTCAAAATTGGTTGAATGGATGTACCTGGTCTGAATGAATGACAAATAATGTACGATAACAAAAAATTAAAGTTTTTTACATATAATTTATTTTCTCATACTTACAGTTTAATGTAATTGTAATTATAGTAATTTTTATATGCTAGTTTTTTACAGATATTTCGAGCATCAGTAGAACCCATGATCAGTTAATACATTTAAACAAGTTATGCCATTCCACTGGAAAGTTCAGACAATACATTACATAGTTAAGTTCATCTCCAGCTGATTCTAATTTGATAAATATTATACGTACCAAAACTAGGTTCTGACACAAGTTATCTATCTAGAACATCCCTCCAACCTGTGCATGGCTTTGATAAATACTGTCTGCTCTGAATTGTTAGAAACTCAGTTGTGTAAGAGCTAACCGGATCTCCTATATAGTTTAGAGTCTACAACAAAGTTATTACTTTCATATTTTAAGAGATATGTCACTAAAAAATTCCCCCTCCCAAATTCTTGTCCTAAGAGAAAACAATTCAACCATTCTGTTAGACGTTTTTGACCATCGTTGTAAATTTTTGTCAATCCATATAACTAATTGTACTATTATTTGGAAGTTTTGCTAATGTTAGTGTTGGAGGACATCAACTGTGGCAGATGTATTAATGTACAATGTCTTTCTGCTATATAATTTACTTAAGAAACTAGCTTCAATACAACTGTTAAGTATACCAAAAATAAATTAATAGAAGGTTAAAAGGAGTACAGGAGTACTATATGAATGAGGATGAAGCTCTCGATTAGTTTGCTTATTAATATTATTGTTTCTATAATAGTACAAAACAAGTACTAAAGGCTTGTGTTTCTTCTTATATCTATTACCTGATATTTTAGTGGACATCTACAGAAGAAGAGTTAAAACTACTTTTTATAGTACATACTTACAACTAATGGGAACACTGGTGATACTTTGCAATAATTGTAGGTTTATGATTAATGAATTGTGCCTAGGAAGTGAAAATTATTGTTGGTCATTGAAGGAGCTAGGTTTAGTTGTATCACAATTCAATTCAAGTAGGTACAATTGAAAGCCTGGAGCTTATTAGTTAGCTCCATCATTTAATTCGTTGGAATTTCTACTCAATTTTCATATCATTACAGGAAGAATAAGTTGTAATTGTTAATTATGCAATTAATCTACTACGATTGCATAATAAATAGCAGGACCATCCTTACCGGATAATCTCCTTTTTAGCCACTCCCTGAACATTTTTAAGTGCTCCGTACGTCGTTGATTTGTTAAACAAAATAAAATAGCCTTGATAGACTACTGTTATAACGAAATAATGCAGACTGATGAGGTATTGCTTTATTTATTTTAAGCTATTTCATAATTTTTATATCCATTTAGGTTCCTCTTCTCTTTGGTGGTGACTCTATATGCACACCTGATAAAAGTGGCACTTTAGGATATTTTGCTAAATGTAGACGTGATGGTCTGTATGGTGTTCTAACTTGTGCACATGTTGTAGATGATTATCAGGATGTTATCAGTGAGGAGTCAGGTCACCGAGGGAATGTCATAAGAAAAATTCTGAATGGACCACGTAATATTGATGGTGCCTTTATTAATTTCGATAGGGATAATATGAGTTTCCAATTTGTAGATCATAATGTATTAGCACTTCCAATAATTGAAATTGCAGATATTCAAATACACAGTGAGTACAAATACTATGGTAATACATCCTGGAGAGAGGGCAAATCTCCTGTATCTGGAACTATTGAATCAAAAGATGCAGAACTCGAAGTTGGGGACTATAAATTCACCAGGATAATTAGGCTGTCTATACAAGTAAAAAAAGGTGATTCAGGTGCATTGCTAATATCCCAAGATGGTCGTGCTATTGGCATAGCCTTTGCAAGTGTTGGTCGGTTTGGTTTTGCTATTCCAATAGAAAACATCATCAATAGCTTTGAAATTGATCTTTATTTTTTTTTAAACTTCATGCTTGGATATACTTATGTTTGTATTTTCATTAGTTATATATATATATATATATTTATATACTTTATTTATTAAATTCTTCTTAGCCAGTGGCTTAACTACATATTGAGTGTGAGATTTCATGACAACAAACAAATATCTTGTTACATGTGTGTCTCCCCCTCATTGATGAAAGTGCATGCTAATATTGTCAGAGGTATGACGATTGAGTTTGGCCTCTTATTACTTAGATAAAGAAATTTTAATGATACGGAGAGGGCTATCACTATGAAAATTAAAACTGGACTGTCTTACACACCACATTCATGACCTTTCTTAAGTGTCATTTGTAATCATGTCTATATCTATACTTTATTTATTAAATACTTCTTAGACAGTATCTTAACTACACATTAAGTGTGAGATTTCATGAAAACAAACAAATATCCTGTTACATGTGTGTCTCCCCCTCATTGATGAAAGTGCATGTAATTATTGTCAGAGGTATGATGATTGTTTTTCACCTCTTATTACTTAGATAAAGAAATTTTAATGATGCGTAGAGGGCTATCACTGTAAATTTATAACTGGACTGTTTTACACACCACATTCATGACCTTTCTTAAGTGTCATTTGTAATTATCTCTCTCTCTCTCTCTCTCTATGTATATATATATATATATATATATATATATATATATTGTAACTTTAAAGATGTGCCTTGAACTTTTCAAAGTTTTGTAAATCATCAATATTTTTTTCATTTTTATTTTCATTTTATTTTGTAAAAGAATACTCAATAAACCATATATGAATATATAAATAGACCATGATGTGGTTAGTTAAAGGAATGGTATATAAATATTATACAAATGAAAATATGAAGAGGGTCCCTTTAAAATTAAGATTGGATATAAATGGATCATATATTCTATATTATTATGCAAAGAAAGGTTCACCTTCAATAATTTCCACTGGAAACCCGTCTAATTTATTTGGTAAGTTAGTTACTTGTTTCCTGTCTTCAACAAAGATCAGTATAGACGGTCGACCATTAAAATCAAATCTAAACCTGTGACTCCTATCTTGGCTGACAAACTCTTGCAGTGTTTCTTGAGGATGGTATAAATATCATTGTCAAGAGTATCTTTAATTTTTGGTATGATTTCTCCATCTATAATAGTGTGACTATCAACATTGCTCATATGAAATTGAGTAAACTTACGACAAAAGACAGCAGTTTCTTGTTCAGACATAATGTTAACAGCTTTAATTGATTTTAGCTACTAATAGTTTAGCTAGTTATGAGAATTTTATGCCTATGCTTTACAGAAAGAGATTTGCTACGCCGTCCAAATAGTTTCCTAGAGCGTAAGCAGCGACATTTATAAATAAGATACCGGATGTGCACTTGCGTTTTGCACAGGAAGTAGTTTCAATCACACTTTTGTTACGTTTGCTAAACATGGTTGTTTTATAAGATTTACTAGTGACATTTACATCAGTTGTGATTGATTCATACGGTTGGTTTCAGTTTAGACATCATGGATACATTGGTGAGGTTTGTATAAAGAAAACTCATTACATAATTATGTGATGTTTATTTGATTATAACTGTGTATAGATTGAATTCCTTTACATTGTTGGAAGAATTAAAGGTGATATATATATATATATATATATATAATATATATATATATATATATGTATGTATGTATGTATGTATGTATGTATGTATGTATATAATATATACATATATATATGTTTATGTATAGCTTATGTTTACATCAGAAAGATAATAATAATATATCAATATTCAAGTCAAGATCAATCACACCTATCATCACAGCACTTATATATATATATATATATATATATATATATATATATATATATATATATATATAGAGTATTTAAATTTGCATAATCATGGCTGTTTTCATAGCTATCACAATACATTTAATGTTGACTTCATAACAGGTACAGTTGTTACAAGTATGCAACAGCAGCATGTGTATAGGAAACCTATTATACAAGACTTAAACAAAAGCATTATTCTTATTTTACTTTATATGAAATTACATATATATTGTTATCAATGAGGGAGGTTATACAATTACACACCAATAGACATATACTGTAATCAATGTTTGAGTATATAAAAAGACAAACCAGTAAACATTTACAGTTATCAATGAGGAAGTGTATAAAATTACTCACCACTATACATATACTGTTATCAATGAATGGGTATATAAAATTACATATATATTCTAATCAATGACAGAGTATATATAATTACAAACTAGTATATATTTACAGTTATCATTGATGGGTATATAAACTTCACTATACTGTTATAGTGTTCATGGTGTTAGATTGTTTCTCATTGCTAACTCATTGAATTATTGTAGATATCTGTTATACTCAGCAAATATAATATATTCAATTATTTTTAATACTTTTATTTTACAGTTAAAATTATTGTACCAAATTAAATCTGTTGGTTGTAGAAAATAATAATAATAATAATAATAATAATAATAATAATAATAATAATAATAATACCTAATATATGCAAAAAAGGAATAATCAAAAATGCATTATTTAATTTTCTCAAACCAATGACAAATTCACTTTGAACAGAATATTACTAAATTAAACTCAAATCTACTACAGAATATATATAATTACAAACTACTATATATATTACAGTTATCATTGATGGAGTGTATAATAATGTAAACTTAAGAGTGTGTAACATATAAGTAAGGAAGGGATCAATTACTGCACAGAGGATAATTGTCCACAAACACCAATTACTACATTCTATAGAGCCAAACACAACACTGTAATCAGCACCATTAACAATAGAACAATTCTAACATAAAATATCTTCTCTGATGAAATCACTAAATGTGTTATTGCAAATTTAAGATATTAGCAATTCAACAGATGCATCATTGAGTGTATGATGACATCATACTGTGTACAATTAGTTACCTTGATATGTGTAATGTGTCATATTAAAATGTACTGTTAAAATCATATATAGCATTAGACAAAGCTTCATTGTTTGTAAATTGAAGTTGAAGTTCTTGAGTGAGGTAAATGTCCTATTGACATAATAACACCTCCATTAACACCTTTATTATTGTAAAAAAATTACATTTCCCCCAGAGTAATATCAGTTTAAATTGCCTCTATAACTATACCATAGTTAAAGGAAAATTTGCTAGGATTTGTATGTAACTAATTATTATGATTCTGCTAGTAACTAAAAACTTGAAAGTTAATAATAAAATTGACAATGCAATATTTTTATTTAATATCCATTTCGTATGCTTTTATGGAATTCAATTAAAAAAATAAATTAATTCTACCTGTTGATAAATATAAAATTACATAAATATAAGATCTAGATATTGATGCTTGGTTTCCCTTAAAGATAACATGAGAAAACTGGAAAAACGTTAGTATCACCTTAACATTCATGGCAGCAATAAAATACAGCATATATATATAATATATTATATATATGCTACATAAGATATCACATATATATGATATATAATATATATATATATATATATATATATATATATATATATATATATATATATATATATATTATTAACTTGAATTGATGATTTAATACTTTAATCTCTAGCATCATTTATTGAGGTACACCAATGATTGAATGAGGTTGAAATTCCCGAAATGTCTCAATGATATCAACGTAAACATTATTATTTAATATTACTTATTTACATATAAGTATTATTGGCTACAGTGGATCAAGATTAAAAAAAAGATAGTGAATCTTACCAACAAACAACATACAGACAGTGAATGGAGGAAAGTAAATGGAGTCTTTCTGTCCACAAATATTATAAAATAAATAAATAAAAACGCAATGTTTTGCTATAATCCATTTCCATCTCAATCAGCAGACTTTACTTTCCAATTTATCTATTACAGTAATTATTATTATATTTATTATATATTATTGGGAAATAATGCATTTAGATAAAATAGCTACAGCAGTAGGCACACGGACACACACACATTTATACAATGTGAAATTAGAAATGTCCATGCTATATAAATATTTTTAGTGCTTTACAACTGTAAAAATATGAACTAAAAACCAAAAAATAAGCCACCATATTATGCATAAGCAACCAAAAGACAAAAATTAATATTCATTAAATAATTAATAATAAATTTTAAATTGTTACGAATTATCTCTCATATACATTATTATATCAAGTAAGTTGTATAGTTTAAATGTTCAATATTTAGAAAGACTAAATGTATTAATTTCAAATTAAAGTATGGTGTTCTATTACCAGAACACTAGACACTATATTTATATAAAGACTACTTCATGTCATATTAAGTCTCTTCTCGTTTTAATTTGACTTTGTAAATGACTTTAACAACATCATCATTTTTAATATTAGTTTTATATGTGCCCTTACGACAATATTTTGGTTATATGTAATACAATTATCTTTAGAGCAATCAAACATATTGATTGAAGACTTACATTACTTCACCAGGAAGTGCCATTGCATTATATTTGTGCATTATATTTTGAAAAATTAAACAAGGAAAGGTAAACTTATGGTAGAAAAAAAGATCAAATTTAACATGAACAGAATTTAGTTTTAATATAATCAATGATTCATCTACAGTCATAAAAATATATTTAATAAACAATAAACGTAAACATAAACAAAAATTATTATTTTTACTTTTTGCATCAAATTTAATATATAATGTCATTACATGTATGTAGCCTGTATACCATACCTGTTTCAAATCAATCACTATACCCTAGTCCTCCTGGATACTGTTTACAATATTAGTGGTAATTAAGAGTTTGTGTACCATTAATGTGAAGTATTCACTCACTATACAAAGTATACATGTGTACTATCTAAAACTAAAATTAAAATATCATTAGCTTATTAGTATGAAGTTAGTATTTACCTGCTACAATATATGTTCAATAGTGGTCAGTTAGTTGCTTTGAGATCAAGATTGAAATGTTTAACCAATTCTATTTATATTTAATAAATAATTCAAACTACAAATATTATTATTAAACTACATGAAATTATTTTCTAAAATTTACATCTGAAGCTAAAATCTAAACTTAAATTACATTAAAACTAAAATTAAAGCAAAACATTTTAATGGAAACTACATACATTTTTGACAAAATTTAATAATAAAGGTCTTAATACATTATTTTATTTAATAAATGAAACTGTCTTAATATGTAGACTCAAATGACGGTTCCATTTCTCCCCTGAACTCTATTTCCTGGTCCATGTATCTTTCGTAATGCTCCTCAGCTATCAAATAAGTTTGCCAATTCCATGTCATTGTATAGACATACGTGTGGTATGTATGTGTATAATATAGCAAACAAAATTTGCGAAAATTAAAATTTTGAAATGTCCCAAAAACACCTTCTCACGAAATTTTCCTCCTCAAAAATTGACAAGATTGATAATATGCATGTTGTATATAGAATAAAGTGTGTGCTTTAAAATAGATTTATCATCAATATTATTTATATTGCATGCACTTAATCTATCAGCCAATACTCAGACTGATTGTAAGAGACTGACCATGATCAAGATGAGAGCAATTTTGCTCACCTCCAATGGCATCTTATGAAACAAGATCATAAGTTATCGAAAATATAGTTTTTGTTGCATGAATTCATTTTTCCAGTCAAATAAGTTGATAATCGGAGAGGTTCCATCTATTTATCAAATCCTTGATTTGTTTCCAACACTAAAAAATGAAATATGTGGATAAGGATAAATATTTATGTATAATTATTATCCTGATCAAGGATATTATATTTCAAAGAATAAAAATATGTTTATTACCATTAGGTACATAAACAGTAGATTTCGTAGCACATAAATAATAATTATTATGTTTACTTTTTGCGTCAAATTTAATATATAATTTCACTATATGTATGTAGCCTGTATACCATATCTTGTTAAATCAATCACTATACCCTAGTCCTCCTGGATACTGTCTACAATATTAGTGGTAATGAAAGTTTGTGTACAAAGCATACATGTGTACTATCTAAAAATAAAATTAAAATATCATTAGCTTACTAGTATGAAGTTAATATTTACTTGCTACAATATATGTTCAATTGTGCTAAATTAGATGCTTTGAGATTAAGATAGAAATGTTTAACTGACTCTATTTTTTTATGTTTAATAAATAATCCAGTTGCTTATAATATTATTATTAAACTATAGTATTTTCTAAAAAATTACAGCAAAAAATTTTAATGGAAACTACATACATTTTTGACAAAAATGAATATAAAGATCTTAATAAATTATTTTATTTAACATTTCAATCTGTCGACTCGAATGACAGGCCCATTTCTCTTCTGAACTCTATTTCCTGGTCCATGTATCTTTCGTAATGTTTCTCAGCTATCAAATGGATGTTAATTTCATTTGCTCTCACTCGTAACTTGTATCGCTTTGCTAGAATAACAAATAGTATAAGAATAATGAGAACAACTGCACTCTTCAAAACATAGTAATAAATATTTTGACAGACAATGTCTTCTTTACAATTAAATGGATACTTTCCATTGATATCAATAACATAACCAAGTCCATATGCTGCATACCATAGGCCAACCATTAAACCTCTCATTTCATGAGGAGATTGAGCTATTATGAACTCCAAAGATGTAGGGGAAACCAATGCAAAAGAGATTCCAAACAATATTTCGGGCATAATCATAGCTTTGTATGAAGTAGTATCAAGATAGAAATGTTCTTTACAAGTAAAAATGATGACATAATAAATAGTAGTGAATAAAGCAAAAAGTAGGCCCAATCCAATTCTTTTTAGCATACTGGGAATGTAATTATAGAAACAGGGATATATAACAAACTGATATATTAAGATGAGAACAACAGATACTAGATAGAACATTGTTCGATTTAATATAAAGTTTGTAAGGAAGCTAACATCATCTTTATAAGCATTTAATGCTTTCCATGAAAATTCTTGACCACAAGATAAGCCAACTAGACTTATTAACAGTAGTGTTAACCGTAACATAGTCTTGACATCCTGTACCTCCTCTTCTGAGAAAGGTCCTCCATATTTTTCCATACCCAGATCAAGTCGTGATGGGTAGTCTTCCTCCCAGTAAGTCAAGGCACTACGATTACTTGGATACTTGTTTTTTCTGGAATAATTGAGTACTTTAGCAATTAATTTAACTGGATTGATTTTATGAGATGTAGTGTCTAACCAGTGTTTGAACAATGAGTTACTAATAATGACAGTAGATACAGCCATACCTGATAGTACATAATACACTATTGCAAACTGTTTGGTTAGGATGTGTCCAATTTGAATAATGACAAATACAATAGGTACACTTATAGAGTGCCAGTAAATTATAGCACTTAGTTCATCAGCTGAAGCTCCCACAGATTGATCAATACTAAATTGAACAATATTAGCATGAAAACTACAATATCCAATGACTTGTAAAATGTAACTGGCACTCAATAATATCAAGAAGAAGAGTGTGTAATCTGAGAATATGTTAACAATGACTGCTAAGCCAGCAATTATCCAAGATAAAAATGAGAAATGCCCTCCAGTAATGATTGTGTTATATCTACCAGTCTTTACATCAGCAAGTAGACCAAAGAAAGGGGAGGAGAGAAATATCAGACAATACATGACATCAAAGACAAAGTCATATCTAAATTGATGTTGAGTACGACTATGTATGTAGTTGATTGCTACAAAAGTTTGAAGTAAATTTATATGAACAAGCATTAAGATATCCCATATGATGATAAACTTTACAGAACGAGAACTGATCCACTGGATCCTTCTTCTCCAAGTTGTCAGCTGCTTCATCATTTAAACTTCTTGATATGATTCGTATTCCAAAATAGTTGCTTTTTTTTCTTAGTTTTTGATATATTACAGCTCTTATAGTAGATCAAAGCTAACATTGTTTGTCATTAATCAGCTCTCAGTTTGTCATAATGTTTGCTTTACAATATTGTAACATAACTGTACAACAGTCCAGCGTAAAGAGCTAAACATAATTATATAATTATCTTTTTTCTACTTGTAACAATCATTATAATATATCATATAGAAAATAAATTATAGCTAATACTGTCACAGAAACAAACTACACTTGAAAAATCACAGTTTTAGTTTACAAGCTGTCTGAGTAATTTTTAAACTATGAATCAACAATATAACTATTGTACATAATTATTACTGTAAACATATTACAGTACACTGAAAAAAATTGATTTCTTGTTTTAGCCAATATATTGTTATACAGGTTACATGTACGAAAACTTAGCATGATGTAAAAGTAAACATATAACACTGTTTTGATTACTGATGTACTACTCTTAATGTAGCTATATATTAGTACATCAGTAATCAAAACAGTGTTATCTTTACTTTTACATCACACTAAGTTTGCTACATAACCTGTATAACAATATATTGGTTAAATAAACAAGTCAAGTTTTGCAGTGTAAATTGTTTGGTTGATTTAACAACTATTTGGTTATTTCAGGTTGCAATTGCAAACATATTTTTCTTGAAATGTAAACATACTAGTGTTATCATTACTAATGCACTATTGCTTATGTAGCTACTAAATAATCAATTTCATAGTACGTTAGTAATCAAAACAGGTTTACTTTTTGCGTACGCAACCTGTATATATAACCAAGTTAAATCAACCCAAAAAATTAGTTTTACAGTGGCACATGTATACTGAGCTCATGCATTTATACAAGTATTAACAGTCTTACACATTCTTCTTAATCAACATATCTCTTATATACAATGTTCCAAGTTATTAGTTGACTCCAATAGTATAATATTTATAAGTCAATGAAAGCAAATGTTTTAACAAAAACATCTCATTCATTATATGAATACTAATAAATATAATAGATAGTTGATCAAACTCAGTCTTGTTACTGTAAAAAAGATGCTTGAGCATGAATGAAGCACTGTCAGTAGTAGGACACTTTAATTATTTCAATAGGACTTTGGGTGTAGTCTTGGATGAGGCTATAGGAGCACGCACAATACTAGCTAACAATGCTTGCTTAGAGAAAACTGATTAAGTTAGTGTTATAAAGACCTTTCACTATCTCTCCTATCATTTTCACAGAGACTTTTTTGTCTTAAATCTTGTTAACATATTTTTCTTTATTTCCTTTATTTCTCTCTTTCCAATGAGGCTTCCCTCCATGTGATAGTGTGAGCGCATGCCTAGAGTTCACTGGTATCACCTGGTAGACCTTCCACCTTAATGATAGCTCTGCCTGATTGTTATCCCCTATGAGTTGAGGGAGCAAAAGTTTGCATTCACATATTTATGGAACAATACCCTGTTTTGGTTGGCTAGTGTAACCTCTCCAGTTCGAACAAAGACTCATGAATTTGAACCTCCACCCACGTGTATTAAATAGTTAGCGGGAGGTAACAAATCCTTTCAAATTTCCTGTTTGAAAATGTCAAACGTTTTAATAGTACTTTTAGATTTCTGTCTTATTAGCCTGTCTCTAAGTGAAACCTCTTTCTCCTCTACTAGTAGTTTCCACTTTTCTTCAACAAATTCAACAAAATCATTCCAGAAAGAAAGGACAGATTAAGTATTTAGTATTAAATATTTATGTATAAGTATCCATTACTTATTATCACTATATCATTTTACTTAGTTGATGTGTGATTTGAAGTGTATAGTGGAGCAAAATGATACACTGGGTTCTTCTTCTCCAAGTTTTTGTCAATTAAATCTTTTAATCTATGATTTAATATGACGTTAGTATTTCAAAATAGTTGCGTTTATTTTATTACTTTACTTTTATATTACAGTTTGTATACTAAATTAAAGCTAACATTGCTGTTCATTGATTAGATTTCAGTTTGTCATAACGATTCTTTTACTGCAATGTCAAAGTGTAATATAACTATACAACAGTGCAGTGTAATAAACTTAACACAATCTACTAATCACATTATTTTCTTATTGTAACAGTCATTATAATATGTTATAAAAATTATTTCATAGCTCTATATTGTCACTGAAACAAACTAAACAAGTGAAAAATGATCCTCTATATCTCTTGCTGTAGTTTAATTCACAAGCTGTGTGTGTCTAGTAAACTATGAATGTAATGTTAAAAAAATGCATGAATTATAGATAGGACAATAATTATTGTGTATATTTGTTACTGCAGATATTTTTAAAGTTGTTTGGTTGATTTAACCATTATTTGGTTATATGGGTTAAAGATTAATATCATGCAAATTGAAATGCATATATGAATCCAAAGTAATAAAACTGATCAAGGATATTATATTTCAAAGAATAAAAATATGTTTATTAGGTACATAAACAGTAATAAATCATCTAGTTGCTTACAAATGTTATTATTAAGCTACAAGAATTTTTTTTCCAAAAATTACATCTGAAGCTAAAACTAAAATTAAGCAAAACACTTTAATGGAAACTACATATATTTTGACAAAATTAAATGATAAAGGTCTTAATAAATTATTTTATTTAACATCTCAATCTGTCGACTCGAATGACAGGCCTATTTCTCTTCTGAACTCTATTTCCTGGTCCATGTATCTTTCGTAATGTTCCTCAGCTATCAAATGGATGTTAATTTCATTTGCCCTCACTCGTAACTTGTATCGCTTTGCTAGAATAACAAATAGTATAAGAATAATGACAATAACTGCACTCTTCAATACATAGTAATAAATATTTTGACAGACAATGTCTTCTTTACAATTAAATGGATACTTGCCATTGATATCAATAACAAAACCAAGTCCAATTGCTGCATACCATAGGCCAACCATTAAACCTCTCATTTCATGAGGAGATTGAGCTATTATGAACTCCAAAGATGTAGGGTGAACCAATGCATAGGAAATTCCATGCAATATTTCGGGCATAATCATAGCTTTGTATGAAGTTGTGTCCAAATGGAAATATTCTTTACAGGCAAAAATGATGACATAGTAAATAATAGTGAATAATGTGAAAAGTAGGCCCAATCCAATTCTCTTTAGCATACTGGGAATGTAATTATAGAAACAGGGATATATAACAAACTGATATATTAGTATGACAACTCCAGACACTAGAAAGGACATAGTTCGATTTAATATTAAGTTTGTAAGGAAGCTAACATCATCTTTATGAGCATTAATTGTTTTCCATGACAATTCCTGACCACAAGAAAAACCAACTACACTTATTAACAGTGGTGTTAACCTTAACATAGTCTTGACATCTTGTACCTCCTCTTCTGAGAAAGGTCCTCCATATTTTTCCATACCCAGATCAAGTCGTGATGGGTAGTCCTCCTCCCAGTAAGTCAAAGCACTACGATTACTTGGGTACTTGTTTTTTCTGGAATAATTGAGTACTTTAGCAATTAATTTAACTGGATTGATTTTATGAGATGTAGTGTCCAACCAGTGTTTGAACAATGAGTTACTAATAATGACAGTAGATACAGCCACACCTGATAATACATAATATACTATTGCAAACTGTTTAGTTAGAATCTGTCCAATATGAATAATGACAAATGTAATAGGCACACTTACAGAGTGCCAGTAAATTATAGCACTCAGTTCATCAGCTGAAGCTCCCACAGATTGATCAATACTAAATTGAACGATATTAGAATGAAAACTACAATATCCAATGACTTGTGTAATGTAACAGGCACTCAATAATATCAAGAAGAATAGTGTGGAATCTGAGAATATGTTAACAATGACTGCTAAGCCAGCAATTATCCAAGATAAAAATGAGAAATATACTCCAGTAATGATTGTCTTATATCTACCAGTCTTTACATCAGCAAGTAGACCAAAGAAAGGGGAGGAGAGAAATATCAGACAATATGTGATATCAAAGACAAAGTCATATCTAAATTGATGTTGATTATGACTATGTATGTAGTTGATTGCTACAAAAGATTGAAGTAAACTTATATGAATAAGCATTAAGATATCCCATATGATGATAAACTTTACAGAACGAGAACTGATCCACTGGATCCTTCTTCTCCAAGTCTTCAGCTGCTTCATTTTTTAACTTCTTGATATGATTCGTATTCCAAAATAGTTGCTTTGTTTTCTTAGTTATTGATATATTACAGCTCATATAGCAGATCAAAGCTAACATTGTTGGTCATTAATTAGCTCTCAGTTTTGTCATAATGTTTGTTTTACAATATTGTCAAAGTGTAACATAACTTAACTGTATACAATAGTCCAGTATAAAGAGCTAAACATAATCATATATTATCTTTTTTCTACTTGTAACAATCATTATAATATGTCATATAGAAAATAAATTATCGCTAATACTGTCACAGAAACAAACTACACTTGAAAAATCACAGTTTTAGTTTACAAGCTGTCTGCATAATTTTTAAACTATGCATCAACAATAATATAAATATTGTATGTAATTATTACTGTAAACATATATCAGTACACTGAAAAAATTGATTTCTTGTTTTAACCAATATTATTATTGTTATATAGGTTACTTGTACGAAAACTTAGCATGATGTTAAAGTAAACATATAACACTGTTTTGATTACTGATGTACTACTCTTAATGTAGCTATTAGTACATCAGTAATCAAAACAGTGATACGTTTACTTTTACATCATGCCAAGTTTGCTACTTAACCTGTATAACAATATATTGGTTAAATGAACAAGTCAAGTTTTGCAGTGTAAATTGTTTGGTTGATTTAACAACTATTTGGTTATATACAGGTTGCAATTGCAAACATATTTTTCTTGAAAAGTAAACATACTAGTGTTACCATTAGTAATGTACAACTGTTTATGTAGCTACTAAATAATCAATTTCATAGTATGTTAGTAATCAAAACAGGTTTACTTTTTGCGTATGCAACCTGTATATATAACCAAGTTAAATCAACCCAAAACACAGTTTACAGTGGAGCATGTATACTAAGCTCATGCTTTTATACAAGTATTAACAGTCTTACACATTTTTCTTAATCAACATATCTCTTATATACAATGTTCCTAGTTATTAGTTGACTCCAATAGTATAATATTTATAAGTCAATGAAACCAAATGTTTTAACAAAAACATCTCATTCATTATATGAATACTAATAAATATAATAGATAGTTAATCAAACTGAGTCTTGTTACTGTAAAAAAGATGCTTGAGCATGAATGAAGCACTGTCAGTAGTAGGACACTTTAATTATTTCAATAGGACTTTGGGTGTAGTCTTAGATGAGGCTATAGGAGCACGCACAATACTAGCTAACAATGCTTGCTTAGAGAAAAGTGATTAAGTTAGTGTTATAGAGACCTTTCACTATCTCTCCTATCATTTTCACAGAGACTTTTTTGTCTTAAATCTTGTTAACATATTTTTCTTTATTTCCTTTATTTCTCTCTTTCCAATGAGGCTTCCCTCCATGTGATAGTGTGAGCGCATGCCTAGAGTTCACTGGTATCACCTGGTAGACCTTCCACCTCAATGATAGCTCTGCCTGATTGTGATCCCCTATGAGTTGAGGGAGCAAAAGTTTGCATTCACATATTTATGGAACAATACCCTGTTTTGGTTGGCTAGTGTAACCTCTCCAGTTCGAACAAAGACTCATGAATTTGAACCTCCACCCACGTGTATTAAATAGTTAGCGGGAGGTAACAAATCCTTTCAAATTTCCTGTTTGAAAATGTCAAACGTTTTAATAGTACTTTTAGATTTCTGTCTTATTAGCCTGTCTCTAAGTGAAACCTCTTTCTCCTCTACTAGTAGTTTCCACTTTTCTTCAACAAATTCAACAAAATCATTCCAGAAAGAAAGGACAGATTAAGTATTTAGTATTAAATATTTATGTATAAGTATCCATTACTTATTATCACTATATCATTTTACTTAGTTGATGTGTGATTTGAAGTGTATAGTGGAGCAAAATGATACACTGGATCCTTCTTCTCCAAGTTTTTGTCAATTAAACCTTCTAATCTATGATTTAATATGACGTTAGTATTTCAAAATAGTTGCGTTTATTTTATTACTTTACTTTTATATTACAGTTTGTATACTAAATTAAAGCTAACATTGCTGTTCATTGATTAGATTTCAGTTTGTCATAACGATTCTTTTACTGCAATGTCAAAGTGTAATATAACTATACAACAGTGCAGTGTAATAAACTTAACACAATCTACTAATCACATTATTTTCTTATTGTAACAGTCATTATAATATGTTATAAAATCATTTCATAGCTGTATATTGTCACTGAAACAAACTAAACAAGTTAAAAAAATATTGCTCTATATCTCTTGCTGTAGTTTAATTCACAAGCTGTGTGTGTCTAATAAACTATGAATGTAATGTTAAATAAATGCATGAATTATAGATAGGACAATAATTATTGTGTATATTTGTTACTGCAGATATTTTAAAAGTTGTTTGGTTGATTTAACCATTATTTGGTTATAAGAGTTAAAGATTAATATCATGCAAATTGAAATGCATATATGAATCCAAAGTAATAAAACTGATTAAGGATATTATATTTCAAAGAATAAAAATATGTTTATTAGGTACATAAACAGTAATAAATCATCTAGTTGCTTATAAATGTTATTATTAAACTACAAGAAATTATTTTCCAAAAAATTACATCTGAAGCTAAAACTAAAATTAAGCAAAACACTTTAATGGAAACTACATATATTTTGACAAAATTAAATGATAAAGATCTTAATAAATTATTTTATTTAACATCTCAATCTGTTGACTCGAATGACAGGCCTATTTCTCTTCTGAACTCTATTTCCTGGTCCATGTATCTTTCGTAATGTTCCTCAGCTATCAAATGGATGTTAATTTCATTTGCCCTCACTCGTAACTTGTATCGCTTTGCTAGAATAACAAATAGTATAAGAATAATGACAATAACTGCACTCTTCAATACATAGTAATAAATATTTTGACAGACAATGTCTTCTTTACAATTAAATGGATACTTGCCATTGATATCAATAACAAAACCAAGTCCAATTGCTGCATACCATAGGCCAACCATTAAACCTCTCATTTCATGAGGAGATTGAGCTATTATGAACTCCAAAGATGTAGGGTGAACCAATGCATAGGAAATTCCATGCAATATTTCAGGCATAATGATAAGTTTGTATGAAGTTGTGTCCAAATGGAAATATTCTTTACAGGCAAAAATGATGACATAGTAAATAATAGTGAATAATGCGAAAAGTAGGCCCAATCCAATTCTCTTTAGCATACTGGGAATGTAATTATAGAAACAAGGATATATAACAAACTGATATATTAGAATGACAACTCCAGACACTAGAGAGGACATAGTTCGATTTAATATTAAGTTTGTAAGGAAGCTAACATCATCTTTATGAGCATTAATTGTTTTCCATGACAATTCCTGACCACAAGAAAAACCAACTACACTTATTAACAGTGGTGTTAACCTTAACATAGTCTTGACATCTTGTACCTCCTCTTCTGAGAAAGGTCCTCCATATTTTTCCATACCTAGATCAAGTCGTGATGGGTAGTCCTCCTCCCAGTAAGTCAAAGCACTACGATTACTTGGATACTTGTTCTTTCTGGAATAATTGAGTACTTTAGCAATTAATTTAACTGGATTGATTTTATGAGATGTAGTGTCCAACCAGTGTTTGAACAATGAGTTACTAATAATGACAGTAGATACAGCCACACCTGATAATACATAATATACTATTGCAAACTGTTTAGTTAGAATCTGTCCAATATGAATAATGACAAATGTAATAGGGACACTTACAGAGTGCCAGTAAATTATAGCACTTAGTTCATCAGCTGAAGCTCCCACAGATTGATCAATACTAAATTGAACGATATTAGAATGAAAACTACAATATCCAATGACTTGTGTAATGTAACAGGCACTCAATAATATCAAGAAGAAGAGTGTGGAATCTGAGAATATATTAACAATGACTGCCAAACCAGCAATTATCCAAGATAAAAATGAGAAATGTACTCCAGTAATGATTGTCTTATATCTACCTGTCTTTACATCAGCAAGTAGACCAAAGAAAGGGGAGGAGAGAAATATCAGACAATATGTGATATCAAAGACAAAGTCATATCTGAATTGATGTTGATTATGACTATGTATGTAGTTGATTGCTACAAAAGTTTGAAGTAAACTTATATGAACAAGCATTAAGATATCCCATATGATGATAAACTTTACAGAACGAGAACTGATCCACTGGATCCTTCTTCTCCAAGTTGTCAGCTGCTTCATCATTTAAACTTCTTGATATGATTCGTATTCCAAAATAGTTGCTTTGTTTTCTTAGTTATTGATATATTACTGCTCATATAGTAGATCAAAGCTAACATTGGTGGTCATTAATTAGCTCTCAGTTTTGTCATAATGTTTGTTTTACAATATTGTCAAAGTGTAACATAACTCTACTGTACAATAGTCCAGTATAAAGAGCTAAACATAATCATATATTATCTTTTTTTCTACTTCTAACGATCATTATAATATGTCATATAGAAAATCGTTTTATAGCTGATACTGTCACAGAAACAAACTACACGTAAAAATCACAGTTTTAGTTTACAAGCTGTGTGTGTAATTTTTAAACTATGAATCAACAATATAACTATTGTATATAATTATTACTGTAAACATATATCAGTACACTGAAAAAATTGATTTCTTGTTTTTAGCCAATATATTGTTATATAGGTTACATGTACGAAAACTTAGCATGATGTTAAAGTAAACATATAACACTGTTTTGATTACTGATATACTAATTTAATGTAGCTATATATCAGTACATCAGTAATCAAAACAGTGTTATCTTTACTTTTACATCACACTAAGGTTGCTACATAACCTGTATAACAATATATTGGTTAAATGAACAAGTCAAGTTTTGCAGTGTAAATTGTTTGGTTGATTTAACAACTATTTGGTTATATACAGGTTGCAATTGCAAACATATTTTTCTTGAAAAGTAAACATACTAGTGTCATCATTACTAATGCACTATTGTTTATGTAGCTACTAAATAATCAATTTCATAGTATGTTAGTAATTAAAACAGGTTTACTTTTTGCGTATGCAACCTGTATATATAACCAAGTTAAATCAACCCAAAAAATTAGTTTTACAGTGGCACATGTATACTGAGCTCATGCATTTATACAAGTATTAACATTTTTCTTAATCAACATATCTCTTATATACAATGTTCCTAGTTATTAGTTGACTCCAATAGTATAATATTTATAAGTCAATGAAAGCAAATCTTTTAACAAAAACATCTCCTTCATTATATGAATACTAATAAATATAATAGATAGTTGATCAAACTCAGTCTTGTTACTGTAAAAAAGATGCTTGTGCATGAATAATGCACTGTCAGTAGTAAGACACTCCCATTATTTCAATAGGACTTTGGGTGTAGTCTTAGATGAGGCTATAGGAGCACGCACAATACTAGCTAACAATGCTTGCTTAGAGAAAACTGATTAAGTTAGTTTTACTTTCACAGAGCTCCTTTGTCTAAGATCTTGTTAACATATTTTTCTTTATTTTTTTTTATTTCTCTCTTTCAAATGAGGCTTCCCTCCGTATGATAGTGTGAGCGCATTAGAGCCCTGCCTGGAGTTCACTGGTATCAACTGGTAGACCTTCCACCTCGAGGCTAGGTCTGCCTGATTGTGATCTCCTATGAGTTGAGGGAGCAAAAGGTTGTATTCACACATTTATGGAACACTACCCTGTTTTGGTTGGCTACTGTAACCTCTCAAGGTCAAACAATGGTTCAATGAAGTTCAACATCCACCCACGTACATTACATAGCTAGTGGGAGGCAACAAATCCCTACAAACTTCCTGTTTGAAAATGTCAAACGTTTTACTAACACTTTTAGCTTGCTGTCTTATTAGCCTGTCTTTAAGTGAAACCTCATTTTCCTCTACTAGTAGTTTACACTCTTCTTCAACAAAATCATTCCAGAAAGAAGGGAAACACAATGATAACAAGTTATCAGTGTTGTTTCTTCATTCAAATTACCCAGCTCATTTCCTTCCTTTAGTGGCCTTAGGAGCAGAACTTATAAACAGAGGTCATCGAGTAACAACAATGGGCCCCACTATTGAAGGCTATGAACATCTACCCACATTGGCTGAATCACATGGTATTAAATACATATCAGCTGATTTCATTCCTCGCTGGGTGTACGAAATGACAACTGAGACTGGTAAACATGAAGGCCGTGCCAATTTTCTAGTGTTTATGTACAACATAAGTCAAATGTTGTCCAATGTAAGTAAAAATGACCTGTTTCTCTTCAAAATGAAACACATTATTAATGAAATGAACAGCAGTGATTATGACTATATAGTATCTGATGCTCCAGTTGGACCTGTGTTAGATTACATACAACGAATTTGGAATACTGATAAAGTTATGGTTGTTTTTACACCAATACCTTTTCAACCTCAATATATAATACCTTGGCCTTTTCCAAGAATTCTTAGTCCATTTACTGATAACATGTCATTTTCTGATCGGTTATTAAATACTGTCATATTTAATCCAATTGAAAGAGCTGCTTTTCTGTTAGCTGGGTTTTTATCAAGAATAGACGAAAGTCAGCCTATTCTTGATTACAGTGCTGCTTTATTAATGCAGCCTGTCCTTATAAATACGGTATTTGGAGTTGATTGGCCTAAAACTTTACTTCCTCTACAACACTATGTTGGTCCTATGTTACTCCAACCATCACCTCCTCTTGACTCTAATCTTATTAAATGGTTATCAAACCAATCCCCAGATTCTAAGATCATTTACATTAGTATGGGTACAACTGGTGAGGTCACTGATATAATGGCTAAAGCCTTTATAGAGCTATCAAAGGATTATCTCTTAGTTTGGTCATTACGTGAATCTAACCGTAACATACTCAAAGATCTTACAATTAATGAGAGTCAGATCTATATTTCATCTTGGATATCACAGTTTACTATGCTACAACATTCTTTTGTAGTCTTGGCTATAATGCATTGTGGTATTACTAGTGTCCAAGAAGCACTGTATAATTCGGTACCTGTTATATGTTTCCCCAATGCATATGATCAGTTTGATGCAGCACTTAGACTGGAATCACAAGGTTTAGGAATACAGCTTCTAGCAAAGAAAGTGACAATAGAAAATGTTATAAATGCAGTCAACAAAATTAGGACAGGTTCGTACAATGAACAGACAAGGAAAGTGAGTCATTTATTAAAAGCTGGTGGAGGAGTTAAGAGAGGTGCTGATTTAGTTGAACTTTATGCTGATGTAGGTTATGATCATGGCATTCCATCTTTTATTCGTTATAAGTGGAGTTGGATCCAGTACTATAATGTTGATGTGTGGTTAGTGATAATAACATTTTTGTTGGTATTCTTGTGGTGTTGTTGTACCATTTGTGGAAGATGCCTAAAATGTTGTTGCACTGGTCGTCAAAAAACAAAAAGAGATTGATTGATAAAAAGAGTTAGTTGTTATTGTAAAATCATCAGTATTTTTTTGCTTTTTGTTCTAAGTATTATAAATTAAATGATGATTTCTTGTGAAGGTATAGTTTGATTTATTAAATGGACTCTTTCATTACTACATATAACTAAATATTCAATGAAAAGCTGTTGGATTTTACTTGGTCAGCAATTACAGAAAAATAAGAGGTGAGATAGAACCTGCCAATGGAATGAATTCAATTGGCTGGTATATCAATTCATGTAGTGTAAATTGTAATGGGTAACAATTTACTCATATTATAATTTGTATATTTGCTATATAGTGTAGGAACATAAATACAACAGCCAATATCAAATGTAAATGTCACTATTGTTAGTACAATGTGCTAATAGTATATACCACTTGTTGAGCTATGACAAGGAAAACCAAATGCATAGTTTTTTAGCTAGTACAGATTCACTTTACTGTAATAATTGAAGCCAGTCCTCCTCAAGACTACTTGCATTGGTAGGAGACATGAATACACAAATTGCCAATGTAATACTGATTATGATATTCTAACATTTAAAATAATTAAACCAATCCTTTACACAGTTTCTTATAAATGCAAAATCTCAATAAACTTGTACTTGTTTAATTCACTTCTGTTATGTTAATTTTCATACTGTAACATACTAACTAATAATATAATTATATTTATTAGGTGAGAAATATATTCATATTGACATGTGATACACTCATGACCTTTATCTATTGCATGTTCTCTGTAAACAAATAATGTGGATTAAAGTATTGTTACTGTTACTAGTAGTAACTGTAGAAGTTAAGCCTGAGACACTTCCTGATCCTATCACTCGTGCTACTCAGACTTTAAATGGACTCTTTCATTACTACTGGCAACTAGATCCTGAATCAAAAGGCATTGGATTCTTCTTTGCTTGTGGACAGATAGGTGGTTGGGGAGAACCAGCCAAATGGACAGAATGCAGCTGTAATAATCCTTATTCCTGTTCTGATTGCTATCGTTGGTGGGATGCAATTGCATTGGAATCAATTGCATCATTTGGTATTAGTACGAGTTCTAAAAGAAACATTAGCATTGCTGATATCTTCTTTGCTCACTCACCTTATAATGCTAACTGGATTGGATGCACCTACATTGATGACTTCTTGTGGTATGGGATTGCTTACCTCAGTGTATATGAGTGGTCTAAGGTAATGATATAATGGATATAATAATATCTATATATTCTCACTATAGGATCCTAAATGGCTCCAACGTTCCATTGCATTGCATGACTGGGGTTGGAAGAATGGTTGGGATAATCAGTGTGGTGGGGTCTGGTGGAGAAACTGTGAAGGTAACTACTATAAAGATTCTGTCACAATATTAGAATTACTTCATTTTGCATCAAAACTATCGTTTATATTACCAAACCAATCAAAGTACTTGACTGGTGCTGAAAAAATATGGAGTTGGTTCTTTAGTTTTGATGATGGACGTGGATTGATGAGTGATAAATATTTAGTATCAATTGGTGCTGTTCCTGAACAATGTTGTAACTCATCTACAATAGATCCATTTTCAAGATGTGTCAATTCAAAAGTACCTGGAACATCATACAATCAAGGATTGTTAATGAGTTCAGCAGCATATTTGTATCGATGTACTGGTAATAAAACTTATCTAAGTGTTGGTATGAGATTATTGGAAGCTATTCTTACTAATTATACAACAAAGGAAGGTATTTTGATTGATGAACCACGAAGCTATCAAACCTACAAGATTGGACAGTGTTGGGGAGGTTCATCTGATCCTGGTGGGGATTATTATTCATTTCAAGGAGTGTTTATGCTTCATCTCAGTTATTTTACAGAACTGTTAGCTAACAACGGCAGCCTATCTGGTGAGACTATGTCTAAAATACAAACATTTGTTAAAAAAACTAGTGATGCTGCATGGTTAAGATCAGCTGTATGGCCTCCTTTTCAGAATACTGATGCTTGTAATACTAATCCAACCCATCCTAACGTAAGTTATCCTAAATTTCACTGGTGGTGGGGAAATAAAAATGCCACTCAACAAGTTATGCCTCCAGATCCTAGCCACTTTTTCCCTAAAACACAGCTTCGTTGTCACAGTATTGGCAATAACACACAATTATGGCAGGGAATGACCAACGATGAAGGCAACTGTAAAAATAAGTGTATGAACAACAAAAAATGCTCAAAATATTTATACAAGTCTGACCAAAGCACTGTGCAAGGTTTAGATTGCTGGATATGGTCCTACAATCGATCTGATCATATTTGTAATGGATCGGATTCAAACTTTAATGTTGGCATCAAGAGACCAGTTGGAGCAACATGTAAAAATCATTGTGATTCAAAGGAACCACTTAAACTAGATGATGATGGTGTATGCTATTGTGATTCCAACTGTACAAAACATCTGGACTGTTGTCTGGACTATGCTGATTTTTGTCTTCCTGATAATCCTACAATATGTGAAGGTTTATGTAATGTAACAGAACCTCGTGCTATAAAAGGAGGAGGATATTGCTGGTGTATGGCTGGTTGCCTTGAATGGTTTACAGATAACAACAGTTATGGTAGCTGTTGTCCAGATTACAGTATACAGTGTCTAAATGTTACAATTCCTACATGCTTAGATGCCAGGACACAAGGAAATGCACTAAATTTGTTTCTTGCTCACCTCAAAATTTCTAAAGTTAAAAACATTTAAATAAAATTATTGCCACATGAAAATATCTATTACTCTAGTTAAACATATTTTGCTATAAAAATTTTTGTCAGCTATCAATTTTTTATAATAGAGGTATGGTGAAGTCATGTGACAGGGAAGATAAATCATTAATATTTAATATATATCAATTAGTTATTTGCGGAAATGGAGAAAACTATGGAAATTGTTGAAACTTACACTTAGAAGAGCAATCTTTTATTTACTCAAGATGCCTGTGTCAAGATTTAAAAGACGGATAATAAATAAACAAACTCTGATAGGTTATCAATAAAGGATTTAATGTATTAATATCTTAACACATCAAGTTGACCACAGTTAGCAACCTAAGGATAGTATATCACTCCATTTAGTGTATTAGTTGTTACTATAAATTTGAGAGCAAATAACAAGTAAACAGTTCTATTTTTACAGAAAACATTGTGTTAGTCAATGATTTAGGACAATATAATTAAAGACCTAACTAAAGGTTGAGATGGTTTAGTATCAGGAGCCATTATTTGAGTTACTTTCAAAATAGATACATTATAGTAAGTAAATTAGTGAGTGTACATTAACAGTTATGACTTCAATGATTTTCTTTCTACATTTTAGTGTACCTTTCTAGTGTTACTAAACAACTGGGGGAGTGTTGGTGACTCTAATATTAATGTAGCTTTTTTAGTTAATAATTTTTAATTTGTATCATAAATAACTGAGAGCATAATCATTGCACAGCTAGTGATATTAATATGAAATTGACAATAGCTTGGACTTGCTCAAACCTAAAAATTATCAATTGTATATAGTGACTATAGGAACAAAGTATAAGTCCATAGAAAATGTATGACATATTAGCATGAATAATCACATTAACTAGTCGATTGTTGCTGGGCTGAATGGCTGTATTTCAAAAAATGCTACTTTTTGAAGAATTTGGAGTTATAAGAAAGCTTTGTAAGATTTTGAAAATGATTTATCATTTTCTTTAAAAGAATTTCGAAAGTTCTATTGATATATATATAGTCTTCGTGTGGATGAAGAAACGAACAAAAAGGCCATCATGTTCATTCTATTACACTAATGCTTTCAAATAACTGTTAAAATGACTTTACGTTTATTTAAGAACTAGTTGCCATTATCACAGTTAATTCAAACTAATAAGTTATTCATTTTATGTTCATCGTACATATATATATTTAGAACTACGTGCTCAATAGTAGGTCCATGAGCTCGAGTTGTTTTTACAGTTCTCACTCTAGATCTATTCTTAAGATGAACTTCAACAACGTTTGCGTTAGTTCTAAAGGAGCTCTTGTGGTACTGGCAACAAGCATTCTGCTCTCAACTACTATTATATTATCAGGAGGTCTTTCAACAAATTTCATTGATTACTATTCATATGTCATATATGCTGTAGTTAGTCTTCACTATCTCTCTTATCCTCTTCTTGGTTTGTTAGGTGAGAAATGGATGAGATATAAAGTCATACTGGTTGGAATAATATTAATGTTTGTTGGATTCTTTATCACCGTGTTTGCATTAGTCACTCTATATTTTGTACATTTAAATAGCATTGCTGTAGTTGGTATATGTTTAGTTGTAAGTTTTCCATACTTTTTTGGATATGGTATATTTGAATCTAATGTGATCCAATTTGGTACTGATCAACTTCAGTTTGCACCATCTCAAGAGTTAAGTAGTTTTGTTTATTGGTTTTTATATATTAACTATTCTTTACTTGCTTTCATATTGTTAATAACATCAATTATAACAGCTACTGTTTTTAAAAACACATTTTATGTTACTTTCACTTTTATTTTTGGCTCTGGTGTGGTTGTTGTTATGATTGCTACATTGTGTTTTTATTGCTTCAAACAACACTTAGTTATTGAGCCAGCTCAGCACAACAATCCTGTCAAACTAATCTGGAAAGTCATGAAATATGCTTGGACTCACAAACAACCGGTGAGACGTAGTGCCTTTACTTATGGAGAGTTTCCTCCCTCAAGACTTGACCTATGTAAAGAGAGATATGGAGGACCATTTACTACTGCTCAAGTAGAGGATGTCAAAAGCTTTTTATACATACTTAGTATTGTTATAGGAACCTTTGGATATGGATTTGTTGGGAGTAAATCGAAAATCTCCGATCAATATTTAATTCTTATGGATGGTCCAAATAGTTTTATCGAAAATCTATTTTTGATATATCCTCTAGCAGTTCCTTACTTTGTCATTGTTTTTGCTGTTCCTTTCCATCAATTTATAATAGTTCCTTTCTTCTCTAACTACATTCCTAGTATGTTGAAACGTATATGGATTGGACTAGTGGCAGCATTAGTAGAGTCTATAATGACAACTGTTATAAGTTATTTCATGACTAGAGATATCAGAAATGTTTTAATTGTTAATGATTTGTGTCTGACCATCACCAACAACATAACCTTACAAAATGAACTACAATCAGATATACTCACATTACCTTTCTATATCATGGCTGTTCCTCAGTTTTTTTACGGGGTTTCTATTTTGCTAGTTCACATTACAAGTATTGAGTTTATTCTAGCTCAAGGTCCTCGTATTATGCAAGGATTGTTAATTGGAATATGGTACATAAACAGTAGTATTTATTGTGTACGTCTAACTATGGCAAGTTCACCATTAGGATGCAGTTGGGAGTATTATGCTACTACGACAGGTGTTGTTTTCATTTCAGTCATTGTTTATACTATTGCTGCATATAAATACAAGTATAGACAACGTAATGAACTATCTGATGTTAATGAGAGAGTTATTATTACTGAATATACTGAAAGACAATTATTGTACACAGAAGTTGAAGATAATGATGACAGTGACATTAGTATAGATGATGTTATTTCTATTTAAAACATTTGCAGCTTTCATGCACAATAATTTTATTCAGATACAGTTTCATATAATATGAATAATTCAATATCTACAACTGATTTGAATTATGTATAGATAATTACAAGAAACTAAATTTATGTATGCATGTTCATGAATATGTATAATTGAGCATACTTTGTTTATATACAGTTTATTCTACTTTTTATAATTTTGATAAATTATTGCACATGCTTTTAGTCAAGATGCCTATAGCATTGTGACAAAAGGACTCTGATCCCTATGTCAAATTTGGATCCTTAAAATAATATATTTACAGCATTTTCATGCAACATTAATAACTTATTTAATCTTGACATATTTAGTGTTTACTTTACAAATATCTTTATTTACTCGTTTTGTATGTAACTGTGTGAGTATAGTATTATTATGAAAAAAGAAAATTAGATGTAATTATAAATACACCTTCTTGATTTCTTCACATAAAATGTCTTGGTGTAGCACTAGACTTGTTACAGTACATTTTACACATTAGCAGAACTCTATTTAATCTTACAGGAGAGTCCAACCCTCGTTTGTGAACACAAACAAGGTTTATATTAGGATTGAACTATGGTTTATTAGATTGTTACTTTTATCTATGGAAAATAGGAACACCTAATTATTTTTTGTCATTGTGTGCCTTGATAGCAAATGAATGAGAGTGTTTGTAATATGAATTGTACAATCATTATCATGTAGTACTAACATCTATTTTAAACCATAAAACATTTGAACCAGTCTATTGTGATACCAGTTCGACAGAGAAATATTACATATGCAATATAAGCTTTAATAATTTTGTATCACTTTTACATGATTTAATTAGTTTTAATAACAAGTTGTGGGTACAAGAGACTACTTATTTGTGTCATTGGTTTAGTTTTCTACTATTTTGCTTTGTTTTTCAGTTTGAAAATAAATGTAGTAATTGTCAATATTTCCATGTTAACAACAGATGTATTAATAAGTGATGAAATATGGAGTAAGGGTTGTAAAAATGAAGACTATATAAAGACTACATGTTTCTTTTGGAAAGTTCCTGTAGTCCAAAAAAACCATACTTTGTTGTGTAATAAATTAATCTACACAATGCTTTAAAACATAAACCATATGTAGGATTCTATGACTTTTCTGTCTGACCAATACATTTAGTTTGACTGTGGGAGTGGAATAATTAATATGTTTAGGTAATACTACTTAATACATCTAACTTTATAAAAATGTCATGACATTTATGTTACGAGATTTCAAAATGTTTTATAACTTTCGGTACTTCATGTTTTGTTAGTTTTATTATTTGCTGCCAATGAAATATTGACAAGATAAATTCAACTTTGCTTGAGTTTCAAGAACTAATTTAAGTAGCTATGACTATTAGCATTTTAGATACAAATAATAATATGCATCGATATATGTATGCAACGCCTTGAGATCATTTATCAGTAATGCAAAAAGCAAAAGAAACAAGTTTAGTGAAAGATGTTCTTAAAAAAGAGATATGTCCTTTGTTCATTTCAGAGTATAGGAAATACAAAGTTATTAACTTCAAAAGATATACTTAAATATTAGCATCATAACACTCCCCTGTTGTCCAGTAACACTATTCAACAATATATTACCAAATTAAGTAAAAGGATAATAGACCAACACAATGATAAAAACATAGTAATTCACATCTCATATCATTCCATTTAGTTTATCAGTTGTTACTATAAGTCTGAGAGCAAATAACAAGTAAACAGTTTTATTCTTACAGAAAAACATTGTATTAGTCAATGATCTAATTTTTTCAGTTATTTTAAACAACTATTTTAGATTGATGGATTACAATGGAATCTAAAATTCATCTGAATTACCCTCTATATAATTATTTGGTATGAAATACTATTACAAACGAACAAATTATAGAGTGAATAATTCCCATGACTTTTGGATTCCATAATGTTCTAGCAAATTACAAATCAGATGTTAAAATATTGTGCTAATTTTCACATTAAAGTCATATTATTTGTACTGTATATATCATTACTTGTAGAACTATGAAAAAATCGCTACAGTATCAAAGTGGATATTGAATTGAGACATCAAACAGGGACACCATTTAATGGAAGTCAATAGAGTTTGTTAATATAACATGATAGAGACTAATCTAGTGAAATATTTACTCCAGGAAATTGTGATATAGTTGGAGTTAATACATCTAATAGAACCAGAACTCCATATTTTGTTACATATAGTTAATTTTGGGATATGCATGGATTACATCAGTGTACAACATTGTACAAGTGAGCATAATATGTAAAGTATAGGAATAGTTTATTCTATAATTTTAATGGCCAAAACTAACTATTGGGAGCTATTTCAATCATATGATTATGTTATGATTATGTATTATGATATGGCATTAATTACATATGCAACATTTTTTCAGTAATTTTTTCCAACTTTTTACACATAAAATATAAAGTATTTTCTAAAAATAATGATAATACATACAAACAAAACATACCATACATACATATATACTCATATAGGCACACACATACACACAAAGGCAACTTGTTTATAATATACACACTTAAAACTTGTTTAGTTCAATCACTGCAGTGTCCTAGGACAGGTTCTCTAAACTCTGAGCAAGAACCATAAAATGAGCCACTGATATCTGTAAATAGTGGTTGTTTGTTAGTTTTTTTATGAGTAAATAATGATGAGACTTTCATGTACGACAGATAACATTTCTCACATATGCTTTCAAACCATCTTTTTACAATGTTAAGCTTTCTGCAAACCCAGAGTACATGATATACAATGACCATCACTAATGTAACAAATGTCACAAACACAGAAGAAAAGTAGATTATTTTTATAATTAATGAATCCTTGGAAAAAAGATAGTAATAAGTGAGGTAAATAAGTGTTATATTCATCACCAAACCACTATCAAGAAGATTGATTAATTTACTTCTAAATGGTTTGATATATGCTTGAAAGACCAAAAAAATTACCAACATTAGATTTGTTGAAAAAAAGAGAGAATAAAGATCAGTAGCTCTATATTTGGCATATACACCATACATAGCACATAGTAACAGAAGACGTAATGTAAACCAATATTGTTTACCTTCTTTATAAGGAGCATGAATAGCTTCTAGAAGAGGTCGTAAGTATTTATTGGTACATGCTAGTGGTCTAAGTGGTTTAGCAAATAGAAGTAGAAGTACATATGGTAACAATAGACCAAGAACTACTATCAGAGTCACTATCATTAGTATACGATGAGAGTATCCTCCATATTTGACAGTACCATCTAAATACCAAACATAATGTACATCACTGGATGTGTAAACCTCAGCATATGTCATTACATTGATCAATTGAAGGAGTAGTTTTGAGAAAGAGAGGTGTACAACAGTAACCAGTACTTGAACTGACGAATGAGCTATTCTATTGGAAAGCTTTGTTGAAAAACGACTGAGGATAATCAGGACAATGATTATTGTCAGAAGATAAAGCGGAAACACAAATTGTAGGCTAGTTTTCCATAACTCTGTCATTCCATTGTAAAAACATCTAGGATAGTATGTCTCAAGATTCAAAACATGGATAATAAATATAGCAAATCCTGATAATCGATCAATTGAAGATTTAAAGTAGTGATATCTTAACATGTCAAGTAAACCACAATTAGCAGCCTGAGCATAGAAAATAATTCCATTCAGTGTACCACTTGTTAATGTAAGTTTAAGAGCATATAACAGGTAAATAAGAAGTGGGCCAATGACTAGATAAATACTTACTGATGTTATCCAAGCATTGCTACAATGTTGACATTCTGTAGACCCAAATACCACACTTAATCCCTCACTACATCTACCACATAATGTTCCTTCACGTTGATATAAACACAATGGTGGATGATAGTCAGTGATACCATCAGACAATTTAAAGCTTTTATTAGATGATAAGTCACCACTGTAGAAGTAAGGTAGTGTGTGATTGCTATTACAATATCCAATTGGACAAGCTAAAGATACACCAAATTGTGTCTTTGTTTTGTTCTCATATTCTATTATTCCTGCCCAAGTGAGAAATGTGAAAAGTCTTGTTATTGTCTGACTACTCACATTACCAAGAATGGGGAATGTAAGGTGATGATGTTTTCTCAAGTTATCAAATGAAGATGAAAGTCCACAGACTCCCGTTGTTTTATTTAAATCAAATCCCAGTGGACATGGATGAATTTTGACACTTTTTGTTAAAATTGCTGGTTGTGTGGACAGAGAGAATACAATCATTCCAGATATAATAATACTGTTGTTATTTGTATGAACAATCATGCTAATTGTTGTGCAATTTTTGCCTTCTTGTATCAATTGTTCTTGGTCATCAAAAGACAACCAGACTTTGGTTGTTTTAGGAATATTATGTTGAGAATAATTTCTAACAATATCAATTGCTATGGTAGAATAAACTTTTCTACCGAGAGCATCAACAGCTGAAATACAGTAATAAATTTCCTCTCCTGGATATATTTGTAGAGGTGGTTGTATATCACTACCTTCTGTTAGTGTTTGTGGAATAGTTGAAAACTGAAGCAAAGAAGACGAATTTGATTTTGTTTTAATAAAATTGAAGTGTTGATAATAATATTCCATTGTTTCATTAGGAGATTTAAGACTTTCTGAGTTGTTGATATAACATGAGAATATAGGCTCTGCATATATTGATATTCCAGCTCTTCTTGCTTCATTGTCTGAGAACATTATTTGTTCAACATTTGAATCAATGTGTATGACGCACTTTCCATCACCTCTAGCATGTATAGCTCCTCCCATTAACTCAGCCCAATTATTAGTAAACTTTGTTATAACTCCCCTCATAAAATGTAATTGGCAGCTGCCTACGAGAAGAATTGCAGGGCCATTTGTGGCGTGATTATTATTAAAAGTTAAATTACCAGATAGATAGACATTTGAGTCTTTAGAACTTATAACTGATCCATAATTGTTACTGAAGATAGATGTCCCAGTGATGCCAACTCTAGCAATTCTTTGGAAATAAAAAATACCAGCTGATGATACAAGTGGGATTCTAATATATTGAGAATTCTCTGTCGCATTAGTACTGTCCAATGTAATAGAGACATCACCTGTATTGTCAGCAAACTCATAGACTGTAGCATATAAACAAGCTCCAGTGTTTGCAACAAGATTTTTTGAAAATGTACATCTAATAAAAAGAATATTAAGATGAAATAGTCCATGATTGACAATACCAATATAGACAGCTCCATAGTCCAAATTGCTTATTGGCCAGTTGTCAATGCCTTCGTGGTTTAAAAATGATGTGTTAAAAAAATAAAGTGGTGTTAATCTTCTTTCATATTTAGATTGAGATAATGAATACCAATAAAACACAACAGCTGCTCCATGACAGTGCTCAAAGTTAATGTTATGTCTGAATACTGTATTGGTAATTGCTGTATAAGTGAAAGCAAAGGTGTGATATTGTAAAATAAACATACCACCTGCAAAACTACCAGTATTATAAACAAAATGTGACTCAGTTATATAAACTGACACCTGACCACTAGTATTCTGTTGTGTGTAAAGTATTGTTAGCCCGGCTGCATTGACTATAGGATTGAAACCACCAAAAGATGATGAATATTTGTTGTGGTAGGTATTAGTAATGCAAGAATGAGTGTTGAGATCATAGTTATAAAAGAATGCAGCATCACTAATACGCATATTATATATCTGTTCAATACTGTTCTTTTCTTGCAAAGCATTGTTAATATCCATGTAATGAAGAAGAAAGCCACTTCCAATACTCTGCTTGTTAGTTTGGTAAATTTCAAGACTATATGATGAATAAGACATACTAACACTATCAATAGTAGAGTTATATAAATTTACACCAACCATAGCAAACCCATATGAGTAGTAAATGTTAACTCGAGTTATATTGACCTGACAATGAACAAAGACTAAAGCAGCAGCATGAGATGAAGTGTAATACAGAGATGAACTATTGAGATAGTCAGTGATTGCAGTATCTTGTATAGTAGTGAGATATGTACCACAATTCTTAATCACCAAATGTTTAAGAGTCACTTGAGAGTTGAAGAAAACTAGACCTCGTCTTGACTGTGGATATGTCTGCCTTGTATCATTATGAACACATGTTATATTTGCTGATTCTGTGGAAGAATTACTGCGTATTTCAATTATGCTTCTTTGTTGAGTTGCCACTTGACAGAATTCACCAGGAGAAATGGTGAAGTTAACAGAACTGTTTAATAAGAACACAAGGTATTGAGAGGACCATGTTGTGTTACACAGGTACTGCTCTAAATCAGAGGATGAATTAACTGGAAAGATATGATTACTATTTCCACTACATCGCATTAAGCAAGAAAAGAGAATTGGCAAAATGTAAAAGAATATATGTAACATGACAATGTAGCTTTAAGCTTCGATTGTTTCTAGAGTTTGTCTGTTTACTATCTACTCTATATATACTCGTTAGTGTTTTATAGTAAATAATTATGAAAATAAACAACTAAGCAAAATAAAGAAAAGCTCAAAGACAACAATAGAAAGATATATCAAAACAGGTAATAAATGTTTATGAAAATTATACATTTTAGGTTAATCATCAAAGGAAAACATTGTTGACTGAATGATTTCATTGGTATGTTAGAGAGTTAAGAATAAAATAAGTTTATGTTAATAATCAAATTATTTACTGGATGGATGAGTAGTCATTGTTACTGAGATCTCCTATGATACAGTTCTCCACAACAATATATTCCTGCAGTTCAGATTAGTATATAGCAGTAAATAATTCAGAAAGTTCATTGGCATAGCATTTGTAATAGAAAATATTGGCTGTGATGTAGATAAATAAAGAAAACTAAAATGAGTAAGTACATTTATTTGTCACTTTCAATAACCACATAGAACAATGCACACTCTATATGACTACTGCATGTTGTAAGCAAATAGTTACAAAGAAAATTGAAAGTCAACATAAATTAATGTTATGAAAACATAATACTGTCCATCAATAACAAGTATTGTGGATCTGTAATAGCAATTGTGTACATGTAAAATATTAATGAAAAATAATATAATGGCTGGACATGGATCAGTTTAGTGATTTGTTCCTTAAACATTGTGACTTGGATAAAATACGATATTCACAAATGTTTCTATCAAACAACAGTTTTTTCATTTATTTATGCTACATAGAACAGAGTCAACCACTACATATGAACAAATAATTCCATTAAGTTCACACATTAGTACTTTGTTATTATATGTATTGTGCTATTCAGGTAGCAAGTGTGAATACCTGTCATGCCAACATTTATTTCAATCATTATTATCAAGGTTTATATAATCACTATGGCTTATAACATTTTCTGCTGGACAATAAATTAATATGATGTCTATTGACATGATAAAAATGAAACCTGTAAGACTCAAAACAGTATTGTCTACAAAAACACTATAAATTAAAACATATATTTACTATAATTCCCTTGATATCAACAAAACTAGTTACAAATATACATAATGAAATAAACAAGTAATAAAATATCATTTTAATATTTATGAAAATAATTGCTTTGCCTCTTCTTACCTTCAGAAAAAAAATCATCTAATGACTGTAATTTGACTGAACAATAGAAAGAATCACTGCATTTGAGAACATTGTTGCCCATTAAGTAATGATCTTTTCTCTATATAGTAAATGAATTGAAGAATACTTGTATTAAAGGGACCATTTCTTTTAACCCAGAGAACATGGTAGAAAAAACCAACAAAAAAAACAAAATTGTAATGCTAACTGACAGGAATATTATTTCAATTATTGTGTTTTGACAATGAATAAGAAAAATCAAGTTCTCAAAACATAAAGATCAAGTTAAACATCATTGAGTAATCCAGTATACTGACTGGTCTGTTCTTGAATATTTTGAATATAAGCTTGTAAATGTAAGAATAGTGTCATTATTAAATTGGTGATGCTACCACATATATTATAAAACAATTTACTGCTTTGTACTTAACAACATAAAAAATTGAGAGATATGATTGAACACCATATTTTACTGACCCATTCCAATACCAAACAATGTAAGTCATGTTTGCAGTGTGAATGTCAGCTGATGTGAAGACATTAATAACAGCTAGTACCTACTTTGAAAAAAAAGATATATATGACAGTAACAAGTATATACTTGGACTGTGAGTGAGCTATTCTATTGAACATCTGACACAACAATGATTAAGTATAGTGAAGACAACAACTATTATCAAGAGATAGAGCAGAAATAGTAAACTGAGACCAGTTTTCCATACCTCTGTCATTCCATTGTAAAGGCACAGAGGAAAACCAAGCTACTATTTATAAAAACACAATTTATGTTACTTTCACTTTCATTTTTGATTCTGGTGTACTTATTGTTATGATTTGAGTTTTGTGTTTTCGTTGTTTCAAACGTCACTTGCTTATTGAGCCAGCTCAGCACAACAATCCTGTCAAACTAATCTGGAAAGTCCAGAAATATGCTTGGATTCGCAAACAACCAGTTAGACGTAGTGCCTTTACTTATGGAGAGTTTCCTCCCTCAAGATTGATTTATGTAAACACGGAGAACCATTTACTACTGTTCAAGTAGAGGATGTCAAAAGCTTATTATACATACTTAGTATTGTTATAGGAACCTTTGGATATGGATTTGTTAACAGTAAATCTAAAATCTGTAATCAATATTTAATTCTAATTGGTAGTCTAAGTAGTTTTATCGAAAATGTATTTTTGATATTATTGTAACCAGAGCCAAAGTGGTAGCAATAGTTTCTTTTGATACTGAACAAAAATCAAATATAATATTTCTTTGAACAACTACAACAACAACTACAACTAACGACAACTGACGAACTATTCACAACTCATTGATTATATACATGACTGACAGGAAATGACAAATATAATTATATCATATAAACAAAATGTCACCAGAAATAATAATCTAAAAAGTAAGTTACAACAGATATACTCTCTTGGAGTTTCTTATCTTGTCATTGTATTTGGTGTTCCAATGAATTCCAATGAATGATATCTTAACACATCAAGTAGACCTCAGTTAGCAACCTAAGGATAGTATATCACTCCATTTAGTGCACCAGTTGTTACTATAAGTTTGAGAGCAAATAAACAAGCAAGTAAACAGTTCTATTTTTACAGAAAACATTGCATTAGTCAACGAATGAGGACAATATAATTAAAGACTTAACTAAGGGTAGAGATGGTTTAGTACCAGGAACCATTATTTGGGATAGTTTCAAAATAGATACATTATAGTAAGTAAATTAGTGAGTGTACATTACTAGTTATGACTTCAATGATTTTCTTTTTACATCTTAGTGTATTTCTCTTGTGTTACAGCCAACTGGGGGAGTGTTGGTGACTAGTCTAGTTAATAATTTTGTAAATTGGATCATGAATAACGTTAACTGAGAGCATAATCATTGCACAGCTAGTGATGTCAATGGAAAATTGACAATCTATTACATTAAAATACTTTCAAATAACTGTTAAAATGACTTCACGTTTATTTAACTACTACTTGCCATTATCACAGTTAATTCAAACTAACAAGTTATTTTTTCATTTTCATTGTACATATATATATTTAGAACTACGTGCTCAATAGTAGGTCCATGAGCTCGAGTTGTTTTTGCAGTTCTCACTCTATTCTTGAGATGAACTACAAGAACATTTGCATTAGTTCTAAAGGAGCTCTTGTGGTACTGGCAACAAGTATTCTGCTCTCAACTACTGTTATATTATCAGGAGGTCTTTCAACAAATTTCATTGATAACTATTCATATGTCATATATGCTGTAGTCAGTCTTCACTATCTCTCTTATCCTCTTCTTGGTTTGTTAGGTGAGAAATGGATGAGATATAAAGTCATACTGGTTGGAATAATATTAATTTTTGTTGGATTCTTTACCACCGTGTTGCATTTGTCACTCTATATTTTGTACATTTAAATAGCATTGCTGTAGTTGGTATATGTTTAGTTGCATCCTTTCCATACTTTTTTGGTTATGGTATATTTGAATCTAATGTGATTCAATTTGGTACTGATCAACTTCAGTTTACACCGTCTCAAGAGTTAAGTAGTTTTGTATATTGGTTCTTATATATGTGCCATTTTGTACTTGCTTTCATATTGTTAATAACATCAATTATAACAGCTACTGTTTTTAAAAACACATTTTATGTTACTTTCACTTTTATTTTTGGTTCTGGTGTACTTATTGTTATGATTGCTATGTTGTGTTTTCGTTGTTTCAAACGTCACTTAGTTATTGAGCCAGCTCAGCACAACAATCCTGTCAAACTAATCTGGAAAGTCCTGAAATATGCCTGGACTCACAAACAACCGGTGAGACGTAGTGCCTTTACATATGGAGAGTTTCCTCCCTCAAGACTTGATCTATGTAAAGAGAGATATGGAGGACCATTTACTACTGTACAAGTAGAAGATGTCAAAAGCTTTTTCTACATACTTAGTATTGTTATAGGAACTTTTGGATATGGATTTGTTGGGAGTAAATCGAAAGTCTTAGATCAATATTTAATTCTAATGGGTGGTCCAAATAGTTTTATCGAAAATCTATTTTTGATATATCCTCTAGCAGTTCCTTACTTTGTCATTGTATTTGCTGTTCCTTTCCATCAATTTATAATAGTTCCTTTCTTCTCTAACTACATTCCTAGTATGTTGAAACGTATATGGATTGGACTAGTGGCAGCATTAGTAGAATCTATAATGACAACTGTTATAAGTTATTTCATGACTAGAGATATCAGAAATGCTTTAATTGACAATGATTTGTGTTTGACCATCACCAACAACATAACATTTGAAAATGAACTACAATCAGATGTACTCACATTACCTTTCTATATCATGGCTGTTCCTCAGTTGTTTTATGGCGTTTGTATTTTGCTAGTTCATCTCACAAGTATTGAGTTTATTCTAGCTCAAGGTCCTCGTACTATGCAAGGATTGTTAATTGGGATATGGTATATAAACAATTGCATTTATTGTGTACGTCTAACTCTGGCAAGTTCACCATTAGGATGTTGCTGGGAGTATTATGCTATTATGACAGGTGTCGTTTTAACCTCAGTTATTATTTTCACTATTGCTGCATATAAATACAACTATAGACAACGTAATGAACTATCTGATATCAATGAGAGAGTTATTATTACAGAATATACTGAAAGACAACTAATTCAGAAATATGGCATAAATGCATGATATTATTTTAAAAGATGAATAAAACGTGTCCATAATTTAGTTACAAATCATGATAACTATAAATTAAAATAATACATTATCAATATCATTATGTATATACAATTAATTATTTTTTCCCAAAATAGTGTAAGGATGCATTGGCAAGAAAATTAACAAGGTAGAAACTTAATTTAGTTTTTCATATTTTTTTGGTGCCCTGCATTTTATAATTTCACTTTTAATAGTTGTTATTGTTAAGCAAAAATACACAGTTTGGTGACCAATAAACTATAGACATTCACACCATATATAAATCAGTGATGTATGTAAGTGGCTAATAAGTTGACTAAACGAGTCATGACCAGCAGTACTTTCTGTGACTTAATTATCCCTAATATGAAGATATCACATGTGGTTACTATACTATTATTAGACCAATCCTACTGAACATTGGATATAACATGTCTACTTCTGTTTATGCTATTTTTCTTTGTAATTAATTATTATTCAGTTTGCCTTTTTTACATGGTCTCTGAAAACAAATAATGTATTGTTAAACTGTTTTAGTGGCATTGTATATTTTAAACCAAAGACACTTTCTGATCCTATCAGTCGCATAACTCAGACATTAAATAGACTCTTTCATTACTACTGGCAAACTAGATCCTCAATAAAAAGATGTTGGATTCCTCTTTGTTATATAGTAATTACAAAAATATATATGATTAGGGAGAACCAACCAATAGCTGGTATATTAATTAATATATCTAGTGTGACTTGTAATGGATAACATGTATAATTTATGTATTTTCTATAGTGTGCATGACAAATATAAGCATGTGCATAGTTATTCAGCTGGTACAGATTCACTTTACTGTAACAACTGAAGACAGTCTTCTTAAAATAGTGTTTGTCACTGTCATTTCTAGTACAGAAGCAAAGATATTATTTTATTGGGTGTTTACATGATAATAGAGTTATGTATATCATTGTTGTTATCTCGTTGACT
Organism: Xestospongia muta; assembly: GCA_963693285.1. Classification (NCBI taxonomy): domain Eukaryota; kingdom Metazoa; phylum Porifera; class Demospongiae; order Haplosclerida; family Petrosiidae; genus Xestospongia; species Xestospongia muta. The sequence continues at coordinate 5,769,544 of OY848919.1, read as the reverse complement.
AACAATTTCATAATAAAAAATTAGTTTATGCTAAAAGACATAGGAAATAATTTTATAAAAATTTCTTGTATTTTTAGGAGAAATGAATACACAAATTGTCACTGTAACACAGATTATGATGTTCTAACAATTACAATAATTAAACCTAATAATCCTTATTTAGTTGCTTATAAAGTGCAAGGTCTCATAAACTTCTTTAACCTACTTTCTGTTTATGTTCATTTTATTACTGTATGAAGCCAACTGTAAAATAAAATGTATGAACAACAAAAAATGCTTAAAATATCTATACCAGTTTGATCAAAGTACTGTACAAGGTTTAGATTGCTGGATATGGTCTTACAATTGATCTGATTATATTTGAAATGGATCAGAATCAAACTTTAATGTTGCCATCAAGGAACATGTAAGAATCATTGTGATTCAAAGGAACCATTTAAACTAGATGATGATAGTGTATGCTATTGTGATTCCAACTGTACAAAACATCTTGATTGTTGTCTGGACTATGCTGATTTTTGTCTTCCTGATAATCCTACAATGTGTGAAGGTTTATGTAATGTAACAGAACCTCGTGCTATAAAAGGAGGAGGATATTGCTGGTGTATGGCTGGTTGCCTTGAATGGTTTACAGATAACAACAATTATGGTAGCTGTTGTCCAGATTACAGTATACAGTGTCTAAATATTACAATTCCTACATGTTTAGATGTCAGGACACAAGGAAATGCACTAAACTTGTTTGAGATATGTATTGATATGACTATAGTTAGTTTCAAAATAGATACATTATAATAATTAGAGAACGTACATTAACAGTTATGACTTCAATGATTTTCTTTTACATTCTCAGTGTATATTTCTAGTGTTACTAGCCAACTGGGGGAGTGTTGGTGACTCCAATATTTAATATGGTTATTTCTAGTTAATAATTTTGTAATTTGGATCATTAATGAATGAGAGAATAATCATTGCCCTGCTAGTGATATTAATAGAAAATTGACAATAGCTGCATAAACTCTATTCAAACCTGGAAGTGATCCATTGCAATGACTTTAGGAACAAAGTATAAGTCCATAGAAAATGTGTGACATATTAACACGAATAATTACATTAACTAGTCATTTGTTCCTGAGCTGAATGGCTGCAAGTTTTGAAGAAACAGCTACTTTTTGAAGAACTTCAAGGCATAGGAAACCTTTGTAGCAATTTAAAAATGATTTATCATTTTATTTAAAAGAATTGTGAGACTCTGCTCATATAATCTTGGAAGAAGACATGAAGAAAAAAGAAAAAAAGACTATCTATTAAATTGGAAATTCTCTACTTTAAAAATACTTTTTAACCTTGTTAGTTTGAGCTAACTGTGATAATGCCAAGTATTTTTTTACATTAAAACCTTAAGTCATTTTAACAGCTATTCGAAAGAATTTAAGTGTAATAGATTGAAAATGACGGTTATTCGTTTTAGATTTATCGTACGTACATATATTTAGAACTACACGCTAAATAATACCTCAGGAGTTGTTTTTACAGTTCTTACTCTATTCTTCGTTTGTAAGACTAATTTTTCTGTCAAAAACAGAGATGAGCTTCAATAACGTTTGTATTAGTTCTGAAGGACTTCTTGAGTTACTGGCAACAAGTATTCTGCTCTCAACTACTACTATGTTATCAGGAGGTCTTTCCACAAACTTCATTGATAATTATTCATATGTTATTTTTGCTGTAGTTAGTCTTCACTATCTCTCTTATCCTCTTCTTGGTTTGTTAGGTGAGAAATGGATGAGATATAAAGTTTTACTGGTTGGAATAATATTAATATTTGTTGGATTCTTTATTGTTATAGGTACATTAGTGACTCTATAATTTATAAATTTAAATAGCATTGTTGTAGTTGGTGTATGTTTAGGTGCATCATTTTTTGGATATGGTATATTTGAAGCTAATATGATCCAATTTGGTACTGATCAACTTCAGTTTGCACCATCTCAAGAGTTAAGTAGTTTTGTTTATTAGGTTTTATATATGTGCCATTTTTTAGTTGCTTTCATATTATTAATAGCATCAATTATAACAGCTACTGTTTATAAAAACACATTTTATGTTACTTTTACTTTTATTTTTGGTTCTGGTGTACTTATTGTTACGATTGGAGTTTTGTGTTTTCATTGTTTCAAACGTCACTTGGTTATTGAGCCAGCTCAGCACAACAATCCTGTCAAACTAATCTGGAAAGTCCTGAAATATGCCTGGACTCGCAAACAACCAGTGAGACGTAGTGCTTTTACATATGGAGAGTTTCCTCCCTCAAGACTTGATTTATGTAAAGAGAGATATGAAGGACCATTCACTACTGTACAAGTAGATGTCAAAAGCTTTTTATACATACTTAGTATTGTTATAGGAACTTTTGAATATGGATTTGTTGGGAGTAAATCAAAAATCTGTGATCAATATTTAATTATTATGGGTAGCCCAAGTAGTTTTATCGAAAATCTATTTTTGATATACCCTCTTGGAGTTTCTTATCTTGTCATTGTATTTGCTGTTCCTTTCCATCAATATATAATAGTTCCTTTCTTCTCTAACTACATTCCTAGTATGTTGAAACATATATGGATTGGACTAGTGGCAGCATTAGTAGAGTCTATAATGACAACTGTTATAAGCTATTTCATGACTAGAGATATCAGAAATGCTTTAATTGACAATGATTTGTGTTTGACCTTCATCAACAACATAACATTTAAAAATGAACTACAATCAGATGTACTCACATTACTTTTTTAACATGGCTGTTCCTCTGCTTTGTTTTGGATATTGTATTTTTCTCGTTCAATTCACAATTTTTGAGTTTATTCTAGCTCAAGGTCCTCGTACTATGCAAGGATTGTTAATTGGAATATGGTACATAAACAATAGTATTTATTGTGTACATCTAACTCTGACAAGCTCACCATTAGGATGCAGTTAGGAGTATTATACTGTTAAGACAGGTGTTGTATTAACCTCAATCATTGTTTATACTATTGCTGCATATAAATACAAGTATAGACAATGTAATGAACTATCTGATGTCAATAAGAGAGTTATTATTACAGAATATATTGAAAGACAATTATTGTACACAGAAGTTGAAGATAATGATGACAGTGACATTAGTATAAATGATGTTATTTCTATTTAAAGCATTTGCACCTTTCATACACAATCATTTTATTCAGATACAGTTTCATATAATATGAATAATTCAATATCTACAACTGATTTGAATTATGTATAGATAATTACAAAAAACTAAGTTTATGTATGCTTGTTAATGTATGTGTATAGATTGAGTATACTTTGTTTATATACAGTTTATTCTACTTTTTATAATTTTGATAAATATTACACAATTTTTTAGTCAAGATGCCTATATTATTGTGGTAAAAGGACTCTGATCCCTATATCAAAGACTACATGTTTCCTTTGGAAAGTTCCTATAGTCCAAAAAGTCCATACTTTGCTGTGTCATAAATTAATCTACAAAATGCTTTGAAATATAAACTATATGCAGGATAGTATGACTTTTCTCTCAATCCAGAGTATAGGAAATACAAAAGTAATAAGTTGAAAAAGTATACTTAAATATTAGCATCATAACACTCCTTTGTTGTCCAGTAACACTATTCAATAATATATTACCAAATTAAGTAAAAGGATAAATTGTACCATATGTCCAATAACATGATGTCACTCTCGTAACTTCACTAGGTAGATAATATCTCTGAAATATTTCCATAAATTATCCATGGTCACAGTAACACGTCCTATCCTCCTTGTCTCATCAACAATCAATAAGGGACTGAAATGAAGAAAATGATGTCTAATGATCAAGTGGAAGAAAGACGATGTTCTTTTTATTCCTTTTAAACATGACCCTATCATTCATCAATCTTCTTAATATATATAAACGGATTTTTACTTTAATTTATAGAAGGCATCTGGTAAAGATTAGTTGAAACATTCAAACAATGCCTAAAACACACCATTTATCAAATCAAAACCCTTTATGACAATTCTTAAGATTATTTGACTATAAATCCTTTATGTGATGGTGAGAACAAAATAGATCATTATTCATTTACATTGTTATGAAACTCTATTGAGTTAAAAATTTAATAAAATCAAATTAACATAGCAGATAATAAGGAATTAGTTTTAGTTTGTGTAAACAGTTATATAAGCATTTGTGTTTTAAAATATAAGGAAGTACACTTGTGAAATTTTACAAAATAGATGGATTCCTTAGATTTACAATTAAGACTCATAATATTCTAAACAAACATTAGTGCACTCTTACTATCATTAAAACCACTAGTTGACCCTAAATCAATACTCACAATTTGCTCATACTCTGAGAACATTCATTTTAGAGACAATAGCTATAGACATTTCAACCTCATGTGGTCATAGATGACCAAATATCTTTTTATCAATACGTATAATATTGCTTGATTAACATTATTAACTTGGATAGATACAAGCAATGATATAAGGATAGATAGATAGACAGAATACAACTTGTTATAATTGATATTGAGAAAGAAGTTAAGACAAGTTATTCATCATTTAGAGCCCACAATCAAGAGAGAGAGTTAAATCCTTCCACTACTGTGATCATTTCAAAAACAACCACTGTTCTTAGAGAAATAATATTTTTTTAATTTTTTGCTGGTGTTTGTTTTGCTAGTTCACTTCACAAGTTTTGAGTTTATTCTAGCTTAAGGTCATCGTACTATACAAGGGTTTTTAATTGGAATATAATACATGAGCAATGGTATTTTTATTGTGCATCTAACTCTGGCAAGTTCACGATTAAGATGCAGTTAGGAGTATTATGCTGTTAACACAGGTGTTGTTTTATTTTTAGTTATTATTTTCACTATTGCTGCTTATAAATACTAGTATAAACAAAGTATATAATGAACTATCTGATGTCATTGAGAGAATTATTACTACAGAGTGTACTGAAAGACAACTAGTGCACACAGAAAATGAAGATAATGTGACAGTTACTACAGATAAAGTTAATTTTATTTGCTTTAATGCATAATGACTTTTTTAGATGCAATTCCATATAATATGAATAATTCTATATCTACCAATGATTTGAATTATTATGTATATTATAATTACTAAAATAACAATTTATGTATACTTTGTTTATGAATGTGTATAAATAGAGTAAACTTTGTTTATAATATAGTAGTAAAAGGACTCTGATACCTATATCAAATTAGGACCTTAATATATTTACAGCATTTTCATGCAAATAACTTATCTAGTCTTGACATATTTAGTGTTTACTTTACAACTGTCTGTATTTGTCTAGTGTATCTTGTATACTATTTATTATGATAATAGAAAGGTAGATGTAATTTGAATACTTCTTCTTGATTTACTCATATAAAATACCTTGGCATAGTACTTGATTTGTTACAGTTAGATTTTACACATCAGCAGAATTTATCTTACAGGAGAGTCCAACCTTTATTTGTGAACACAAGGTCTATATTTAGGATTGAAGTATGGTTTATTAGATTGTTACTTTTATCTATGGAAAATAGGAACACCTAATTATCTTTTGTCATTGTGTGTCTTGAAGGCAAATGAATGAGATGTTGTTTGTATATGAATTGTACAGTCATTATTATGTAGTACTAATATCTATTTTAAAGCATTAAACAATTGAAAGAGTTTATTGTAACATCCAGTTCTACAAAGAAATACTACACATTCTATTTTAAAAAATCTAAACAGTGAAAGTAATATATAGCTTAAAATGTCTATCATTTTTACATGATTAATTAGTTTTAAATAGCAAGTAAAGTTGTGGGAATCAGGAATTACTTATTAATGTTATTGGCAAAGTTTTCTGCAATTTTGTTTTTTTTATTGAAAAAAATGTAGTAAATGTCAGTATGTCCATGTTAACAACAGATGTATTAATTGTGATGAAGTAAGAATGAAGCCTATAATAAAGACTACATGTTTCCTTTGGGCAGTTCCTATAATCAAAGAGAAACTTTGTTGTGTAATAAATTAATCTACATAATATTTTGAAACAGAAACTTTATGCAGGATAACACAATTTTCTGTCTGACTATTATCTTTATTTTGACTGTGAGGGCGAAATTAATTAATATGTTTAGGTGTTACTACTTAATACACAAATGCAAGTTGGCCTTTCAGATTTTCCAAACATCACTCATTTCTAGAAATTTGAGAATAACGTAATATAAAAAGTATCAATATAATGATTATTAGTGATCCACCACCACCAGCAATAAACATTGTAACTAGTATCTAAATCATAAGAGATTTTTGCTGAGGTGAACACATCAATAATTGTTAACAATAGGCTTAAGAATTGTAACCAATACCTGAACTGAGAAATGAGCTATTGTGTTAGAAACTAGTTTATTCTATGATTTTAATGGCCATAACTAACTATTGGGAGTTATTTTAATTATATGATTATATTATCACTATGCATTATGATATGGACTTAATTACATATGCAACATTTTTTCGGCAATTTTTAAGTAATTTTTTCAAAGTTTTTTTACATACAAAAAATATAAATGATTTTCTAAATATTATTATAATACATACAAACAAAACATACCATACATACATATATACTCATATAGGTACACACATACACACTAAGGCAACTTGTTTATAATATACACACTTAAAACTTGTTTAGTCAATCACTGCAGTGTCCTAGGACAGGCTCTCTAAACTCTGAGCATGAACCATAAAATGAGCCACTGACATCTGTAAATAGTGGTTGTCTGTTAGTTGTTTTATGAGTAAATAATGATGAGACTTTCATGTACCACAGACAAAGTTTCTCACGTTTGCTTTCAATCCATCTTTTAACAATGTTAAGCTTTCTGAAAACCCAGAGTACATGATATACAATGACCATCACTAATGTAACAAATGTCAGAAACACAGAAGAAAAACAGGTTACTTTTATAAATAATGAATCCTTGTAAAAAAGATAGTAATAAGTGAGGTAAATAAGTGTTATATTCATCACCAAACAACTATCAAGAAGATTGATTAATTTACTTCTAAATGGTTTGATATATGTTTGAAAGACAAGGAAAATTACCAACATTAGATTTGTTGCAAAAAAGAGAGAATAAAGATTAGTAGCTCTATATTTGGCATATACTCCATACATAGCACATAGTAACAGAAGACGTAATGTAAACCAATATTGTTTACCTTCTTTATAAGGAGCATGGATAGCTTCTAGAAGAGGTCGTAAGTATTTATTGGTACATGCTAGTGGTCTAAGTGGTTTAGCAAAAAGAAGTAGAAGTACATATGGTAACAGTAAGCCAAGAACTACTATCAGAGCCACTATCATTAGTATACGATGGGAGTATCCTCCATATTTGACAGTACCATCTAAATACCAAACATAATGTACATCATTGAATGTGTATACCTCAGCATATGTCATTACATTAATCAATTGAAGGAGTAGTTTTGAGAAAGAGAGGTGTACAACAGTAACCAGTACTTGAACTGAGGAATGAACTATTCTATTGGAAAGCTTTGGCGAAAAACGACTGAGGTAAAGCGGAAACACAAATTGTAGGCTAGTTTTCCATAACTCTGTCATTCCATTGTAAAAACATCTAGGATAGTTTGTCTCAAGATTCAAAACATGGATAATAAATATAGCAAATCCTGATAATCGATCAATTGAAGATTTAAAGTAGTGATATCTTAACATGTCAAGTAAACCACAATTAGCAGCCTGAGCATAGAAAATAATTCCATTCAGTGTACCACTTGTTAATGTAAGTTTAAGAGCATATATCAGGTAAATAAGAAGTGGGCCAGTGACTAGATAAATACTTACTGATGTTATCCAAGCATTACTACAGTGGTGACATTCTGTAGACCCAAATACCACACTTAATCCCTCACTACATCTACCACATAATGTTCCTTCACGTTGATATAAACACAATGGTGGATGATAGTCAGTGATACCATCTGACAATTTAAAGCTTTGATTAGATGACAAGTCACCACTGTAGAAATAAGGTAGTGTGTCATTGCTATTACAATATCCAATTGGACAAGCTAAAGATACACCAAATTGTGTCTTTGTTTTGTTCTCATATTCTATTATTCCTGCCCAGGACGTAAATGTGAATAGTCTTGTTATTGTCTGACTACTCACATTACCAATAATGGGGACTTTAAGTTGATGATGTTTTCTCAAGTTATCGAATAAAACTGAAAGTTCACAGACTCCCATTGTCTTATTAAAATCAAATCCCAGTGGACATGGATAAATGTTGACGCTTATCATTAAAATTGTTGATTGTGTGGTTAGAGAGAATACGATCATTACAGATATAATAATACTGTCGTCATTTGTATGAACAGTCACACTAATGTTTGTGCAATTTTTGCCTTCTTGTATCAGTTGTTCTTGGTCATTAAAAGACAACCAGACTTTGGTTGTTTTAGGAATATTATGTTGAGAATAATTTCTAACAATATCAAATGCTATGGTAGAATAAACATTTCTATCAAGAGCATCTCTAGCTGAAATACAGTAATAAATTTCCTGTCCTGGATATATTTGTAGAGGTGGTCGCATGTCAGCACCTTCTGTAAGTGTTTGTGGAATAGTTGAAAATTGAAGCAAAGAAGATTTTGATTTCGTTTTGGTAAAATTGAAGTATTGATAATAATATGCCATTATTTCATGAGGAGATTTAAGAATTTTTGAGTTGTTGATACAACATGAGAATATCGGCTCAGCATATATTGATAATCCAGCTCTTCTTGCTTCATTGTCTGAGAACATTACTTGTTCAACATTTGAGTCAACGTGTATGGGGCACTTTCCATCACCTCTAGCATGTATAGCTCCTCCCATTAACTCAGCCCGATTATTAGTAAACTTGGCTATAACTTCCCTCATAAAATGTAATTGACAGCTGCCTACGAGAAGAATTGCAGGGCCATTGGTGGCGTGATTATTATTAAAAGTTAAATTACCAGATAGATAGACGTTTGAGCTTTTAGAACTTATAACTGATCCATAATTGTTACTGAAGATAGATGTCCCAGTGATGTAAACTTTAGCAATTCTTTGGAAATAAAAAATACCTGCTGATGATACAAATGGGATACTAATATATTGAGAATTCTTTGTTGCAATAGTACTGTCCAATGTAATGGAGACATTGCCTGTATTGTCATCAAACTGATGGACTGTGGCGTATAGACAAGCTCCTGTATTTGCAGCATGATTTTCTATAAATGTACATCTACTAAAAAGAATATTAAGATGAACAAGTCCAGGATTGACAACACCAATATAGACAGCTCCATAGTCCAAACTGCTTATTGGCCAGTTGTCAATACCTTCATGTTTTAAAAATGATGTGTTAAAAAAGTAAAGTGGTTTTAATCTTTCATTTTTAGACTCAGATATTGAATACCAATAAAAGACAATAGCTGCTCCATGACAGGGTTCAAAGTTAATGTTATGTCTGAATACTGTATTGGTAATTGTTGTGTTAGTGACAGCAATAGTGTGATATTGTAAAATAAACATACCAGCTGCAAAACTACCACTATTAGTAATAAAATGTGACTCAGTTATATAAACTGACACCTGACCACTAGTATTCTGTTGCGTGTAAAGTATTGTTAGTCCAGCTGCATTGACTATAGGATTGGAACCACCAGAAGATGATGAATATTTGTTATAGTAGGTATCAGTAATGCAAGAATGAGTGTTGTAATCAAAGTTATATGAGAAAGAGGCATCATTAATACGTATATCAGATACCTGTTCAATACTGTTCTTTTCTTGCAAAGTATTGTTAATATCCATGTAATGAAGAAGAAAGCCACTTCCAATACTCTGGTTGTTAGTTCGGTAAACATCAACACTATATGATGAATAAGACATACTAACACTATCAATAGTGGAGTTATATAAATTTATACCAATCATAGCAAACCCATATGAGTAATAGACGTTAACGTGAGTTATGTTGACCTGACAATGAACAAAAACTAAAGCAGCAGCATGAGATGAAGTGTAATACAGAGATGAACTATTGAGGTAGTCAGTGATTGCAATATCTTGTATAGTAGTGAGATATGTACCACAATTCTTAATCACCAAATGTTTAAGAGTCACTTGAGAGTTGAAGAAAACTAGACCTCGCTTTGGCTGCGAAAATGTCTGCCATGTGTCATTATGAACACATGTTATATTTGCTGATTCTGTAGAAGAATCACTGAGTATTTCAATTATGCTACTTTGTTGAGTTGCCACTTGACAGAATTCACTAGGTGAAATGGTGAAGTTGACGGAACTGTTTAACAAAAACACAAGGTATTGAGAGGACCATGTTGTATTACACAGGTACTGCTCTAAATCAGAGGATGAATTAACTGGAAAGATGTCATTATTTCCGCTACATGGCATTAAGCAAAAAAGGAAAATTGGCAAAATGTCAAAGAATATCTGTAACATGACAATGTAGCTTTAAAGATTTGATAGTTTCTAGAGTATGTCTGTTTACTATCTACTCTATATATACTCGTTAGTGTTTAATAGTAAATGATTATGAAAATAAACAATTAAGCAAGTTACTTCAAAATAAAGAAAAGCTGAACGACAACAATAGTAAGATATGTCAAAACAAGTCTTAAAATGTTTGTGAAAATTATGCATTTTAGGTTAATCATCATAGGAAAACATTGCTGACTGAATGATGTCATTGGTATGTTACAGAGTTAAGAATAAAAATGAGTTTATGTTAATAATCAAATTATTTACTGGATAGATGAGTAGTCAATGTTACTGAGATCTCCTATGATACAGTTCTCCACAACAATATATATTTGCAGTTCAAATTAGTAAATAGCAGCAAATAATTCAGAAAGTTCATTGGTATAGCACTTGTGATAGAGAATATTGGCTGTGATGTAGATAAATAAAGAAAATGAAAATGAGTCAGTACATTTATTTGTCACTTTCAATAGCCACCTATTTCCTTACAATATGCAGTAGTCTTATAGAGTGTGTATTGTTATATGTGGTAGACCACCTGACTACTGCATATTGTAAGGAAATAGTTACAGAGAAAAATGAATATCAACAGAAATTAATGTTATAAAGACATAATACTGTCCATCAATAACAAGTATTGTGGAGCTGTAATAGACAATTGTGTACATGTAAAACATCAATTAATAATAATATAATAGCTGGTCATGGATCAGTTTAGCGATTTGTTCCTTAAATATCGTGACTTGGATAAGTTAGGATATTCACAAATGTTTCTATCAAACAACTGTTCTTTCATTTATTTTTGCTACATAAAACAGAGCCAACGACTACATTTGAACAAATAATTCCATTAAGTTCACACATTAGTACTTTGTTATTATATGTATTGTGCTATTCAGGTAGCAAGTGTGAATACCTGTCATGCCAACATTTATTTCAATCATTATTATCAAGGTTTATATAATCACTATGGCTTATAACATATTCTGCTGGACAATAAATTAATATGATGTCTATTGACATTATAAAAATGAAACCTGTAATACTCAAAACAGTATTGTCTACAAAAGCACTATAAATCAAAACATATATTTACTATAATTCTCTTGACATCAATAAAACTAGTTACAAATATACATAATAAAATAAACAAGTAAATAAACTAAAAAAATATCATTTTAATATTTATGAAAATAATTGCTTTGTCTCTTGTTGCCTTAAGAAAGAAAATTATCAAATGACTCTGTGATTTGACTGAACCATAGAAAGAATCACTGCATTTGAGAACATTGTTGCCCATCAACAAATGATCTTTTCTCTATATAGTAAATGAATTGAAGAATGCTTATATATATTAAGGGGACCATTTCTTTTAACCCAGAGAACATGCTAGAAAAACCAACAAAAAAAACAAAATTGTAATGCTGACTAACATGAATATTATTTCAATTATTGCGTTTTGACAATAAATAAGAAAAATCAAGTTGTCAAAACATAAAGATCAAGTTAAACATCATTGAGTAATCCAGTATATTGACTGGTCTGTTCTTGAATATTTTGAATATAAGCTTGTAAATGTAAGAATAATGTCATTATTGGTGATGCTATCACATATGTTATAAACCAATTTACTGCTAGGCGCTTTGTACTTAATAACATAAAAATTGAGATATGATTAAACACTATATTTTACTGACCCATTCCAATACCAAACATTGTTAGTCATGCTTGCAGTGTGAATGTCAGCTGATGTGAAGACATTAATAACAGCTAGTACCTATTTTGAAAATGAGATATATATGACAGTAACAAGTACTTGGACTGATGAGTGAGCTATTCTATTGGAACGTCTGATACAGCAATGACTGAGTATAATGAAGACAATAACTGTTATCAAAAGACAGTGTGGACATAGTAAACTGTGACCAGTTTTCCATACCTCTGTCATCCCATTGTAAAAACGCAGAGGAAAACCAAGCTACTATTTATAAAAACACAATTTATGTTACTTTCACTTTTATTTTTGGTTGTGATGTACTTATTGTTATGATTGCAGTTTGTGTTTTCGTTGTTTCAAACGTCACTTGGTTATTGAGCCAGCTCAGCACAACAATCCTGTCAAACTAATCTGGAAGTCCAGAAATATGCTTGGATTCATAAACAACCAGAGAGACGTAGTGCCTTTACATATGAAGAGTTTCCTCCCTCAAGACTTGATCTATGTAAAGAGAGATATGGAGGACCATTTAATACTGTACAAGTAGAAGATGTCAAAAACTTTTTATACATACTTAGTATTGTTGTAGGAACATTTGGATATGGATTTGTTGGTAGTAAATCTAAAATCTATGATGAATATTTAATTCTAATTGGTAGCCCAAGTAGTTTTATCGAAAATCCATTTTTGATACACCCTCTTGCAGTTTTTAATCTTGTTATTGTATTTGCTGTTCCTTTTCATCAATTTATAATAGTTCCTTTCTTCTCTAACTACATTCCTAGTATGTTGAAACATATATGGATTGGACTAGTGGCAGCATTAGTAGCATTATATAACGACAACATTACTCTTTCCGCTACATGGCATTAAGCAAGGAAAAAGAAATGGAAAAATATAAAAGAATATCTGTAACATGAATATATAGTTTTAAGTTTCGATCGTTTCTAGAGTTTGTCTGTTTACTATCTACTCTATATATACCCGCTAGTGCTTTATAGTAAATGATAATGAAATAAACAATTAAGCAAGTTTCTTTAAAACAAAGAAAGCTGAAAGTCAACAATAGTAAATATGTCAAACAGGTCATAAAATGTTTGTGAAAATTATTCTTTTTAGGTTAATCATCATAGAAAAACATTGTGACTGAATGATTCCATTGGTATGTTACAGAGATAAGAATAAAATGAGTTTATGTTAATAGTCAAATTATTTACTGGATGGATGAGTAGTCATTGTTCCTGCATGAAATCTCAGTTCTCCACAACAATATATACCTGCAGTTCAGATTAGTAAATGAATGCAAATAAATTCAGAAAGATCATTGGCATAACAACTGTGATAGAGAAAATTGGCTTATTTTCAAAATCGTTTTTAGTGACAAAGAAAATTGAAAGTCAATGTTATGAAAACACAATACTGTCCATCAATAACAAGTATTATGGATCTGTAATAGACAATTGTGTACATGTAAAACATTATGAATAATAATATAATGGCTGGACATAGATCAGTTTAGTGATTTGATCTTTAAATATGGTGACTTGGGCAAATTAGGATATTCACAAATTTTGCTGTCATACAAAAGTTTTTTCAATTATTTTTGCTACATAGAACAGACCCAACCACTATATATGAACATAAAAATCCATTAACTTCACACATTAGTACTTTGTTATTATATGTATTATGCTATCCAGGTGATAAGTGTACAAAGATCTAGTAATATTTTATAGGGGGTACCTTATTGTTGAGGTCCTAAATATGGTGACATGAGCAAATTAGGAAATTCACAAATGTTCCTGTCATCCCGACAGTTATTTCATTTATTATCAAGGATTTTATAAATCACTATGGCTCATAACATTTTCATTTTGACAATAAATTAATATGATGTCTACTCTCATTATAACAATAAAACCTGTTATACTCAAAACAGTATTGTCCACAAAAATACTATAAAGCAAAAGATATATTAATATAATCCCCTTGACATCAATAAAACTAGTTGCATACATAATGAAATAAACAAGTAAATAATCTAAGAATAAATAATTCTAATATTTATGAAAATTACTGCTTTGCCTCCTGTTACTTTAACAAAAAGAATTTTTGACTCTGTAATTTGATTTGAACCATAGAAATAATCACTGCATTTGAGAACATTGTTGTCCATCAACAACTGACCTTTCCTTTATATAGAAAATAAATTGAATAATGCTGTATTAAGGGTATATACCATTTCTTTTAAAACAGAGAACATAGTAGTAATGTGATTATCATTAAAATGATATATGAACCAATACCATATTTTACTGTGAGCTGATGTAAGACATTAATAACAGCTAGTACCTATTTTGAAAAAGATATATATATATATATGATAATAACAAGTACTTGGAGTAATGAGTGAGCTATTCTATTTAAACATCTGACACAACAATGACTGATTATAACAAAGACAATAACTATTGCCAAGAGATAGAGTGGAAATAGTAAACTTAGACCAGTTTTCCATAACTCTGTCATGCTATTGTAAAAACACAGAGGAAAACCAAGACCTACATTCATTAATAATATGATAAAAAAGTTAATTTGGAGATTTTTAATAATAATGTCTCTAAATAACTACAACAAATCTATTCATCCACAATTTGAAGTGAAGCCAACAGTTGAACAGGTTAATAAATTTACTTTTTTAAGTTCTGAACATAGCTTGGCCAAATACAAAGAAGATTAATATTGAGTCAATGGCAATATAAATGGTATGTTGATAAGGTTCAATACTGTACAGTAGGTATATTATAATAAGAAGTAAGAGGCAGACTATGAAACAGTACTGCTTATCATTCTTACATGGAGTATGAAAGCTTTGGGTATCGGTCTTATTGACATATCTCCATTATATGTGAGGTTTAACAAAGAGAAAGAGGAGAACATAGGGTAAATGGATTGGAAGACAAACAATATTATGTGATTATCATGAGTAATATATCCTTTACCACAGACCCATCCCAATACCATACATGATATGTCTGTTTTGAAGTAAAGACTTTAGCTGGTGTAAAGGTATTGATAATTGCACCTAATAGTCGTCCAAAGGAGAGGTGTACAACAGTAACTAGTACTTGAACTGAGGAGACAGCTATTCTATTGAAAAGCCTTAGAGAAAAACGGCTGAAGATAATGAGGACAACAACTATTGTCAGTAAATAAAGTTGGAACAGTAAACTGAGAGCAGCTTTCCATAACTCTGTCATTTATGTCACTTGATTACTATATGTCAACTTGAAATGAATGAGTGGGTGGATATATTTCAGATTAGATGTATGAATGGATTATTGACAGATGGATGAGATATTGGTTAGCTTGAATAGACTTTAATATGAAAAGTATTTAATATATCAAATGCTTAGTCATAAAAGGAATTATTAGCAACTTATAAAGATAAACAAGTTCTTTAGTTATCATGATTGCTGTAGTTATGAATATTATGTGATATAAACTGACTGATTCTTGTATAAATGTTATTTGCTTTTCTCTCTACTTTCTTATTTTGTCATGCAATAAGCAGTTTCAATCCTACCCATTGAATAATGCATTCATCCATCTAATCTACCTAATAATAAAGACTCATTACTGAGTTCATCTTAATATGCAACATATGAATGGTTTTCTTTTATTTAATGCATGTTGGCTAATAAAGACTCTTCATATTAAATTCTACTGATGTTAAGTTTTGAGCTTGTAAATCTTTCTAAGTTATAGGTACATTTAAATGATTGTAAAAGTCTAGATGACGACCTTAACTATAGTACCTGATTAATACAATATACACATCTACACAATTTTTTGACATTATAAATCTTTATCAAAATAAATAATTTGAGAAGGTACTTTTAATCAATTTAAGAACCAAGACACTACATTATCTTATAAATAATTAAAAATGCACAATGTACAATGCAATAAATTAAATTTATCATTTGAAAAATAATTGATGTGGATAATACTCAATGTCATATGATGACAAATGAACTAAAACATTCTACAATACAGGAAATGATTTAAATATTGTGATATCTTGTCAACTTCACATAGATATCAACTTAAAATGTGTATATTTTTATCAACCATTTCAACAACATCAGACAGTCACTTAAATATGAGTAGAATAACAAAGACATAAGACTGAACATTGGCTAATTAATAACTGAACCACCAATGCTTAATTGTCAATAACACTAACAAGTCTACAAAAACCCAATATGTACTTTAGTTAACATACTACAAATATCTGCAAAGATAACATATAATTGTGCTCAGCAAATAGCAAACATTATATCAAAAGTATAAAGTAAGAAATATTGAAATTGTGTAAATAATAATAAGCATTGTATATATGTGAACTATCAAAGCAAATAGAGCAGACATCCTAACTACAGTGCACCCAATAAAAAGGAAGATAATAATTAATATGAGCCAACATTGGATCTCTGTAGTTGTGACATGAGTCATAAATGGAATCATTAGCATCTTGTAATGATAAATGACGGGATGTTTGGTTACCATAATTGTTGTATTTATGATTGATGTGTGACAAATACTGACTGATTCTTGTATAAATCATATTGACTTTTCTTTGTACTTTCTTTAGTTGTCCTGTAATGAACGGGATATGATAGACCACTACTATGAACAGAGTTATACAAAACTGTTACCTCCATATGTCTCAGATACCATGTTGTGATACAAAGGCAAAGTTGAAAAGAAGCCAACAATCTAACAGGTTAATAAAGTTACTCAAATATGGTCTAAAGATAGCCTGACCAATTATGAATAAGAACAATATTGAGGCAAAGGCTATATAGATAATTTGAGCATAAGGTTTAATACTGTACAATATGTACATCATAATAAGAAGTAAGAGGCGAGCTACAAACCAATACTGCTTCTCATTCTTATATGGAGCATGGATAGCTTCAAGTATTGGTCTTGTGTATTCATTAGCACATGTCCAATGTCTGAGAGATTTAGCAAAGAGGAGAAGAGAAACGAATTGTAACACAACCACAGAATGCTTTAAAACATAAACTATATGCAGGATAGTATGACTTTTCTGTCTGAACAATACATTTAGCTTGACTGTGGGGGTGGAATTAATTAATATGCTTAGTTAATACTACTTAATACATTTAACTTTATAAAAATGTCATGACATTTACATTACGAGATTTCAAAAATGTTTTATAAGTTTCGATACTTAATGTTTTGTCAGTTTTATTATTTGCTCCCAATGTAATATTGACAAGATAAATTCAATTTAGTTTAAGTTTCAAGAACTAATTTAAGTAGTTTTGACTATTAGCATTTTAGATGCAAATAATAATCTGTATCAATATATTTATGTATACAACGCCTTGAGATCATTTATCAGTAATGCAAAAGCAAAAGAAACATGTTTAGTAAAAGCTATTCTTAAAAAAACGAGATGTAATGTCCTTTGTTCAATCCCAGAGTATAGGAAATACAAAATTAATAACTTGAAAAAATATACTTAAATATTATCATCATAACACTCCCCTGTTGGCCAGTAACACTATTCAACAATATAGTACCAAATTAAGTAAAAGGATAAATTGTCCAATTAACATGATGTCACTCTCGTAACTTCAATAGGTAGATAATATCTCTGAAATATTTCCATAAATTATCCATGGTCACAGTAACACGTCCTATCCTGCTTGTCTCATCAACAGTCAATAAGGGACTGAGGTAGAGAAGTTGATGTCTAATGATCAAGTGGAAGAAAGACAATGTTCTTTTTTTTCCTTTGAAACATGACCCTATCATTCATCAATCTTCCTAATATATATAAACGGATTTTAACTTTAATTTATAGAAGGCATCTGGTAAAGATTAGTTGAAACACTCAAACGATGCCTAAAACAAACATTTATCAAGTCAAAACCCTTTATGACAATTCTAAGATTATTTGACTATATATCTTTTATGTGATGGTGAGAACAAAACAGATCATTATTCATTTACATTGTTATGAAACTTTACTCAGTTAAAAATTTAATAAAATCAAATTTTAGTTTGTGTAAACAGTTATATAAGCATTTGTGTTTTAAAATATAAGAAAGTACACTTGTGAAATTTTACAAAATAGATGGACACCTTAGATTTACAATTAAGACTCATACCATTCTAAACAAACATTAGTGCACTCTTACTATTATTAAAACCACTTGTTGACCCTAAACCAATACTCACAATTTGCTCATACTCTGAGAACATTCGTTTTAGAGACAATAGCTATAGACATTTCAACCTCATGTGGTCATAGATGACCAAATATCTTTTTATCAATACGTATAATATTGCTTGATTAACATTATTAACTTGGATAGATACAAGTAATGATATAAGGATAGATAGATAGACAGAATACAACTTGTTATAATTGACATTGAGAAAGAAGTTAAGACTAGTTATTCATCAATTAGAGCCCACAATCAAGAGAGAGAGTTTAATCCTTCACTACTGTGATCATTTCAAAACCAACCACTGTTTTTAGAGAAATAATATTTTTTTAATTTTTTGCTGGTATTTGTTTTGCTAATTCACTTCACAAGTTTTGAATTTATTCTAGCTTAAGGTCATCGTACTATGCAAGGGTTTTTAATTGGAATGTGATACATGAGCAATGGTATTTTTATTGTGCATCTAACTCTGGCAAGTTCACCATTAAGATGCAGTTAGGAGTATTATGCTGTTAACACAGGTGTTGTTTTATTTTTAGTTATTATTTTCACTATTGCTGCTTATAAATACTAGTATAAACAAAGTATATAATGAACTATCTGATGTCAATGAGAGAATTATTACTACAGAGTGTACTGAAAGACAACTAGTGCACACAGAAAATGAAGATAATGTGACAGTTACTACAGATGAAGTTAATTTTATTTGCTTTAATGCATAATGACTTTTTTAGATGCAATTCCATATAATATGAATAATTCTATATCTACCAATGATTTGAATTATTATGTATATTATAATTACTAAAATAACAATTTATGTATACTTTGTTCATGAATGTATATAAATAGAATAAACTTTGTTTATAATATAGTAGTAAAAGGACTCTGATACCTATATCAATTAGGACCTTAATATATTTACAGCATTTTCATGCAAATAACTTATCTAGTCTTGACATATTTAGTGTTTACTTTACAACTGTCTGTATTTGTCTAGTGTATCTTGTATACTATTTATTATGAAAATAGAAAGGTAGATGTAATTTGAATACTTCTTGATTTACTCATATAAAATACCTTGGCATAGTACTTGATTTGTTACAGTTAGATTTTACACGTCAGCAGAATTTATCTTACAGGAGAGTCCAACCTTTATTAGTGAACACAAAGTCTATATTTAGGATTGAAGTATGGTTTATTAGATTGTTACTTTTATCTATGGAAAATAGGAACACCTAATTATTTAGACAAATGAATGAGATGTTGTTTGTCATATGAATTGTACAATCATTATCATGCAGTACTAATATCTATTTTAAAGCATTAAACAATTGAAAGAGTTTATTGTAACATCCAGTTCTACAAAGAAATACTACACATTCTATTTTAAAAAATCTAAACAGTGAAAGTAATAGCTTAAAATGTTTATCATTTTTACATGATTAATTAGTTTTAAATAGCAAGTAAAGTTGTGGGAATCAGGGATTACTTATTAATGTTATTGGCAAAGTTTTCTGCAATTTTGCTTATTTTTATTGAAAAAAATGTAGTAAATGTCAGTATGTCCATGTTAACAACAGATGTATTAATTGTGATGAAGTAAGAATGAAGTCTATAATAAAGAATACATGTTTCCTTTGGGCAGTTCCTATAATCAAAGAGAAACTTTGTTGTGTAATAAATTAATCTACATAATATTTTGAAACATAAACTATATGCAGGATAACACAATTTGCTGTCTGACTATTATCTTTATTTTGACTGTAAAGGCAAAATTAATTAATATGTTTAGGTGTTACTACTTAATACACAAATGCAAGTTGGTCTTTCAGATTTTCCAAACATCACTCATTTCTAGAAATTTGGGAATAACGTAAATAAAAAGTATCAATATAATGATTATTAGTGATCCACCACCACTAGCAATAAACATTGTAACTAGTATCTAAATCATAAGAGATTTTTGCTGAGGTGAACACATCAATAATTGTTAACAATAGGCTTAAATATTGTGACCAGTACCTGAATTGAGAAATGAGCTATTGTGTTAGAAAGCAACAGAGAAAAATGACCGAAGATAATAAGGACAATCACTAACTTTGGTGTTCTTAAATCTACTGAAAACTACCACACAATGGTTCAACACAATGATATAATCAGAGTAATTCACGTTTCATGTCATTCCATTTAGTGCATTTGTTGTTACTATAAGTCTGAGAGCAAGTAACAGGTAAACAATTCTATTCTTACAAAAAAAAAAACATTGTATTACTCAATGATCAAATTATTCAGTTATTTTAAACAACTATTTTCTAGTTGAGATTGATGGATTATTATGGAGTCTAGAATTCATGTGAATTACCCTCTACATAATTATTTGGTATAAAATACTATTACAAAGCAACAAATTATAGAGTGAATAATTCCTATGACTTTTGGATTTCATAATGTTCTAGCAAACTACAAATCAGATGTTAAAATATTGTGCTAATTTTCACATTAATGTCATATTATATGTAGTGTATATATCATTACTTGTAGAACTATGAAAAAATCATTACAGTAACAAAGTGGATATTGAATTGTGACACCAAACAAGGACACCATTCAATGGATGTCAATAGAGTTTGTTAATATAACATGATAGAGACTAATCTAGTGATATATTTACTCCAAGTAACTGTGATATAGTTGGAATTAATACATCTAATAGAACCAGAACTCCATATTTTGTTATATATAGTTAACTTTGGGATATGGATTACTTCAGTGTACAACATTGTACAAGTGAGCATAATCTGTAAAGTATAGGACTAGTTTATTCTATGATTTTAATGGCCATAACTAACTATTGGGAGTTATTCCAATCATTATGATTATGTTATCATTATGGATTATGATATGGCATTAATTACATATGTAACATATTTTCAGCAATTTCTAAGTATTTTATTCCAAGTTTTTACATACAAAAATATAAATGATTTTCTAAATATTATGATAATACATGCAAACAAAACATATTATATACTCATATAGGCACACACATACACACATACACACAAAGGCAACTTGTTTATAATATACACACTTAAAAGTTGTTTAGTCAATCACTGCAGTGTCCTAGGACAGGCTCTCTAAACTCTGAGCAAGAACCATAAAATGAGTCATTGGTATCTGTAAATAGTGGTTGTCTGTTAGTTGTTTTATGAGTAAATGATGATAAGATTTTCGTGTACCACAGATGGAGTTTCTCACATTTGCTTTTAAACCATCTTTTTACAATGCTAAGCTTTCTGCAAACCCAGAGCACATGATATACAATGACCATCACTAATGTAACAAATGTCACAAACACAGAAAAAAAAGTGATTACTTTTATCATTAATTGATCCTTCTTCTGAAAAAAATACCAATAAGTGAGGTAAATAAGTGTTATGTTCATCATCAAACAACTATCAAGAAGATTGATTAATTTACTTCTAAATGGTTTGATATATGTTTGAATGACAAGAAAAATTACCAACATTAGATTTGTTGTGAAAAAGAGAGAATAAAGATCAGTAGCTCTATATTTGGCATATACACCATACATAGCACATAGTAACAGAAGACGTAATGTAAACCAATATTGTTTACCTTCTTTATAAGGAGCATGGATAGCTTCTAAAAGAGGTCGTAAGTACTTATTGGTACATGCTAGTGGTCTAAGTGGTTTAGCAAGGAGAAGTAGAAGTATATATGGTAACAATAGACCAAGAACTACTATCAGAGTCACTATCATTAGTATACGATGGGAGTATCCTCCATACTCGACAGTACCATCTGAATACCAAACACGATGTACATCACTGGATGTGTAAACCTCAGAATATGTCATTACATTGATCAATTGAAGGAGTAGTCTTGAGAACGAGAGGTGTACAACAGTAGCCAGTACTTGAACTGAGGAATGAGCTATTCTATTGGAAAGATTTGTTGAAAAACGACAGAGGATAATCAGGACAATGACTATTGTAAGAAGATAAAATGGAAACACAAAATGAAGGCTAGTTTTCCATAACTCTGTCATTCCATTGTAAAAACATCTAGGAAAGCCTGTCTCAAGATTCAAAACATGAATAATAAATATAGCAAATCCTGATAATTGATCAATTGAAGATTTAAAGTAGTGATATCTTAACATGTCGAGCAAACCACAATTAGCAGCCTGAGCATAGAATATAATTCCATTCAGTGTACCATTTGTTAATGTAAGTTTAAGAGCATATAACAGGTAAATAAGAAGTGGACCAATGACTAGATAAATACTTAGTGATGTTATCCATGTATTACTACAGTGTTGACATTCTGTAGACCCAAATACCACACTTAATCCCTCACTACATCTACCACATAATGTTCCTTCACGTTGATATAAACACAATGGTGGATGATAGTCAGTAATACCATCTGACAATTTAAAGCTTTGATTAGATGACAAGTCACCACTGTAGAAGTAAGGTGGTGTCTGGTTGCTATTACAATATCCAATTGGACAAGCTAAAGATACACCAAATTGTGTCTTTGTTTTGTTCTCATATTCTATTATTCCTGCCCAAGAGAGAAATGTGAAAAGTCTTGTAATCGTCCTATTACTCACATTACCAATAATAGGGACTGTAAGGTGATGATGTTGTCTCAAGTTATCAAATGAAGATGAAAGTTCACAGACTCCTATTGTCTTATTCAAATCAAATCCCAGTGGACATGGATATATTTTGACAATTTTTGCTAGAATTTCTGGTTGAGTGTATAGCAAGAATACAATCTTTCCATCTATTATATTGGATTGATCATTTATATAAACAGTCACACTAATGTTTGTGCAAATTTTGCCTTCTTGTACCAGTTGTTCTTGATTATCAAAAGACAACCAGACTTTGGTTGTTTTAGGAATATTATGCTGAGAATAATTTCTAACAATATCAATTGCTATAGTAGAATAAACTTTTCTACCAAGAGCATCAATAGTTGAAATACAATAATAAATTTCCTGTCCAGGATATATTTGTAGAGGTGGTTGTATATCACTACTTTCTGTAAGTGCTTGTGGAATAGTTAAAACCTGAAGCAAAGAAGATTTTGGTTTGGTTTTTGTAAAATTGAAGT
The DNA here is from genome assembly GCA_963693285.1 of Xestospongia muta. Taxonomy (NCBI): domain Eukaryota; kingdom Metazoa; phylum Porifera; class Demospongiae; order Haplosclerida; family Petrosiidae; genus Xestospongia; species Xestospongia muta. The sequence continues at coordinate 5,745,777 of OY848919.1, read as the reverse complement.
ATTGATAATAATATGCCATTATTTCATGAGGAGATTTAAGAAAGTTTGAGTTGTTGATATAACATGAGAATATAGGCTCAGCATAATTATATTGATATTCCAGCTCTTCTTGCTTCATTGTCTGAGAACATTACTTGTTCAACATTTGAGTCAATTTGTATGGCGCACTTTCCATCACCTCTAGCATGTATAGCTCCTCCCATTAACTCAGCCCAATTATTAGTAAACTTGCCTATAACTTCGCTCATAAAATGTAATTGACAGTTGCCTACGATAACAATTGCAGCACCATTTGTGGGGTGATTATTATTAAAAGTTAAATTACCAGATAGATAGACATTTGAGCCTTGAGAACTTATAACTGATCCTTAATTGTTACTGACGATAGATGTCCCAGTGATGTCAACTCTAGCAATTCTTTGGAAACAAAATATACCAGCTGATGATACAAATGGGATTCCAGTATATTATGAATTCTTTGTTGCAATAGTACTGTCCAATGTAATAGAGACATCACCTGTATTGTCATCAAACTGTTAGATTGTGACATATAGACAAGCTCCTGTATTTGCAACAAAATTTTCTATAAATGTACATCCACTAAAATAAATATTTAGACGAGCAAGTCCAAGATTGGCAATACCAACATAGACAGCTCCATAGTCTAAACTGCTTATTTGTCTGGTCTCAAAACCTTCGTGTTTTAAAAATGATGTGTTAAAAAATAAAGTGGTGTTAATCTTCTTTCGTTTTTATATTCAGGTAATGAATACCACCAATAAAACACAATGGGTGCCCCATGACAGTGCTCAAAGTTAATGTTATGACTAAAACTGTGTTGGTAATTGTTGTGTTAGTGACACCAATAGTGTGATATTGTAAAATAAACATACCACCTTCAAAACTACCTCTATTATTAATAACATGTGACTCAGTTATATAAACTGATCCATTATGGATTATGCTATCCAGGTGACAATTTCACAAAGATCTATTAATATATATAATATAATATATTATATATTATTATCTTATAGGGAATATCTCATTGTTGAGATCATAAATATGGTGACTTAAGCAAATTAGGAAATTCACAAAATCTTCCTGTCATACTAACAGTTATTTTAGTCATTATTATCAATGTTTGTATAAATCACTATTGTTTCTAGCAATTTCTGCTGGACAATAAATTCATACGATGTCCATTGTCATTATAAAAATGAAAGCTGTAACTCTCAAAACAGTATTGTCTACCAAAGCAACATCATGCAAAACATATGTGACCTGATTTTCAATAAGGGACCACTTCTGTAAAAGCATTTGTGTCGAGATCTATGAAAAAAGACAACTGTTAAAACACTCTAAAAACAGCTTTGTATGCATACATGCAGTTACTATGAACAGTTGTGAATATATAGCAGCTGTGTGTAGATAAAACAGTTTTTGGGATGTTTTAATGTTTGTCCTTTTCATGCATCATGTCATAAATGTTTTCCCAGAAGTGATCCCTTATTGCAAATCTGGTCACATATTATATTTAATATAACTCCCTTGACATCTACAATACTACTTACAAAATATAAAATAAACAAGTAAATAATCTAATAATATAATTTTAATATTTATGAAAATTAATGTTTTGCCTCTTGTTACCTTAAGAAAGAGAATTATGAAATAACTCTGTAATTTGACTTAAACCATAGAGAGAATCACTGCATTTGAGAACATTGTTGCCCATCAACAACTGACCTTTTTTTATAATTATAGTAAATGAAATGAAGAATGTTTGTATTAAGGAAACCTTCTTTTTTAAAACCCAAAGAACATTGCAGAAAAAGTTTTTAAAAATTGTAATGATGTCAGAGGTGAATATTATTATTTTGATTATTGCATCTTGACAATTATCAAGAAAACCATCTTGTCATAAGCATAAAAATTTAGTTAAAGATCATTGAGTAATCTAGTATACTGACTAATGTGTTCTTGAATATTTTAAAGTATAAACTTGTAAAAGTAAGAATAATGTCATTATTGGTGTTGCTATCATATATGTTATAAAATAATTTACTATTTGTAGTATGTATAAAAAATACATGTACTCACTAACAAAAAAATTAAGCTACAAACCAGTACTTCTTTTCTTCTTGTAGAGGTCAGACATATTCATTTACTCTTGTACACTGTATTGGTCCAGCAAAGATGAGCAAAGAACAAAGTGTGGTAAGAGAGAGGTAACAATTGTATATTAATGTGATAATCATTAAAATGAGATATGAACCAACACCATATTTTACTGAGCCATCCCAATACTAAACATTGGAAGTTGTTTTTGCAGTGTGAATGTGAGCCTATGTAAAGAGATTAATAACAGCTAGCACCAATTTTGAAAAGGAGATAAATATGATAGCAACAAGTACTTGGACTGATCAGTGAGGTATTTTATTGCAACATCTGACATGATAACAACTGAGTATCATGTGAACAACAACTATTGTCAAGAGATAGAGTTGAAATAGTAAACTGAGACCAGTTTCCATAACTCTAAAAGCACAGAGGATAGCCAAGTTATACATTCATTATGATGAAAAAGTTAATTTGGAGATCTTTGCTAAATCATTTTTAGTAAATAACTGCAACAAATCTACTTATTCCTTAAAAAATTCCATTAAGTATACCGTTTGTTAATGTGAGTTTGATAGTATATAACAAAGTAATAACTATTTACTACTTTTATTACTGAAATTGAAAATAAATTTTAATAAATAAGTTAGAAAGTTTTGAGCATAAACGGAAGTTATGTCTAAATTGAATTCTCCAAGCTCCCTTACTGACTTTCAATAAAAAATAATTCTTAATAAATAGCAAATGATATACATAATTGGATAATGTATAGTCACCTACTCAACATTAATATTGTATTAACAATTTGATGTAGTTATCAGTATCCCTTGATGACACTAATATAAGTATATTATATGACTAAACAACTTATAAAAATTTAGGTCAATAACAGTAAAACATGTATAAGACAACCAAATTGAATTTTTATTATGTAATTAACACACAACATTATTAATAATTACAATAACAAAAAATACAATATAAACAATAGGAGTGCAAGGCACTGGTCATTGTATATTAACAAAAACATTTTGTGTGCTTTAGTTTGAGTCCAACATTGGTTCTCTGAAGTTATCACATGAACTATAAAAGGAATCATTAGCATCTTGTAATGGTAAACGATGAGATCTTTGGTTACCATGGTAGTGGTTGTTATGATTAAAATGCAACAAATATTGATAGATTTTTGTGCAAATGTCATTGACTTTTCTTTCTATTCTCTTTAGTTGTCCTGTAATAAACAGCAAATGACAGACCAGTACAACAAAAAAGGTCATGAAGAACAGGAAGATAGCTAATATACTATAAACTGTTATTTCTAAATGCTGAATTGTGAAGTATATGTAGACAAGATTGAAAAGGAGCCAACAGTCTAACATGTTAATAAATTTACTTTGCACCTAATAGTCGTCTAAAGGAGAGGTGTACAACAGTAACTAGTAGTTGAACTGAGGAGTTAGCTATTCTATTGGAAAGCCTTAGAGAAAAACGGCTGAAGATAATGAGGACAACAACTATTGTCAGCAAATAAAGTGGGAACAGTAAATTGAGACCAGCTTTCCATAACTCAGTCATTCCATCATACAAACATAGAGGAAATCCAAGTCCAAGATTTAAAAACGAAAGTAAAGTAATTAAAATATTTTTCAAAACTCCATTGTTCCCATTGTAAACACTCAACATATCTATTATCCCCACATTAGCAGTCTGAGCATAGAATATAATTCCATTGAATATACCAGTTGTTAATATAATTCTGAGGGCAAATAACAGGTAAATAAGGAGAGGACCAGCTATTGTATAGAGGACTACTGTCCACAACCACCAGTTACTACATTGTCTATATACATTCTGTAGAACCAAATACCACACTTAGTTTTTGATCTTCTTTAAGCCTATTACAACTACTACACAGTGGACCTACACGATGATGTAAACACAGTGAGTCATGAGTTTCACAAGTATGATACTTTGAAATATATATACAAGTTTGATAACTGCAAAAAAGGATCCATTACCATTACAATAGCCAAGTGGACATTGAATTGAGACACCAAAACCTGTGGATGTATTCATATAACCAGCCCATGCATTAGCAGATATACCAGGTCTAACTATTGACAGGTAATTGATATCACAATCAGACTTATAGCCAAAACCAATTTAAAATTGTTGTTATAAAAAGCTGATGAGCACCTACATTGATGTGTTCCATTTTGCCAAGCAAAACCTAAAGGACAATGTTGCGATGTAAAATTGACAACTAAAGCAGCTGGGAAACTAGGTAGAGAAAATCTAGAACTGTTTAATAAGAAGACAAGGTATTGAGATGATCATGTTGTGTTACACAGGTACTGCTCTAAATCTGAAGATGAGTTAACATGATATGTATTATTACTGTCTCCATTACAATAACTACTCAGGAGTAGTAGAGAAAGAAAAGACAGCATCAAAGTAGTGGTCTGTAGAGCCATTTTCATGGCAGAAAACTTGTAACCAGATATTTTTGCTTATATACCATCCAGTATCTATATTGAAAATAGTTGGTGACTTGTCTTAAAAACAACATTGAAAGTATATTTAAATTATATCAACTACTTAAAATAATAATATATTCATTTATTGGATGTTTTAAGAGTGAAATCCCTATTCAACCAAAACATGAGTGAATAATAACACATTTTTGAAATGTCTTGACAATTGATTGTTTGGGCTCTAGATCTACACTCAACTATGTCAGAGATGGTTATGTGTTTATTCACTTCATCAATGAAACTAAAAATTAAATTAAGTATACAACTCTGAATTTACTTTATGAAAGAATGTTTAATTTGAATGTTAGTCTATTAAAATATGCACTCATCATAAACAATTGTGCTATATGTATTGTATGGTATGTCATTGAAGATATACATTTGTATATTAGTCAAAAAAATATCTCATAGTATGATTGTTTTAATTAGTGGCTTCTTGTAATCTTAAATGGTATAGAGTGTGTTTGTCAACTAAGAATAATATCATGAGTGATGTTGATTATGTGTATATCTTTAAAACTACTCTGTAATAGGTATAAATAATGCACACGTTTATTAACAAAAACATTGTCACATGACTGGTCTAAAATAATCACATGACTGCAATACAAGGTAGTAAAGGTTATTAACCAAGATAATAAAGTCAATAGAAACTTAAGATGTGAAAACATAATACTGTTCAGTAATTACATGTATCATGATTTGTCAATATGTAAAACATCATCGAATGACTATAGTATGGCTGGAAATGTAGAGATTTGTCACTAGAATAGAGTTCACAAATTTAAACTAATCAATGTTGAAAATTGAAATCTGATGACTTTAATGTTGAGAATTAAAATTCACAAAATATTGTTCTCATATTAACAGTTGTTTCTCAACAAGTTTCTTAAATCATAAGAGCTTTGCTCACCAATACATAATTATGATGTTTAATGTCATAATGAAAATGTAACTTGTTGCAATCAACAAATATGCCTTTAATGCAGATAACATGGTAGAAAAGGAACAACACAAGAACTATAAAGGTAATGCTGACTGAGACAGTGGTTATACTGCAATTGTTGCCTCTTGATAATTAGAGAAAAATACATGTTGTAGTACACAAAAGATCAAGTTAAACAACATCATTTAACAATCCAAACTGTTGACTAGTGCATTCTTGAATGGTTTAAAGTAGGCTTGTAAAAGTAAAAATAATACTATAAGTGGTTTTGCTGTATCCCAATGATAGTTAGTGAGTGATACCATTTGACAGTAAGTCACCACTATCGAAATAGGCCAATGTCTTATACAGAATCCAACAGTACAACTTATTGACACACAAAATTCTCCTTTTGGTTTGTTTAATTATTCCTGTCCTAAATTTTGTCATTACTGATCTTGTGATAATCTGATTACTTATATTGGTTGAGTGAATGTGTCATGTTTTCTAATGCAGTTATTTAATAAAGATGAAAGTTTACATAAGCCATTCATTTGAACACATCTTAGTGTTAATATTGAGGTCATAAAGAGCCAGAATATTTGGTTGTAATGATTCCTCTTGATGAGATCCCTGCAACCATGCTGATTAAGTACTTAGCACCACAAGTAAGGGATGAGAGAGCTCTGATTTGTCATATACAGAAATCTTATCAGCTCTGAAATTGACTGAGGTTTTTCATCATTGAAATAGCTAATGTTTTAGCCTTTCCTAAATCATTCATTGTTAGATTCTTGGGAATTACTTTATTAACATTCAGAAAAACATACCAGTCAATTCTATTATAATATATAATGCTAACCCTAAATAGTGCATGGATAAACAACCAATAGCAGAATACACTGATTCATAACTGTTATGAACTACAAATATAAATGTACCCAGTTGATATATATAATCATATAAGATTACTATTGATTTAGAACATCTGCTTTACAAGAATTCTTGATTACAATGTGATGAGTATTGATAAATTAATGTTATTGACATTTCTTTCTATTTTCTTTAGTTCTTCTGCAATAAACAGTCAATGATAGACCAGTACAATAAAACAGGTCATTGGTACATGTCCAAACTCTAAGAGGTTTACCACAGAGAAGAAGGAGAACATAGGATAAGAGGAGAGGAAATACAACCAATAACGTCATTATCTTTACTACCATATTGAACAGGCCCTTCCTAATAGATTACATGATTTGTCTGCTCTGAAGTAAAGATTTTAGCTGGTGTAAGGGTATTGATAATTGTATTTAATAGTCGTCCAAAGGAGTGGTGTACAACAATAACTAGTACTTGAACTGAGGATTCAGCTATTTTATTGGAAAGCCTTAGAGAAAATCAGCTGAAAATAATATGGACAACAACTATTGGGACCAAATAAAGTGGGAACAGTAAATTAAGACCAGCTTTCAATAACTCAGTCATTCTATCATACAAACATAGAAGAAATCCAAATCCAAAATTTAGAATTGAAAGTAAAACAATTAATATATTTTTTAAAAATATTGTGTTCCCATTGTAAACACTCAACATATCTATTATCATCACACTAGCAGGCTGATGATAGAATATCATTCTATTGAATATACCAGTTGCTAAGTCTGAGATCAAATAACAGGTAAATAAGAAAAGGACCAGCTACTGCATAGAGGACTAGTATCCACAACCATCAGTTGCTACATTGTCTACATTTGTAGAACCAAATACTATACTAGGTTTTGTCCTTCTTTAAACCTACAACTACTACACAATGGACCTACACAATGATATAAACACAGTGAGTCATGAGTTTCACGAGTCTCATTCTTTGAAGTATATATACCAGTTTGATAACTACAAAAAAGCCCATTACCATTACAATGGTCAGGTTGATATTGAATTGAAACACCAAAGTGTTGGACATATTCATATAACCAGCCCAGGTATTGACATACAAATTGAGTCTTACTATTGACAGATCACACTTATAACCAGACACCAAATAAAAATCTTTGATATAAAAATAGCTACATTTTCTGTAAAAGAAATATATTTTTGTGATATTAATGACAGGTTATTTTTTTAGTAATAAGCTATTTTCTATATAAGAACTTGCATATATCGCTCCACCAATTTCCTGAGCTTGATTATACTGTCCATCAATAACAGGTATTATGAATCTGTAATAGACAATTGTGTACATGTAGAACACTAATGAATAATAATATAATGACTGGACATGATCAGTTTAGTGGATTATTAGTAAAGTTAATTAGAGCTCCTCTAATAAATAAAGATATTTAAAATTACTAAATGTGCTATTGTATTAATATACATTGCTTTTTATTTCATACAAGACAGTTTTGACATTTCTCATTATCAAATGTCATAGCTAGCTATCAATCAATTGCTGTAGAAAATGAAGTAAAAAAATGTTTGTATTTGTCCAAAGAAAATGACAACAAGTACTTTTCTAATAACTGTTATTATTAATATCAGCTGTTTTTCAACGAAATTTATTAATAATTTCTAAAATAAGTGTTGTAATCAATGTTATATGAAGGCATAACTAATATGTATATCAGATATGAGTAAAACACTTTCCTTTTCTGGAAAAGTGCTATTAACGTTTATCTAATGAAGGATAAGGCCACTTCTAAAAGTTTTCTTGTTGCTTTGTAACATTTCTGCATGAAGAGTTGAATTAGACATATAAATTCTACTAATATTAAGAGTTATATGAATTTATATCAATCGTAGTCAGCCCATTTGAGTGGTATAGATGAAGTAGTCAGTCATTGCAGTATCTTCTATGGTATTGAGATATTGTGGAGGAAACTCTGATGTGTCATTATAAACACATATTATAGTAGCCATTTTGTGGGAGAATCACTGTATACGTCAATCTTACTAATATGGTTACTTATCACTTGCAGATGAGATCATGTGACAGGATAATATTGACAGAACTGAGTTAATTCTTGCATTATTTGGGTAGAGTCAAACTCTTTTTACTGTCAACTTTCCTGGTACTATATTTTTAGTTAATAGTTGGGTATTGCTAATAATAGGTTGTTACAACAGTAAACAGTACATTAACTTAGGAATGAGCTAGTGTCTTAAATTAGCAGACTGAGTGGGAAGAGAAAATAGAATTGGAATGGAATTTATTTGGAGTGTTTAAATCTAATAGAACTGGAGTCTATATTTGTCATATATAATTAATTTGGGAATATGGATTAATTCAATGTACAACAATGTACAAGCTAGACTTTTCTGTCACCACATGAGCTAATGGTTCCTTAATAAACATAATAATTCATAACATAGCATACAAATAATTAGATCTAACATATTCTGTTAAGCATAGGACTAGTTTATTCTATTGTTGCGATTTCATAACTAGCTAGTGGAAGTTATTTCAATCAAATGTGATAAAATGTTAGCATTATGCCTTACAATAAAGCAATATGTACATATACAACATAATACTATATCATCACATACATATTGCATATATATTTTAATTAGAAATAACTCCCTATAACTGTAAGACCATTTGGTTGTGGCACAGTCAATTCCAGAATCTTATATTAGATAAGTCTGACTGTTGTTTTTTTTTGAAAGTGTAATTTCTTTTCCTAGTTTTATGCATACAACAATTATGACTGATTGTTATATATATAATTATATAATACATACAAATAAAACCAATCAATATATACATACATACTCACATAGGTACACACACACACACACACACACACACGCACACACACACACACACACACACACACACACACACACACACACACACACACACGCACGCACACACACATACACAAAGGCAACTTGTTAATTATATACACATTAAAAAGTTGTTTGGTCAATCACTGCAGTGACCTAGAACAGGCTCTCTAAACTCTGAGCATGAACCATAAAATGAGCCAGTGGCATCTTCAAATTGTAGTTGTCTGCTGGTTGTTTTACAAGAAAATAATGATGAGACATTCATGTACCACAAACAAAATTTCTCACATTTGCTTTCAAACCATCTTTTTACAGTGTTAAGCTTTCTGCAAACCCAGAGTACATGATATACAATGACCATTACTAATGTAATAAATGTCAGAAACACAGAAGAAAAACTGATTATTTTTATCATTAAAAGATCCTTCTTCAGGAAAAAATACCAATAAGTGAGGTAAATAATTGTTATGTTCATCACCAAACCACTATCAAGAAGATAGATTAATTTACTTCTAAATGGTTTGATATATGTTTGAATGACAAGGAATATTACTAACATTAGATTTGTTGTGACTAAGAGAGAATAAATGTCAGTAGCTCTATATTTGGCATATACTCCATACATAGCACCAAGTAACAGAAGACGCAATATAAACCAATATTGTTTACCTTCTTTATAAGGAGCATGGATAGCTTCTAGAAGAGGTCGTAAGTACTTATTGGTACATGATAACAGTCTAAGTGGTTTAGCAAAGAGAAGTAGAAGTATATATGGTAACAGTAGACCAAGAACTACTATCAGAGTCACTATCATTAGTATACAATGAGAGTATCCACCATACTCGACAGTACCATCTAAATACCAAACATAATGTATATCATTGAATGTGTAAACCTCAGAATATGTCATTACATTAATCAATTGAAGGATTAGTTTTGTGAATGAGAGGTGTACAACAGTAACCAGTACTTGTACTGAGGAATGAGCTATTCTATTGGAAAGCTTTGGTGAAAAACGACTGAGGATAATCAGGACAATGACTATTGTTAGAAGATAAAGTGGAAACATAAAAGTAAGGAAAGCTTTCCATAACTCTGTCATTCCATTGTAAAAACATCTAGGATAGTTTGTCTCAAGATTCAAAACACGGATAATAAATATAGCAAATCCTGATAATCGATCAATTGAAGATTTAAAGTAGTGATATCTTAACATATCGAGCAAACCACAGTTAGCAGCCTGAGCATAGAAAATAATTCCATTCAGTGTACCACTTGTTAATGTAAGTTTAAGAGCATATAACAGGTAAATAAGAAGTGGCCCAATGACTAGATAAATAATTACTGATGTTATCCAAGCATTGCTACAATGTTGACATTCTGTAGATCCAAATACCACACTTAATCCCTCACTACATCTACCACATAATGTTCCTTCACGTTGATATAAACACAATGGTGGATGATAGTTAGTAATACCATCTGACAATTTAAAGCTTTGATTAGATGATAAGTCACCACTGTAGAAGTAAGGTAGTGTGTGATTGCTATTACAATATCCAATTGGACAAGCTAAAGATACACCAAACTGTGTTTTGTTCTCATATTCTATTATTCCTGCCCAAGAGATAAATGTAAAAAGTCTTGTTATTGTTTGACTACTCACATTACCAATAATTGGGACTGTAATGTGATAATGTTTTCTCAAGTTATCAAATGAAGATGAAAGTTCACAGACTCCTATCTTATTCAAATTAAATCCCAGTGGACATGGATGTATTTTGACACTTTTTGTTAAAATTGCTGGTTGTGTGGACAGAGAGAATACAATCATTCCATTAATTATAATATTGGATTGATCATTTCTATGAACAGTCATGCTAATGGCTGTGCAATTTTTGCCTTCTTGTATAAGTTGTTCTTGATCATCAAAAGACAACCAGAGTTTTCTTGTTTTAGGAATAGTATGCTTTGAATATTTTCTAACAATATCAATTGCTATGGTAGAATAAACGTTTCTATCAAGAGCATCTCTAGCTGAAATACAGTAATAAATTTCCTGTCCTGGATATATTTGTAGAGTTGGTTGCATGTCAGCACCTTCTATGAGTGCTTGTGGAATAGTTGAAAACTGAAGCAAAGAAGAATTTGATTTCGTTTTGGTAAAATTGAAGTATTGATAATAATATTCCATTGTTTCATTAGGAGATTTAAGAAAGTCTGAGTTGTTGATATAACATGAGAATATAGGCTCTGCATATATTGATAATCCAGCTCTTCTTGCTTCATTGTCTGAGAACATTACATGTTCAACATTTGAATCAATGTGTATGGGGCACTTTCCGTCTCCTCTAGCATGTATAGCTCCTCCCATTAACTCAGCCCAATTATTAGTAAACTTGGCTATAACTTCGCTCATAAAATGTAATTGACAGCTGCCTACGAGAAGAATTGCAGCACCATTTGTGGCGTGATTATTATTAAAAGTTAAATTACCAGATAGATAGACATTTGAGCCTTTAGAACTTATAACTGATCCATAATTGTTACTGAAGATAGATGTTCCAGTGATGTAAACTTTAGCAATTCTTTGGAAATAAAAAATACCTGCTGATGATACAAATGGGATTCTAATATATTGAGAATTCTTTGTTGCAATAGTACTGTCCAATGTAATAGAGACGTCACCTGTATTGTCATCAAACTGATAGACTGTGGCATATAGACAAGTTCCTGTATTTGCAGCAACATTTTCTGAAAATGTACATCTAGTAAAAAGAATATTAAGGTGAACAAGTCCAGGATTGACAACATCAATATAGACAGCTCCATAGTCCACAAAGGGTATTGGCCAGTTGTTAATACCTTCGTGTTTTAAAAATGATGTGTTATAAAAATAAAGTGGTGTTAATCTTTCATATTTAGATTCAGGTAATGAATACAAATAAAACACAACAGCTGCTCCATGACAGGGCTGATAGTTAATGTTATGATTGAATACTGTATTGGTAATTGTTGTGTTAGTGACAGCAATAGTGTGATATTGTAAAATAAACATACCACCTGCAAAACTACCAGTATTATGAACAAAATGTGACTCAGTTATATAAACTGACACCTGACCACTAGTATTCTGTTGTGTGTAAAGTATTGTTAGTCCAGCTGCATTGACTATAGGATTGGAACCACCAGAAGATGATGAATGTTTGTTATAGTAGGTATTAGTAATGCAAGAATGAGTGTTGAGATCATAGTTATAAAAGAATGCAGCATCACTAATACGCATATCAGATATTTGTTCAATACTGTTCTTTTCTTGGAAAGCATTGTTAATATCCATGTAATGAAGAAGAAAGCCACTTCCAATACTCTGCTTGTTAGTTTGGTAAATTTCAAGACTATATGATGAATAAGATAACACTATCAATAGTAGAGTTATATAAATTTATACCAACCATAGCAAACCCATATGAGTAGTAGATGTTAACTCGAGTTATATTGACCTGACAATGAACAAAGACTAAGGCAGCAGCATGAGATGAAGTGTAATACAGAGATGAACTATTGAGGTAGTCAGTGATTGCAGTATCTTGTATAGTAGTGAGATATGTACCACAATTCTTAATCACCAAATGTTTAAGAGTCACTTGAGAGTTGAAGAAAACTAGACCTCGTCTTGGCTGCGAAAATGTTTGCCTTGTATCATTATGAACACATGTTATATTTGCTGATTCTGTAGAAGAATCACTGCGTATTTCAATTATGCTTCTTTGTTGAGTTGCCACTTGACAGAATTCACCAGGAGAAATTGTGTAGTTAACGGAACTGTTTAACAAGAACACAAGGTATTGAGAGGACCATGTTGTGTTACACAGGTACTGCTCTAAATCACAAGATGAATTAACTGGAAAGATGTCATTACTCTTTCCGGTACATGGTAGTAAGCAAGAAAAGAGAATTGACAAAACGTAAAAGACTATCTGTAACATCACAATATAGCCTAAAGCTTCGATCGTTTCTAGAGTTTGTCTGTTTACTACCTACTCTATTTATACTCGTTAAAGCTTTATAAACATGATTATGAAAATAAACAATTAAACTTATTACTTCAAAATGGCTTATAACATTTTCTGTTTGATAATAAATTAATATGATGCCTATGTTGTCATTATAAAAATGAAACCTGTAACACTCAAAACAGTAATATCTACAAAAACGCTATCAAACAAAACATATATTTACTATAATTCCCTTGACATCAACAAAAATTTACAAATATACATAATGAAATAAACAAGTAAATAATCTAAGAGCTTATAATTCTTACATTCATGAAAATTACTGCTCTTAAGAAAGAGAATTATCAATTAAAAAGAGTATTTACTTGAACCATAAAAAGAATCACTGCATTTGAGAACATTGTTGTTCATCAACAACAGACCTTTTTTATATATTAAATGAATTGTAGAATGCTTGTATTAAGGGTAACATTTCTTTTAACGAAGAAACATGATAGAAAATAAAACAAAAAAGACAAAATTTTATGGCTGACTGGCATGAATATTTCAATTATTGCATCTTGATGTTTAATAAGAAAAAACCACGTTGTCATGAAAATAGAGATCAAGTTAAGCATCATTGAGTAATCCAGTATGATCAGTGCATGTTTCCGCCATTTCATATCCTGAAATTCCAAGACACTATTTCCGCCATTACGCGCCGAAATTATTCCTATACACGATTTTCGCCATTACGCGCCGAATTCTTCCTAAGAAACGAAAATTCAAAAAACCAAAAAAATATTTTTTCAATTGAGTTATGTCTGACCAGTTGGCTATTATCTTTAAAATAGGACTTTGTCCTGCTTGTGTTCCCAATTCGTCTCTCTATCTCTGATCTTTTTGACACTCTGACGTTAGTCTCAGTGACGTTTGACCTGTTCTTACATTGTTACTCACTCTCAAGAATTGGTGCTACAGGCTCTATCTGGTAGGTATTTTGTCTCAAAATTGACTTCTATCAGTTCGTCTAATACATTATATATATGGTATTTAATTTCACATTTTTGAAGCGTAAGTACGTATACATAATCAGTCAAATCAGATTACTATTGTGCAATACTATATCTTAACATCAGTTAAATCAAGTTGGTACAATTGATTGATATTAAAGACTTGGTTATATTAAAAATTGAACAAGAACAATGGCCATACAATGACTTGTCCGAGTACTTAAAAAAAGAATTCCAAACATCAGGGGGCTAGCATACAATCTATCAAGAGGTTTTGGAACTTAAAAAATATTCAGGCCAACTTATCTTCAGCTACGTAATGCTTTTAGCAGGGCAGTTCATAAAGTGAATTATTTAATAAAGGGATAAGCTTATAATTGCTTTCTTATATTATGCATTGGTTGGACCTGTATATGGTCGAAAGACAATAACTGGCTTTTTGGCCTTGGAGGGAGCGTGTGGTTTAAAGAAAATTTAAGTGCACAGGGTTTCCTACCTGATGGCAAAGGGAACTTCCACTTTCATAATCTTCAGTTCTCACCATTTATCACAATGTTTGTCGAGGGGTCTGATGCTTTGGAAGTGCTGGTTCCTCTTCAACTCCAACTGTTTGCCATAATAGCTCTGTACTATGGCCATCCTTGTTTTCAGTGAGTGTTAACAGTGAAATTGTTTTTACAGTTCTTAGATGATGTTCATAGTCAGATTATTTCATGTTGTTATAATCGTGTGATCATTTAATTGTAATCTAACTGTCTTATCATTGTCACATCATGTCCACAATGTGTAAATAGTAGGCCACGAATGAAAAGTATCAAAATATGATTATTAGTGATCGACCACCATATTCTATTGACCCAGCGAAACACCAAACATTGTAACTAGTATCTAAATCATAAGAGATTTTTGCTAAGGCAAACACATCAATAATTTTTAACAGTTGTAAGCAGTACCTGAACTAAAGAATGAGCTATTGTGTTAGAAAGCTATAGAGGAAAATGATTGACCATCACCAGCAATAAACATTATAGTAACTAAATCATTAGAGATTTTTGCTGAGGTGAACACATCAATAATTGTTAACAATAGGCTTAAATATTGCAACCAGTACCTGAACTGAGAAATGAGCTATTGTGTTAGAAAGCCATGGAAAAAATGACCGAAGATAATGAGGACAACAACTATTGTCAAGAGATTAGAACCAAAAACATACTAACTTTGGTGTTCTTAAATCTACTGCAACTACCACACAATGGACCAGCACAATGATATCAACACAGTAATTCACGTTTCATGTCATTTCATTTAGTGCATCAGTTGTTACTATAAGTCTGAGAGCAAATAACAGGTAAACAGTTTTATTCTTACAGAAAAACATTGTATTAGTCAATGATTAAATTATTCAATTATTTTAAACATTTGTAGTTGAGATTGATTGATTACTATGGTATCTAGAATTCATGTGAATTACCCTCTATATAATTATTTGGTATGAAATACTATTACAAAGCAACAAAATATAAAGTAAATAATGATAGAATTCTTCTTGTGTGTAGCAAAGTTCAACAGTTTTGATTTCAATGACAACAACTATCTCGACTGAATAAACATTACAAAATCAATGGTTTTATACACTAAGTAATTCGAAAACATTCTAGAACACATGACATTAGGTAAGATGAAACTAATCCAATTTTGACACATACATGATCAAATGCAGGGTATTAATAAGGTCAGAAAATTAACACAACAGAATACATACAAGTTAAATAACACTTGCTGATGACAGTCAAGAGTGTATCCCCAACTAATAATTCCATGACTTTTGGATTCTATAATATTCTAGCAAAACTACAAATAAAATGTTAAAATGTCATGCTAATTTTCACATTGAAGTCATATTATTTGTACTGTATATATCATTACTTGTAGAACTATGAAAAAATCATTACAGTAACAAAGTGGATATTGAATTGTGACACCAAACAGGGACACCATACAATGGATGTCAATAGAGTTTGTTAATATAACATGATAGAGACTAATCTAGTAAAATATTTACTCCAAGAAATTGTGATATAGTTGGAGTTAATATATCTAATAGGACTAGAACTCCATATTTTGTTATATATACAAATATACAAAATGAAATAAACAAGTAAATAAAGTAAAAAATATCATTTTAATATTTATGAAAATAATTGCTTTGCCTCTTGTTACCTTAAGAAAGAAAATTATCAAATGACTCTGTAATTTGACTGAACCATAGAAAGAATCATTGCATTTGAGAACACTGTTGCCCATCAACAAATGATCTTTTCTCTATATAGTATAAATGAATTAAAGAATGCTTGTATTAAGGGGGCCATTTCTTTTAACCCAGAGAACATGATAGAAAAAAACAACAAAAAAATTGTAATGCTGACTGACATGAGAATTATATCAATTATTGCGTTTTGACAATAAATAAGAAAAATCAAGTTGTCAAAACATAAAGATCGAGTTAAACATCATTGAGTAATCCAGTATACTGACTATAAGCTTGTAAATGTAAGAATAATGTCATTATTGGTGATGTTATCACATACGTTATAAAACAATTTACTACTAGGCGCTTTGTACTTAACATAAAAATTGAGGTATGATTTGAACACTATATTTTACTGACCCATTCCAATACCAAATATTGTAAGTCGTGCTTACAGTGTGAATGTCAGCTGATGTGAAAACATTAATAACAGCTAGTACCTATTTTGAAAATGAGATATATATGACAGTAACAAGTACTTGGACTGATGAGTGAGCTATTCTATTGGAACGTCTGATACAGCAATGACTAAGTATAATGAAGACAATAACTATTATCAAGAGATAGAGCAGAAATAGTAAACTGAGACCAGTTTTCCATAGCTCTGTCATCCCATTGTAAAAGCACAGAGGAAAACCAAGCTAATATTTATAAAAACACAATTTATGTTACTTTCACTTTTATTTTTGGTTCTGATGTACTTATTATTATGATTGCAGTTTGTGTTTTTGTTGTTTCAAACGTCACTTGTTTATTGAGCCAGCTCAGCACAACAATTCTGTGAAACTAATCTGAAAAGTCCAGAAATATGCTTGGACTCACAAACAACCATTGAGACATAATGCTTTTATATATGGAGAGTTTCCTCCCTCAAGACTTGATCTATGTAAACAGAGATATGGAGGACCATTCACTACTGTACAAGTAGAAGATGTCAAAAGCTTTGGTGTCCTTGTTTGGTGTCACAATTCAATATCCACTTTGATACTGTAACGATTTTTTCATAGTTCTACAAGTAATGATATATACAGTACAAATAATATGACTTCAATGTGAAAATTAGCACAATTTTTTAACATCTTATTTGTAGTTTGCTAGAACATTATGGAATCCAAAAGTCATGGGAATTATTCACTCTATAATTTGTTGCTTTGTAATAGTATTTTATACCAAATAATTATATAGAGAGTAATTCACATGAATTCTAGATACCATAATAATCCATCAATCTCAACTAGAAAATAGTTGTTTAAAATAACTGAATAATTTGATCATTTATAAAAACATTTCTTTGTAAGAATAGAATTGTTTACCTGTTATTTGCTCTCAAACTTATAGTAACAATAAATGCACTGAATGGAATGATATGAAACGTGAATTACTGTGATTATATCATTGTGTTGATCCATTGTGTGGTAGTTGCAGTAGATTTAAGAACACCAAAGTTAGTATGTTCTTTGATTCTGATCTTTTGACAATAGTTGTTGTCCTCATTATCTTGAGTCATTTTTCTCTGTTGCTTTATATTACAATAGCTCATTTCTCAGTTCAGGTACTGGTTACAATATTTAAGCCTATTGTTAACAATTATTGATGTGTTCACCTCAGCAAAAATCTCTTATGATTTAGATACTAGTTACAATGTTTATTGCTAGTGGTGGTGGATCACTAATAATCATTATATTGATACTTTTTATTTACGTTATTCCCAAATGTCTAGAAATGAGTGATGTTTGGAAAATCTGAAAGACCAACTTGCATTTGTGTATTAAGTAGTAACACCTAAACATATTAATTAATTTCACCCTCACAGTCAAAATAAAGATAATAGTTAGACAGAAAATTGTGCTATCCTGAAGTTTGTGTTTCAAAGTAATATGTAGATTAATTTATTACACAACAAAGTTTCTCTTTGATTATAGGAACTGCCCAAAGGAAACATGTAGTCTTTATTATAGGCTTCATTCTTACTTCATCACAATTAATACATCTGTTGTTAACATGGACATACTAACATTTACTCCCTTTTTTAATAAAAAAATGCAAAATTGCAGAAAACTTTGCCAATAATTAATAAGTAATCCCTGATTCCTACAACTTTACTAGCTATTTAAAACTAATTAATCATGTAAAAATTTTTAAAGCTATTACTTTCACTATTTAGATTTTTGTTAAAAATAGAATGTGTAGTATTTCTTAATGTGTAGTAACTCCATATTTTGTTATACATAGTTAATTTTGGAATATGGATTAGTTCAATGTACAACAATGTACAAGTGAGCATAATCTATAAAGTATAGGAATAGTTTATTCTATAATCTTAATGGCCATAACTAACTATTGGGAGTTATTTCATACATATGATTATGTTATCACTATGCACTATGATATAGCATTAATTACATATGCAACATTTTTTCAGCAATTTCTAAGTAATTTATTCCAATTTTTTACATACAAAAAATATAAATGATTTTCTAAATATTATTATAATACATACAAACAAAACATACCATACATACATATATACTCATATAGGCACACACATACACACATACACACAATAGCAACTTGTTTATAATATACACACTTAAACTTGTTTAGTCAATCACTGCAGTGTCCTAGGACAGGCTCTCTAAACTCTGAGCAAGAACCATAAAATGTGTCATTGGTATCTGTAAATAGTGGTTGTCTGTTAGTTGTTTTATGAGTGAATGATGATGAGACTTTCGTGTACCACAGATGGAGTTTCTCACATTTGCTTTCAAACCATCTTTTAACAATGTTGAGCTTTCTGCAAACCCAGAGTACATGATATACAATGACCATCACTAATGTCACAAATGTCACAAACACAGAAGAAAAACAGATTATTTTTATAATTAATAATTCCTTGTAAAGAAGATAGTAATAAGTGAGGTAAATAAGTGTTATATTCATCATCAAACCACTATCAAGAAGATTGATTAATTTACTTCTAAATGGTTTGATATATGCTTGAACAACAAGAAAAATTACCAACATTAGATTTGTTGTGAAAAAGAGAGAATAAAGATCAGTAGCTCTATATTTGGCATATACACCATACATAGCACATAGTAACAGAAGACGTAATGTAAACCAATATTGTTTACCTTCTTTATAAGGAGCATGGATAGCTTCTAGATAAGGTCGTAAGTATTTATTAGTACATGCTAGTGGTCTAAGTGGTTTAGCAAAGAGAAGTAGAAGTACATACGGTAACAGTAGACCAAGAACCACTATCAGAGTCACTATCATTAGTATACGATGAGAGTATCCTCCATACTCAACAGTACCATCTAAATACCAAACATAATGTACATGATTGGATGTGTAAACCTCAGAATATGTCATTACATTGATCAATTGAAGGAATAGTTTTGAGAAAGAGAGGTGTACAACAGTAACCAGTACTTGAACTGAGGAATGAGCTATTCTATTGGAAAGCTTTGGTGAAAAACGACTGAGGATAATCAGGACAATGACAATTGTAAGAAGATAAAGTGGAAACACAAATTGTAGGCTAGTTTTCCATAACTCTGTCATTCCATTGTAAAAACATCTAGGATAGTTTGTCTCAAGATTCAAAACACGGATAATAAATATAGCAAATCCTGATAATCGATCAATTGAAGATTTAAAGTAGTGATATCTTAACATGTCAAGTAAACCACAATTAGCAGCCTGAGCATAGAAAATAATTCCATTCAGTGTACCACTTGTTAATGTAAGTTTAAGAGCATATAACAGGTAAATAAGAAGTGGCCCAATGACTAGATAAATACCTACTGATGTTATCCAAGCATTACTACAATCCTGACATTCTGTAGACCCAAATACCACACTTAATCCCTCACTACA
This sequence comes from Xestospongia muta, assembly GCA_963693285.1. Taxonomy (NCBI): domain Eukaryota; kingdom Metazoa; phylum Porifera; class Demospongiae; order Haplosclerida; family Petrosiidae; genus Xestospongia; species Xestospongia muta. The sequence goes on along the minus strand of OY848919.1, from coordinate 5,725,207 downwards.
TCTACCACATAATGTTCCTTCACGTTGATATAAACACAATGGTGGATGATAGTCAGTAATACCATCTGACAATTTAAAGCTTTGATTAGATGATAAGTCACCACTGTAGAAGTAAGGTAGTGTCTGATTGCTATTACAATATCCAATTGGACAAGCTAAAGATACACCAAATTGTGCCTTTGTTTTGTTCTCATATTCTATTATTCCTGCCCAAGAGAGAAATGTGAAAAGTCTTGTTATTGTCTGACTACTCACATTACCAATAATGGGGACTGTAAGGTGATGATGTTTTCTCAAGTTATCAAATGAAGATGAAAGTCCACAGACTCCTAACGTCTTATTTAAATCAAATCCCAGTGGACATGGATAAATGTTAACACTTCTTGTTAAAATTGCTGGTTGTGTGGTTAGAGAGAATACAATCATTCCAGATATAACAGTACTCCTGACATTTGTATGAACAGTCACACTAATGTTTGTGCAAATTTTGCCTTCTTGTACCAGTTGTTCTTGATCATCAAAAGACAACCACAGTTTTATTGTTTTAGTAATATTATGATGAGAATATGTTCTAACAATATCAATTGCTATGGTAGAATAAATGTTTCTATCAAGAGCATCAACAGCTGAAATACAGTAATAAATTTCTTGTCCTGGATATATTTGTAGATATGGTCGCATGTCAGCACCCTCTCTAAGTGTTTGTGGAATAGTTGAAACCTGAAGCAAAGAAGAATTTGATTTCGTTTTGGTAAAATTGAAGTGTTGATAATAATATGCGATTGTTTCATTAGGAGATTTAAGAAAGTCTGAGTTGTTGATATAACATGAGAATATAGGCTCTGCATATATTGATATTCCAGCTCTTCTTGCTTCATTGTCTGAGAACATTAGTTGTTTAACATTTGAGTCAATTTGTATGACGCACTTTCCATCACCTCTAGCATGTATAGCTCCTCCCATTAACTCAGCCCAATTATTAGTAAACTTGGCTATAACTTCGCTCATAAAATGTAATTGACAGCTGCCTACGAGAAGAATTGCAGCACCATTTGTGGCGTGATTATTATTAAAAGTTAAATTACCAGATAGATAGACATTTGAGCCTCTAGAGCTTATAACTGATCCATAATTGTTACTGAAGATAGATGTCCCAGTGATGTAAACTTTAGCTATTCTTTGGAAATAAAATATACCAGCTGATGATACAAATGGGATTCTAATATATTGAGAATTCTTTGTCGCATTAGTACTGTCCAATGTAATAGAGATATGACTTGTATTGTCATCAAACTGATAGACTGTGGCATATAGACAAGCTCCTGTATTTACAACAAGATTTTTTGTAAATTTACATCTACTAAAAAGAATATTTAGATGAACAAGTCCAGGATTGACAATACCAATATAAACAGCTCCATAGTTCAAACTGTTTATTGCCCAGTCTTCAATGCCTATTTGTTTTAAAAATGATGTGTTATAAAAATAAAGTGGTGTTAATCTTCTTTCATGTTTAGATTCAGGTAATGAATACCAATAAAAGACAACAGCTGCTCCATGACAGTGTTGGTAGTTAATGTTATGATAGAATACTGTATTGGTAATTGTTGTGTTAGTGACAGCAATTGTGTGATATTGTAAAATAAACATACCACCTGCAAAACTACCTCTATTATAAACAAAATTTGACTCACTTATATGAACTGACACCTGACCACTAGTATTCTGTTGTGTGTAAAGTATTGTTAGTCCAGCTGCATTGACAATAGGATTGGAGCCACCAGAAGATGATGAATGTTTGTTATAGTAGGTATCAGTAATGCAAGAATGAGAGTTGTAATCATAGTTATATAAGAAAGAGGCATCATTGATTTGTATATCAGATACCTGTTCAACATTGTTCGTTTCTTGAAAAGCATTGTTAATATCCATGTAATGAAGAAGAAAGCCACTTCCAATACTCTGATTGTTAGTTTGGTAAATTTCAAGACTATATGATGAATTAGACATAATAACACTATTAATAGTAGAGTTATATAAAATTATACCAATCATAGCAAACCCATACGAGTAATAGACGTTAACATGAGTTATATTGACCTGACAATGAACAAAGACTAAGGCAGCAGCATGAAATGAAGTGTAATACAGAGATGAGCTATTGAGGTACTCAGTGATTGCGGTATCTTGTATAGTAGTGAGATATGTACCACAATTCTTAATCACCAAATGTTTAAGAGTCACTTGAGAGTTGAAGAAAACTAGACCTCGTCTTGACTGTGAAAATGCCTGCCTTGTATCATTATGCACACATGTTATATTTGCTGATTCTGTAGAAGAATCACTGAGTATTTCAATTATGCTTCTTTGTTGAGTTGCCACTTGACAGAATTCACCAGGTGAAATGGTGAAGTTGACAGAACTGTTTAACAAGAACACAAGGTATTGAGAGGACCATGTTGTGTTACACAGGTACTGCTCTAAATCACAAGATGAATTAACTGGAAAGATGTCATTACTCTTTCCAGTACATGGTAGTAAGCAAGAAAAGAGAATTGACAAAACGTAAAAGACTATCTGTAACATGACAATGTAGCCTAAAGCTACGATCGTTTCTAGAGTTTGTCTGTTTACTAGCTACTCTATTTATACTCGTTAAAGCTTTATAAACATGATTATGAAAATAAACAATTAAACATATTACTTCAAAATGGCTTATAACATTTTCTGTTTGATAATAAATTAATATGATGCCTATGTTGTCATTATAAAAATGAAACCTGTAACACTCAAAACAGTAATATCTACAAAAACACTATCAAACAAAACATATATTTACTATAATTCCCTTGACATCAACAAAAAGTTACAAATATACATAATGAAATAAACAAGTAAATAATCTAAGAGCTAATAATTCTTACATTCATGAAAATTACTGCTCTTAAGAAAGAGAATTATCAATTAAAAAGAGAATTTATTTGAATCATAGAAAGAATCACTGCATTTGAGAACATTGTTGTTCATCAGCAACAGATCTTTTCTTTATATATTAAATGAATTGTAGAATGCTTGTATTAAGGGTAACATTTCTTTTAACTCAGAAAACACGATAGAAAGAAAAAAAAGACAAAATTGTAAGGCTGACTGGCATAAATATTTCAATTATTGCATCTTGATTTTTAATAAGAAAAAACCACGTTGTCATGAAAATAAAGATCAAGTTAAGCATCATTGAGTAATCCAGTATGATCAGTGTATTTTTCCGCCATTTCATATCCTGAAATTCCTGAAAGACACGATTTCCACCATTACGCGCCGAATTCTTCCTAAGAAACGAAAATTCCAAAAAAAATTTGCAATTTATTTAGGTCTGACCAGTTGACTATTATCTATAAAATAAGACTTTGTCCTGCTTGTGTTCCCAATTCGTCTCTCTATCTCTGATCTTTTTGACACTCTGACGTTAGTCTCAGTGACGTTTGACCTGTTTTTGCACTGTTACTCTCTCTCAAGAATTGGTGCTACAGGCTCTATCTGGTAGGTATTTTGTCTCAAAATTGACTTCTATCAGTTCGTCTAATACATTATATATATGGTATTTAATTTCACATTTAAAGCGTAAGTACGTATACATAATCAGGCAAATCAGATTACTATTGTGCAATACTATATCTTAACATCAGTTAAATCAAGTTGGCACGATTGATTGATATTAAAGACTTGGTTATACTAAAAATTGAACAAGAACAATGGACGTACAAAGACTTTTCCAAGTACTTAAAAAAAGATTTCCAAACACCAGGGGGCTAGCATACAATCTATCAAGAGGTTTTGGAACTTAAAAAATATTCACAAAACCTGAAGGCCAACTTATTTTCAGATAAGTAATGCTGTTAGCAGGGCAGTTCATAAGGTGAATTATTTAATCAAGGGATAAGTTTATAAGTGCTTTCTTATATTATGCATTGGTTGGACCTGTATATGGTCGAAAGACACTAACTGGCTTTTTGGCCTCGGAGGGAATGCGTTCTTCTGAGGTCCATGTAGGAAAAGTTTTAAGAGATATTACTCCTGTTTATCATCAAGCAAGACGAAAAGACACAGGAAGGAAATTGAATCCTATTCCATTATAGCTAAATTTTTTTGGGCAAAAATTACACATGGATCAAAATGATGAGTTAGTCAGATATGAAGTAAATCACATTTGCTGCATTGATGGATTTAGTAGGAAAATTGTCGGTTTTGCTAGTATGCTATTAAAGAACAACTTGGAGATCTATGAACATGTCCTCAGGTAAGATCACAAGAAAATGCCATATAGGTTGGCAGGATGATTTGGTAAATTTGCTAATTGCTTGAAGACAAACATGTAATCATGCATGTATGAAAAGTAATAAATGAATCTTCAATCCACCAAAAAATACTTACAAAATTTACGTCTAAACAACCTACTACTATACGGTAAACTTTTTATATTCAAATACATCAAATACCCTATATATATTCAGATGAAGGGATTGCATCAAGTGATATAGTGCATGTGCTATAACTAGCTATAGGCCCTTGTAAGAATCATCATATCAGTTTTCTTTTTATGTAGACCTCTGCTATTGAATTTTGGTATTTGGGATCAAGTGCGTGTTGATAAGGGAAAGGAATGGTATCTTTTGTTGTTTATTCAAGAAAAATTCAGCCACATTAGACACAGCCACACCTTCAACGATTTAGATTCAGCCACACCTTCAACGATTTAGATTCAGCCACACCTTCAACGATGGTAAGCTGCATGCAATCAGTGATGTGTTAGTTAACTATAACTATAACTAAATCTATTTTAGTATTAACAAATTTCATTATTAGTTAACTAAACTAAAATACTTAGCTTTTATATAGAACTAACTAAAACTGTACTAAAAATATCTACTTTCAACTATAACTAAAATAACAATTGAATATTGAACTAATACTTGACCACACCTTTTTAATTGTCAGTTCCTGCATCTTCTGCCCCGGTAGAGAGGGTGTTTTCTGTCAGTGGTGATACATGTAAAGGGAAGTGTAACCATTTGAGTGGACAAAACTTAGAGAGAGAGACACTTCTTAGAGTGAACAAAGCAATTTTGCTTTAATGATTTTGCTTACTTGATTGTTATGAAAAATCATTAATAAATACCATAACTAAAACTAGAACTATAACTAAAATAAAATAATGAACATCATACTATAACTAAAAAAATTGAAGCTATGGCTCAATTATAACTGTAACTGTAACTAATAATAATTTACTCTAAAGTACTATAACTACAACTAAAATACCTTTGCTGTACTAAAACAACACTGCATGCAATCAAGTAAATTTCTTATTATCTACTCTTAATAGCAGAATCATGTGGTTGAGAGTATGTGGGAAGAATTAATTTAAGGGTAAATTATCCCATCAAACAATGTTTAACAGAAATGGAGAATGACCATGTAATGAATATGGTTAATGGACACATAAATTTTGTGTGTCTTGGTAACTATTAGAGTTGTAAATTTTGGAACAAAAATTGTTAAAAATCTTGAAATAATCATCGTATTCTGAGTAAGTTTCACAACATCTATTTTAGTTGATATTGTCTTACAGAAAAGGGCATACCTGACATACTTATAAAGAAAAAGAATCATGTGGTTCCTCTAATTCCCATAGTCAGTGATACTGTTCAAGAATACGAGGCTCTGGGTGGCTCACTAACAAGATCCAATCCTTTTGGTATTGATCTTTTGGAATCAAGTCCTGTTCTAAAGGAGAGAAGGCAAGAGCCATTTCACTCATATCCACAGTTTGACTCTGTAGTACAGAAGCTTCAGATGGATCCGACATTTCTATTCCTTTTTCCAATTTCTTCAGCGAACCTTATATTCCAATTAAGTGTACCTTATACTCCAATTAAAGATGCAGTTGATGGGTTCCAAATCCAATATACAACCAAAATCAGGAACCAAACCCAACTGGAAACATCTCGCTAACGTTCGATTTTAAGAGACGGTTTGTGTTACTCGCGCTCCGCGTTTTATTGAGTAACAAGAAAAGCCTAGAAATGGCTCACGCGGCAAAAATGGAATTAGGAGTAAGAAATTAAACTCAACAACTTGGTCGTTAATTGGAATTTTTTCATATGCAAAGGTGCGTGAAAGATATAGGAATTGGAATGTCCGTCTGCGGCTTCCGTATTTTATTTTACAGCTGTGTTAATAATAAAAGTCACATCTTTCGCAAATGTGTGCTATACTTCATTTACATAACAGAATATCTGTGACAATATTAGCATGATATTTTCTTGCTTTATTGTCTGTTAAAGTTCAAAGTTGATATAATAAGAACACGATGACCTCAAGTTATTTTATGCAAGCGCAGTTAGTACACATTGCCACATTCCAACTATCTTCCTATTGCATAGTATCGGTTTTGATCTCACTACTTTGATCTTTTTTGACTCATGATGGCTATCACACATCGTCTGGGCACTATATTGTGAGCTAAAACACATTTCACTCAATAAATTATGCTGGTGTTTCTTTCTAAGTTGGCCGTTATTATATTATGTTGTCATCGGTTTGTTTTGATCAAAAACTGTTCGATTTAAATTAAAACGTATCTGTAAACTCTCTTGTGAGTTAATCTACCAACCTTAAACTTAGTCTCAGGATCTAGTTGTAATATTAAAGATAGTCACTTTATCTAATTGTTAGCTAGTGTTAGTCCCTCCTTAAGGTATCATTAAGCTAATTTTGGGATTTTAGATGAAGAATTTGGCCCTGCTGTCGTAGTATATGGTATAATCAACAGACTAGCTACTGTATCTCTCTCCAATAGAGCTTTGACAGTCCAATTGCCACAAGACTTAACCAATCTAGTTTGCCTTGCTCTTGTGGTGTAATGTAATTTTTTGCCTCTCGATATAGTTAACTCACTGGTACTCTTTCTCTCTTTTCAGTTTGTCTAAGAAGTCATCACCCTAGTTTGGCCAGTGCTGTTTTGCTCTCTGGAGTTGTATGGCATTGATCCATTTTGCTTTGGTGTACATTCTCTATCATTCTATCAGAAATTAAATCGTTATTTGTCCACTCCAAGATTGAGTCGTGTGCCAACCCCCCCCTCAATCACAGACTGTCACATTTGTCCGTGACCAAAACACTTTGAAATAGACTTATAAACTGGACATATTTCTTCAAGAGTGTTGTTAAGAATGTTTAATGTGAGTGCTAATTGTTTTATTATTCTGTCTTCTATCTAAATTTTGTAGGTAGATCCTGCAAGTGTGTGGTTGAAAGAAGATTTAAATGCACCAGCGTTTCTACCTTATGACAATAATTGTCAAAAGTTGTAAGCAGTACCTGAACTAAAAAATGAGCTCTTGTGTTAGAAAGCCATAGAGGAAAATGATCGACCACCACAAGCAATAAACATTAATGTATGTAAATCATAAGAGATTTTTGCTGAGGTGAACACATAAATAATTGTTAACAATAGGCTTAAGAATTGTAACCAGTACCTGAACTGAGAAAAGAGCTATTGTGTTTGAAAGCCATGGAGAAAAATGACCAAAGATAATGAGGACAACAACTATTGTCAAGAGATTAGAACCAAAAACATACTAACTTTGGTGTTCTTAAATCTACTGCGACTACCACACAATGGACCAACACAATGATATAAACGTGGTTGTTCACATTTCATGTCATTCCATTTAGTGTATCAGTTGTTACTATAAGTCTGAGAACAAATAACAGGTAAACAGTTTTATTCTTACAGAAAAACATTGTATTAGTCAATGATCAAATTATTCAGTTATTTTAAACAACTAATTTGTAGTTGAGATTGATGGATTACTATGGTATCTAGAATAGTTAACATTGATACATCTAATAGAACCAAAACTCCATATTTTGTTATATATAGTTAACTTTGGGATATAGATTAGTTCAGTGTACAACAATATACAAGTGAGCATAATCTATAAAGTATAGGACTAGTTTATTCCACAATTTTAAATGGCCATAACTAACTATTGGAAGTTATTTCTATCATATGATTATATTATCATTATTCATTATGTATGGCATTAATTACATATACAACATAATGCCATATCATTACATACATATTACATACATACTTGATTAGAAATGACTCCCAATAACTGCTAGACCATTAGCTTGTGACAAGATCAATTCAAAATCTCTATTAGTTAAGCTAGACTATTATTATTTTTAAAAGTAATGTTTTTCCAAGTTTTTTTCATACAAAAAAATATAAATTAATTTTCTAACTATAATTACACATACAAACAAAACACACTATATATACATATATACTCATATAGGTACACACATACACACAAAGGTAACTTGTTTATAATATACACACTAAAAATTGTTTAGTCAATCACTGCAGTGTCCTAGGACAGGCTCTCTAAACTCTGAGCATGAACCATAAAATGAGTCATTGGCATCTGTTAATAGTGGTTGTCTGTTAAGTTGTTTTATGAGTAAATGATGATGAGACTTTCGTGTACCACAGACGAAGTTTCTCACATTTGCTTTCAAGCCATCTTTTTACAATGTTAAGCTTTCTGCAAACCCAGAGTATATGATATACAATGACCATCACTAATGTCACAAATGTCAGAAACACAGAAGAAAAACAGATTATTTTTATAATTAATGAATCCTTGTAAAAAACATAGTAATAAGTGAGGTAAATAAGTGTTATATTCATCACCAAACCACTATCAAGAAGATTGATTAATTTACTTCTAAATGGTTTGATATATGCTTGAAAGACAAGGAAAATTAACAACATTAGATTTGTTGTAAAAAAGAGAGAATAAAGATTAGTAGCTCTGTATTTGGCATATACACCATACATAGCACATCATCAGGACAACGACTATTGTTAGAAGATAAAGCGGAAACACAAAATGAAAGCCAGTTTTCCATAACTCTGTCATTCCATTGTAAAAACATCTAGGATAGTCTGTCTCAAGATTTAAAACACGGATAATAAATATAGCAAATTTTGACAAACCATCAATTGAAGATTTAAAGTAGTGATATCTTAACATGTTAAGTAAACCACAATTAGCAGCCTGAGCATAGAAAATAATTCCATTCAGTGTACCACTTGTTAATGTAAGTTTAAGAGCATATAACAGGTAAATAAGAAGTGGGCCAATGACTAGATAAATACTTACTGATGTTATCCAAGTATTACTACAATCCTGACATTCTGTAGACCCAAATACTACACTTAATCCCTCACTACATCTACCACATAATGTTCCTTCACGTTGATATAAACACAATGGTGGATGATAGTCTGTGATACCATAAGACAATTTAAAGCTTTGATTAGATGATAAGTCACCACTGTAGAAGTAAGGTAGTGTCTGATTGCTATTACAATGTCCAATTGGACAAGCTAAAGATACACCAAATTGTGTCTTTGTTTTGTTCTCATATTCTATTGTTCCTGCCCAAGAGAGAAATGTGAATAGTCTTGTTATTGTCTGACTACTAATATTACCAATAATGGGGACTGTAAGGTGATGATGTTTTCTGAAGTTATCAAATGAAGATGAAAGTTCACAGACTCCCATTGTCTTATTTAAATCAAATCCTGGTGGACATGGATAAATGTTAACACTTTTTGTTAAAATTGCTGATTGTGTGGAAAGAGAGAATACGATCATTGCAGATATAATAATAGTACTATTGTCATTTCTATGAACAGTCACACTAATGTTTGTGCAATTTTTGCCTTCTTGTATCAATTGTTCTTGGTCATCAAAAGATAACCAGACTTTTGCTGTTTTAGGAATATTATGTTGAGAATAATTTCTAACAATATCAATTGCTATGGTAGAATAAACGTTTCTATCAAGAGCATCAATAGCTGAAATACAGTAATAAATTTCCTGTCCTGGATATATTTGTAGAGGTGGTTGCATGTCAGCACCTTCTGTAAGCGTTTGTGGAATAGTTGAAACTTGAAGCAAAGAAGACGAATTTGATTTTGTTTTTATAAAATTGAAGTGTTGATAATAATATGCCATTGTTTCATTAGGAGATTTAAGACTTTCTGAATAGTTGATATAACATGAGAATATAGGCTCTGCATATATTGATATTCCAGCTCTTCTTGCTTCATTGTCTGAGAACATTACTTGTTCAACATTTGAGTCAATTTGTATGGCGCACTTTCCATCACCTCTAGCATGTATAGCTCCTCCCATTAACTCAGCCCAATTATTAGTAAACTTGGCTATAACTTCGTTCATAAAATGTAATTGACAGCTGCCTACGAGAAGAATTGCAGGGCCATTTGTGGCGTGATTATTTTTAAAAGTTAAATTACCAGATAGATAGACATTTGAGCCTTTAGAACTTATAACTGATCCATAATTGTTACTGAAGATAGATGTCCCAGTGATGTTAACTTTAGTAATTCTTTGGAAATAAAATATACCAGCTGATGATACAAATGGGATTCTAATATATTGAGAATTCTTTGTTGCATTAGTACTGTCCAATATAATAGAGACATCACCTGTATTGTCATCAAACTGATAGATTGTGGCATATAGACAAGCTCCTGTATTTGCGACAAGATTTTTTGAAAATGTACATCTACTAAAAAGAATATCAAGATGAGCAAGCCCAGGATTGATAACACCAATGTAGACAGCTCCATAGTCCAAATTGCTTATTGGCCAGTTGTCAATACCTTCGTGTTTTAAAAAAGATGTGTTATAAAAATAGAGTGGTGTTAATCTTCTTTATTTATAGATTCATGTAATGAATACCAATAAAACACAATAGCTGCTCCATGACAGTGCCGATAGTTAATGTTATGATTGAATACTGTATTGGTAATTGTTGTGTTAGTGACAGCAATAGCGTGATGTTGTAAAATAAACATACCACCTGCAAAACTACCACTATTATAAACAAAATGTGACTCACTTATATAAACTGACACCTGACCACTAGTATTCTGTTGTGTGTAAAGTATTGTTAGCCCAGCTGCATTGACAATAGGATAGGAACCACCAAAAGATGATGAATGTTTGTTATAGTAGATATCAGTAATGCAAGAATGAGTGTTGTAATCATAGTTATATGAGAAAGAGGCATCATTAATATATATATCAGATACTTGTTCAACACTGTTCTTTTCTTGCAAAGCGTTGTTAATATCCATGTAATGAAGAAGAAAGCCACTTCCAATGCTCTGATTGTTAGTTTGATAAATTTCAAGACTATATGATGAATAAGACATACTAACATTATCAATAGTAGAGTTATATAAATTTATACCAATCATAGCAAACCCATATGAGTAATAGACGTTAACTTGAATTATATTGACCTGACAATGAACAAAAAATAAAGCAGCAGCATGAGATGAAGTGTAATACAGAGATGAACTATTTATGTAGTTAGTGATTGCAGTATCTTGTATAGTAGTGAGATATGTACCACAATTCTTAATCACCAAATGTTTAAGAGTCACTCGAGAGTTGAAGAAAACTAGACCTCGTCTTGGCTGCGAAAATGTCTGCCTTGTATCATTATGAACACATGTTATATTTGCTGATTCTGTAGAAGAATCACTGCATATTTCAATTATGCTTCTTTGTTGAGTTGCCACTTGACAAAACTCACCAGGTGAAATGGTGTAGTTAACGGAACTGTTTAACAAGAACACAAGGTATTGAGAGGACCATGTTGTGTTACACAGGTACTGCTCTAAATCAGAGGGTGAATTAACTGGAAAGATGTGATTACTCTTTCCACTACATCGCATTAAGCAAGAAAAGAGAATTGGCAAGATAAAAAAGAATATCTGTAACATGACAATGTAGCTTTAAAGATTCGATCGTTTCCAGAGTTTGTCTGTTTACTATCTACTCTATATATACTCGTTAGTGCTTTATAGTAATGGTAATGAAAATTAACAACAAAGCAAGTTACTTCAAAATAAGAAAAGCTGAAAGACAACAATAGTAAGATGTGTCAAAACAAGTCTTAAATTGTTTGCAAAAATTATACATTTTAGGTTAATCATCATATGAAAACATTGTTGACTGAATGATTTCTTTGGTATGTTATAGAGTTTAGAATAAATTAAGTAGTCATTGTTAATGAGATCTCCTATTATACTGTTGTCCATAACAATATATACCTGCAGTTCAGTTTAGTAAATGGCAGCAAATAATTAAGAAAGTTCATTGGCATAGCATTTGTGATAGAGAATATTGGCTGTGATGTAGATAAATAAAGAAAATTAAAATAAGTCAGTACATTTCACTTTCAATAGCCACCTATAACATCACTCTACATGAGTACTGCATATTGTAAGTACATAGTTACAAAGAAAATTGAAAGTCAACAGACATTAATATTATGAAAATAATAATGCTGTCCATCAATAACAAGTATTGTGGATCTGTAATAGACAATTGTGTACATGTAAAACATCAATGAATAATAACATAATGGCTGGACATGGTTCAGTTTAGTGATTTGTTCCTTAAATATAGTGACTTGGATAAATTAGAATTTTCACAATGTTTCTATCAAAGAACAGTTCTTTCATTTATTTTTGTTACATAGAACAGAGCCAACGACTACATATGAACATAAAAATCCATTAAGTTCACATATTAGTACTTTGTTATTATATGTATTGTGCTATCCAGGTAGCAATGTTAATATCCTACAGAAGGTATATACTTTCTGAGGTGTTAAATAAGGTAATTGAACACATTAGGAAATTCACAAAATCTTCCTGTCATGCCAACAGTTATTTAATTCATTATTATCAAGGTTTATATAATGACTATGGCTCATAACATTACCATTATCTAAATTAAAATGATGTCTATTGTCATTATAAAAATGAAACCTGTAGCACTCAAAACAGTATTGTCTACAAATACACTACAAAGCAAAACATATATTTACTATAATTCCCTTGACATCAACAAAACTAGTTATAAATATACATAATGAAATAAACAAGTAAATAATTTAAGAGTGAATAATTCTAATACTTATGAAAATTATTGCTATTATTTATGAAACGTTCAACAACTATATATTCATTTCTGGAGCAAATCTATTCCTCCACCATTTGAAATGAAGCCAACAGTCTAACAAGTTAATAAAATTACTCTTTTAAGTTCGAACATAGCTTAACCAAAATATGAAGCAATATTGAGCCAATGGTAACATAAATGGTATGTTGTACAGTAAGTACATTACAATAAGAAGTAAGAGGTAGACTACAAATCAGTACTGCTTATATCATTCTTACAAGGAGCATAAAGAGCTTCAAGTATTGGTCTTGTGTATTCATTGACACATCTCCAATGTATGTGAGGTTTAACAAAGAGAAGGAAGAGAACTTAGGGTAAATGGAAGGGTAACACAAGCAATGATGTGAATATCATGAGAGTAATATATCCTTTACTACCATATTCAACCGACCCATCCCAATACCATATATATGTCTGTTTTGAAATAAATGCTTTAGCTGGTGTGAAGGCCTTGATAATTGCACCTACTGGTCATCCAAAGGAGAGGTTTACAACAATAACTAGTACTTGAGCTGAAGAGTTAACTATTCTAGCAGAAAGCCTTAGAGAAAAAAGATTGAAGATAATGAGAACAACAACTATTGTCAGAAAAAAAAGTGGGAACAGTAAACTGACACCAATTTTCAATAACTCAGTCATTTATGTCACTTGATAACTCTTCACATCAAAATTGTACCGTAATATCTGTCACCTTAGTTATATTTTAACCCTGCATGATAACTTTATTCTGAAAATATAGTTTAAATACCGTATTACAAAACTAATAAATAATGAATTGTAGAAATGTAAAGAAATATTACATATTATTCCAATGTGTCATATATTTTTATGTTATAAAGTGTGACTACATATAAGTTATTGTGTTCAGTGAATGACACAATTATTCAACAACTAATAGAAATAATCTGTAAGTATATAAACAGATCAGATATTCAAACTAAGCATAGGAAAAGGTGAGTAGGGGACAATAGAAGAGGTGTACATATACAGCTATATGCTAAGTCAGCTGGTCTTGTATTTTTTCCTGTAATGAACAGGATATGAAGACCAGCACCATGAACAGAGTCATAAATAACAGGAGTATAACAGAAGCCACTTCCAATACTTTTATTCTTACTTTATAACATTTCTACACTAAGAGTTGAAGTAGACATATTAACTCCACTAATACTAGAATTATATGAATTTATACCAACCATAGCAACCCATATGAGTAGTATATGTTAACTTGACTCATATTGACCTGACAATGAGCAAGAACTAAGAAAGCAACATGTACCACAATCCTTAAATATCAATCATTCTAGAGTCATTATAGTGTTATATAGGCCAGACCTCTTTTAGACTGTGGAAGAAACTGTTATTATGAACACATTTACACAGGTACTGCTCTAAATCTGATGAGGGATTGATACAATATGTTTCACAACAATTAACAAAAAATAATAATACCAAGAAAGTTGACAGTAAAAAGAGTTTGACTCTCCCCTAATAATGCAAGAATTAACTTCTTAATTATTGATATTGTAGTTGTTTTTGTTATATTTGTAATAACTAATATTGATATTGCAAGATAATTGATGTAATTTTATAAGTACACAAATACAAGTTGACCTTTTCAATTTTTCAAAATCATTGATTGCCGGAATGTTGAAATAATTTAAATCAAAATTACCAATGTGATGATCGATAGAATGAGAAGTTATCCACTACTATATTCTATCACTCATTCCAATAACAAACATTGTGACTAGTATCTGAAATATAACAGATTTTTGCTGAGACAAACACATCGATTAATTGCTAACAATAATTTGGAGAATGAGATTTGTACAACAGTAACAAGTACATGAACTGAGGAACGAGCTTATGTGTTAAAAATCCTTACAGAAAAATGATTGAGGATAATGAGGACAACTACTATTGCAAGAGATAGAGTGAAAATACTAAACTGAGTCCAATGTTCCATAATTCAGTCATCCCATTGTAAAAACACAGAGGAAAAAAGATTTAGATTCAATGTAGACATAAAAATAAGGCAAACGTTTCAGTATGCCTCTTGATAAATCTTAAATAATAATAGATCTATGATGCCAAAATTAAAAGAATAAAGTTTGTTGTTACTGATCTTGTGATTATCTGATTATTTATATTGGTTGACTGAATGTGTCATGTTTTCTAATACAGTTATTAAATGAAGATGAAAGTTTACATAAACCTTGCATCTGAACAGATAATGTGTTATATTGAGGTTATAAATAGCCAGAATTCTTGGTTGTAATGATTCCTCTTGATGAGATCCCTGCAACCATGCTGATTAAGTACTTAGCACCACACATAAGGGGTGAGACAGCTCTGATTTGTTATACCCATGAATCTTGCCAGCTTTGAAATTGACTAAGGTTTTTCATCGTTGAAATAGCTAATGTTTTAGCCTTTCCTAAATCATTCATTGGTAAACTCTTGGGAATAACTTTATTAACATTCAGAAAAAAAACATACCAGTTAATTCTATTATAATATATCATGCTAATCCTAAGTATATAGTAGGTAGATAAACTACCAATAGCAGAAAATTCTTATATGAACTACATATATAAATGCACCCGGTGATATATATAATCATATAAGTAACAGCTTCTAATATCTTGAAACTGAAGAGCTGTATTACATACTGCGTTATTCCTAGCCAGTGTTACAGACAATTTATTGGTACATATTGTAATATAATCAAACACCTTTTTACTATCTATGTATGTTTAGGGAAGCCAGCTTGAAATTTGGTCCTCTTTTGTTGCAGATTAAAAAATTAAATATATGTTATATGATTCATTACAATAAGTCATCAATTGTTCATGAAAGATTTCCAGTCAACAGATAAATTTTATCTGTGGCTATACCAACCTATCACACAATCATAGCATTAATTATTTGATGTGATTATGACCAGATTACAGAAAAGGTATGAATGTCATAAGGTAGACATTTAAGACAAATTTCATTTAACAGAGCTTGATATCAATCAAATAAGTATTAAAAGAAAATAAACGTTTGTGTACTTACAATACAACTTTAGTATATTAACTTAACTTTTCATAATGATGTTGTGTATACATCCTTTTAAAAAAACAAATAGTAAAATTATTTGTTTCCATTAGTTACTAGAACTTAATAAAGGTTCTCTGTATTCACATGACTTGTAAATAATTTGCATTGTTGATTCCATATACAATTCTATTAAAAATGAAATTAGTACAATTAATTAATAATAGCTAGACTTAATATTTTCAGTGTGTTTACTTGGTAGAGAGGGTATTGTGTAGAGTCACAGATTTCTTCACATAGCTAGCCATTACTTCTGTAACTAGCTTTATATGCCTTAGATTGCACAAAAATTAAAAAAAATTCCAGCCAATATGCAGAAGGTAAAGATTTAAAGGAACCTCATCCTCCACATTATGTTCTAATTTCAAGAAAAAATTTTTATACTACTGGATTTGAAGCAGATAAAAATAATTACAAAATATTACGACAGGCTATGGATTATGCAGTTGCTGCTCCTAACCATGGTCTTGTTGGCAAGCATGACAAAATGAATTGTATTCTGATTGAAAAACTAAGTCTCCCTCCTATGTGAAAATGACAATTTAAAATGACAGAACTTCATGTCTAATTAAAATTGAAATTTTAAATTATTCCCAATATGTGTTCATTAAGTTCTATTTTATTGCAGTGGACCTGTTAATTAAATTACAGGCAGTGTGACAATTTATTAATAGATTATTCCTTATAAAGGTAAATCTATTTTAGCATTAAAAGTCCCTTTGTAATAAGTAATCTAATATACATGGAGTAAGTATTCCAATAATTGGGAGCTAGATTTATTTGGTTAACTCAATTACTAAGAAGCCAGCTTAGAATTTGGTCCTCTTTGTTTCAGTGTAAAATTGAAATATGTTATATGATTCATTACTATATGTCCTAAATTGTACATGATGTATTCCCAGTTACCAGATAAATGTTAAGAATCTATGGCTATCTCAACCTATCATATAATCATAGCACTAATTATTTGATGTGGTTATGATCAGATATCCTCAGTTTACAGAAAAGGTGTGAACGTCATTTAACTGAACTTGATACCAATCAAATAAGTATTGAAAATAAATAAACGTTTGTGTATTTACAGTATAACTTTAGTATGTCAAATTGACTTTTCATAATGATCCATATACACCAATTAAAAGACAAATATTAAATAGCAAAATTGTTTGTTTCCACTAGTTACTAGAACTTAATAAAGGTTCTCTGTATTCACACGATTTGTAAAATGAGCAATCAGCTGCCAGTAATGGTTTGTATGAAAGCATTTTTTGCTTATACTTGTGCTACATCAAATTAAACATTACTGTTATTGAAGACATCTTGCCAGTTACCAGTAGAATATGATACAACAATATTGCCAAGAATATGAAGAACACAATAAAGACCATGACAGAGAAAAACACTGTGATAGCTTGATATCTAGATTCTATGAAGAAAAACCAAGTTGTTGTGTATATCATAACAATGTTAAGTATAAGCCAACAGTCAAGGAAGTATATAACTTTGTTCTTATATGGTTTGAAGTAAACAAGCAATAGCAGTAGAAGAATCACAAAGGGAGTTGTTATAACATATACTTTAAGAACATTCCTCACTCTTAGTGATGCATATATGGCATATATTTCCACCAAGAAAACAAGTTGAGCTACAAACCAGTACTCCTTCCCTTCCTTTAGATGGAGCATGGATAGTTTCTAGTAGAGGTCGAATGTAATTGTTATATATACATATACACCAATTAACGCACATATTTGTTGACTGAATGAGTCATGTTTTCTAATACAGTTATTAAATAAAGATGAAATTTACATAAACCTTGCATCTGAACGTATGTTAGTGTTTGTATTAAGTTATAAATAGCCATCATTCTTGGTTGCAATGACTCCTCTTGATGAGATCCTTGCAACCTTGCTGATTGAGTACTTTGCACCTAATATAAAAGGTGTAAGACAACTCTGATTCACCATGCTCATAAATCATCTCAGCTCTGAAATCGACTGAGGTTTTTCATCGTTAAAATGGCTAATTTTTAGCCTTTCTTAAATCATTCATTGCTAGATTCTTAGGAATAACTTTATTAACTTAACACTCAGAAAAAACATATCAGTCAATTCTATTATAATATATCATGTCAATCCTAAGTATTATATGGATAAATAACCAATAGCTGAATATTCTAATAATAATTGATATGAACTACACATATGAATGTACCCAGTTGATATATATAATCATATAAGCAAGAACGTCTAATATCTTGAAACTGAAGAGCTGTATTACATACTACTATATTCCTAGCCAGTGTTACAGACAATTTATTGGTACATATTGTAATATGATCAAACATCTTTTTACTATCTATGTGTGTTTGTCAATTTTAGGGAAGCCGTCCTGACATTTGGTCATCTATGTTGTGGGTTAAAAAATGAAATATATGTTATATGATTCATTATTATATGTCCTCAATTGTTCATGATATATTTCCAGTCAACAGATTAATTTTAAAAAAGAATCTGTGGCTATACGAACCTATTACACAATCATAGTATTAATTATTTGATGTGGTTATGACCCAATATCCTCAGTTTACAGAAAAGGTATAAATGTCATAAAGTAGACAGTTAAAAATAAATTTCATTTAACAGAACTTGATATCAATCAAATAATTATTAAAACTAAACAAACGTTTGTGTATTTACAGTAAACTTTAGTATATCAAATTGACTTTTCATAATGATCCATACACACCAATTAAAAGACAAATATTAAATAGTAAAATTGTTTGTTTCCACTAGTTACTAGAACTTAATAAAGGTTCTCTGTATTCACATGATTTGTAAAATGAATCATCAGCTGCCAGTAATGGTTTGGATGAAACCATTTTCTGCTTATACTTGTGCTGCATCAAATGAAACATTACTCTTATTGAAGACATCTTGCCAGTTACCTGTAGAATATGATACAACAATATTGCCAAAAATGTAAAGAACACAATAAAGACCATGACAGACACAAACACTGTGATAGCTTGATAGTTAAATTCAATAAAGAAAAACCAAGTTGTTGTGTATATCATAACAATGTTAAGTATAAGCCAACAGTCAAGGAAGTATATAACTTTGTTCTTATATGGTTTGAAGTAAACAAGCAATAGCAGTAGAAGAACCACAAAGGGAATTGTTATAACATATATTTTAAGAACATTTCTAGCTCTTAGTGATGCATATATGACATACATTCCAATCAAAAAAATAAGTCGAGCAACATACCAATACTCCTTCCCTTCCTTATATGGAGCATGGATAGCTTCTAGTAGAGGTCGAATGTATTTGTTTATGCTTGTGCGTCGTATTGATCTAGCAAATATGAGAATAAGGACATAGGGTAGCAGAAGACAAATGACAATTACCAGTGTGATGATCATTAGAATGAGATGTGATCCACTACCATATTCTATTGAACCATCCCAATACCAAACTTTGAAACTATTATCAGAATCATAATAGATTCTTGCTGAAGTAAACACATCGACAATTGCTAGTAAAAGTTTTGAGAATGAGAGATGTACAACAGTAACCAGTACTTGAACTGAGGAATGAGCTATTCTGTTAGAAAGCCTGAGAGATGAGTGACTGAGTATAATAAGGATAACAACTATTGTCAGCAAATAAAATGGAAATAGCAAACTGAGACCAGCTTTCCATAACTCTGTCATCCCATCATAAAAACAAAGAGGAAAACCGAGATTCAAATTCAATATAGACAAAAATATAAGACAAAATTTTGAGTATAGGTCTTGATGAAGGTTTAATGATAGTAGATCTGTGATACCACAATTAGCCATATGAACATAGAATATAATTCCATTGAGTGTACCAGTTGTCATTGTAAGTCTGAGAGCATATAACAGGTAAATGAGGAGGGGACCAGCTATTGCATAGAGGACTATTGTCAACAACCACCAATTACTACATTGCTTACATTTTGTAGAACCAAATACAACACTCAGTTTTTGACCTTTTTTAAGTCTACTACAACTACCACACAATGGACCTTCACGATGATATAGACACAGTGGTTGAAGAGTTTTTTTGTTACACATCTTGCTATTTGACATTGTCATATTGTTAGTTGAAGAACTGCAAAAAAAGAATACAGCATCATTACAATAGCCAAGTGGACATTGTATTGAGACACCAAAACGTGTGGCTGCATTCATATAACCAGCCCAGGTATTAGCAAATACACCAGGTCTAACCATTGACAGGTAATTAATGTCACAATCAGCCTTATAACCATAAATCAATTTAAAATCTTTGTTATAAAAAGCTGATGAGCACCCACATTTGTTTGTTCCATTTTGCCAAACAAAACCTAAAGGACATTGTTGTACTGTAACATTGACAACTAAAGCAGCTGGTAAACTAGGTAGAGAAAATACTAATTTTCCTTCAGTGGTATTAGAGCCTTTGCTATATATTTGAAGATCAAATGAGGTACAATTATTACCTTCATGAAGTATTTGTTCTTGGTTGTTGTGTAACCTTATATTGTTGCTTTTTTTAGCAATGGTAACTGAAACAGTTGAATAGACATTTCTGTTTAGATCATCAATAGATGCCATGTAGATCTTAATCTTCTGACCTGGATAAGTGTTAAAAGAATTGATAGAATGTTTGTGTGTACCATTAAGATAACACAAAGTTAGCTTTGAAGCTGAAGTTGATATAGTATGCAGTTTAGATATTTCCTTGTTATCAATGAAATGAAAGTGTGTTTTGTAAAATTCTAGTAATTCTGTATTATTAGAAAGTTTTTGGTTCTTGACTCGACATGAAAAGAGTGGATAGGCGTATATTGAATTACCAGCACGGACAGCTACATTTTCTGTAAATGAAATATCCTTTTCATTAGTGATATTAATTAATTGTATCACACATTGTTCTTTTACTAATAAACTATTTTCTATACCAGAACTTGCATATATTGCTCCACCAAATTCCAGGGCTTGATTATTAATAAAGTTAACTACAGCTCCTCCAATAAAATAAAGATGTCCATTACCTAGTAATCTTATAGCAGCACCTCTGGATCCAACATTGTTGCTAAAAGTCACATTGGCATATTTAGAGAGATGAACATTGGAGTTCAGAGCATCAATCACAGATCCAATGTTATTAGTGAATGTTGATGTTCCAGTAATAGATATATTTACTATGTTATTAAATGAAAAGATTCCTGTAGTTGAAACAGGTTTAAATGTTAACTTTTGAGAGTTTTTCATTGCATAAATATCTTCAAGAACAATGGAAATTTTTGCAAACTTGTTAGCATTATCATAGACAGACATAAAAAGACAAGCTCCAGTCTGCTGTACTAAGTTATTTTGAAAGCTGCAGTTTTTAAAATGAATATCTATATTAACAGTCTTATCTAGGTCAGCTACACCAACATATACAGCACCAGTAGGTAAATAATTATGGCCATGACCTGTGTGATTATAAAAGTTTGTATTTTGAATTAACGATAATTGGGGTTGAGTCATGGATAAATCTATTACTTTAATCCAATATAAAGCAAGAGCTGCTCCATGTAAAAATGACTTAGGACCATTAGCGTTATCAGAAAACAGAGAGTTATCAACAATTGTGCTTGTATTAAGAGAACTGTTGTAATGAAGAACAAGCAGACCACCTGGTGAATTATAACTTCCCACATTAGATGTAAATTCTGCATTGTTAATAGTAACACTGGCAAAATATGTTTTTTGAGTATAAAGTACAGTCAGACCAGCAGCATTAACAATATTCAAGTAATTAATAGAGAACTCAGTCGTATAGGAATATCCTTTATGTAAATCAAAGTTATTTTTAAAATGTGTATAGTTGACAGTAACATATGTAGGATACATCATTAGTTGATGATCAAAGAAATGCAGAAGAGCACCACAACCAAATGTCCTTCTTTTGTGTTCAGAATGGCGATATAGGTTAGTACTAAGATTTGAATAAGATATATTAACTTCACTGATACTAGAATCATTCAGATTTATACCAATCATAGCGAACCCATATGAGTAGTAGATGTTAACTTGACTCATAATGACCTGACAATGAACAAAGACTAAGGCAGCAGCATGAGATGAAGTGTAATACAGAGATGAACTATTGAGATAGTCAGTGATTGCAGTATCTTGTATAGTAGTGAGATATGTACCACAATTCTTAATCACCAAATGTTTAAGAGTCACTTGAGAGTTGAAGAAAACTAGACCTCGTCTTGACTGTGGGAATGTTTGCCTTGTATCATTATGAACACATGTTATATTTGCTGATTCTGTTGAAGAATCACTGCGTATTTCAATTATGCTTCTTTGTTGAGTTGCCACTTGACAGAATTCACCAGGTGAAATGGCGAAGTTAACGGAACTGTTTAACAAAAACACAAGGTATTGAGAGGACCATGTTGTGTTACACAGGTACTGCTCTAAATCAAAGGATGAATTAACTGGAAAGATATGATTACTCTTTCCACTACATCCCATTAAGCAAGAAAGGAAAATTGGCAATACATAAAAGAATATCTGCCACATGACAACGTAGTTTTAACGTTCGATCGTTTCTAGAGTTTGTCTGTTTATAGTCTACTCTATATATACTTGTTAGTGTTTTATAAAAAATGATTTTGAAAATATGCAATTAAGCAAGTCCTTCAAAACAAAGAAAAACTGAAAGACAACAATAGTAAGATATGTCAAAACACGTCATAAAACGTTTGTGAAAGTTATATATTTTAGATATATCATCACAGGAAACATTATTGAATGAATGATTATATTGGTATGTTATAAAATGTTTTAGTCATTGTTGCTGTGATCTCCTATGACACAGTTTTCAACAACAAATATATACTAGTGGTTTAGGTTAGTATATGGGAGCAAATAATACAGAAAGTTAATTGTCATAGCACACTTGTGATAGAGAAAATTGGTTGTATTGTTGAAAAATAAATAAGTACATTTATTTGTCACTTTCAATAGCAATATATAACAATAAACACTCTATATGACTACTGCACTCATTAGTAAAAGTTACAATAAACAAAGAAAATTGAAAATCAACTGAAATTGATGTCATGAAAACATAATACTGTCCATGTAATTGTGTACATGTAAAAAAACACCAATGAATAATAATATAATGGCTTAGTGATTTCTTCCCTAAATAATTATGGTGACTTGGGAAAATTAGGATATTACCTATTGTTGTTGAATCACTGTACTGTTGAAGAAAATTAGACCTTTTCTAGGTTGTTGAATGGCATCCAGTATATCATTATTAGTACATGTTATAATAGCAGACTCTGTGTAAGAATCACTGGGTAATTTAATTCTCCCAGTCTCACAAGAAACTTGACAAAAATTACCAATGAAATAGTGTTAATAAAAATACATGGTATTGAAGGGATCATGTTGTGTTACACATATACTTCTCTAAATCTGAAGATGAGTTAACATGATATGTATTATTACTGTCTCCATTATGATAACTACTGAGAAGTAGTAGAGAAAGAAATGACAACATCAAAGTAGTGGTCTGTTGAGCCATTATTTCAGAATTGTGGCTAAATAATTAGATTAACAAGATATTTTTGCCAATATACCATCCAATATATATATTGAGAATAGTTGGTGACTTGTCTTAAAAACAACATTGAAAGTATATTTAAATTATATCAACTACTTAGGATAATCATGCTTTCATTTATTGGATGTTTTAAGAGTGATGTCACTATTCAACAAAAATACAAGTGAGTAGTAGCACATATTTTAAATGTCTTGACAACTGATTATTAGCACTCTAATCTATTGAGTAAGAATATTGATCTATAATTGTTGCATATCTTTGTGTTACAATGAAAGACTATAGACCTGTTAACATTGAGACTCAAGAATTTAGTTAGGGTTAAAACCATTAGCAATTACTGACTACTAAAAATAATTTGGTAAAAATAACTTGAGTGCAGTGACATTGAACTTGTGATAAAGACTTATTGGCTGCAATGTAGATTGGGAGTACAAATAAGTATTAAGTTTTTGTCACTTTCAATAGCTGCATACAACAATACACATTCCTGTATCTATATTGAAAATGGCTGGTTGCTTTGTCTTAAATACAAGATTGAAAGAATATTTATATAATATCACTTAGTTAGGATAATAATACTTTTATTTTATTGGATAGTTTAAGAATGAAGTCACAATTCAACAAAAACATGTGTGATTAGTAGTACATTTTTGAAGTGTCTTGACAATTGATTGTTTGGGCTTTAGATCTACACTCAAATATGTCAGAGATGGTTATGTGCTTATTCACTTCATCAATGAAACTAAAAATTAAACTAAGTATACAACTCTGTATTTACTTTATGAAAGAATGTTTAAGAATGTTAGTCTATTAAAACATGCACTCACCATAAACAATTGTACTATATGTATTGTATGGTATGTCATTGAAGATATACATTTTGTATATTAGACAAAATAATAACCCATAGTATGATTGTTCTAATTAGTGCCTTATGACAATGTTTAATTTCATTAATGTAATCTTAAATGATATAAAGTGGGTTTATAAACTAAGAATGATATCATGAGTGATGTTGATTATGTGTATATCTTTAAAACTACTTTGTAATAGGTATAAATGATGCACATGTCCACTAACAAAACAATGTCACATGACTGCTCTAACTGAAGATGTATAAACATGATATTGTTCAGTAATTACATGTCTCATGATCTGTCAATATGTAAAACATCATTGAATGATTATAGCATGGTTAATAATGTAGAGATTTGTCACTAGAATAGAGTTAACAAATTTAAACCATATTATATATATATAACACTCATACAAATCCATTTAGGTCATCAACAAATGCTGCATTAGTAATTTATTACTTTATGCATTGATCTCTATTATGTGGTAAGTGAATAAAGATATATACTTTACAGTGGGAATTAATGTTGAGGGTTGAAATCTGATGACTTAGGGAAACTTTTGTATAATAATATATGTATTGTGTATGTACATGTATATATATATATATATATATTGTATATTTTTAAATAATTTAGTTTTGTAGTATGTATTAACATTATACTATGTGAATCTGAGAACATACAACAGGTAATGAGGAGGGGACCACCTACTGTATAGAGGACTAGTGTCTATCTAAACTTTCTATATATTTCATGTATATTTATGATAAAGTATGTAAGATTTAAATCACCAAATAATTGGTTGTTCATACATTACCTAAGACCAAATAATGATAACTAATAAAGTAAGGCACACCTATAATACTAACACTAATGTTTAAAATGTCTGCTTATCTAGATGCATTCATAATCATGCTCAGTAAATAACACAAATTTATGTCCTCTGCAGAAACATTGAAATTAAATTCAATGTTTATTTACAGTAAGATTGACAACATTTTAAGCATATAATTCACCTATATTATATATTACATATATAACATTAGAATATATATTGTAATGTTTGTGTAACTCACTAGTATACTGCATATACATCACAATGACATTGTGAGACATTTTATCATGTATAAAATAAGACACAGAGATAAGCTATGTTTGTTCTTCCAATCACTCTGACCTAGGAAGTAGTGAATTGTTGGTTATAAGTGTTTGAAGATGACATGCTTATTCGTCAAAGATGAACTTCTCATATTTGTATTCAATACATTCCTTAAAGGTGTTCATTATTCTTTTAACTGTGATGACATGATTTACTAAGACAATTAAAATGTCACAAACGTCAGGAAACAGATGAAAAATAAACTTTACAATTCCTGATATGTCTTCAAGAGCAAATATCAATTGATGAGATAGAAAAATGTCATTCTTAATCAACAATTGAGAATATTTAAATGGCTTGAGATAGAATTGAAGGACAACAAATACCACCAATATTGGACTTATTATAATGTATATTATATATAAGCTAGTAGCTTGATATCTTGAAGATATGTCGTACATAGCATATAGTAACAGAAGACGCGATGTAAACAATATTGTATACCTTCCTTATTTAGGAGCATGGATACTTTCTAGAAATTATCCTAAGACTTGCTGGTACATGCTAGTGGTCTGAGTGCTTTAGCAAAGAGAAGTAGGAGTACATATAACAGTAACACTAAACCGAGGACTACTATCACAATCACTATTATTAATATACGATGGGAGTGTCCTCCACGTTTGATGTTATTATCAATGAACAAAAAATGATGTACATCATTGGATGTGTAGTCCTCAGCATAAGTCAATATATTAATTTATTGAGTAAGTAGGTTTGAAAAAGAAAAGTGTACAACAGTTACTAGTAGAGGAGCGAGCTATTGTCTTGGAAGGCCTACCAAAAAATGGCATAAGATAATAAGGACAACAACAATTGACAGGTAGAATAGTGGTAAAGCAAAACTGAGACCACTTTTCATTAAGTCTGTCATCCTATTAAATAAACATAGAGAAAAGTAAGTATAAAAATGACCACCTTGACAATTGCTCAATACCACTTGTTAATGTAGTCTAAGAGCAAGTAACAGATATAATGAGAGGACCACCAGCAACTAGATATATACTAATGGTTGCTATCGTTGAATTATTATAGTGATGACATTCTGTAGACCCAAATATCACACTTATTCCCCTAGTTATATTTACTTCGTGTTGTTCCTTCACATTAATATAAACACAATATTTGATGATAGCGATACCATCTGAAAATTTTAAAACTTTCATTTGACAATATGTGACAAGTATAGAAATAGGCCAATGTCTTACCATTGTTACAGAATACGACAGTAAAACTTATTAATATACAAATTCTCCTTTTGGTTTGTTTTGATATTTAGTTATTTCTTCACCAAATGTTGTTGTTACTTATCTTGTGATAATCTGATTATTTATATTGGTTGACTGTATGTGTCATGTTTTCTAATATAGTTATTAAATGAAGATGAAAGTTTACATACTCCTTTGATGTTATTTAAATCAAACACAAAAGTATATGGACACTCTTTGACAGAATGTATGGTTGAGAACAAAAATTTCAACATTATCAACTTGATCATTTGTATTAACAGATGCACTATAATTTTATGTTTCTGTGACTTCTTTAAGACTTAGTGACAGAGTTGAAAATTGATACAAATTAGTATATGATTTGTTATTAATATAAGTGAAGTGTTGCTTAAAATGTGTTATTGTTTTGATATGAGACTCGATATAATTTGCATTGTTGATATAACATGAGAGTATAGGGGGACCATATATTGAATTAACAGTTCTATTAAAAATAAAATTAGTATAATTAATTAATAGTAGCTAGACTTAATATTTTCAGTGTGTTTAGTTGGTAGAGAGGGTATTGTGTTGAGTCCCAGATTTCCTCACATAGCTAGCCCTTACTTCTGTGACTAGCTTTATATGATTACCTTAGATTGTACAAAAATTTTAACAAATTTCAACCAATATGCAAAAGGTAAAGATTTAAAAGAACCTCATCCTCCATGTTATGTCCTCATTTCAAGAAAAGATTTATATACTACTGGATTTGAGCAAATGGAAATAATTACAAAATATTACGACAGGCTATGGATTATAGCAGTTGCTGCTCCTAACTATGGCATACATGAAAAAATGAATCATATTCTGATTGAAAAACTAAGTCTCTCTCCTATGTGAAAATGGCAGTTTAAAATGACAGAACTGCATGTCTAATTAAAACTGAAATTTAAATTTGTCACAATAATTATTTGTGTATTAAGTTCTGTTATTGTAGTAGACCTATTAATTAAATTACAGGGAATCAAATGTGTGACAATTTATTAATAGATTATTTCTTATAAAGGAATGAAGTAAACATTTTAAAAATTGGGAGCTAGAATTATTTAGTTAACTCAATTACTAAGTGCTCTAGTTCTCTTAAACACAATTACAATGTAGATAATCTTAACATTGAGAAAACATAGAAGTGATAGCACTGTGAATCATATTATTGGTAGTGACATATTGATTGGTATATGACTGGTCATTTCATCACTGTGGACTGTGAATAACTTGGCACGAGAGAACACAGATGGACCACTACTCACATGACGTTCATGACACTCACTGAATTTATGACATGATCAGAAAACAAATCATTATATGTCAGACAGAACTCAGTAAACTGTGTTCTTTTAAGTTAAACATTTTAGCATTTAATGATTTAAAATCTACATTACATGATAATTAAATTGATGACAAATATAGTTAATGAAAAGTTAATAAAAAATAAAATAATAACTGGACATATTAACATCACTTATAATTATGTATATTAAGTTCAATAGTACAAGTGTTTATATGCAATGGACCAGTACTATAGTAACTGTTTCAATGCAACTGTACACTCATTGTCTGAATAAATTTAGTTTCAAATCATAGAGTTGATGATGTTAATAACACACATTATGATGTAGTATGGATGTATATCTTGAGAAAATGTTCAGTGTAGAACAATCTATACATATTGTAAGACAGTTTGTATCATTTGTAGAAAGTGAAAAAGAATCATATGTATATATAATTTATAACATAAAGAGTGGGTGTATCAAAGCACTAATAGTACATTATATCCTATACAGGTACAATTGTACTATATGAGATACAAGACACAATAGATGTGATCATTTATATGACTGTACTGCTGTGGTCTAGTGGATATAAACATCACAAATAACTTTCAAGCTCTCTGTAGCTTTGTTAGGTTTCTTCGATTAGACAAAGTAATACTATTAATCATTTAAATTATTATTCTGTTCTTTTGTTATACAGACTATATTGAACTCTGGGTCTGGTCCCAATGCTCATATCTCAGCTTGAATTTGTGCTTCACAAACATCTTGACCACACCTCTCTTGCAGCATGTCACATACAGCACTTAAACAATGCTTTCAACTACTATGCACAATGACAAAGGATTCATAACAACTGTTAATACAGCGTATATGTAAGAGTCATTGTTATAATAATATCATTATATTACAAGATTGTTTGATAATGCTGATGCTGTACCATTATAACAAAACAATGAAGATATACTCCATAATAAGTCTTGTGTAGCCAGTTCCTCCCTTATATGAAATGGAAGTGTCTGGTGACTGTCTCATTTGAAGTAACACTGAATATCCAATATCCAGGATATATTGTCCAGGATATACTTAAGCACATAATAAGTACGTATAATAGAAAACCAAGGTTCAGATTCAATGTAGGCATAAAATAAGCCAAACGTTTTTTGTATTAATCTTAATAAATCTTTAATGATAATAGATCTGTGATGCCAGAATTAATAGAATATAATATTATTGAATGTATATTGTGAGTCTGAGAACAATAAATAGGTAAATGAGGAAGGGGCCCAGATACTGCATACAGAATTAGTGTTCACAACCACTAATTAGTACATTTTTCCATTCTTTAAGACCAAAAGAAAAATTAAGTTATGGTTTTCTTTTTTTGCAATTACCATGCAATGGACCTACACAATAATATAAACACAGTGAATTATGTTTCAGAACACTAGTAATTAAGTCATTTTAAACAAGAATTATGTAACTCACATTCATAGATTACTATTGGTTTAGACCATCTACTTTAAAAGAAGGCTTAGATATCTACCTTAAGCAAGAGTTTCATTACAATAGGAATGATATTTAGCCTAGTGAGAAGGAGAACCACTTCTTTTAAAAACACTGAAGAGGAGGTTTTGACTTGTTTACAATAGGAATGAATGATCCATAAAAGAGAAGGGTTGCTTGATGAGTAGACAACTTTACTGGAAATAATAAGATTCATGATGCAAAGGAATGTTTCTTGACAATGAGTCATGAAGCATTACATTTGGACAAGAGAAGTATACTTTCCCAATAAATAGAGTTGAGGAGAGAGTTGCCATGATTAAAGTCAGCTTGATGTTCCACAGCCAAACCTTGTAATTAAAAAGGTAAAGGATTAAAATGTAGCAAACTGAGCAGGAAGAGAAAAAAGAATTGGAATGAAATTTATTTGGAGTTTATAAATCTAATAGAACTGGAGTCTATATTTGTCATATATAATTAATTTAGGAATATGGATTAATTCAATTAACAACATTGTACAAGTGAGACTACTCTGTCACCACATGAGCTAATCCATTCTCAATAAAAAATAACAGTTCATAACATAGCATACAAATAATCAGATGTAACATATTCTGTAAAGTATAGGACTAGTTTATTCTATAGTTGTAATGGTCAGAACTAACTATTGGAAGTTATTTCAATCACATATGATTATGTTATCATTGTGCATTGCAATAAGACGTTGAATACATATACAACATAATGCCATATTGTTACATAAATATTACATAAATATTTTAATAGAGAATCTTTTATTAGTTACGCCAGACTGTTATTTTTTAAAGTATAATTTCCTTTCCTATTTATATATATATAACAATTATGACTGATTGTATATAATTATATAATACAAACAAAATCAACCAATGTATACATATATACATTACTCACATAGATATATACACACACATACACACAAAAGCAACTTGTTAATTATATACACATTGAAAAGTTGTTTGGTCAATCATTGCAGTGACCTAGAACAGGCTCTCTAAACTCTGAGCATGAACCATAAAATGAGCCACTGGCTTCTGTAAATAGTGGTTGTCTGTTAGTTGTTTTATGAGTAAATAATGATGAGACTTTCATGTACCACAGATGAAATTTCTCACATTTGTTTTTAAACCATCTTTTTACAATGCTAAGCTTTCTGCAAACCCAGAGTACATGATATACAATGACCATCACTAATGTCATAAATGTCACAAACACAGAAGAAAAAGTGATTACTTTTATCATTAATTGATCCTTCTTCTGAAAAAAATACCAATAAGTGAGGTAAATAAGTGTTATATTCATCATCAAACCACTATCAAGAAGATTGATTAATTTACTTCTAAATGGTTTGATATATGTTTGAACAACAAGGAAAATTACCAACATTAGATTTGTTGTGAAAAAGAGAGAATAAAGATCAGTAGCTCTATATTTGGCATATACACCATACATAGCACATAGTAACAGAAGACGTAATGTAAACCAATATTGTTTACCTTCTTTATAAGGAGCATGGATAGCTTCTAGAAGAGGTCGTAAGTATTTATTGGTACATGCTAGTGGTCTAAGTGGTTTAGCGAAGAGAAGTAGAAGTATATATGGTAACAATAGACCAAGAACTATTATCAGAGTCACTATTATTAGTATACGATGGGAGTATCCTCCATATTTGACAGTACCATCTAAATACCAAACATAATGTATATCATTGGATGTGTAAACCTCAGAATATGTCATTACATTAATCAATTGAAGGAGTAGTTTTGAGACAGAGAGGTGTACAACAGTAACCAGTACTTGAACTGAGGAATGAGCTATTCTATTGGAAAACCTTGTTGAAAAACGACTGAGGATAATCAGTACAATGACTATTGTCAGAAGATAAAGTGGATACACAAATTGTAGGCTAGTTTTCCATAACTCTGTCATTCCATTGTAAAAACATCTAGGAAGGCCTGTCTCAAGATTCAAAACATGGATAATAAATATAGAAAATCTTGACATTCGATCAAGTGAAGATTTAAAGTAGTGATATTTTAGTAGGTCAAGCAGACCACAACTAGCAGCCTGAGCATAGAAAATAATTCCATTCAGTGTACCACTTGTTAATGTAAGTTTAAGAGCATATAACAGGTAAATAAGAAGTGGGCCAGTGACTAGATAAATACTTACTGATGTTATCCAAGTATTGCTACAATGCTGACATTCTGTAGACCCAAATACCACACTTAATCCCTCACTACATCTACCACATAATGTTCCTTCACGTTGATATAAACACAATGGTGGATGATAGTCAGTGATACCATCTGACAATTTAAAGCTTTGATTAGATGATAAATCACCACTGTAGAAATAAGGTAGTGTCTGATTGCTATTACAATATCCAATTGGACAAGCTAAAGATATACCAAACTGTGTCTTTGTTTTGTTCTTATATTCTATTGTTCCTGCCCAAGTGAGAAATGTGAAAAGTCTCGTTATTGTTTGACTACTCACATTACCAATAATAGGGGCTGTAAGTTGTTGATGTTTCCTCAAGTTATCAAAGGAAGATGAAAGTTCACAGATTCCTATCTTATTCAAATCAAATCCCAGCGGACATGGATATATTTTAACCATTTTTGGTAGAACATCTGGTTGAGTGTATAGAGAGAATACAATCTTTCCATCTATAATATTGGATTGATCATTTATATGAACAGTCACACTAATGTTTGTGCAATTTTTGCCTTCTTGTATCAGTTGTTCTTGATAATCAAAAGACAACCAGACTTTGGTTGTTTTAGGAATATTATGCTGAGAATAATTTCTAACAATATCAATTGCTATAGTAGAATAAACTGTTCTACCAAGAGCATCAATAGCTGAAATACAGTAATAAATTCCCTGTCCTGGGAAAATTTGTAGAGGTGGTTGTATATGAGCACCTTCTGTAAGTGTTTGTGGAATAGTTGAAATCTGAAGCAAAGAAGAATTTGATTTCGTTTTGGTAAAATTGAAGTGTTGATAATAATATGCTATTACCTCATTAGGAGATTTAAGAAAGTCTGAGTTGTTGATATAACATGAGAATATAGGCTCTGCATATATTGATAATCCAGCTTTTTCTGCTTCATTGTCTGAGAACATTACTTGTTCAACATTTGAGTCAATATGTATGGCGCACTTTCCATCACCTCTAGCATGTATAGCTCCTCCCATTAACTCAGCCCAATTATTAGTAAACTTGGCTATAACTTCCCTCATAAAATGTAATTGACAGTTGCCTACGAGAAGAATTGCAGGACCATTTGTGGCGTGATTATTATTAAAAGTTAAATTACCAGATAGATAGACATTTGAGCCTCTAGAACTTATAACTGATCCATAATTGTTACTGAAGATAGATGTCCCAGTGATGTTAACTTTAGCAATTCTTTGGAAATAAAAAATACCTGCTGATGATACAAATGGTATTCCAGTATATTGAGAATTGTTTGTTGCAATAGTACTGTCCAATGTAATAGAGACATTGCCTGTATTGTCATCAAACTGATAGACTCTGGCATATAGACAAGCTCCTGTATTTGCAACATAATTTTCTAAAAATGTACATCTAGTAAAAAAAATATTTAGACGAGCAAGTCCAGGATTGACAATACCAATATAGACAGCTCCATAGTCCAAACTGTTTATTTGACTGTCCTCAATACCTTCGTGTTTTAAAAATGATGTGTTAAAAAAATAAAGTGGTGTTAATCTTCTTTCATGATTAGATTTAGGTAATGAATACCAATTGAACACAACAGCTGCTCCATGACAGTGCCGATAGTTAATGTTACGACTGAATACTGAATTGGTAATTGTTGTGTTAGTGACAGCAATAGTGTGATATTGTAAAATGAATATACCAGCTGCAAAACTACCACTATTATAAATAAAATGTGACTCACTTATATAAACTGACACCTGACCACTAGTATTCTGTTGTGTGTAAAGTATTGTTAGTCCAGCTGCATTGACAATAGGATTAGAGCCTTCAAAGGATGATGAATGTTTGTTATAGTAGGTATCAGTAATGCAAGAATGAGTGTTGTAATCATAGTTATATAAGAAAGAGGCATCACTAATATGCATATGAGATACTCGTTCATCACTGTTCGCTTCTTGAAAGGCATTGTTAATATCCATGTAATGAAGAAGAAAGCCACTTCCAATACTTTGGTTGTTAGTTAGGTAAATTTCAGGACTATATGATGAATACGACATACTAACATTATCAATAATAGATTTATATAAATTAACACCAATCATAGCAAACCCGTATGAGTAGTAAATGTTAACTTGAGTTATATTGACCTGACAATGAACAAAGACTAAGGTAGCAGCATGAGATGAAGTGTAATACAGAGATGAACTATTGAGGTAGTCAGTGATTGCAGTATCTTGTATAGTAGTGAGATATGTACCACAATTCTTAATCACCAAATGTTTAAGAGTTATTTGAGAGTTGAAGAAAAGTAGACCTCGTCTTGGGTGTGAAAATGTCTTCCGTGTATCATTATGAACACATGTTATAGTTGCCGATTCTGTAGAAGAATCACTGCGTATTTCAATTATGCTTCTTTGTTGAGTTGCCACTTGACAGAATTCACCAGGTGAAATGTTGAAGTTAACGGAACTTTTTAACGAGAACACAAGGTATTGAGAGGACCATGTTGTGTTACACAGGTACTGTTCTAAATCAGAAGATGAATTAACTGGAAAGATGTCATTACTCTTACCACTACATGGTAGTAAGCAAGAAAAGAGAATTGGCAAAATATAAAAGACTATCTGTAACATGACAATGTAGCTTTAAGCTTCAATCGTTTCTGCAGATTGTCTGTTTACTATCTACTCTATATGTGCTCGTTAGTGTTTTATAGTAAACGATTATGAAAATAAACAATAAATAACTCAAAACTGGTCATTATTAGAATTATACATTTTGGGTAAATCATCGAGGGAAAACATTGTTGACAAAATGATTTCATTGGTATGTTAGAGAGTTAAGAATAAATGAGTTTATGTTAATATTCAAATTATTTACTGGATAAATGAGTAGTCAATGTTACTCTCCTATGATACAGTTCTCCACAACAATATATACCTGCAGTTCAGATTAGTAATTGGCAGCAAATAATTCAGAAAGCTTATTAGCATAGCACTTGTGATAGAGAAAATTGGTTGTAATATAGATAACTAAATAAAAATTAAAATGAGTAAGTAAATTAATTTGGATCTTTTAATAACCACATATAACTATACACACCCTATATGACTACTCTACATTACAAAAGCTACAATAAAGAAAAAGAAAATTGAAAGTGAACAGAAATTAATGTTATGAAAACAATCCTGTCCATCAATAACTGATATTATCAAGCTGTAATGGACAATTGTATAAATCTAAAACATCAATGATTAATAGTACTATGGCTGGACATAGATCAGTTTAGTGATTTGTTCCTTAAATATAGTAACTTGGAGAAATTAGGATGTTCACAAATCTTAATGTCATACAACAGTTCTTTCATTTATTTTTGTTACATACACCAAAGCCAACTACTATATTTGAACATTAAAATCCATTAAACTCACACATTAGTACTTTTTATTATATGTATTATGCTATCCAGGTGACAATATCACAAAGATCAATTAATATATATAATATAATATATTATATATTAATATCTTATAGGGAGTATCTCATTGCTGAAGTCATAAATATGGTGACTTAAGCAAATTAGGAAATTCACAAAATCTTCCTGTCATACTAAAAGTTATTTTAGTCAATATTATCAATGTTTGTATAAATCACTATTGCTTCTAACAATTTCTACTGGACAATAAATTCATACGATGTCCATTGTCAATATAAAAATGAAAGCTGTAACACTCAAAACAGTATTGTCTACCAAAGCAATATCATGCAAAACATATGTGACCTAATTTGCAATAAGGGACCATTTCTGTCAAAGCATTTGTGATAAGATCTATGAAAAAAGACAACTGTTAAAACACTTTAAAAACAGTTTTGTATGCATACATGCAGTTACTATGAACAGTTGTGAATATATAGCAGCTGTGTGTAGATAAAACAGTTTTTGGGATGTTTAACGTTTGTCCTTTTCATGCATCATGTCATAAATGTTTTCCCAGAAGTGATCCCTTATTGCAAATCTGGTCACATATTATATTAAATATAACTCCCTTGACATCTACAATACTAGTTACAAAATATACATGATGAAATAAACAAGTAAATAATCTAAAAATATAATTTTAATATTTATGAAAATTAATGCTTTGCCTCTTGATACCTTAAGAAAGAGAATTATCAGACAACCTTCTTTTTTAAAACCCAAAGATAGTGCAGAAAAAGTTTTAAAAAATTGTAATGATGTCAGAGGTGAATATTATTATTTCAATTATTGCATTTTGACAATTATCAAGAAAACCATCTTGTCATAAGCATAAAGATCAAGTTAATGATCATTGAGTAATCCAGTATACTGACTAGTCTGTTCTTGAATAGTTTAAAGTATAAACTTGTAAAAGTAAGAATAATGTCATTATTAGTGTTGCTATCATATATGTTATAAAATAAATTTCTGCTTGTAGTATGTATAAAAAATACATGTACTCACTAACAAAAAAATTAAGCTACAAACCAGTACTTCTTTTCTTCTTGTAGAGGTCAGACATATTCATTTACTCTTGTATACTGTATTGGTCCAGCAAAGATGAGCAAAGAACAAAGTGTGGTAAGAGAGAGATAACAATTGTATATTAATGTGATGATCATTATAATGAGATATGAACCAACACCATATTTTACTGACCCATCCCAATACTAAACATTGGAAGTTGTTTTTGCAGTGTGAATGTGAGCTTATGTAAAAAGATTAATAACAGCTAGCACCAATTTTGAAAAGGAGATAAATGTGATAGCAACAAGTACTTGGACTGATAAGTGAGTTATTCTATTGGAACGTCTGACATGATAACAACTGAGTATCATGTGAACAACAACTATTGTCAAGAGATAGAGTTCAAATAGTAAACTGAGACCAATTTCCATAACTCTAAAAGCACAGAGGATAGCAAAGTTTTACATTCATTATGATGAAAAAGTTAATTTGGAGATCTTTGCTAAATCATTTCCAGTAAATAACTGCAACAAATCTACTTATTACTCTACAATTTACAATAGCTTGTGTACAGAAAATATTTCATTGAGTGTACCATTTGTTAATGTGAGTTTGATAGTATATAACAAAGTAATAACTATTCACTACTTTCATTACTGAAACTGAAACTAAATTTTAATAAATAAGTTAGAAAGTTTTGAGCATAAACGGAAGTTATGTCTAAATTGAATTCTACATGCCTCCTTACTGACTCTCAATATAAAATTAATCTTAATAAATAGCAAATGATATATATAATTGGATAATGTATAGTCACTTATTCAACAATAATATTGTATTAACAATTTGATGTAGTTATCAGTATCCCATGATGACACTAATATAAGTATATTATATGACTAAACAACTTATTAAAATTAAGGTTAATAACAGTAAAACATGTATAAGACAACCAAATTGGATTTTTATTATGTAATTAACACACAGCAATATTAATAATTACAATAACAAAAAATACAATATGAACAACCAGTGTGCAAGGCAGTGGTCATTTAATATTAAAAAAAACATTTTTGTATTTTAGTTTGAGCCCAACATTGGTTCTCTGAAGTTATCACATGAACTATAAAAGGAATCATTAGCATCTTGTAATGGTAAACGATGAGATCTTTGGTTACCATGGTAGTGGTTGTTATGATTAAAATGCAACAAATATTGATAGATTTTTGTGCAAATGTCATTTACTTTTCTTCCTATTCTCTTTAGTTTTCCTGTAATAAACAGCAAATGATAGACCAGTACAACAAAAAAGGTTATGAAGAACAGGAAGATAGCTAATATACTATAAACTGTTATTTCTAGATGCTGCATTGTAAAGCATATGTAGACAAGATTGAAAACATTAAAATGTGACAAATATTGATAGAAATTTGTGCAAATGTCATTTACTTTTCTTTCTATTCCCTTAGATGTCCTGTAATAAATAGCAAATGATAGACCTGTAGAATAACAAAGGTCATGAAGAACAGGAAGATAGTTAGTATACTATAAACTGTTATTTCTAAATGCTGCATTGTAAAGTATATGCAGACAAGATTGAAAAGGAGCCAACAGTCTAACAAGTTAATAAATTTACTCTTATAAGGTCTGAACATAGCTTGACCAAATATGAAGAAGACCGATATTGAGGCAATGGCAATATAAATGGTATGTTGATAAGGTTCAATACTGTACAGTAGATACATCATAATAAGAAGTAAGAGGCGAGCTACAAACCAATACTACTTATCATTTTTATATGGAGGATGGATAGCTTCAAGTATTGGTCTTGTGTATTCATTGGCACATGTCCAATGTCTGAGAGATTTAGCAAAAAGGAGAAGGAGAATGTACGGTAAGAGGAGAGGTAATACTACCAATGACGTTATTATCATGAGAGTAATATGTCCTTTACTACCATATTCAACAGACCCATCCCAATACCATACATGATATGTCTGCTCTGAAGTAAAGACTTTAGCTGGTGTAAAGGTATTGATAATTGCACCTAATAGTTGTCCAAAGGAGAGGTGTACAACAGTAACTAGTACTTGAACTGAGGAGTCAGCTATTCTATTGGAAAGCCTTAGAGAAAAGCAACTATTGTCAGTAAATAAAGTGAGAACACTAAAATGAGACCAGCTTTCAATAACTCACTCTATTCCATTGTAAAAACATAGAGAGGAAATCTAAGTCCAAGATTTAGAAACGAAGTAAAACAATTAAGATATTTTTCACAACTCCATTGTTCCCATCGTAAATACTCAACATATCTAGTATCCCCACATTAGCAGTATGAGCATAGAATATAATTCCATTGAATGTACCAGTTGTTAATGTAAGTCTGAGAGCAAATAAAAGGTAAATGAAAAGAAGATCAGCTACTGCATAGAGGACTATTGTCCACAACTACAGGTTACTACATTGTCTGCATTCTGTAGAACCAAACACCACACTAGTTTTTAGTCTTCTTTAAACCTACTACAACTACCACACAGTGGACCTACACAATGATGTAAACACAATGAGTCATGTGTTTCACAAGTCTTATTCTTTGAAGTATATATACCAGTTTGATAACTGGGCTCCATTACCAAGAGTTTTTTAATCATTTGTTAATGAGATCTTTTACGATACAGTTCTCCACAACAATATATACCTGCAGTTCAGATTAGTAAATAGCAGCAAATAATTCAGAAAGCACATTGGTATAGGACTTGTGATAGAGAAAATTGGTTTTTAGGTAGAAAAATAAAATAAAGTTAAATTAAATCAATAGATGTATTTGTCACTTTCAATAGTAACATATAACAATACAGACTCTACATGACTACTGCATACTATAAGCTAAAGTTACAATAAACAAAGGAAATTGAAAGCCAACAGAAATTAATGTTATGAAAACATAATATTGTCCATCAATAACAGGTATTATGGATCTGTAATAGACAATTGTGTACATGTAAAACATTAATGAATAATAATATAATGGCTGGACATGGACCAGTTTAGTGATTTTTTTCTTTAAAGTAAGATAATGTGATTATTGGTGAGGCTATCACATATGTTATAAAATAATTTACTGCTTGTAGTATGAAAAAAAATACATGTACTTACTAACAAAAAAATCGAGTTACAAACCAATGCTCCTTTCCTTCTTGTAGAGATCAGACATAATCATTTACTCTTGTACATTGCATTGGTCCAGCAAAAACGAGCAAAGAACAATGTGTGGTAATAGAGGGATAGCAATTCACCATATTTTTTAACTGACCTTTCCCAATACCAAACATTGTAAGTCGTGGTTGCAGAGTAAATGTCAGCTGATGTGAAGACATTAATAACTGCTATATGAATGGTTTTCTTTTATTTAATGCATATCTGCTAATAAACACTCTTCATATTAATTTCTATTCATGTTAAGTTTGAGCTTGTAAATCTCTCTAAATTATAGGCAGATTCAAAAGATTGCATAAGTCTAGATAATTACATTATCTATAGTACCTGTTTAATACAATTTACATATCTAGAAAATGTTTTGACACCATAAATAATCTGTCTTTAACAAATGAATAGGTAAAACTTATTGTATTGTACATTATGTATTTTACTTAATTAATTATAAGATATTGTAGTGTCTTGGTTCTTGAATTTACTAAAACACTTCCTTAAATTTCAATATCATTTTAAAAACAACTGGTGTAGATAATACTCAATGTCATATGATGACAAACAATAAACTTAGACACTCTACAATACAGGAAATGATGTAAATATTGTAATATCTTGTCAACTTCAAGTAGATATGAACTGAAAAAATATATATTTCATTAACTATTTCAACAACACCAGAAAGTTACTTAAATATGAGTAGAGTAACAAAGGACACGTGAATGAACATTGTTAAGAAATATTTCGTACTAAAAGTGTTGGCCTATTTAAAAACTGAACCACTAATTAACAAATCTGCAAAACCCTATATATACTTTAGTTTACATACTATAATTATCTCCATAGATAATATATTATTGTGCTCAGCAAATAGCAAACATTATATGTAAAAGTATAAAGTAAGAAATATTTTATAGTAAAGTTGTGTAATTAATACTAAGATAGTATATATGTGAACTAACAAAGTAAACAGAGCAGACATCTGAACTACAGTGCACACATTGAAAGCAAAGATACTTATTAATATGAACCCAACATTGGCTCTCTGTAGTTATGACGAGTCATAAAAGGAATCATTTGCATCTTGTAATGGTAAACGACGAGATGTTTGGTTACCATAATTGTTGTATTTATGATTGATG
Source organism: Xestospongia muta (assembly GCA_963693285.1). NCBI lineage: Eukaryota > Metazoa > Porifera > Demospongiae > Haplosclerida > Petrosiidae > Xestospongia > Xestospongia muta. The sequence goes on along the minus strand of OY848919.1, from coordinate 5,684,173 downwards.
TGTGACAAATACTGACTGATTCTTGTATAAATCATATTGACTTTTCTTTGTACTTTCTTTAGTTGTCCTGTAATGAACAGGATATGATAGACCACTACTATGAACAGAGTAATAAAAAACAGGAGTATAGCAGAAATATCGAAAACTGTTACCTCCATATGTCTCAGATACCATGTTGTGATATATACAATGGCAAAGTTAAAAAGAAGCCAACAATCTAACAGGTTATTAAAGTTACTCAGATATGGTCTAAAGATAGCCTGACCAATTATGAATAAGAACAATATTGAGGCAATAACTATATAGATAACTTGAGCATAAGGTTTAATACTGCACAATATGTATATCATAATAAGAAGTAAGAGGCGAGCTACAAACCAGTACTGCTTATCATCCTTATATGGAGCATGGATAGCTTCAAGTATTGGTCTTGTGTATTCATTGGCACATATCCAATATCTAAGAGGTTTAGCAAAAAGGAGAAGGAGAACATAGGATGAGAGGAGAGGGAAGACAACCAATGATGTGATTATCATAAGAGTAATATGTCCTTTACTACCATATTCAACACACCCATCCCAATACCATACATGATATGTCTGGTCTGAAGTAAACACTTTAGCTGGTGTAAAGGTATTGATAATTGCACCTAATAGTCGTCCAAAAGAAAGGTGTACAACAGTAACTAGTACTTGAACTGAGGAGTCAGCTATTCTATTGGAAAGCCTTAGAGAAAAACGGCTAAAGATAATGAGGACAACAACTATTATCAGTAGATAGAGTGGAAACAGTAAACTGAGACCAGCTTTCCATAACTCTGTCATTCCATCCTAAAAGCATAGAGGAAATCCAAGACCAAGATTTAGAAATGAAAGTAGAACAACTGATATTTTTCTTACTACTTCCATTCTTCCATTGTAAACACTTAACATATCTAGTATCCCCACATTAGCAGCCTGAACATAGAATATAATTCCATTAAATGTACCAAGTGTTAATGTAAGTTTAAGAGCATATAACAGATAAATAAGAAGTGGGCCAATGACTAGATAAATACTTACTGATGTTATCCAAGCATTACTACAATGTTGACATTCTGTAGACCCAAATACCACACTTAATCCCTCACTACATCTACCACATAATGTTCCTTCACGTTGATATAAACATAATGGTGGATGATAGTCAGTGATACCATCTGACAATTTAAAGCTTTGATTAGATGATAAGTCACCACTGTAGAAGTAAGGTAGTGTGTGATTGCTATTACAATATCCAATTGGACAAGCTAAAGATACACCAAATTGTGTCTTTGTTTTGTTCTCATATTCTATTGTTCCTGCCCAAGAGATAAATGTGAAAAGTCTTGTTATTGTCTGACTACTCACATTACCAATAATGGGGACTGTAAGGTGATGATGTTTTTTCAAGTTATCAAATGGAGATGAAAGTTCACAGACTCCCGTTGTCTTATTCAAATCAAATCCCAGTGGACATGGATAAATTTTGACACTTTTTGTTAAAATTGCTGGTTGTGTGGACAGAGAGAATACAATCATTCCATTAATTATATTATTGGACTGATCATTTATATGAACAGTCATCCTAACGTTTGTGCATTTTTTCCCTTCTTGTATAAGTTGTTCTTGATCATCAAAAGACAACCACAGTTTTGTTTTTTTAGGAATATTATGCTTTGAATAATTTCTAACAATATCAATTGCTATGGTAGAATAAACATTTCTATCAAGAGCATCTCTAGCTGAAATACAGTAATAAATTTCTTGTCCTGGATATATTTGTAGAGGTGGTTGCATGTCAGCACCTTCTATAAGTTTCTGTGGAATAGTTGAAACCTGAAGTAAAGAAGAATTTGATTTTGGTAAAATTGAAGTGTTGATAATAATATGCCATTATTTCATTAGGAGATATAAGTAAGTCTGAGTTGTTGATATAACATGAGAATATAGGCTCTGCATATGTTGATAATCCAGCTCTTCTTGCTTCATTGTCTGAGAACATTACTTGTTCAACATTTGAGTCAATTTGTATGGCGCACTTTCCATCACCTCTAGCATGTATAGCTCCTCCCATTAACTCAGCCCAATTATTAGTAAACTTGGCTATAACTTCGCTCATAAAATGTAATTGACAGCTGCCTACTAGAAGGATTGCAGGACCATTTGTGGCGTGATTATTATTAAAAGTTAAATTACCAGATAGATAGACATTTGAGCCTTTAGAACTTATAACTGATCCATAATTGTTACTGAAGTTAGATGTCCCAGTGATGTTAACTTTAGCAATTCTTTGGAAATAAAAAATACCTGCTGATGATACAAATGGGATTCTAATATATTGAGAATTCTTTGTTGCAATAGTACTGTCCAATGTAATCGAGACATCACCTGTATTGTCATCAAACTGATAGACTCTGGCATATAGACAAGCTCATGTATTTGCAACAAAATTTTCTGAAAATGTACATCTACTAAAAAGAATATTAAGATGAACAAGTCCAGGATTGACAATACCAATATAGACAGCTCCATAGTCCAAATTGTTTATTGGTCTGTTATCAATGCCTTTGTGCTTAAAAAATGATGTGTTATCAAAATAAAGTGGTGTTAATCTTCCTTCATTTTTAGATTCAGGTAATGAATACAACCAATAAAACACAACAGCTGCTCCATGACAGTGCTGATAGTTAATGTTACGACTGAATACTGTATTGGTAATTGTTGTGTTAGTGACAGCAATACTGTGATATTGTAAAATAAACATACCACCTGCAAAACTACCTCTATTATAAACAAAATGTGACTCACTTATATGAACTGACACCTGACCACTAGTATTCTGTTGTGTGTAAAGTATTGTTAGTCCAGCTGCATTGACAATAGGATTGGAACCACCAGAAGATGATGAATGTTTGTTATAGTAGGTATCAGTAATGAAAGAATGAGTGTTGTAATCATAGTTATATGAGAAAGAGGCATCACTAATATGCATATGAGATACTTGTTTATCACTGTTCACTTCTTCAAAGGCATTGTTAATATCCATATAATGAAGAAGAAAGCCACTTCCAATACTCTGCTTGTTAGTTTGGTAAATTTCAAGACTATATGATGAATTAGACATAATAACATTATTGATAGTGGAGTTATATAAATTTATACCAATCATAGCTAACCCATATGAGTAGTAGAAGTTAACGTGAGTTATATTGACCTGACAATGAACAAAGACTAAGGCAGCGGCATGAGATGAAGTGTAATACAGAGATGAACTATTGAGGTACTAAGTGATTGCAGTATCTTGTATAGTAGTGAGATATGTACCACAATTCTTAATCACCAAATGTTTAAGAGTCACTTGAGAGTTGAAGAAAACTAGACCTCGTCTTGGCTGCGAAAATGTCTGCCGTGTATCATTATGAACACATGTTATATTTGCTGATTCTGTAGAAGAATTACTGCATATTTCAATTAACCCTTTTTTGAGTTGCCACTTGACAGAATTCACCAGGTGAAATGGCGAAGTTAACAGAACTGTTTAACAAGAACACAAGGTATTGAGAGGACCATGTTGTGTTACACAAGTACTGCTCTAAATCAGATGATGAATTAACTGGAAAGATGTTATTACTCTTTCCAGTACATGGCATAAAGCAAGAAAAGAGAATTGACAAAACGAAAAAGAATATCGGCCACATGACAATGTAGTTTTAACGTTCGATCGTTTCTAGAGTATGTCTGTTTACTAGCTACTCTATTTATACTCGTTAGTGCTTTATAAACATGATTATGAAAATAAACAATTAAACACATTACTTCAAAATGGCTTATAACATTTTCTGTTTGACTATAAATTAATATGATACCTGTGTTGTCATTATAAAAATGAAACTTGTAACACCCAAAACAGTATTATCTACAAAAACACTATCAAATAAAACATATATTTACTATAATTCCCTTGACATCAACAAAACTAGTTACAAATATACATAATGAAATAAACAAGTAAATAATCTAAGAGCTAATAATTCTTACATTCATGAAACTTACTGCTCTTAAGAAAGAGAATTATCAATTTAAAAGAGAATTTACTTGAATCATAGAAAGAATCACTGCATTTGAGAACATTGTTGTTCATCAACAACAGACCTTTTTTTGTATAGTAAATGAATTGAAGAATGCTTGTATTATGGGTAACAATTTCTTTTAACCAAGAAAACACGGTACAAAAAAAACAAAAAAGACAAAATTGTAAGCCTGACTTGCATGAATATTTCAATTATTGCATCTTGATGTTTAATAAGAAAAAACCACGTTGTCATGAAAATAAAGATCAAGTTAAGCATCATTGAGTAATCCAGTATGATCAGTGTATATTTCCGCCATTTCATATCCTGAAATTCCAAGACACTATTTTCGCCATTACGCTCCGAAATTATTCCAAGACACGATTTCCGCCATTACGCGCCGAATTCTTCCTAAGAAACGAAAAAAATATATTTTTCAATTGAGTTAGGTCAGATCAGTTGACTATTATCTATAAAATAGGACTTTGTCCTGCTTGTGTTCCCAATTCTTCTCTCTATCTCAGATCTTTGACACACTGATGTTAGTCTCTGTTCTTACATTGTTACTCACTCTCAAGAATTGGTGCTACAGGCTCTAACTGGTAGGTATTTTGTCTCAAAATTGACTTCTGTCAGTTCCTTTAATACATTATATATATGGTATTTAATTTTACATTTAAAGTGTAAGTACGTATACATAATCAGGCAAATCAGATTACTATTGTGCAATACTATATCTTAACATCAGTTAAATCATGTTGGTACAATTAATTGATATTGAACACTTGGTTATACTAAAAATTGAACACGAACAATGGACATACAAAGACTTGTCCAAGTACTTAAAAAAAGAATTCCAAACATCAGGGGAGCTAGCATACAATCTATCAAAAGGTTTTGGAACTAAGAAAATATTCACAAAACCTCCAGACCAACTTATCTTCAGATAAGTAATGCTGTTAGCAGGGCAGTTCATAAGGTGAATTATTTAATAAAGGGATAAGCTTATAATTGCTTTCTTATAATATGCATAGGTTGGACCTGTATATGGTCGAAAGACAGTAACTGGCTTTTCGGCCTCGGAGGGAATGCGTGCTTCTGAGGTCCGTGTAGGGAAAGTTTCAAAAGATATTACTCCTGTTTATCATCAAGTAAGACAAAAAGACACAGGAAGGAAATTGAATCCTATTCCATTATAGCTCAATATTTTGGGCAATAATTACACATGGATCAAAATGATGAGTTAGTCAGATATGGAGTAACTCATATTTGTTTCATTGATGGATTTAGTAGAAAAATTGTCGGTTTTGTTAGTATGCTATTAAAAAACAACTTGGAGATCTATGAACATGTCTTTAGGTAAGATCACAAAAAATGCCATATAGCTTGGTAAATTTGCTAATTACTTGAAGACATACATGTAATTTGCATGCGTGTATGAAAAGTAATAAATCGATCTTGAATCCAACAAAATGTACTTACAAAACTTAGTTCTAAATAACCTACTACTATACGATAAACTTTCTATATTGAAATACATCAAATACCCTATAGACATTCAGATGAAAGCATTGCATGCATTAAGTGATATAGTGCATGTGATATAGCTAGCTATAGGCCCTTGTAGGACTCATCATATCAGGTTTCTTTTTATGTAGACCTCTGCTATTGAATTTTGGTATTTGGGATCAAGTGCGTGTTGATAAAGGAAAGAAATGGTATCTTTTATTGTTTATTCAAGAAAATTTCAGCTACATTAGATATAACAAAGGTAAAACTCCACACTTACAGACACCTTCAACGATGGTAAGCTGCATGCAATCAAGTAATTTTCTTATAATCTACTCTTAATTGCAGAATCATGTGATTGAGAGAATGTGGGAAGAATTAATTTAAGGGTGAATTATCCCATCAAACAATGTTTAACAGAAATGAAGAATGACCATGTAATGAATATGGTTAATGAGATACATAAATTTTGTGTGTCTTGAGTAACTATTAGAGTTGTAAATTTTGGAACAAAAAATGTTGTAAAATCTTGGAATAATCATCGTATATTCCGAGTAAGTTTCACAACACCTATTTTAGTTGATATTGTCATACAGAAAAGGGTATACCTGACATACTTATGAAGAAAAAGAATCACGTGGTTCCTGTTATGTCCACTCTAATTCCAGTAGTCAGTGATGCTGTTCAAGAATACGAGGCTCTTAGTGGCTCACTAACAAGATCCAGTCCTTTTGGTATTGATCCTTTGGAATCAAGTCCTGTTCTAAATGAGAGAATGCAAAAGCTATTTCATTTACAATATCCACAGTTTGACGCTATAGTACAGAAGCCTCAGACGGACATTCCTATTCCTTTTCCAATTTCTTCAGCGAACCTTATATTCTAATTAAAGATGCAGTTGATGGGTTCCAAATCCAATATACAACCAAAATCAGGATCCAAACCCAACTGAAAACATCTCGCTAACGCTCGATTTTAAGAGACGGTTTGTGGTACTCGCACTCCGCGTTTTATTAAGTAACGATAAAAGCCTAGAAATGGAATTAGGAATAAGAAATTAAACTCATCAACTTGGTCGTTAATTGAAATTTTTCCATACGCAAAGATGCGTGTAAGATATAGGAATTGGAATGTCCGTCTCCGCTTCCGTATTGTATTTTACAGCTGTGTAAATAATAAAAGTCACATCTTTCGCAAATGTGTGCTATACTTCATTTACATAACAGAATATCTTTGACAATATTAGCATGATGTTTTGTTGCTTTAATTATCTGTTAAAATTCAAAGTTGATATAATAAGAACACGATGACCTCAAGTTATTTTATGCAAGCGTAGTTAGTACACATTGCCACATTCCAACTATCTTCCTATTACATAGTATCAGTTTTGATCTCACTACTTTGATCTTTTTTGACTCATTAAGGCTATCACACATCGTCTGGGCACTATATTGTGAGCTAAAACACATTTCACTCAATAAATTATACCGGTGTTTCTTTTTAAGTTGGCCATTATTTAATATGTCGTCATGGTTTGTTTTGATCGAAAACTGTTCAATTTAGATTAACACATGTTTAGAAGCTCTCTTGTGAGTTAATCTACCAACCTTAAACTTAGTCTCAGGATCTAGTTGTAATATATAGATAGTCACTTTATCTCATTGTTAGCTAGTACATAGATAATAGAGAGGGAGGAGGATTGGAAACGGGAATGTTTAAGCGGGGAAGCCTTGTCACGTCACGTGATGTTCAAAATGTCAACTGGTGTTGTCCGAGCTCCAATTTGTTCTTTCCTTACTGATAGCGATCACCTTCAACATGTGGATCGTAGCAAGATGGCGAAAGAGCAAGCCCGACAGTTTTTACAAGCTATTACGGAAAACAACTCTTGTCTCAGTATTTTGATACATTTGCCTCTAGCCCTTTGAAAGTATTGGAGAAACGTTTATATTCGCCTATTTCTACTGAGGTCTCTTGTCGTTCAAAGAGTGTAAAGAGAGAAAAATTGTGGACTGCATTCCAACTCATTGGATTTCGTGACCTTGATAAAATGTGGCGTGATCTTTTTGGACATGCAGGAATTCCACCATTCACCCCATTAGTGTACCAGTAAGTTAATCAAGTGCTCTATTCAAATATGATCATGAGTCATCTCCATGATGAATCAGGCAACCATTCAAATGAAGTATCTCCTCTATCAGCAGACGAAAAAAACATACTGAGGTATGCTGCCAGATATGTACCATTTAAATTACTAAAGCAGTATGAAAGAAGCCTTTATCCTAAATCAGTTAGCATGATTGAGTGTCTATCAGCAATGGCTATTAATGGAGATGAAAGCAATTTTTTGGAATATACTACTAAGTGGATAGGAATAGTTAATCGAGGAGAACTTTTTGAAATCAATGATACAACTTACATGTTTTTCAAATAAATTGAGCTCAAGGTTCGCCGACATTTACTTATTGCTTTGGAAAGAAGTAGCTGTTTGTCCTGTAACCAGCAGGAAACAATTATATGTACTGTGTCAAGTGATGAACTCGTGCAATTTTACTGGACACTACTTTCTGTTGATATTGAGAGTGAGGAAGCAGTCAAGTTACTGAAAGAAGTAATTGGACTCTGGTTAACTATTAGGGGTTTTCAATAGCTAGTACCTTGATGGAACAGTATAGGAAAGCCAACAAGAGTGTTTCAACCAAATCAAAGGATCTTAGAAAAAAACTAAAGAGGCTACATAATGAATCAAAATGAACCATAATTTTTTGTTACTAATTAACAATTATAGTAAAGTATAAGAGTTTAATCATTTTGGCAGGGGTATTACCAAGTCTTTAACATTAGAAATTGTACTGCACTGTCTTTTTCCACAGTTACCACAAATAGGTTCTAATGCAGCAGAGCGTTGCACTCGTAGTGAAACAGCATTTAAACAAAATTAATTTACAAAGGGGTTATCAGAACGACCTCCAGCAGCCCTTTGATTTCCAAAAAATGTTTCAATGGGGTCTTGAGTGAGTTTTTGTGATATCACAAGCTCTATACCTGATACAGAAAGAAGCTGCTTGGTCAATTCAACAAATGAATGAACTATAATTACAAAAAAATATGCATAATCATATCAGCAATATGAACTTTGGATAATTACATGTACCTGTTATTTTTAATCCAGTTAATTTTCGTGAGGATAATAGCATTTTGGCCTTTTCAGCAGAGGTAAAACACTTCCTTTCTTTCACAGATATTTTCCAGTCATCAAGGTACTTGAGGAATCCATCTTTAAGCCACTAAAAGATATCCAAACTATGCAATTCAATATAATTAATTCAACGTACCACAAGTCTTGGGTCATTTGGATCTTTTTAAGGACGAAGCACCATTTAATTATTGCTGGATGTATATATGTAGTGTATATATCGTCACTTGTAAAGCTATGAAAAAATCATTACAGTAACAAAGTGGATATTGAATTGTGACACCAAACAGGGACACCATACAATGGATGTCAATAGAGTTTGTTAATATAACATGATAAAGACTAATCTAGTGATATATTTACTCCAAGAAACTGTGAAATAGTTTGAGTTAATACATCTAATAGAACCAGAGCTCCATATTTTGTTATATATAGTTAATTTTGGGATATAGATTAGTTCAGTGTACAACAATGTACAAGTCAGCATAATATGTAATGTATAGGACTAGTTTATTCTATGATTTTAATGACCATAACTAACTATTGAGAGTTATTTCAATCATATCATTATGTTATCATTATGCATTATGATATGGCATTAATTACACATACAACATAATACCATAATTATCATTACATACATATTACACACATATTTTGATTGGAAATGACTCCCAATAACTGTTAGACCATTAGGTTGTGGCAAGGTCAATTCAAAATCTCTATTAGTTAAGCCAGACTGTTGTCATTTTTAAAAGTAAATTTTTTCCAAGTTTTTTACATACAAAAAATATAATTAAATTTCTAACTATAATTATAATACATACAAACAAAACATATCATACATAAATATATACTCATATAGGCACACACATACACACAAAGAGAACTTGTTTATAATATACACACTTAAAAAAATTGTTTAGTCAATCACTGCAGTGTCCTAGGACAGGCTCTCTAAACTCTGAGCATGAACCATAAAATGAGTCATTGACATCTGTAAGTAGTGGTTGTCTGTTAGTTGCTTTATGAGTAAATGATGAAACTTTCATATACCACGGACGAAGTTTCTCACATTTGCTTTCAAACCATCTTTTTACTATATTAAGCTTTCTGCAAACCCAGAGTACATGATATACAGTGACCATCACTAATGTAACAAATGTCAGAAACACAGAAGAAAAACAAATTATTTTTATAATTAATGTATCCTTGTAAAAAAGATAGTAATAAGTGAGATAAATAAGTGTTATATTCATCATCAAACCACTATCAAGAAGATTGATTAATTTACTTCTAAATGGTTTGATATATGTTTGAACAACAAGGAAAATTACCAACATTAGATTTGTTGTGAAAAAGAGAGAATAAAGATCAGTAGCTCTATATTTGGCATATACACCATACATAGCACATAGTAACAGAAGACGTAATGTAAACCAATATTGTTTACCTTCTTTATAAGGAGCATGGATAGCTTCTAGAAGAGGTCGTAAGTACTTACTGGTACATGCTAGTGGTCTAAGTGGTTTAGCAAAGAGAAGTAGAAGTACATATGGTAACAGTAAACCAAGAACTATTATCAGAGTCACTATCATTAGTATACGATGAGAGTATCCTCCATACTTGACAGTACCATCTAAATACCAAACATAATGTACATCATTGGATGTGTAAACCTCAGAATATGTCATTACATTGATCAATTGAAGGAGTAGTTTTGAGAAAGAGAGGTGTACAACAGTAACCAGTACTTGAACTGAGGAATGAGCTATTCTATTGGAAAGCTTTGGTGAAAAACGACTGAGGATAATCAGGACAATGACTATTGTCAGAAGATAAAGCGGAAACACAAAATGAAAGCTAGTTTTCCATAACTCTGTCATTCCATTGTAAAAACATCTAGGATAGCCTGTCTCAAGATTCAAAACATGGATAATAAATATAGCAAATCCTGACAATCGATCAATTGAAGATTTAAAGTAGTGATATCTTAACATGTCAAGCAAACCACAATTAGCAGCCTGAGCATAGAAAATAATTCCATTCAGTGTACCACTTGTTAATGTAAGTTTAAGAGCATATAACAGGTAAATAAGAAGTGGGCCAATGACTAGATAAATAATTACTGATGTTATCCAAGCATTGCTACAATGTTGACATTCTGTAGATCCAAATACCACACTTAATCCCTCACTACATCTACCACATAATGTTCCTTCACGTTGATATAAACACAATGGTGGATGATAGTCAGTGATACCATCTGACAACTTAAAACTTTTATTAGATGATAAGTCACCACTGTAGAAGTAAGGTAGTGTCTGATTGCTATTACAATGTCCAATTGGACAAGATAAAGATACACCAAATTGTTTCTTTGTTTTGTTCTCATATTCTATTATTCCTGCCCAAGAGATAAATGGGAAAAGTCTTGTTATTGTCTGTCTACTCACATTACCAATAATGGGGATTGTAAGGTGATGATGTTTTCTCAAGTTATCAAATGAAGATGAAAGTTCACAGACTCCCGCTGTCTTATTCAAAACAAATCCCAGTGGACATGGATAAATTTTGACACTTTTTGTTAAAATTGCTGGCTGTGTGGACAGAGAGAATACAATCATTCCAGATATAATAATACTGTTGTTATTTATATGAACAGTCACACTAATGTTTGTGCAATTTTTGCCTTCTTGTATCAGTTGTTCTTGGTCATCAAAAGACAACCACAGTTTTGTTGTTTTAGGAATAGTATGTTGAGAATAATTTCTAACAATATCAATCGCTATGGTAGAATAAACGTTTCTATCAAGAGCATCAAGAGCTGAAATACAGTAATAAATTTCCTGTCCTGGATATATTTGTAGAGGTGGTCGCACGTCAGCACCTTCTGTAAGTGTTTGTGAAATAGTCGAAACATGAAGCAAAGAAGATTTTGATTTCGTTTTGGTAAAATTTAAGTGTTGATAATAATATGCCATTATTTTATCAGGAGACTTAAGAAAGTCTGAGTTGTTGATATAACATGAGAATATAGGCTCTGCATATATTGATATTCCAGCTCTTCTTGCTTCATTGTCTGAGAACATTACTTGTTCAACATTTGAGTCAATGTGTATGGCGCACTTTCCATCACCTCTAGCATGTATAGCTCCTCCCATTAACTCAGCCCAATTATTAGTAAACTTGGCTATAACTTCGCTCATAAAATGTAATTGACAGCTGCCTACGAGAAGAATTGCAGGACCATTTGTGGCGTGATTATTATTAAAAGTTAAATTACCAGATAGATAGACATTTGAGCCTTTAGAATTTATGACTGATCCATAATTGTTACTGAAGATAGATGTCCCAGTGATGTAAACTTTATGAATTCTGTGAAAATAAAAAATACCAGCTGATGATACAAATGGGATTCTTGTATATTGAGAATTCTTTGTCGCATTAGTACTGTCCAATGTAATAGAGACATCACCTGTATTGTCATCAAACTGATAGACTCTGGCATATAGACAAGCTCCTGTATTTGCAGCAACATTTTTTATAAATGTACATCTACTAAAACGAATATTTACATGAACAAGTCCAGGATTGACAATACCAATATAGACAGCTCCATAGTCCAAATTGTTTATTGGCCAGTTATGAATGCCTTCGTGGTTTAAAACTGATGTGTTAAAAAAATGTAGTTGTGTTAATCCACTTTCATATCTAGATTCAAATAATGAATACCAATAAAACACAATAGCTGCTCCAAGACAGTGCTGATAGTTAGTGTTATGATTGAATACTGTATTGGTAATTGTTGTGTTAGTGACAGCAATAGCGTGATGATGTAAAATAAACATACCACTTGCAAAACTACCAGTATTATAAACAAAATGTGACTCAGTTATATAAACTGACACCTGACCACTAGTATTCTGTTGTGTGCAAAGTATTGTTAGTCCAGCTGCATTGACAATAGGATTAGAGCCTTCAAAGGATGATGAATGTTTGTTATAGTTGGTATCAGTAATGCAAGAATGAGTGTTGTAATCATAGTTATATAAGAAAGAGGCATCACTAATATGCATATGAGATACTCGTTCATCACTGTTCTCTTCTTGAAAAGCGTTGTTAATATCCATGTAATGAAGAAGAAAGCCACTTCCAATACTTTGGTTGTTAGTTTGGTAAATTTCAAGACTATATGATGAATTCGACATACTAACACTATCAATAGTAGAGTTATATAAGTTTACACCAATCATAGCAAACCCATATGAGTAGTAGATGTTAACTCGACTTATATAGACCTGACAATGAACAAAGACTAAGGTAGCAGCATGAGAAGAAGTGTAATAGAGAGATGAACTATTGAGATAGTCAGTGATTGCAGTATCTTGTATAGTAGTGAGATATGTACCACAATTCTTAATCACCAAATGTTTAAGAGTCACTTGAGAGTTGAAGAAAACTAGACCTCGTCTTGGTTGCGAAAATGTCTGCCTTGTGTCATTATGAACACATGTTATATTTGCTGATTCTGTAGAAGAATTACTGCGTATTTCAATTATGCTTCTTTGTTGAGTTGCCACTTGACAGAATTTACCAGGTGAAATGGTGAAGTTAACAGAACTGTTTAACAATAACACAAGGTATTGAGAGGACCATGTTGTGTTACACAGGTACTGCTCTAAATCAGAGGATGAATTAACTGGAAAGATGTCATTACTCATTCCACTACATCCCAATAAGCAAGAAAAGAGAAATGGCGAAAGATAAAAGAATATCTGTAACATGACAATGTAGCTTTAAGCTTCGATCGTTTCTAGAGTTTGTCGGTTTACTATCTACTTTATATATACTCGTTAGTGCTTCTAAAAAGTAATTCTGAAAATATGCAATTAAGCAAGTTAGTTCGAAACAAGGAAAAGCTGAAAGACAACAATAGTGAGGTATGTCAAAACACATGATAAAATGTTTATAAAAATTATACATTTTTCGTAAATCATCACAGGAAAACATTTTTGACAGAATGATTTTATTGGTATGTTACAGACTTTTTTAGTTATTTTTGCTGAGATCTCCTATGATACAGTTCTCCTCAACAATATATACTTGCAGTTCAGATTGATAAATATCAGCAAATAAATTCAGAAAGCTCATTGGCATAGCACTTGTGAGTTGTAATGTAGATATATAAATAAAAATTAAAATAAGTGATTATATTTATTTGTCACTTTCAATACCACATATAACAATACACTCTTTGCATATCTTAAGTACAAGTTACAATAAACAAAGAAAATTGAAAGTGAACAGAAATTAATGTTATGAAAACATAATACTGTCCATCAATAACAGGTATTATGGATCTGTAATAGACAATTGTGTACATGTAAAACATCAATGAATAATAATATAATGGCTGGACATGAACCAGTTTAGTGATTTGTTCCTTAAAAGTAAGAATAATGTAATTAATGGTGCTGCTATCATATGTTATAAAATAATTTACTGTCTGTAGTATACTCACTAACATCAAAAGTCAAGCTACAAACCAGTACTCCTTTCTTTCTTGTAGAGGTTGGACATATTCATTTACTCTTGTACACTGTATTGATCCAGCAAAGATGAGCAAAGAAGAAAGGGCAGTAAGAGAGGGATAACAATTGTAGTAATGTGATGATCATTAAAATGAGATATGAACAAACACCATATTTTATTGACCCATCCCAATACCAAATATTGTAAGTCATGTTTGTAGTGTAAATGTCAGCTAGTACCAATTTTTAAAAGGAGATATATGACAGTAACAACTACTTGGACTGATGAGTGAGCTATTCTGGAATGCCTGACACAATAACAACTGAGTATCATGTGAACAACAATTATTGTCAAGAGATAGAGTGGAAATAGTAAACTGAGACCAGTTTTTCATAACTCTGTCATCCTATTGTAAAAGCACAGAGAAAAGTCAAGTCCTACATTCATTGATAATATGATGAAAAAGTTGATTTGAAGATCTTTGCTAATTCATCTCTGTAAATAACTACAACAAACCTATTCCTCTACAATTGCAATAGCCTGTGTATAGAAAATATTTCAATTGAGTGAACCATTTGTAAAAGTGGGTTCATGGGCACATAATGTGGTAAAGAAACTTCCCAATTCATTATATTAACAATTTGATATAGTTATCAGTATCCCATAATGATGCTAATATAAGTATATCATTATTAAACAACTTAAGAAGTTATCGCATTATGTATAGAAGGAATCATTAGCATCTTGTAATGAGATCTTTAGTTACCATGGTAGCAGTAGGTAATATATTATAAAGAGTTATTTCTAAATGCTGCATTGTAAAGTATATGTAGACAAGATTGAAAAGGAGCCAACAGTCTAACAAGTTAATAAATTTACTCTTATAAGATCTCAACATAGCTTGACAAAATATGAAGAAGACCAATATCGAGGCAATGTCAATATAAATGGTGTGTTGATAAGGTTCAATACTGTACAGTAGATACATCATAATAAGAAGTAAGAGGTGAACTACAAACCAGTACTGCTTATCATTCTTATATGGTGCATGGATAGCTTCAAGTATTGGTCTTGTAGCACATGTCCAATGTCTGAGAGATTTAGCAAAGAGGATAAGGTAATACTACCAATGACGTGATTATCATGAGAGTAATATGTCCTTTACTACCATGATAAACAATGCTGTTATTATAATAAATTGTTTAATAAATTGTTGGTGGTCTCTAATAGTTTTTGAATAATTGTTCTTAGCTAATATCCTCAAAATAAATTCATATCAGCTTAACTTTCAAGAATTAATTTAAGTAGCTTTGACTATTAACATTTTCGATTGAAATAATAATTTAAAGTCTATCATTCAAACTATTACTGTGTAAACTCTATAATGACCAATGAAAACTTTAGCTACTGTATAGAATTTTTCAGTGTTATATGGAACATAAGATTCATTGCAAATCCATGCATAGTCTACTTACACTTACATTGACATATTACTGAAGCATCTTGATATACCCACCTAAACCGTTTTGAAGTCATTTCCAAGTAGAGTCTTCCTCTCCAGTACAGTCTAGATCATTGATATGAACATACCAGCTTCCTTCAGTATATGCACTTCTCTGTGGTGATGCTCCTTAATACATTTTTAATGAAACTTATACCAGTGTTATATGTTATATATACCATGAGGTGAGTATCCTAACATACTAAAGACTACACTGGCATCTTTGTCACCCCAGAAGTCATCACATACAGTACCCCAGACATTGTTAACACAAACTTGTACTCGACCATATCTCCCAAAGTAACTACCAGATTCACTATATAGACGTACTGTGTCATTTTTACAGAGAGCTAAAATCAAAGTAATGTATGAGTTAACATTGTTGCAGTATATTTGTACATGTAAATGTTTTAATTATAGGAGTTTATAACATACATTCACACTTAACTGCTCCATCATAGTAATGACTGACATTCAGAGCGAGCATAAGTATAATAATAGTTCTGGTTACACTTCACCAAATTAGTTTCATTTCCAGTACAATACAAATATCCAAGTAGAATGGGTCCAGTGTCTTGTGAGAATCCCAAACTACCAACACAGCCATATGAATAGCCTATATGAATATATTAATATACTGTAGAGTACTTTGAAAATTACCTATTGTAAATGTACTAATCTGATTACAAACAATTTTAGTTTCCTGACTTCCCCAATTATCAGATGCACAGACAGTGCCCCATGCTCTATTGAGACATACTTCAACCCTGCCTTCATATTGTGATGCACCTCCTACTAAGTGGACATCTCCATCAGTACAATTACTGTAGGTAGCAACTTTTAAAGCTATATAAATATTGAATAAAATATATATATATTCTTTGCTAACTAACACACTGACATTCACAGAATATATTAGCATCTTTACTCATAGAACAATAGTAGTTAGAGAGACCATTATAAGGACAGTCCAGTATAGTGTTCTCATTACCAGTACAATCTAAATCAATGATGTTGTTAAGATTAGTCGATGAAGAATAGTAGACAATAGAAGATCCTGTTGCACCTACAGATAAGAAAATATGGACAGTAGTATGCTACACATACACACACATGTTAAGAAAATAATTTACCATGAGGAGAGTATCCAAGTTGTTTACAGATCACACTGGCATCATTGTTATCCCAGAAGTCAGTGCAAATACTATCCATGTATTATTCATACAGATCTCAACAGCTCCATACGAAGATGATGATGACTATATTAAAGCATGCATGCAGTCTAAAATTCTCTATTTAACTTACCACATGAACTGAGCCATGTGTACATGTTTGAGCAAGTATTGTATCCCTCAGAGATAAAACAAAGCAAAAGTTTTAATGAGAGAGAAAACAGCATTTTGCTATGAAACAGTAGACAATGCAATAGTTCTATTACTTATATAACAAGAGCTGGCAGGAAGTCAATATTTATGTTATTAGGTCAATGGAGGATGGGCCATTGTTAGTATAGAGATAAGTGTGTATTGTTTCTTATTACATATTATGTATACATATTATATATATATTATACATAATATTCTAACACCTTACAATTGTTTAACCAACTACAGTTATCAGGTTGTATTCTAGCAAAATGCACTGATATCAACACACTGTTTTAATTATTAAAATACTAAATCATTTAGAATTAACTGTTCACATATAAGTATCGGACAATTACAAGTGAAGTACATAGTATATAAGTAATGAAAACAATATGAGACTTAGTATTAGTCATTTAAACAAGAACTTCATTCATGAACATTTAGGTTACATGCATGACATCATTATCGTTTCTCTATTACATATATCATTTTATGTAAGTCAACAAATGATATGTGGATAGATAAATGGATAATGCATTTAATGAGTATGTGCTAAAAACAAAGTCTAATCCTTCACTATAATTAATAAATGTGTTTGTCAGTGAGTGGATGCATGGATGGGTGGTTAGACAGACAGATGGGTAAACAGGAAGATGATTGTAATATGATACCACCTAGAACATGTATATAAAAGAGTAGCTGTTATTGTTTTTCCTTGTTATTTGTATATACTTTTAAATAAATGTATTATTTCTCAACAGTTTATATAGTCAATTAGAATGACAATGATGTTTTCATGTATGTTAAACATCTGTCAGACTGATCTATAGTGTTTGTGCATCTGTAAAAATGATATTGTTTCAAGTATGTATTTAACATTATACTCATATCACAACAAATATAACATAAACAAATTAGTCCTGCTGACTAGATTGTTTACACAAACAATATGTAGAAAAGGTTAACATATGTTAGCATCTGTCAGCCTTTCATATAATATTGTGTTACTAATTAATGATCATACTATTATAGAGATGTTATGATTACCAAGTTCTAGCTGGAATTGTAATTATATCTCTATAAATTGAAAATAAATCATTTTCTACTATGAAACTGATTACATCCACTTGCTATAATATTCAACACTTCTAAAAATGACACCACTGCCACTTTGCAATTACATGGCCATATTTACATTTGTAGAAGTTTCAAATCTTTGGAAAGCCCTCTAATGATTATGGCTTCATATCATTGCTCTATTTTACTAGCAAGATTTTAAAAAAACACATTCAGTAAGCAAATCAGAGAGCTGTTTGTACTATTATTTATAAAAAGTATATGTAAAGAACATATGCATGTACGTGTTTAGCAACTCTTCATTGTTGTTTGGTATCATATGTATTTAAAGTAATACCTTCTGATTTCCTTACTAGTTTGTGTTATTTTTCGTTGTAAAGAATATATAATACAAATAATCAATATATTTTATATTGTGTTTTATATGCACCTATAATTAGAACTATTACAAAGTTAAATTGTACTCTTATACTTTATTTTACTTTATAATGATGATCAATAATTACACACGAACATTGTCAGTGAGTCAGACAGATGTTCAACATTTGTTTATGTTGTTATTAGTATACACATACTACATGTATAGATCAGTATATCTGCACTATGAAATATCTCCTGTATAACCAGTACAGCAAGAATAAGTATTTTTACTGACACAGGCTCCATAAACAGAAGTGAGATTGCAAATATCTGTGTATCATATTAATATAAATACCACATATGTCAATGTTATCATACTTGGTTTGAGTAATTGAGTTATTGTCTCTAGTTCTTTACCAACATCTTTGGTAACATTTCCAATAGTCAAATCACCAGTAGCAGCCACATCAAATAAGCATAATATGTCATTACCACAAATCTGTAAATACATATACAATACAAATAGCAAATATAGTTAATAGTTGAACCTCATGTGCTTTCTCTTCTAGTTCCGGATCACTAAATTCAGCTTTAAATAATGGCTTGTATTCTGGTTTGTAGAATGTGCCCTAACTTCCTTTTTGATCGTAAGTGAAGAGATTTAGACTGGGATCATTAATAATCCTGTATTATGTAACAAACTGTGTCAATATGCTAAGTTATATGTAAGTTATATGTCCTTACATGTTAGTCCAAACTGATAGTGTATTTCTTCGAAAGCAGCATTCAAAGGCAGACTAACACTACCATTCTTTGGCTGGAAATCATCTTTCTTACCTCCATTGTAATTATCCAGAAGATAAGACAAAGAATATTTTGATAGTAATCATCAGACATTGTAAAAACCAGATTTGATAAGATGTTTTTTTTGAACTGTATTAGTCACTACTGCAGCCAATATTGCTGATAGAGTCTTGTTGCCTTTGCTAGTAACTGTCAGGTTTTCAAACTGTAGGTCAGATATTTCTGTGAAGTCAACTTCATTTGTATTAATTATAGCTACCAGCCTGTTATCAATCAATTCAAACTGTACAGTATCAGATTCAATGTGCTTAGTAACAATAGCAGATATGACAGTACCACTACCAGCTAATGTTTGGTTGCTAGCACTGCTAGTAGGTGGCTCACTCATTCATATTTGTATAGTAAGTGACTTGTCCAATGACTAAAATAAAGTAAATTCTCCATGTCCATTGAATGTGTACTTATGTTGATCCAATGTCACCAAATGAGGATCACCAAACATATAAGCTAAAAAAGGATAATATCATAACCTTTTACATAGATATAAAATTGATATATTGACTTTTTATAAAGTATTGATAAGGATCATGCACCAAAATACTGTTAGGGATTGTTAGGGACCTTTAGTTATAGTAACGTTCCAAATAAATGGCTTAATTATACTTAGACATTTGGTAAAACTTCTCAATATAGGAGTAGTATATGTATAGTCTAAATAATGTCATTATTATAGTAATACCTACTATTACATAGACATTTGCAAAAGTATGCTATTCACGGAGACTACTGTTTACATTGTTGAATAAACAGGACAATGATTGCTGATGTATCTGGAGGTGGCTGTTGTGGGTAATCTTCACAATTATCATTAGCTCTATGATCATAATAACAACTACTACAACCAGAGAAATATTTCCTATCACAACACAAGTAATGTGAAGCAACATCATTCAACAAATAACTTTTAAAGTCAAATAAATTAAATAAAGACTATACATATCGTAATGCTAACCTAATATAGACTTCCAGTTGTTAAGATAAACACTATAAGCACTACCACCATCATTTTCTGTTAACGGATTATCATTTCTACCAAAACAACACTGTTGACTGAGACTATAAGAACAGTATAGATAATATAATCAAAGTAGTAAACTATAAAACAGTCATTGTCCTACCCAACACATTGGACTGCCTATAGCTACTTGTATCATTTGTCCTTTTGAAACTGTTTCTCTCCATATATCTTGTATGATATTCTCAGATGTATACCTGTCAGCTCCATCAGCCTGTGACCTCTTACAAGGACAAGGAGGTAGTCTTCTCTTATTATCACCTCTGTCATGTTTATACCAAGCTTCATATGCCAGACAAACAAAGGGCTACTGATCTTGTAATTTCTTTTCCCTCTTCTTTAATATTTTTCTTTAATTTTTTAATGACTAATCACAACACTGTTCTACCAATAGAATATATTACAATGTCTGCAATTAAAGGCACAGCTCTCTTGCCAGTGTTATGGTTAAGAGTGGTTGTACTAAGAGACATTTTGAGCTAAGGTAGTCTTAATGATGTTTGGTCAAGTTCTTCAAAATCAGAAATTGTCACTTCAGCTTTTTCATCAGTGATAGGAATATGTGTTGCTAAAAACTGATCAGTATCAGTGTTGTGTAGTATCTGTCAACAAACACAACATGTAAATACATGTACTTATATAAATTGAGTGAATAACTTATAATTGTGATATTCACTGTTGTTGACATTATTTAAAAAAGCTCTCCCATTAGTGTGATAGCATTACAAGTTATATTAAGTCTTTCTCCAACTCCAAGACTGATTTCATCATCCTCAATTTGAACATCTTTGAGTCCAATTTTGTAGATTCAACTTCTAATGGTCATACTAATTAATAAAAAGAAATATACTAATATGAAAGTAATATTAAGTCTTTCTATACTATATTTAGCACTCTTTCATCAAGACAGACATCTATAAATTACTGTTTTTCTATCTGTACTGAAAGGGCTTCTCATAAACAAAACAAGGCTTTGTGAATAATACCACAAATATGTTAATACTAATTCTTTTGCTACTCACTATACCAATGTGACTTGCCCATATGTAATTGACATGTCTCTTCTATAACCTCTATATAATTAGGGTTAATAGTATATGTACATGTACTGCTCCTGATTTGTGTATGTATTAATTGATACTTACATTAAAATCATTATCATCTCCACCTTCTTTGTGGTTTAAAATAACATCATTGTGGTATACAAGAGTACTCCAAGTCTAAGCAAGACTAAACTAAATTATGTCATAATAATTATAAGTTTGTGTATAATACAAGTTATATTAATATTATTAGTCATACTTATAACAAATCAAAATTGATAATGGTTTAAGAAAGTAATACCTCTCTTAATGGAGCTTTGCATTTTTGTCCTTTAAGACTCTCCACTTCTACTACAGTGGTACTGATTTTTTACTGTCAGTATCGGCTGTCTAACAATAAAAAGAGACTCTTACTACTACAAGTGACAAGTATGTCTATTTATAGTAATACATTTAGAAACATTAAATATAATAGCAGTATTTTGTCTACTTTAGATATTTCTGCTACAACTTCTTTTAATTCACAAAATCTATATTAATTCTAATTCTATAACTCTATAACAAAACTCTGGAACATAATCTATAAGATATGTCATGTATCAGTATAGTGTTGATGTAAGTAAATGTGAAATGACCAGTTTTCAAGTATTAAATGTACAGTCAAAAAATAGAGAATAATAAGGCAATACTATTTTACAAATGTTGTCTACAAATAAGTCAGTTAATGTAAGAGATACTAATAACCTCTGTTTATTAATTTCTAAAAGATTTTCTGTACATGAGAAACATACATAGTAAAAAAAGAATAAACAAATATAACCTCCCATTACATAAATGATAAAATGGTGTAGTATGTATTTAATTAATATATATGTATCCTCTATAATTTTAATATCAATTTAAACATAAGTGGAAATTGAAATTTAAAACTTAGCCTTCACAATAACGTATTAATTTATAACAACACCAAACCAAAATACATGCTCCCATTTAAGAATACCTTCTATTAGACATCTTAACTGTTGAACATCTTTCTCAAGCACAATCATCTGTGGATAAACTTCAATATTATTATTAATAAATTCCAATAGTGAGGTCATCTATAAAATGTATTGTATCAGTAACAAGGAATACTGACATTATATCGATATGGTAATTTGTAAGTTAATAGATGATCACGTTATCCAAAATAATATACTTACCTGGTCTTTGTAAGCCAGCAGTTGAGCCTTGAATGTTTTTTCTTCATATTCCTAGGTTATTCTCAAATAATATTTACAGTATACGGAGGTATACAAAAACATTCTAAAATTTTATATAGAAATAAAATGCAAACAAAATACATAGCTCTGTAAACTTTCCAAAAACTGTTATCTTGATTTTGAATATAATAAAGTTCAGTAACAAAAACGACAAAAAACTATTAAGACAGTTTTCAAGTCACAAAAATGATTTGAAAAGTAAAAGTAGGAGTATGACCTTAAAATAACTTTCAGTTGAGGTAAAAAAATGTTTTTAAAATAACAAAATATAAAACAAAAAAATTGTAACGAAATATTGTAAAGAAAAAATTGAAAACTAAAATTTATAATAACATAGTCTCTGTAGTTGAACAGTTTGCAAGAAGTCCAGTGAATGTCTTCAATCCAGTAATTATAGAAAAGAGAAGATAGAAAGTCCCCAAGAAGTCCAGTGAATGTCTCCAATCCAGTAATTGTAGAAAAGAGAAGATAGAAAGTCTCCAAGAGGTCCAGTGACAGTCTCCAATCCAGTAATTGTAAAAACGAAAAGATATAGAGTTCCCAAGAGTCCAGTCAGTTCACAAGTTGAGAACATAGAGGGAGAAAGAGAGAATAACAACTGGATTACTATAAAATGGATGAGATGTGGATGGATGGATGGAGAAACTGCTCACCTTTTTCACCAGTACTGCTCCTGCAAGGAAAGAAAAGAGAGTAGTTACTAACTGATGGTGACAATGAATAGATAGAGAGTGAAGAGAGACAGAGGAAGTGAAAAAGGACCACCAACCAACACACACACACAGCACATACACACGCACCCTAAAAGTCAGAGCTCTCCCCCGCCACCTGGCGGCCTTGGATTTTTAAAAAAAAAATTTAGAGGCCGCCAGGCGGCAGGGGAGAGATAATTAATAGGATTTGTATGAATGTGTGTATAGTGTATGGGCCAGATAGCCCAAAATAAAATTAAAAAAAAAATTAAAAGAAGAGGAAAGAAGGTTTGAAGGAAGAAGACAGAAGAGACCAGGTAGGAGAGTGACTCATCTTTTACATCCAGAGAACATCAGACAACTGAGAACAGTCAAAACATCAGAGTACTATCAAAACATCAGAGAGCATCAGAGAACCCATAGTAAGTAAGAGCTTCAAAATTGAGTCCTGTAGAAACGAAGAGAAATAATCAATTAGAACTGACTGATCCAAACAAAAATTACAAGAAATAATAACTAAATAAAAGAAAGTAAACAAGAACAGAAAAAAGGAAAATAAAAAAAAGATCATAACTGAATGAAAAGATGATCCAGCGAAGAGAGAAGATCCAACGAGAAGTGACGAACGAGGAGACGATTCATGAAGAGAGGCGATCCAACGAAGAGACGTGTCGTAGCGACGAAGACCCACGGAGGTCTGTGTATCAATACAAGATTGAAAATGGAGTCAGTTTATACTTTCAAGACATCTCTGTCATGCTTCCTTTGGACAAACATCAGACACAAACTCATGACAAATTTGGCGGGAAATAACTTCACACCTTCACCACGTGTGACCAATATTAATTGATTTTTAATTGATCTTATTAACAATTAATTAAGTCTTCTAAATATGAAAAATATTACCTATTATTTATCTTGTTACTGGGAACTGACATACTGACTAACCAGAATACATCATGTCAAATTTGCTGTCATACTCATTGGTTATGATCACTAGCTATCATCTACGAATAAAATTTTAATGTATCATTAAGTTATATTAAAGAGATTGCATTAGTGCTAAATTTGTAATATGCTTTCAGTAACTGGATTGTCATCAGTTAATGGTAATAAGTCATCACCAGTAGGATATAGATCATCATCTTTTCCAATAACAGTGTTATTATTAATAAATTCCAATAGTGAGGTCATCTATAAAATGTATTGTATCGTTAACAAGGAATACTGACATTATATCGATATGGTAATTTGTAAGTTAATAGATGATCACGTTATCCAAAATAATATACTTACCTGGTCTTTGTGAGCCAGCAATTGAGCCTTGAATGTTTTTTCTTCATATTCCTAGGATATTCTCAAATAATACTTACAGTATACGGAGGTATACAAAAACATTCTAAAATTTTATATAGAAATAAAATGTAAACGAAGTACATAACTCCGTATACTTTCAAAAAACTGTTATCTTGCTTTTGAATATAAAAAGTCCAGTAACAAAAACGACGAAAAACTGTTAAGACAGTTTTCAAGTCACAAAAATGATTTGAAAAGTAAAAGCAGGAGTATGACCTTAAAATAACTTTCAGTTGAGGTGAAAAATGTTTTTAAAATAACAAAATATAAAACAAAAAAATTGTAACGAAACATTGTAAAGAAAAAATTAAAAACTAAAATTTATAATAACATAGTCTCTGTAGTTGAACAGTTTGTAAGAAGTCCAGTGAATGTCTCCAATCCAGTAATTATAGAAAAGAGAAGATAGAAAGTCTCCAAGAGGTCCAGTGACAGTCTCCAATCCAGTAATTGTAAAAACGAAAAGATATAGAGTTCCCAAGAGTCCAGTCAGTTCACAAGTTGAGAACATAGAGGGAGAAAGAGAGAATAACAACTGGATTACTATAAAATGGATGAGATGTGGATGGATGGATGGAGAAACTGCTCATCTTTTTCACCAGTACTGCTCCTGCAAGGAAAGAAAAGAGAGTAGTTACTAACTGATGGTGACAATGAATGGATAGAAAGTGAAGAGAGACAGAGGAAGTGAAAAAGGACCACCTACCAACACACACACACAGCACATACACACGCACCCTAGAAGATCAGAGCTCTCCCCCGCCACCTGGCGGCCTTGGATTTTTAAAAAAAAAATTTAGAGGCCGCCAGGCAGCAGGGGAGAGATAATTAATAGGATTTGTATGAATGTGTGTATAGTGTATGGGCCAGATAGCCCAAAATAAAATTAAAAAAAAAATTAAAAGAAGAGGAAAGAAGGCTTGAAGGAAGAAGACAGAAGAGACCAGGTAGGAGAGTGACTCATCTTTTACATCCAGAGAACATCAGACAACTGAGAACAGTCAAAACATCAGAGTACTATCAAAACATCAGAGAGCATCAGAGAACCCATAGTAAGTAAGAGCTTCAAAATTGAGTCCTGTAGAAACGAAGAGAAATAATCAATTAGAACTGACTGATCCAAACAAAAATTACAAGAAATAATAACTAAATAAAAGAAAGTAAACAAGAACAGAAAAAAGGAAAATAAAAAATGATCATAACTGAATGAAAAGATGATCCAGCGAAGAGAGAAGATCCAACGAGAAGTGACGAACGAGGAGACGATTCGTGAAGAGAGGCGATCCAACGAAGAGACGTGTCGTAGCGACGAAGACCCACGGAGGTCTGTGTATCAATACAAGATTGAAAATGGAGTCAGTTTATACTTTCAAGACATCTCTGTCATGCTTCCTTTGGACAAACATCAGACACAAACTCATGACAAATTTGGCGGGAAGTAACTTCACACCTTCACCACGTGTGACCAATATTAATTGATTTTTAATTGATCTTATTAACAATTAATTTAGTCTTCTAAATATGAAAAATATTACCTATTATTTATCTTGTTACTGGGAACTGACATACTGACTAACCAGAATACATCATGTCAAATTTGCTGTCATACTCATTGGTTATGATCACTAGCTATCATCTACGAATAAAATTTTAATGTATCATTAAGTTATATTAAAGAGATTGCATTAGTGCTAAATTTGTAATATGCTTTCAGTAACTGGATTGTCATCAGATAATGGAAATAGGTCATCACCAGTAGGATATAGATCATCATCTTTTCCAATAGCCTAATTGAAAATACATCAAATATTTAAGCAAAGCAGCTACGATTTGTCAAGCAGGAAGTCCATACACTTTAATTGTATTATAATACTGATCCCATAATCCTCAACATTAGCTATACACAACAAAGTATGGACTTCATGCTTGACTGATACTCACTTCAGTAGCCATCAATTTAACTAAGTACTTATCACAATTAAAAATGTGTTGTACATAAACTGTGAACTTAAGAATTGTATTATATGTTATCATTGTTTGAAACTCATCATTATTATTCAGTCTTTACATTGAATTCATAGAGAGACATACACACGATTATAAAGTTATAAGCATTAGTATGGACTCTGTCCCTCCATTCAAAGAGGTTTTCATGAAACAAGAATATCAAACCTGGTTACCTACTAATCTGTCATAACATGTTGTCATATGTTGTCTAACTAGAGAACATCAAGAAGCTCATGTATTATACAAATTCTGTATGTAATCTCTCCAGGAATATCTAAATGAACAATAAATATCAGACCATAATATTGATAATAATGTTACAGCAACTTCTTTAACATTCAATGATATGATAGATATTTTACTGACCTTTATATAAAGGGTTGTTGTAGAGTGGAACTGTAGATTGTAATCTCTATGGTAATCTGCCTCATCAAGTTGTCCACCTGGAACTAATGTACATTAGCCTATAATTATAATAAAAACTAAGACAAAATGGAACCAGTATATGTGCCACTTTAAATCCATCAATATCTATGCCAAGAAAATGTTTTCATTATAAATTACACTCAAAAGTCTAATGGTCGGGTTACTTTAAAAATTTTAGAACTTCCAATCAAATAATTAAAGCTAATTAGTTTGTGGGAGGAGACTGTGTCATTTAACAACATATTATCAGACCACAATCTAGGGGGTTGGGTTTACAAGAGTAAGTTATAATATCCATATATAAAACACACTCCCTGAGTTCCTAAGAACTAGGTCATTCTATTATAATGTACATTATAATACAGAACATACTATAAATTTTGATTTGGAACTACACTTTACAAAAAGAGCCTCTGGCTCCTGATAAGACTGACCTGATTCTTGTGCTAATTCCTTTATACAGATAGCTGGTAGATATTGTTCAGTAGATTGTTTAGTATAACGACAACCTAGATAATTGATAGGACCAGCTAACAAAATTATACCAGCTGAATTCTCAAGATAATTAATTATTATTGATTCTTAGGCAAAAGTGACCCCACCCACTAAAGGAGTAGATTATGGCTGAAGGAAGGTTATAATCATTGTATGCTGTTACTGTCACAGTGTAGTTACTAGTGTGAGGAGTGATTACCTGTAATTGTATATGGCTATGATATTGAAAAAACATAAATTTAGAAGATTGGATAACAATTTGGGACCAGATACTTTATCGATGAGCCTTTGCTCCTATAGTATAGAGAGTAAATATAAGAGAGGTTGTATTGTCATATGTAACTATACCTGAAGGATAATATCCTAGTTGGTTGCAGACTACATTAGCATCTACAGTGCTCCAGTCATTATCACATACTGTGCCCTAAACTCCATTAAAACATGCTTCCACTCTTTCTTAAGTGACAACATTACTTGTTGCTAATCTCTGTTTACCATGAGTACAGTTAGCAAAAGAAACAGTTATATCTAATATAAGCAGCATTATATAAACTTAGTGTACAATACAACTCAGCACACCTTGACAGATAAGACCAGCATCAGCCAATGGATCACAAGTTGAAGTGTCTCCTCCATACTTTACTGTACAATTCAATATTGATGTTTCAGTACCAATACAGTTAACAGAGTCAATGTTAGTGGGTATAAGTGATGTAGTGAAACTGTTATGGTAGCAATTGCTCCTAAAGATATTTAAAGATATTAAAGTCAAACTAATATATGTTTAGTCACATACCATAAGGAAAATATCCTTGTTGTTTACAAATCTGAAATTTGTTCAACTAACCAAATACTTGATATCCAAGCTGTTTACAAACTATATTGCTGTCTTGTATTCCCCAGCCATCATCACAGACAGTACCCCATGTTCCATGTACACAAATTTCAACTCGTCCTTGAGTAGAACTGTAACCTCCAATTAATCTGACTTCACCATTAGTACAGTTGACAAATAGAATATTTGCAGCTTTATTAGTAATATCAAATAATATAGTTAAACTATTAATATTGTAAGCTCACCTTGACAGATGACACCAGCATCATTATTGCCACACTGAGTGTAGGATACATTTTGAAGAGTTAATTAGTTTCACTCCCAGTACAATTCACTCCATAGACACAAGTAGGATAGTGATCAAACAACAGAGAGCCACAACTAGCCAATGCTCCTGTAAAAAGTATATTTAAAATAACAATTAGTTATTGTAAGTTTACCATAAGGAGAGTGACCCAGTTGTTGACAGATGGCTCTAGCATCATTATCATTCTAACATTCATTACATACAGTAGTCCATGTACCATTGACACACACCTCAACTATACCAAGTAATACATCAATACTGCCATGAAAATGTACTTTGCAATCACTACAGACAGTACATATATGCATTACGAGATTATTAGTATATGGCATCGCAAGAACCAAAAAAGTGCTCTTATAAAAAATTATAATCAAAAATCTTACAATAAAACCTGATGAACTGGCCAGCTCACTTTCTTCATTGGCGCCAATTTTACTGATTTGAGCATGCTCAGTTTAACAAACCGCTTTAAGTGGCGCCAATTATAGTCATAAAATACATGGCTTTGGCTGGACCGCCTCATTTCTTCAAAATAACTACACCTGTTGGATGGGTGCTTCAGCAGGGCCAGTATCTTTTAAAGAAGAGCATACCTATTGCTGCTGTCTACAGCCTATTACCTTCAGTCAAGGTTCCTTCGGTTTTCACTCACCTCTTTTCCAGAAAAATGCAGTCAACATAGCTGAGACCAAGAGCAAAGAAAATATGTTTATATTCCTGCACAAAAAAGAGACAAAACTATTCAGGTCAGAGTAAATGTACATCATGTCTAAAATTGTGTATAAAGCTTAATATAAACATTTTAGCATGGACCAATAGTTGCTGCCATTTAAAATGTATATAACCTCTTCTGTCTACTTTGTTATGACTTTGAGACTCTTTGACATTTTGTGTGAGCCTAATTCTGTCTAATTCAGTACCATTTTAGCTAAGTCTGGATCTAGCTCAGTTTTTTTGTCATCCTTCAAGTAGACAATTGTCGAGACCAAATAGTAATTTATGCAGAGAGAAAGTTGTATATCAGAAGATTGGGAACCTTATGAATTTTGTATAGAGGTTTTTGCTAAAGTGCTTAACCTCGCTGCGGTGCCCAGTGCAACTCTACTGCAGAGTGCATGTAACATGTACATTTAAGATTGGACAAGGTGTGGTCAAATTATTGATGGATCACGTGATGCACATTACAAACTGTTGTTTGATGACTCAGCATTTCTCTTCAATCAAAGGAACGAATGGCTAAAAACAGGACTAGTTCTATCAAAAATTCATGAAGATAGGCGGAAAATAGGCGTGGTGACTCATATGCTATGAATAATATATATTACGAGATTGTAGTAATAAAACGTTAAGACGTGAGTGCAAGATTAAAAGAATGGATTACGATGACGATTTTTCTGAAGTTCCTGCTGCTTGCCAAAATAGCAATATGTTTCCTGAAGTTGGAGTTGGACTACAGAATCTAGGAAATACATGTTTTACAAATGCAACAGTACAATCACTGATTCATTGCCCAGACTTACACAGACACTGATATCACATAAAGAAAGTAGTATGTAACTTTAACACTTTTGCCAATTGTACATTGAATTGTCTGTCTTTTTTTCAAGAATGCACAGGTATATTTTGCATGGTGTGTGTACTAAAAAAACAAAGGAAGAATTGCAAAATAGTTCAACTTCAATTGCTCCAAAGGAGTTGTACAAAAATATGAATAGTAAGTCATAATATACAATATTACTATATATGAATGTACAATATTACTATGAATCATCTTTCCTAAGAAATATTACCACATTGGCATTTTTACAATCAAGAGGATGCACATGAACTTCTACTTAAGAGCCTAGAAGATGCAGACATTAGGTAATTGTTATCTTCAAATAATAATGTAACAAACAATATTAACATAATGTTTTATGTAGTTCTCAAATAAACATAGGCATTGAGACTGCAGGTAAATAAATAATTGATATGGTGATCACATAAAAATCCTTTAAAAATACAGTTCAATGTGTAGAATGTAATGCAATAAAATTAACAGAAACTTATCAGTCTCACATTCAAATTGATACACAGGTTGGTTAAATTACAACAGTTTGCTATGTTGAAGTAATTGTTTTCAGAGTGAGAATATACACAAAGGTATTAGTGAAACTCACAAAGAAGAAATGTTGTCTTTTGATGATCTTGTATATTGCGAACGGTACATTTGGTAGTACTTTTGGACTGATTGAAATATATTCTCTATTAGATGTAAGAAAAATACCCAAGCTGCTTTGAAGCATGACATCTCACATTCAGTGTCAATATTATGAAATTTCATGCTAGGTGACACCAACAGACCTAGCAAATGTTTTAACAAAACAAGCATATATTCTATTTTATACTGAGGTTTGTGGCTGAGGTTTGCACTTTGACATTGATCTTGGGTGTATGACATGAGGTGTAAATTATAACACTCCTATCACCATTATTCTGTCTTTTT
Organism: Xestospongia muta; assembly: GCA_963693285.1. Lineage (NCBI taxonomy): Eukaryota > Metazoa > Porifera > Demospongiae > Haplosclerida > Petrosiidae > Xestospongia > Xestospongia muta. The sequence goes on along the minus strand of OY848919.1, from coordinate 5,652,751 downwards.
CACATTTGTTACCAATATAGGTGAAACATGAAATCAAAAAGAAGTTAAGCTTATCAAATAAGAGAAAACTAACAGCATCCACTGGTCCTACAAATAAGGGTTGTTGTTGCTATTAATTACATTTATCACAGTATACTACATGTATTTAGATATGGAGAAGCATTTTCAAATGCAGTCACTTACTTCAACAGTTGTGTCAATTTCTTGGGAGAATGTAAAGCGAAGATACAAACAGCAAATTAATCTCAAAGGGACTGATCTCCAGCGTCTACATCAAGTGTGAGAATCAAGTTCAAGTGGTAAATGTTGGCTCAATGACAATGTATGAAATATAATAGATTACCAATAAAAAAATTTAAATACCATTCCAGATAGTCAATGGCTATATCCTCATAATATGCAATAGTATCAAGAAGAAAACTGTAAGTAAAGACATAAGAAGAGCTCACATTAACTCCTTATAGGGAGTGAACATACTACCCATTAGTTCTTTTTTTTTTCTGGAGGCATTAAATGCAAAAGGAATTAACAATATACTTGTAAAGTGGTTTAAAAAGTTAGAACTTCATTACTCATTATTATCAATTGCCTCACTTAAACAGATTAAAAATGTTTTCAGAATTTGACATGTGGATTATACCTATCAACAGACATGCTCATTGGACAATGATGGTATATAATTTCACAGTCCTTACTTTTAGTGTATATGTACTCTAAACAGGTGATTGACTTCAAGAGAAGAATCACACATTACACAGACTCCTATGTCTGTCCTACCAATGTAACATGGGCTGAAAAAGGAATAACGTGAGAAAAAATAATATCATGTACATTACACCTTCCTCTTATGTAATGAATAGGAAATTAATAGACAAAAGATACTTGCAAGAAACAGGAAATAACTTTGACTGGACAAAATGGGACAGAAACTTTCATCCTGTAAGTAGAAATATCATAAATGAAAATTAATGTTTGAAGACTCATTTGATTGTGGGATATTTGCTATAAAAGTATGTAGTGATATTTGTCATGGATTCCTTTCAATACTAAAAATATAGATGGCACTATGTATTACTAGCACAACTGATGCAGACTTACCTAGGTATAAGCTTTATAAATCATGAAAGCAATGTTCATTTACTAGTAAAGAATGATGTACCAAGATTTTGATATGAGGTCATGTATAAAATTCTTAATGAACACCTTTTGTACATTGCTAAAAATAATATATTATTAATCATAATGCATTTGTTATGTATTATATTAAGGAACAAAATGAAGATCGATTAAATCTGCAAAAAAATGCAGCTCTTGCCTGTGCTATTAAAGGTAATCCAACCAGGGGAAGTGCTAGCAATGTTGGCCTACAGCCCTCAAAGTGTAAGTCTTAATTAATGGACATCTTACTTTGTCATGTGATAGCAACCAATACAACACAACCAACAACTACCAAAGTCACATCACAAGCCAGTAATCTAACTACAGGAATTCAGACAAAGAGCTAAATGACTTACTTGAAGCAATAATGTCAGATGATGGTGATTTGGACATTATTGAAACCAGACAACATATTTTCAACAAAATTCAGACTATTACAACATTGGTAGAACATTGTACTGATAAACAGACATTACAAATGATAAACACACAGCTTGGTACCACAATTGGACTGATAAAATGTTATTTAGAGCAGACAAAACCAGTACTTCCACCAAAAAGACAACATGAACCAGTAAATATAACTATAGCTCCACAACGACCATTCTTCAGCACTCATAAAAGACAAAAAACACCATCAATTAGACTAGCGAAGCCAAAGAACACCGAAAAAGAAGAAATTGAAAAAAAAATTAAACAATGACACAAGGTTATATATGGCTAAGAAATCCACATATGGTATGTCTAAATCTAACATCAAAAAATAAAATAACATTTATCTTCCCCCTGTAGATATTCTAACACTGCTATGTACAAAAGATAGAGCAGATAAAGTCATTGATTGAACAGCACACAAATTAACACTGGTACAAATGAAAAAGAAAATGGACAACCTACCTGATGAAATAATCACCTTTGATATCACTAACATTCATGATTACATGACAAATGAAGCATGGGAAGCATTACAACAACTAGGTAAGGTGACATTACACTTCAATCATACTATCATCAACACCAAACTACAGTGACTACTAAATGTCTTGAATGGATGTGCTCTCATTGCCAACTATCTACAACACACAGAGACATGATAGAATGTGATGACTGCTGTAGATGGTTTCACTGGTAAGCATATTAAATGGTATATTATATATACTAGAAATGACAACAATAATTTACAGACCAAGATTAACATATAATATGTGAGTAGTTTACCTTCTATTTTGTAGGACATGTGTAAATATTGAAAACCCACCAACTGCTGCCTGGATCTGCTCGAATTCCATTAAAATAAAGTCAATTAAAATAGAAGAATGATTAAAATAGAAGAATGACTACACTAGATAATGTGTAATTATTAATTGTTACTCCGCCCATTATTTATTTTAAGTTGCTATAAACATATAATATACTCATTCCTACGAAAACATTCCTGTCTTTAGCCGCTTCTTCAAAGGGAAAAAGCTTTCTCGTTTACTGGGTACTTTGCACTCTGATTGACATGTCTGTGAAGCTGTAACTGAGTAAGTAACAGTATCATTCAATTGCCAAGCAAGATTAAGTGCTAGATTCGTGATGAATGTTTCTCTGAGCCTTTACATGACGCTTTAAAATGTTTCAACATTTCATATGCAAAATTTAGTGTAATGATTGTTTAGCAAACACATATGAGTAGTAAATGTTAACTTGACTCATAATGACCTGACAATGAACAAAGACTAAGGCAGCAGCATGAGATGAAGTGTAATACAGAGATGAACTATTGAGGTAGTCAGTGATTGCAGTATCTTGTATAGTAGTGAGATATGTACCACAATTTTTAATCACCAAATGTTTAAGAGTCACTTGAGAGTTGAAGAAAACTAGACCTCGTCTTGACTGTGGAAATGTCTGCCGTGTATCATTATGAACACATGTTATATTTGCTGATTCTGTGGAAGAATCACTGCGTATTTCAATTATGCTTCTTTGTTGAGTTGCCACTTGACAGAATTCACCAGGTGAAATGGTGAAGTTAACGGAACTGTTTAACAAGAATACAAGGTATTGAGAGGACCATATTGTGTTACACAAGTACTGCTCTAAATCAGAAGATGAATTAACTGGAAAGATGTGATTACTCTTTCCACTACATCCCATTAAGCAAGAAAGGAAAATTGGCAATACATAAAAGAATATCTGCCACATGACAACGTAGTTTAACGTTCGATCGTTTCTAGAGTTTGTCTGTTTATAGTCTACTCTATATATACTTGTTAGTGTTATAAAAAAAATGATTTTGAAAATATGCAATTAAGCAAGTCCATCAAAACAAAGAAAAACTGAAAGACAACAATAGTAAGATATGTCAAAACACGTCATAAAACGTTTGTGAAAGTTATATATTTTAGATATATCATCACAAAAAACATTGTTGAATGAATGATTATATTGGTATGTTATAAAATGTTTTAATCATTGTTGCTGTGATCTCCTATGACACAGTTTTCAACAACAAATATATACTAGTGGTTTAGGTTAGTATATAGGAACAAATAATTTAGAAAGTTAATTGTCATAGCACACTTGTGATAGAGAAAATTGGTTGTATTGTTGAAAAATAAATAAGTACATTTATTTATCACATTCAATAGCAACATATAACAATAAACACTCTATATGACTACTGCATCTCATTAGTAAAAGTTACAATAAACAAAGAAAATTGAAAATCAACTGAAATTAATGTTATGAAAACATAATACTCTCCATGTAATTGTGTACATGTAAAAAAACACCAATGAATAATAATATAATGGCTTAGTGATTTCTTCCTTAAATAATTATGGTGACTTGGGAAAATTAGGATATTACCTATTGTTGTAGAATCACTGTAGTGTTGAAGAAAATTAGACCTCTTCTAGGTTGTTGAATGGCATCCAGTATATCATTATTAGTACATGTTATAATAGCAGACTCTGTGTAAGAATCACTGGATAATTTAATTCTCCCAGTCTCACAAGAAACTTGACAAAAGTTACCAATGAAATGGTGTTAATAAGAATACATGGTATTGAAGGGATCATGTTGTGTTACACAGATACTTTTCTAAATCTGAAGATGAGTTAACATGATATGTATTATTACTCTCCCCATTACAATACCTACTGAAAAGTAGTAGAGAAAGAAACGACAACATCAAAGTAGTGGTCTGTTGAGCCATTATTTCAGAATTGTGGCAGAATAATTAGATTAACAAGATATTTTTGCCAATATACCATCCAGTATCTATATTGAAAATAGTTGGTGACTTGTCTTAATAACAATATTGAAAGTATATTTAAATTATATCAACTACTTAGGATAATCATACTTTCATTTATTGGATGTTTTAAGAGTGATGTCACTATTCAACAAAAATACAAGTGAGTAGTAGCACATTTTTGAAATGTCTTGACAACTGATTATTAGTGTTCTAATTAATTGAGTAAGAATATTGATCTATAATTGTTGCATATCTTTGTGTTACAATGAAAGACTATAGACCTGTTAACATTGAGACTCAAGAATTTAGTTAGGGTTAAAACCATTAGCAATTACTGACTACTAAAATTAATTTGGTGAAAATAACTTGAGCACAGTGACATTAAACTTGTGATAGAGACTTAATGGCTGTGATATAGATTGGGAGTACAAATAAGTATTAAGTTTTTGTCACTTTCAATAGCCGCAACAAATACCACCAATATTGGACTTATTATAATGTATATTATATATAAGTTAGTAGCTTTATATCTTGAAGATATGTCATACGTAGCACATAGTAACAGAAGACACAATGTAAAACAATATTGTTTACCTTCCTTATTTAGGAGCATGGATACTTTCTAGAAATTATCCTAAGACTTGCTGGCACATGCCAGTGGTCTGAGTGCTTTAGCAAAGAGAAGTAGGAGTACATACAGTAACAATAAACCGAGGACTACTATCAGTTGCTATTACCAATATACGATGGGAGTGTCCTCCTTATTTGATGTTATTATCAAAGAACAAAAAATGATGTACATCATTGGATGTGTAGACCTCAGCATAAGTCATTACATTAATTTATTGAATAAGTAGGTTTAAAAAAGAAAGGTGTACAACAGTTACTATACTTTTCATTAAGTCTGTCATCCTATTAAATAAACACAGAGAAAAATAAGTATAAAAATGACCACCTTGACAATTGCTCAATACCACTTGTTAATGTAGTCTAAGAGCAAGTAACAGATATAATAAAAATGCACTAAAGTACTTAACCTCGCTGCGGTGCCCAATGTAAATCTATACTGCAGAGTGCTTGTAACATGTATATTTAAGATTGGACAAGGTGTGGTCAAATTATTGATAGATCACGTGATGCACATTACAAACTGTTGTTTGATGACTCAGCATTTCTCCTCAATCAAAAGGAAAAAAGGTTTGTCATTTACTGGGTACTTTGTACTCTGATTGACATATCTGTGAAGCTGTAACTAAGTAAGTAATAGTATCATTCAATTTCCAAGCAAGATTAAGTGCTAAATTCGTGATGAATGTTTTTCTGAGCCTTTACATGACGCTTTAAAATGTTTCAATATTTCATATACAAAATTTATTGTAACATGAAAATGAACCGTTCTTTGGAAACGTCCCGTAGTATAAATATAAATTAATATATTATCTATTAGTAGCAGTTTTTTCAGTGCTTTGAGACGTTTCCTGAATGCGTTACTTCGCTCCAAGTCCATGTCCAATCTTGAAAACACTTTTCAGAACTTTTCTAACGATTGCTTCGACCAATAGCCTTCTGTCTTGCTGATCCGTAGTCCTCTAAGATTCTCTACAGCATACTACAAAATCTCTACATTAAGTTTTTTACTTTTCGAAAAACGGCACTTGACCTCTGCAGCCTGAAGATTCTTTTGCAAGATTTAAGCTTTCGTTTTCTTTGACGATGTTCATGATACTACTGTTGTAAAGTCCACACGTTTTTCTATTCGTTGCTAAACGTTGGTAGCTGTTAACGCTTCGCTTGCCAAGTTATAGCAGTTCAAAAAAAATGCAGTGCAGACACACACACACACACACAGACACACACTGACAGACTACAGTACCCTCGCTTAGCCAAAATAATATCCCATAGTATGATTGTTCTAATTAGTGGCTTACGACAATGTTTAATTTTCATTAATGTAATCTTAAATGGTATAAAGTGGGTTTATAAACTAAGAATGATATCATGAGTGATGTTGATTATGTATATATCTTTAAAACTACTTTGTAATAGGTATAAATGATGCACATGTCCACTAACAAAACAATGTCACATGACTGCTCTAACTGAAGATGTATAAACATTATATCGTTAGTAATTACATGTATCATGATCTGTCAATATGTAAAACATCATTGAATGATTATAGTATGGCTGGAAATGTAGAGATTTGTCACTAGAATAGAGTTAACAAATTTAAACCATATTATATATATATAACACTCATACAAATCCATTTAGGTCATCAACAAATGCTGCATTAGTAATTTATTACTCTATGCATTGATCTCTATTATGTGGTAAGTGAATAAAGATATATACTTTACAGTGGGAATTAGCGTTGAGGGTTGAAATCTGATGACTTAGGGAAACTTTTGTATAATAATATATGTATTGTGTATGTATATGTATACATATATATTGTATATTTTAAAATAATTTAGTTTTGTAGTATGTATTAACATTATGAATCTGAGAACATACATCAGGTAATGAGGAGGGGACCACCTACTGTATAGAGGACTAGTGTCTATCTAAACTCTATATATTTCATATTTATGATAAAGTATGTAAGATTTAAATCACCAAATAATTGGATGTTCATACATTACCTAAGACCAAATAATGATAACTAATAAAGTAAGGCACACCTATAATACTAACACTAATGTTTAAAATGTCTGCTTATCTAGATGCATTCATAATTGTGCTCAGTAAATAACACAAATTTATGTCCTCTGCAGAAACATTGAAAATAAATTCAATGTTTATTTACAGTAAGATTGACAATATTTTAAGCATATAATTCACCTATATTATATATTACATATATAACATTAGAATATATATTGTAATGTTTGTGTAACTCACTAGTATACTGCATATACATCACAATGACATTGTGTGACATTTTATCATGTATAAAATAAGACACAGAGATAAGCTATGTTTGTTCTTCCAATCACCGTGACCTAGGAAGTAGTGAATTGTTGGTTATAAGTGTTTGAAGATGACATGCTTATTCGTCAAAGATGAACTTCTCATATTTGTATTGAATACATTCCTTAAAGGTGTTCATTATTCCTTTAACTGTGATGACGTGATTTACTAAGACAATTAAAATTTCACAAACGTCAGGAAACAGATGAAAAATAAGCTTTATAATTCCTGATCTGTCTTCAAGAGCAAATATCAATTGATAAGATAGAGAAATGTCATTCTTAATCAACAATTGTGAATATTTAGATGGCTTGAGATAGAATTGAAGGACAAAAAATACCACCAATATTGGACTTATTATAATGTATATTATATATAAGCTAGTATACCTTCATATCTTGAAGATATGTCATACATAGCATATAGTAACAGAAGACGCGATGTAAAACAATATTGTTTACCTTCCTTATTTAGGACCATGGATACTTTCTAGAAATTATCCTAAGACTTGCTGGTACATGCTAGTGGTCTGAGTGCTTTAGCAAAGAGAAGTAGGAGTACATATAACAGTAACACTAAACCAAGGACTACTATCACAATCACTATTATTAATATACGATGGGAGTGTCCTCCTCATATGATGTTATTATCAAAGAACAAAAAATGATGTACATCATTGGATGTGTAGACCTCAGCATAAGTCAATACATTAATTTATTGAGTAAGTAGGTTTAAAAAAGAAAAGTTTACAACAGTTACTAGTAGAGGAGTGAGCTATTGTCTTGGTAGAATAGTGGTAAAGCAAACCTGAGATCACTTTTCATTAAGTCTGTCATCCTATTAAATAAACATAGAGAAAAGTAAGTATAAAAACGACCACATTGACAATTGCTCAATACCACTTGTTAATGTAGTCTAAGAGCAAGTAACAGATATAATAAGAGGACCAGCAACTAGATATATACTAATGGTTGCTATCGTTGAATTACTATAGTGATGACATTCTGTAGACCCAAATATCACACTTATTCCCCTAGCTATATTTACCTCATATTGTTCCTTCACATTAATATAAACACAATATTTGATGATAGCGATACCATCTGAAACTTTTAAAACTTTCATTTGACAATATGTGACAAGTATAGAAATAGGCCAACGTCTTACCATTGTTACAGAATACAACAGTAAAACTTATTAATATACAAATTCTTCTTTTGGTTTGTTTTGATATTTAGTTATTTCTTCACCAAATGTTGTTGTTACTTATCTTGTGATAATCTGATTATTTATATTGGTTGACTGAATGTGTCATGTTTTCTAATACAGTTATTAAATGAAGATGAAAGTTTACATACTCCTTTGATGTTATTTAAATCAAACACAAAAGTATATGGACACTCTTTGACAAAATATATGGTTGAGAATAAAAATTTCAACAATGTTAACTTGGCCATTTGTATTAACAGATGCACTATAATTTTATGTTTCTGTGACTTCTTTAAGACTTAGTGACAGAGTTGAAAATTGATACAAATTAGTATATGATTTGTTATTAATATAATTGAAGTGCTGCTTAAAATGTGTTATTGTTTTGATATGAGACTCGATATAATTTGCATTGTTGATATAACATGAGAGTATAGGGGGACCATATTTTGAATTGACAGTTCTATTAAAAATAAAATTAGTATAATTAATTAGTAGTAGCTAGACTTAATATTTTCAGTGTGTTTAGTTGGTAGAGAGGGTATTGTGTAGAGTCCCAGATTTCCTCACATAGCTAGCCCTTACTTCAGTGGCTAGCTTTATATGATTACCTTAGATTGTACAAAAATTTTAATAAATTTCAACCAATATGCAAAAGGTAAAGATTTAAAAGAACCTCATCCTCCGTGTTATGTCCTCATTTCAAGAAAAGATTTTTATACTACTGGATTTGAGCAAATGAAAATAATTACAAAATATTACGACAGGCTATGGATTATAGCAGTTTCTGCTCCTAACTATGGCATACATGAAAAAAAGAATCATATTCTGATTGAAAAACTAAGTTTCCCTCCTATGTGAAAATGGCAGTTTAAGATGACAGAACTGCATGTCTAATTAAAACTGAAATTTAAATTAGTCACAATAGTTATTTGTACATTAAGTTATGTTATTGTAGTAGACCTATTAGTTAAATTACAGGGAATCAAATGTGTGACAATTTATTAATAGATTATTTCTTATAAAGTAATGGAGTAAACATTCCAAAAATTGGGAACTAGAATTATTTAGTTAACTCAATTACTAAGTGCTCTAGCTTTCTTAAACACAATTACAATGTAGATAATCTTAACATTGAGAAAACATAGAAGTGATAACACTGTGAATCATATTATTGGTAGTGACATATTGATTGGTATATGACTGGTCATTTCATCACTGTGGATTGTAAATAACTTGGCACGAGAGAACACAGATGGACCACTACTCACATGACGTTCATGACACTCACTGAATTTATGACATGATCAGAAAACAAATCATTATATGTCAGACAGAACTCAGTAAGCTGTGCTCTTTTAAGTTAAACATGTTAGTATTTAATGATTTAAAATCTACATTACATGATAATTAAATTGGTGACAAATATAGTTAATGAAAAGTTAATAAAAAATAAAATAATAACTGGACGTATTAACATCACTTATAATTATGTATATTAAGTTCAATAGTATAAGTGTTTATATGCAATGGACCAGTACTATAGTAACTGTTTCTATCCAACTGTACACTCATTGTCTGAATAAATTTAGTTTCAAATCATTGAGTTGATGATGTTAATAACACACATTATGATGTAGTATGGATGTATATCTTGAGAAAAAGTTCAGTGTAGAACAATCTATACATATTGTAAGACACTTTGTATCATTTGTAGAAAGAGAAAAAGAATCATATGTATATAAAATTTATAACATATTGAGTGGGTGTAAGCACTAATAGTACTGTATATCCTATACAGGTACAATTGTACTATATGAGATACAAGACACAATAGATGTGATCATTTAAGTGACTGTACTGTTGTGGTCTAGTGGATTTAAACATCACAAATAACTTTCAAACTCTCTGTAGCTTTGTTAGGTATCTTTGATTAGACAAAGTAATACTATTAATCATTTAAAGTATTATTCTGTTCTTGTAATATACAGACTATATTGAACTCTGGGTCTGGTCCCAATGCTCATATCTCAGCTTGAATTTGTGCTTTACGAACATCTTGACCACACCTCTCCTGCAGCATGTCACATACAGCACTTAAACAATGCTTTCAACTACTACGCACAATGACAAAGGATTCATAAGAACTGTTGATACAGTATATATGTAAGAGTCATTGTTATAATAATATCATTATATTACAAGATCGTTTGATAATGCTGGTGCTGTCACATTATAACAAAACAATGAAGATATACTCCATAATTAGTCTCGTCCAGCTAGCTCCTCCCTTATATGAAATGGAAGTGTCTGATGACTGTCTCATTTAAAGTAACACTGAATATCCAGTGATACTTAAGCACATAATAAGTAGGTATAATAGAAAACCAAGAATCAGATTCAATGTAGGCATAAAAATAAGCCAAAAGTTTTAGTATTAATCTTAATAAACCTTTAATGATAATAGATCTGTGATGCCAGAATTAATAGAATATAATATTATTGAATGTATAATGTGAGTTTGAGAACAATGAATAGGTAAATGAGGAAGGGACCCAGATACTGCATACAGAATTAGTGTTCACAACCACTAATTACTACATTTTCCATTCTTTAAAACCAAAAGGAAAATTAAGTATTAGTTTTCTTTCTTTTCTGCAATTACCATGCAATGGACCTACACAATAATATAAACACAGTGAATTATGTTTCACAACACTGTAGTAATTAAGTCATTTTAAACAAGAATTATGTAACTCACATTCATAGATTACTATTGGTTTAGATCATCTGCTTTAGAAGAAGGCTTAGATGTCTACCTTAAGCAAGAGTTTCATTACAATAGGAATGATATTTAGCCTAGTGAGAAGGAGAACCACTTATTTTAAAAACAGTGAAGAGAAGGTTTTGAATTGTTTAAGATAAGAATGAATGATCCATAAAAAAGAAGGGTTGCTTGATGAGTAGACAACTTTACTGGGAATAATAAGATTCATGATGCAAAGGAATGTTCCTTGAAAATGAGTCATGAAGCATTACAGTTGGACAAGAGAAGTATACCTTCCCAATAAATAGAGTTAAAGAGAGAGTTGCCATGATTAAAGTCAGCTTGATGTTCCACAGCCAAACCTTGTAATTAAAGAGGTAAAGGATTAAAATGTAGCAAACTGAGCAGGAAGAGAAAAAAGAATTGGAATGAAATTTATTTGGAGTTTATAAATCTAATAGAACTGGAGTCTATATTTGTCATATATAATTAATTTAGGAATATGGATTAATTCAATTAACAACATTGTACAAGTGAGACTATTCTGTCACCACATGAGCTAATGCATTCTCAATAAAAAATAACAGTTCATAACATAGCATACAAATAATCAGATGTAACATATTCTTTAAAGTATAAGACTAGTTTATTCTATAATTGCAATCGTCAGAACTAACTATTGGAAGTTATTTCAATCACATATGATTATGTTATCATTGTGGATTGCAATAAGACATTGATTACATATACAACATAATGCCATATCATTGCATAAATATTTTAATAGAGAATCTTTTATTAGTTACGCCAGACTGTTGTTATTTAAAGTGTAATTTCCTTTCCTATTTGTATTTATGTAACAATTATGACTGATTGTATATAATTATATAATACATACAAAATCAACCGATGTATACATATATACATTACTCACATAGATATACACACACATATACACACAAAAGCAAATTGTTAATTATATACACATTAAAAAGTTGTTTGGTCAATCATTGTTGTGACCTAGAACGGGCTCTCTAAACTCTGAGCATGAACCATAAAATGAGCCAGTGGCTTCTGTAAATAGTGGTTGTCTGTTAGTTGTTTTATGAGTAAATAATGATGAGACTTTCATGTACCACAGATGAAATTTCTCACATTTGTTTTTAAACCATCTTTTTACAATGCTAAGCTTTCTGCAAACCCAGAGTACATGATATACAATGACCATCACTAATGTCATAAATGTCACAAACACAGAAGAAAAAGTGATTACTTTTATCATTAATTGATCCTTCTTCTGAAAAAAATACCAATAAGTGAGGTAAATAAGTGTTATATTCATCACCAAACCACTATCAAGAAGATTGATAAATTTACTTCTAAATGGTTTGATATATGTTTGAAAGACAAGAAAAATTACCAACATTAGATTTGTTGCAAAAAAGAGAGAATAAAGATCAGTAGCTCTATATTTGGCATATACACCATACAAAGCACATAGCAACAGAAGACGTAATGTAAACCAATATTGTTTACCTTCTTTATAAGGAGCATGGATAGCTTCTAGAAGAGGTCGTAAGTATTTATTGGTACATGCTAGTGGTCTAAGTGGTTTAGCGAAGAGAAGTAGAAGTATATATGGTAACAATAGACCAAGAACTATTATCAGAGTCACTATCATTAGTATACGATGGGAGTATCCTCCATATTTGACAGTACCATCTAAATACCAAACATAATGTATATCATTGGATGTGTAAACCTCAGAATATGTCATTACATTAATCAATTGAAGGAGTAGTTTTGAGACAGAGAGGTGTACAACAGTAGCCAGTACTTGAACTGAGGAATGAGCTATTCTATTGGAAAACCTTGTTGAAAAACGACTGAGGATAATCAGGACAATGACTATTGTCAGAAGATAAAGTGGAAACACAAATTGTAGGCTAGTTTTCCATAACTCTGACATTCCATTGTAAAAACATCTAGGAAGGCCTGTCTCAAGATTCAAAACATGGATAATAAATATAGAAAATCTTGACAATCGATCAAGTGAAGATTTAAAGTAGTGATATTTTAGTAGGTCAAGCAGACCACAACTAGCAGCCTGAGCATAGAAAATAATTCCATTCAGTGTACCACTTGTTAATGTAAGTTTAAGAGCATATAACAGGTAAATAAGAAGTGGGCCAGTGACTAGATAAATACTTATTGATGTTATCCAAGTATTGCTACAATGCTGACATTCTGTAGACCCAAATACCACACTTAATCCCTCACTACATCTACCACATAATGTTCCTTCACGTTGATATAAACACAATGGTGGATGATAGTCTGTGATACCATCTGACAATTTAAAGCTTTGATTAGATGATAAGTCACCACTGTAGAAATAAGGTAGTGTCTGATTGCTATTACAATATCCAATTGGACAAGCTAAAGATACACCAAACTCTGTCTTTGTTTTGTTCTTATATTCTATTGTTCCTGCCCAAGTGAGAAATGTGAAAAGTCTTGTTATTGTTTGACTACTCACATTACCAATAATAGGGACTGTAAGTTGTTGATGTTTCCTCAAGTTATCAAATGAAGATGAAAGTTCACAGACTCCTATCTTATTCAAATCAAATCCCAGCGGACACGGATATATTTTAACCATTTTTGGTAGAACATCTGGTTGAGTGTATAGAGAGAATACAATCTTTCCATCTATAATATTGGATTGATCATTTATATGAACAGTCACACTAATGTTTGTGCAATTTTTGCCTTCTTGTATCAGTTGTTCTTGATAATCAAAAGACAACCAGACTTTGGTTGTTTTAGGAATATTATGCTGAAAATAATTTCTAACAATATCAATTGTTATAGTAGAATAAACTTTTCTACCAAGAGCATCAATAGCCGAAATACAGTAATAAATTCCCTGTCCTGGGAAAATTTGTAGAGGTGGTTGTATATGAGCACCTTCTGTAAGTCTTTGTGGAATAGTTGAAATCTGAAGCAAAGAAGAATTTGATTTCGTTTTGATAAAATTGAAGTGTTGATAATAATATGCCATTATTTCATGAGGAGATTTAAGAAAGTCTGAGTTGTTGATATAACATGAGAATATAGGCTCAGCATATATTGATATTCCAGCTTTTTCTGCTTCATTGTCTGAGAACATTACTTGTTCAACATTTGAGTCAATTTGTATGGCGCACTTTTCATCACCTCTAGCATATATAGCTCCTCCCATTAACTCAGCCCAATTATTAGTAAACTTGGCTATAACTTCGCTCATAAAATGTAATTGACAGTTGCCTACGAGAAAAATTGCAGGACCATTTGTGGCGTGATTATTATTAAAAGTTAAATTACCAGATAGATAGACATTTGAGCCTCTAGAACTTATAACTGATCCATAATTGTTACTGAAGATAGATGTCCCAGTGATGTTAACTTTAGCAATTCTTTGGAAATAAAAAATACCTGCTGATGATACAAATGGTATTCCAGTATATTGAGAATTGTTTGTTGCAATAGTACTGTCCAATGTAATCGAGACATTGCCTGTATTGTCATCAAACTGATAGACTGTGGCATATAGACAAGCTCCTGTATTTGCAACATAATTTTCTAAAAATGTACATCTAGTAAAAAAGATATTTAGACGAGCAAGTCTAGGATTGACAATACCAATATAGACAGCTCCATAGTCCAAATTGTTTATTGGTCTGTTATCAATGCCTTCGTGTTTTATAAATGATGTGTTATAAAAATAAAGTGGTGTTAATCTTCTTTCATAATTAGATTTAGGTAATGAATACCAATTGAACACAACAGCTGCTCCATGACAGTGCCGATAGTTAATGTTACGACTGAATACTGAATTAGTAATTGTTGTGTTAGTGACAGCAATAGTGTGATATTGTAAAATGAATATACCACCTGCAAAACTACCTCTATTATGAACAAAATGTGACTCAGTTATATAAACTGACACCTGACCACTAGTATTCTGTTGTGTGTAAAGTATTGTTAGTCCAGCTGCATTTACTATAGGATAGGAACCACCAGAAGATGATGAATGTTTGTTATAGTAGGTATCAGTAATGCAAGAATGAGTGTTGTAATCATAGTTATATGAGAAAGTGGCATCACTGATACTTATATCAGATACCTGTTCACCCTGTTCAAAAGCATTGTCAATATCCATATAATGAAGAAGAAAGCCACTTCCAATGCTCTGATTGTTAGTTTGATAAATTTCAAGACTATATGATGAATAAGACATAACAACATTATCAATAGTAGAGTTATATAAATTTATACCAATCATAGCAAACCCATATGAGGAATAGACGTTAACTTGAGTTATATTAACCTGACAATGAACAAAGACTAAGGCAGCAGCATGAGATGAAGTGTAATACAGAGATGAACCATTGAGGTAGTCAGTGATTGCAGTATCTTGTATAGTAGTGAGATATGTACCACAATTCTTAATCACCAAATGTTTAAGAGTCACTTGAGAGTTGAAGAAAACTAGACCTCGTCTTGGCTGCGAAAATGTCTGCCAGGTGTCATTATGAACACATGCTATATTTGCAGATTCTGTGGAAGAATCACTGCGTATTTCAATTATGCTTCTTTGTTGAGTTGCCACTTGACAGAATTCACCAGGTGAAATGATGAAGTTGACGGAACTTTTTAACAAGAACACAAGGTATTGAGAGGACCATGTTGTGTTACACAGGTACTGCTCTAAATCAGAGGACGAATTAACTAGAAAGATATGATTACTCTTACCACTACATGGTAGTAAGCAAGAAAAGAGAAGTGGCAAAATATAAAAGACTATCTGTAACATGACAATGTAGCTTTAAGCTTCAATCGTTTCCGCAGATTGTCTGTTTTCTATCTACTCTATATGTACTCGTTAGTGTTTTATAGAAATGATTATGAAAATAAACAATAAATAACTCAAAACTGGTCATTATTAGAATTAAACATTTTGGGTAAATCATCGAAGGAAAACATTGTTGACAAAATGATTTCATTGGTATGTTAGTGAGTTAAGAATAAAATGAGTTGATGTTTATATTCAAATTATTTACTGGATGGATGAGTAGTCAATGTTACTCTCCTATGATACAGTTCTCCACAACAATATATACCTGCAGTTCAGATTAGTAAATAGCAGCAAATAATTCAGAAAGTTCATTGGTATAGGACTTGTGATAAAGAAAATTGGTTGTGATGTAGATAACTAATAAAAATTAAAATGAGTAAGTAAATTTATTTGGATCTTTTAATAACCACATATAACTATACACACCCTATATGACTACTCTACATTACAAAAGCTACAATAAACAAAAAGAAAATTGAAAGTGAACAGAAATTAATGTTATGAAAACAATCCTGTCCATCAATAACTGATATTATCAAGCTGTAATGGACAATTGTATAAATCCAAAACATCAATGATTAATAGTAATATGGCTCGATATAGATCAGTTTAGTGATTTGTTCCTTAAATATAGTGACTTGGAGAAATTAGGATGTTCACAAATCTTGCTGTCTTACAACAGTTCTTTCATTTATTTTTGCTACATAAACCAAAGCCAAACACTATATATGAACACTAAATCCATTAAACTCACACATTAGTACTTTTTATTATATGTATTATGCTATCCAGGTGACAATATCACAAAGATCTATTAATATATATAATATAATATATTATATATTAATATCTTATAGGGAGTATCTCATTGCTGAAGTCATAAATATGGTGACTTAAGCAAATTAGGAAATTCACAAAATCTTCCTATAATACTAAAAGTTATTTTAGTCAATATTATCAATGTTTGTATAAATCACTATTGCTTCTAACAATTTCTACTGGACAATAAATTCATACGATGTCCATTGTCATTATAAAAATGAAAGCTGTAACACTCAAAACAGTATTGTCTACCAATGCAAAACATATGTGACCTAATTTGCAATAAGGGACCACTTCTGTCAAAGCATTTGTGTCAAGATCTATGAAAAAAGACAACTGTTAAAACACTTTAAAAACAGTTTTGTATGCATACATGCAGTTACTATGAACAGTTGTGAATATATAGCAGCTGTGTGTAGATAAAACAGTTTTTGGGATGTTTTAATGTTTGTCCTTTTCATACATCATGTTATAAATGTTTTCCCAGAAGTGATCCCTTATTGCAAATCAGGTCACATATTATATTTAATATAACTCCCTTGACATCTACAATACTAGTTACAAAATATACATGATGAAATAAACAAGTAAATAATCTAAAAATATAATTTTAATATTTATGAAAATTAATTCTTTGCCTCTTGTTACCTTAAGAAAGAGAATTATCAAATAACTCTGTAATTTGACCTAAACCATAGAGAGAATCACTGCATTTGAGAACATTGTTGCCCATCAACAACTGACCTTTTTTATAATTATAGTAAATAAAATGAAGAATGCTTGTATTATAGAAATCTTCTTTTATAAAACCCCAAAAACATTGCAAAAAAAGTTTTTAAAAAATTGTAATGATATCAGAGGTGAATATTATTATTTCAATTATTGCATCTTGACAATTATCAAGAAAACCATCTTGTCATAAGCATAAAGATCAAGTTAATGATCATTGAGTAATCCAGTATACTGACTAGTCTGTTCTTGAATAGTTTAAAGTATAAACTTGTAAAAGTAAGAATAATGTCATTATTAGTGTTGCTATCATATATGTTATAAAATAATTTACTGCTTGTAGTATGTATAAAAAATACATGTACTCACTAACATAAAATTAAGCTACAAATCAGTACTTCTTTTCTTCTTGTAGAGGTCAGACATATTCATTTACTCTTGTACACTGTATTGGTCCAGCAAAGATGAGCAAAGAACAAAGTGTTGTAAGAGAGAGATAACAATTGAATAGTAATGTGATGATCATTAAAATGAGATATGAACCAACACCATGTTTTACTGGTCCATCCCAATATTAAACATTGGAGGTTGTTTTTGCAGTGTGAATGTGAGCTTTTGTAAAGAGATTAATAACAGCTAGCACCAATTTTGAAAAGAAGATAAATATGATAGCAACAAGTTCTTGGACTGATAAGTGAGGTATTATATTGGAACATCTGACATAATAACAACTGAGTATCATGTGAACAACAACTATTGTCAAGAGATAGAGTTGAAATAGTAAAATGAGACCAGTTTCTACAACTCTAAAAGCACAGAGGATAGCCAAGTTCTACATTCATTATGATGAAAAAGTTAATTCTACATGCTTCTTTACGGACTCTCAATAAAAAATAAATCTTAATAAATAGCAAATGATATACATAATTGGATAATGTATAGTCACTTACTCAACATTAATATTGTATTAACAATTTGATGTAGTTATCAGATTCCCATGATGACACTAATATTAGTATATTATATGACTAAACAACTTATAAAAATTAAAGTCAATAACAGTAAAAGATTATAAGACAACCAAATTTGATTTATTATATGATTAACACACAACAATATTAATAATTACAATAACAAAAAAATTATAAGCAACATTAACCAGAGTGCAAGGCACTGGTCATTAAATATTAAAAATATTTTGTGTATTTTAGTTTGAGCCCAACATTGGTTCTCTGAAGTTATCACATGAGTTATAAAAGGAATCATTAGCATCTTGTAATGATAAACGATGAGATCTTTGGTTACCACAATAGTGATAGTTATGATTAAAATGTGACAAATATTGATAGATTTTTGTACAAATGTCATTGACTTTACTTTCTATTTTCTTTAGTTGTCCTGTAATAAACAGCAAATGATAAACCAGTACAACAAAAAAGGTCATGAAGAAAAGGAAAATAGCTATTATACTATAAACTGTTATTTCTAAATGCTGCATTGTATAATATATATAGACAAGATTAAAAAGGAGCCAACAATCTAACAAGTTAATAAATTTAATCTTATAAGGTCTAAACATAGCTTGACCAAATATGAAGAAGACCAATATTGAGGCAATGGCAATATAAATGGTGTGTTGATAAGGTTCAATACTGTACAGTAGATACATCATAATAAGAAGTAAGAGGCGAGCTACAAACCAGTACTGCTTATCATTCTTATATGGAGCATGGATAGCTTCAAGTATTGGTCTTGTGTATTCATTGGCACATGTCCAATGTCTGAGAGATTTACCAAAAAGGAGAAGGAGAACAAAGGGTAAGAGGAGAGGTAATACTACCAATGATGTGATTATCATGAGAGTAATATGTCCTTTACTACCATATTCAACAGACCCATCCCAATACCATACATGATATGTCTGCTCTGAAGTAAAGACTTTAGCTGGTGTAAAGGTATTGATAATTGCACCTAATAGTCATCCAAAGGAGAGGTGTACAACGGTAACTAGTACTTGAACTGATGAGTAAGCTATTCTATTGGAAAGCCTTAGAGAAATACGGCTGAAAATAATGAGAACAACAACTATTGTCACTAAATAAAGTGGAAACAGTAAATTGAGGCCAGCTTTCAATAACTTGTCATTCTATTGTAAAAACATAGAGGAAATCCAAGTCCAAGGTTTAGAAATGAAAGTAAAACAATTAAGATATTTTTCAAAACTCTATTGTTCCCATTGTAAATAGTCAACATTTCTAGTATTCCCACATTAGCAGCTTGAGCATAGAATATAATTCCATTGAATGTACCAGTTGTTAATGTAAGTCTGAGAGCAAATAACAGGTAAATGAGAAGAGGACCAGCTACTGCATAGAGGACTAGTGTCCATAACCACCAGTTACTACATTGTCTACATTCTGTAGAACCAAATATCACACTTAGTTTTTGGCCTTCTTTAAGCCTATTACAACTACCACACAATGGACCTACATCGATGATGTAAACACAGTGAGTCATGAGTTTCACAAGTATTATTCTTTGAAATATATATACCAGTTTGATTACTGCAAAAAAGGATCCATTACCATTACAATAACCAAGAGGACATTGAATTGAGACACCAAAGTGTGTGGACATATTCATATTACCAGCCCAGGTATTGACATACAAATTGGGTCTTACTATTGACAGATAATTGATGTCACAATCAGCCTTATAACCAGAAACCAAATAAAAATCTTTGTTATAAAAAGCTGGTGAGCACACACATTGGTGTTTTTCATTGTGCCAAATAAAACCTAAAGGGTAAAGTTGTACTATAACGTTGACAACTAGAGCAGCTGAAAAACTAGGTAGAGAAAATACTAACTTTCTTTCAATATTTTCTATGACATATAGTCTAAGTCCAAATGAAGTGCATTTATCACCTTCAATTATTACTTGTTCTTTTATGTACTGATTTAGTTCATTTTCTTTATCAAGATTAACTGCTACAGATGAATAGACATTTCTGTTTAGAGCATCAATAGATGCCATGTAGATCTTGATCTTCTGACCTGGATAGGTGTTAAAAAAATTGATAGAATTACTGTGTGTACCATTAGGATAACACAAAGTTAATTTTGAAGCTGAAGTTGATATAATATGCAGTTCAAATACTTCCTTGTTATCAATGAAATGAAAGTGGTTTTCGTAAAAATCTAGTAATTCTGTATTATTATAAAGTTTGTGCCTGACTAGACATGAAAAGAGTGGATAAGCATATATTGAATTACCAGCACGGACAGCTACATTTCCCGTAAACGAAATACTCTTTTGTTTTGTGATATTAATTAATTGTATCACACATTGTTCTTTTAGTAATAAGCTATTTTTCATACCAGAACTTGCATATATTGCTCCACCAATTTCCTGAGCTCGATTATTAGTAAAGTTAACTATAGCTCCTCCAATAAAATAAAGATATCCATTACCTAGTAATTTAATAGCTAAAAGTCACATTGGCATACTTAGAGAGATAAACATTGGAGTTGAAAGCATCAATCACAGATCCATAGTTATTAGTGAAGGTTGATGTTCCAGTAATAGATATATTTGCTACGTTGCTAAAAGAGAAGATTCCTGCAGTTGAATCCTGGTAAAAAGTTAATTTTTGAGAGTTATTCCTTGCATAAATTTCTTCAAGAACAATTGAGATTTTTCCAAACTTCTTAACATTATCATAGACAGACATAAAAAGACAAGCTCCAGTCTGTTGTACTAAGTTATTTTCAAAGCTGCATTTTTTAAAATAAATTTGTATATTAACAATCTTGTCTAGTTCAGTGACACTAACATATATGACACCAGTAGGTAAATAATTACGGCCATGACCAATGTGATTGATAAACTTTGTATTTTGAATTAACACTAATTGGGGTTGAGTCATAGATAACTCTGTTACTTTAATCCAATATAAAGCAAGAGCTGCTCCATGTAAAAATGAATTAAGTCCATTAGCATTGTCAGAAAATAGAGAGTTATCAACAATTGTGCTTGTATTAAGAGAACTGTTGTAATGAAGAACAAGCAGACCACCTGGTAATTATAACTTCCCACATTAGATGTAAATTCTGTATTGTTAATAGTAACACTGGCAAAATATGTTTTTTGAGTATAGAGTACAGTCAGACCAGCAGCATTAACAATATTCAAGTAATTATTAGAGAACTCAGTCGTATAGGGATAGCCTTCATGCAAATCAAAGTTATTTTTAAAATGTGCATAGTTGACAGTAACATATGTAGGATACATCATTAGTTGATGATCAACAAAATGCAGAAGAGCACCACAACCAATTGTCCTTCTTTTGTCTTCATTATGACGATATAGGTTAGTACTAAGAGTTGAATAAGATATATTAACTTCACTGATACTAGAATCATTCAGATTTATACCAATCATAGCAAACCCATATGAATTGTATATGTTAACTTGAGTTATATTGACCTGACAATGAACAAAGACTAAGGCAGCAGCATGAGATGAAGTGTAATACAGAGATGAACTATTGAAGTAGTCAGTCATCACAGTATCATGAATGGTAGTAAGATATGTACCACAATTCTTGAATACCAATTGCTGTAGAATCACTGTAGTATTGAAGAAAATTAGACCTCTTCTAGGTTGTTGAATGTCATCCTGTTTATCATTATTAGTACATGTTATAATAGCAGACTCTGTGTAAGAATCACTGTGTATTTTAATTCTACCAGTCTCATAAGAAACTCGACAAAATTTACCAGATGAAATGGTGAAGTTGATAGAACTGTTTAACAAGAACACAAGGTATTGAGAGGACCATGTTGTGTTACACAGGTACTGCTCTAAATCTGAAGATGAGTTAACATGATATGTATTATTGCTCTCTCCATTACAATAACTACTGAGGAGTAATAGAGAAAGAAAAGACAACATCAAAGTAGTGGTCTGTAGAGCCATTTTCAATACAGAATACTTAGATTAACCAGATATATTTGCTTATATACCATCCAATATCTATTTTGAAAATAGTTGGTGACTTGTCTTATAAACAACATTGAAAGTATATTTAAATTATATCAACTACTTAAGATAATAATACTTTCATTTATTGGATGTTTTAAGAGTGAAATCATTATTCAACCAAAACATGAGATGAATAGTAACACATTTTTGAAGTGTCCTGACAATTGATTGTTTGGGCTCTAGATCTACACTCAACTATGTCAGAGATGGCTATGTGTTTATTCACTTCATCAATGAAACTAAAAATTAAATTAAGTACACAACTATATCTACTTTATGAAAGAATGTTTAATTTGAATGTTAGTCTGTTAAAAACATACACTCATCATAAACAATTGTGCTATATGTATTGTATGGTATGTCATTGAAGATATACATTTTGTATATTAGACAAAATAATATCCTATAGTATGATTGTTTTAATAAGTGACTTCTTGTAATCTTAAATGATATAAAATGGGTTTGTAAACTAAGAATAATATGATGAGTGATGTTGATTATGTGTATATCTTTAAAACTACTCTGTAATAGGTATAAATAACGCACATGTTTATTAACAGAAACATTGTCACATGACTGTCTAAAATAATCACATGACTGCAATACAAGGTAGTAAAGGTTATTAACCAAGAAAATAAAGTCAATAAAAACTTAAGATGTGAAAGCATAATACTGTTCGGTAATTAAATGTATCATGATCTGTCAATATGTAAAACATCATTAAATGACTAAAGTATGGCTGGAAATGTAGAGATTTGTCACTAGAAAAGAGTTAACAAATTTAAACTAATCAATTTTGAAAATTGAAATCTGATGACTTTAATGTTGACAATTAAAATTCACAAAATATCTCATATTACCAGTTGTTTCTCAACAAGTTTCTTAAATCATAAGAGCTTTGCTCACCAACACATAATTATGCTGTTTAATGTCATTATGAAAATGGAACTTGTTGCAAACAACAAATATGCCTTTAATACAGAGAACATGGTAGAAAAGGAACAACACATAAGCTAAAAAGGTAATGCTGACTGAGATAGTGGTTATTACTGCAATTGTTGCCTCTTGATAATTAATAAGAAAATACATGTTGTAGTACACAAAAGATCAAGTTAAACATCATTGAACAATCTAAACTATTGACTAGTGCATTCTTGAATGGTTTAAAGTAGGCTTGTAAAAGTAAGAATAATACTACAAGTGATTTTGCTGTATCCCAATAATAGTCAATGAGTGATACCATTTGACAGTAAGTCACCACTATCCAATGTCTTATACAGAATACAACAGTACAACTTATTAACACACAAAATTCTTTTTTTGGTTTGTTTAATTATTCCTGTCCTAAATTTTGTCATTACTGATCTTTTGATAATCTGATTATTTATATTGGTTGAGTGAATGTGTCATGTTTTCTAATACAGTTATTTAATAAAGATGAAAGTTTACATAAGCCATTCATCTGAACAGATCTTAGTGTTAATATTGAGGTTATAAAGAGCCAGATTATTTGGTTGTAATGATTCCTCTTGATGAGATCCCTGCAACCAAGCTGATTAAGTACTTAGCACCACAAGTAAGGGGTGAAAGAGCTCTGATTTGTCATATCCATAAATCTTATCAGCTCTGAAATTGACTAAGGTTTTTCATCATTGAAATAGCTAATGTTTTAGCCTTTCCTAAATCATTTATTGCTAGATTCTTGGGAATTACTTTATTAACGTTTAGAAAAACATACCACTCAATTATATTATAATATATCATGCCAACCCTAAATAGTGCATGGATAAACAACAAATAGCAGAATATACTGATTCATAATTGACATAAACTACACATGTAAATGTACCCAGTTGATATATATAATCATATAAGATTATTATTGGTTTAGAACATCTGCTTTAGAAAAAGGCTTAGTAACTGAAGAACCATTATGAAAAAAAGAGGAGATGGACACAGGTTTAGAATGAATGTGTTTGACAGCAGACCAGAAAGACTATTAGGATGGGAAAGTGAATTGAGTGAGAAAAAGTTAAGCAATAGTCTCATTAAAAAAGGAATGATATTTAGCCTACAGAGAAGGAGAACTACTTTTTTAGCAGCAGTGAAGAGGGGGTTTTGACTTGTTTACAATAGGAATGATTGATCCATAAAAGAGAAGGGTTGTTTGATGAGTAGACAGAGAATAATAAGATTCATGCATGATCCAAAGGAAAGCTCTTTGAAAACGAGCCATTAAACATTACAGTTGGACAAAGGGAGTATTTTTTCCAATTAATAGAGTTAAGGAGAGAGTTGCCATGATTAAAGTCAGCTAGATGGTGTCCAGCCAAAACTTGCGTGAAGAAAAGAGGTTGAAGTGTTAGCAGATTGAGTGGGGAGCAAATAGAGGATTGGAATGGAATTTAATTGAAGTTTATAAATCTAATAGAACTGGAGTCCATATATATATAATTAATTTTGGAGTAGGGATTAGTTCAATGAACAACAATGTACAAGTGAGACTACTCTGTCATCATGTGAGTTAATGGATTGTCAATAAAATATAACAATTCATAACACAGCATACAATAATCAGATGTAACATATTCTGTAAAGCATAGGACTAGTTTATTCTATAGTTGTAATGGACATAACTAACTATTTTGTAAGATATTTTAATCACATATGATAAAATGTTATCAT
Organism: Xestospongia muta; assembly: GCA_963693285.1. Classification (NCBI taxonomy): domain Eukaryota; kingdom Metazoa; phylum Porifera; class Demospongiae; order Haplosclerida; family Petrosiidae; genus Xestospongia; species Xestospongia muta. The sequence goes on along the minus strand of OY848919.1, from coordinate 5,627,215 downwards.
TATGCATTATGATATGGCATTAATTAGATATACAACATAATACCATATCATTACATACATTATACATACATAGTTTGATTAGAAGCAAAACCCTATAACTGTTAGATCATTAGGTTGTGGCAAGGTCAATTTCAGAACCTTTTATTAGTGAACTGTTGTTATTTTTTAAAGGGTAATTTTCTTTCCAAGTTTTATATATACAAAAATATGACTGATTTTTATATATAATTATGATACATACAATCAAAACAAACCAAATGTACATATATAGGTACACACAAAAGGAACTTGTTAATTATATACACACTTAAACTCCTTTAGTCAATTACTGCAGTGTCCTAGGATAGGTTCTCTAAACTCTGAGCATGAACCATAAAATGAGTCATTGGCATCTGTAAATAGTGGTTGTCTGTTAGTTGTTTTATGAGTAAATAATGATAAGACTTTCATGTACCACAGATGAAGTTTCTCATATTTTCTTTCAAGCCATCTTTTTACAATGTTAACCTTTTGGCAAACCCAGAGTACATGATATACAATGACCATCACTAATGTCACAAACGTCAGAAACACAGAAGAAAAACTGATTTTTTTATCATTAAAGGATCCTTCTTCTGAAAAAAATACCAATAAGTGAGGTAAATAAGTGTTATATTCATCACCAAACCACTATCAAGAAGATTGATTAATTTACTTCTAAATGGTTTGATATATGCTTGAATGACAAGGAAAATTACCAACATTAGATTTGTTGTGACTAAAAAAGAATAAAGATCAGTAGCTCTATATTTCGCATATACACCATACATAGCACATAGTAACAAAAGACGTAATGTAAACCAATATTGTTTACCTTCTTTATAAGGAGCATGGATAGCTTCTAGAAGAGGTCGTAAGTATTTATTGGTACATGCTAGTGGTCTAAGTGGTTTAGCAAAGAGAAGTAGAAGTATATATGGTAACAGTAGACCAAGAACTATTATCAGAGTCACTATCATTAGTATACGATGGGAGTATCCTCCATACTTGACAGTACCATCTAAATACCAAACATAATTTACATCATTAGGTGTGTATACCACAGCAGATGTCATTACATTGATTAATTGAAGGAGTAGTTTTGAGAATGAGAGGTGTACAACAGTAACCAGTACTTGAACTGAGGAATGAGCTATTCTATTGGAAAGCTTTGGCGAAAAACGACTGAGGATAATCAGGACAATGACTATTGTCAGAAGATAAAGTGGAATCATAAAGGTAAAGAAAGCTTTCCATAACTCTGTCATTCCATTGTAAAAACATATAGGAAGGCCTGTCTCAAGATTTAAAACATGGATAATAAATATTGCAAATCTTGACAATCCATCAAGTGAAGATTTAAAGTAGTGATATCTTAACATGTCAAGCAAACCACAATTAGCAGCCTGAGCATAGAAAATAATTCCATTCAGTGTACCATTTGTTAATGTAAGTTTAAGAGCATATAACAGGTAAATAAGAAGTGGGCCAGTGACTAGATAAATACTTACTGATGTTATCCAAGCATTGCTACAATGTTGACATTCTGTAGACCCAAATACCACACTTAATCCCTCACTACATCTACCACATAATGTTCCTTCACGTTGATATAAACACAATGGTGGATGATAGTCAGTGATACCATCTGACAATTTAAAGCTTTGATTAGATGATAAGTCACCACTGTAAAAGTAAGGTAGTGTGTGATTGCTATTACAATATCCAATTGGACAAGCTAAAGATACACCAAATTGTGTCTTTGTTTTGTTCTCATATTCTATTGTTCCTGCCCAAGAGAGAAATGTGAAAAGTCTTGTTATTGTCTGACTACTCACATTACCAATAATGGGGACTGTAAGGTGATGATGTTTTCTGAAGTTATCAAATGAAGATGAAAGTTCACAGACTCCTATTGTCTTATTTAAATCAAATCCCAGTGGACATGGATCTATTTCGACACTTTTTGTTAAAATTGCTGGTTGTGTGGACAGAGAAAATACAATCATTCATTAATTATAATATTGGATTGATCATTTCTATGAACAGTCATGTTAATGGTTGTGCAATTTTTTCCTTCTTGTATCAGTTGTTCTTGATCATCAAAAGACAACCAAAGTTTTCTTGCTTTAGGAATAGTATGCTTTGAATATTTTCTAACAATAATATCAATTGCTATGGTAGAATAAACATTTCTACCAAGAGCATCTCTAGCTGAAATACAGTAATAAATTTCCTGTCCTGGATATATTTGTAGAGGTGGTTGTATATCACTACCTTCTGTTAGTGTTTGTGGAATAGTTGAAATCTGATGCAAAGAAGATTTTGATTTCGTTTTGATAAAATTGAAGTGTTGATAATAATATTCCATTGTTTCATTAGGAGATTTAGAAAAGTCTGAGTTGTTGATATAACATAAGAATATAGACTCTGCATATATTGATATTCCAGCTCTTCTTGCTTCATTGTCTGAGAACATTACATGTTCAACATTTGAGTCAATTTGTATGGCGCACTTTCCGTCTCCTCTCGCATGTATAGCTCCTCCCATTAACTCAGCCCAATTATTAGTAAACTTGGCTATAACTTCGCTCATAAAATGTAATTGACAGCTGCCTACGAGAAGAACTGCAGGACCATTGGTGGCATAATTATTATTAAAAGTTAAATTACCAGATAGATAAACATTTGAGCCTTTAGAACTTATAACTGATCCATAATTGTTACTGAAGATAGATGTCCCAGTGATGTAAACTTTAGCAATTCTTTGGAAATAAAAAATACCTGCTGATGATACAAATGCGATTCTAATATATTGAGAATTCTTTGTCGCATTAGTACTGTCCAATGTAATGGAAACATCACTTGTATTGTCATCAAACTGATAGACTGTGGCGTATAGACAAGCTCCTGTATTGGCAACAACATTTTCTGAAAATGTACATCTTGTAAAATGAATATGAAGATGAACAAGTCCAGGATTGACAATACCAATATAGACAGCTCCATAGTCCAAACTGATTTTTGGGTAGTTGTCAATACCTTCGTGTCTTAAAAATGATGTGTTATAAAAATAAAGTGGTGTTAATCTTTCATATTTAGATTCAGGTAATGAATACCAATAAAACACAACAGCTGCTCCATGACAGGGTTCAAAGTTAATGTTATGACTGAATACTGTATTGGTAATTGACGTGTTAGTGACAGCAATAGTGTGATATTGTAAAATAAACATACCACCTGCAAAACTACCACTATTATAAACAAATGTGACTCAGTTATATAAACTGACACCTGACCACTAGTATTCTGTTGTGTGTAAAGTATTGTTAGTCCAGCTGCATTGACTATAGGATTGAAACCACCAGAAGATGATGAATATTTGTTATGGTAGGTATTAGTAATGCAAGAATGAGTGTTGAGATCATAGTTATAAAAGAATGCAGCATCACTAATACGCATATCAGATATCTGTTCAACATTGCTCGTTTCTTGAAAAGCATTGTTAATATCCATGTAATGAAGAAGAAAGCCACTTCCAATACTCTGCTTGTTAGTTTGGTGTATTTCAGGACTATATGATGAATTAGACATGCTAATATTGAGGCAATGGCAATATAAATGGTATGTTGATAAGGTTCAATACTGTACAGTAGATACATCATAATAAGAAGTAAGAGGCGAGCTACAAACCAATACTGCTTATCATTTTTATATGGAGCATGGATAGCTTCAAGTATTGGTCTTGTGTATTCGTTGGCACATGTCCAATGTCTGAGAGATTTAGCAAAAAGGAGAAGGAGAATGTACGGTAAGAGGAGAGGTAATACTACCAATGACGTTATTATCATGAGAGCAATATGTCCTTTACTACCATATTCAACAAACCCATCCCAATACCATACATGATATGTCTGCTCTGAAGTAAAGACTTTAGCTGGTGTAAAGGTATTGATAATTGCACCTAATAGTTGTCCAAAGGAGAGGTATACAACAGTAACTAGTACTTGAACTGAGGAGTCAGCTATTCTATTGGAAAGCCTTAGAGAAAAACAACTATTGTTAGTAAATAAAGTGAGAACACTAAAATGAGACCAGCTTTCAATAACTCACTCTATTCCATTGTAAAAACATAGAGAGGAAATCTAAGTCCAAGATTTAGAAACGAAGTAAAACAATTAAGATATTTTTCACAACTCCATTGTTCCCATCGTAAATACTCAACATATCTAGTATCCCCACATTAGCAGCCTGAGCATAGAATATAATTCCATTGAATGTACCAGTTGTTAATGTAAGTCTGAGAGCAAATAAAAGGAAAATGAAAATAAGATCAGCTACTGCATAGAGGACTATTGTCCACAACTACCTTTTACTACATTGTCTGCATTCTGTAGAACCAAACACCACACTAGTTTTTAGTCTTCTTTAAACCTACTACAACTACCACACAGTGGACCTACACAATGATGTAAACACAATGAGTCGTGTGTTTCACAAGTCTTATTCTTTGAAGTATATATACCAGTTTGATAACTGGGGTCCATTACCAAGAGTTTTTTAATCATTTGTTAATGAGATCTTTTACGATACAGTTCTCCACAACAATATATACCTGCAGTTCAGATTAGTAAATAGCAGCAAATAATTCAGAAAGCACATTGGCATAGGACTTGTGATAGAGAAAATTGGTTTGTAGGTAGAAAAATAAAATAAAGTTAAATTAAATCAATAGATGTATTTGTCACTTTCAATAGTAACATATAACAATACAGACTCTACATGACTACTGCATACTATAAGCTAAAGTTACAATAAACAAAGGAAATTGAAAGCCAACAGAAATTAATGTTATGAAAACATAATATTGTCCATCAATAACAGGTATTATGGATCTGTAATAGACAATTGTGTACATGTAAAACATTAATGAATAATAATATAATGGCTGGACATGGACCAGTTTAGTGATTTTTTTCTTTAAAGTAAGAATAATGTCATTATTGGTGAGGCTATCACATATGTTATAAAATAATTTACTGCTTGTAGTAAGAAAAAAATACATGTACTTACTAACAAAAAAATTGAGTTATAAACCAATGCTCCTTTCCTTCTTGTAGAGATCAGACATAATCATTTACTTTTGTACATTGTATTGGTCCAGCAAAAATGAGCAAAGAACAATGTGTGGTAAGAGAGGGATAGCAATTCACCATATTTTTTAACTGACCCTTCCCAATACTAAACATTGTAAGTCGTGGTTGCAGAGTAAATGTCAGCTGATGTGAACACATTAATAACTGCTATATGAATGATTTTCTTTTATTTAATGCATATCTGCTAATAAACACTCTTCATATTAATTTCTATTCATGTTAAGTTTGAGCTTGTAAATCTCTCTAAATTATAGGCAGATTCAAAAGATTGCATAAGTCTAGATAATTACATTATCTATAGTACCTGTTTAATACAATATACATATCTAGAAAATGTTTTGACACCATAAATAATTTGTCTTTATCAAAATGAATAGGTAAAATTTATTGTATTGTACATTATGCATTTTTACTAAATTAATTATATGATATTGTAGTGTCTTGGTTCTTGAATTTACTAAAACACTTCCTTAAATTTCAATATCATTTTAAAAACAACTGGTGTGGATAATACTCAATGTCATATGATGACAAAGAATAAACTTAGACACTCTACAATACAGGAAATGATGTAAATATTGTAATATCTTGTCAACTTCAAGTAGATATGAACTGAAAAAATATATATTTCATTAACTATTTCAACAACACCAGAAAGTTACTTAAATATGAGTAGAGTAACAAAGGACACGTGAATGAACATTGTTAAGAAATATTTCGTACTAAAAGTGCTGGCAAAAACTGAACCACTAATTAACAAATCTGCAAAACCCTATATGTACTTTAGTTTACATACTATAATTATCTTCATAGATAATATATTATTGTGCTCAGCAAATAGCAAACATTATATGTAAAAGTATAAAGTAAGAAATATTTTATATTAAAGTTGTGTAATCAATACTAAGATAGTATATATGTGAACTAACAAAGCAAACAGAGCAGACATTTGAACTAAGGTGCACACAATGAAAACAAAGATACTTATTAATATGAGCCCAACATTGGCTCTCTGTAGTTATGACATGACTCATAAAAGGAATCATTTGCATCTTGTAATGGTAAACGACGAGATGTTTGGTTACCATAATTGTTGTATTTATGATTGATGTGTGACAAATGCTGACTGATTCTTGTATAAATCATATTGACTTTTCTTTGTACTTTCTTTAGTTGTCCTGTAATGAACAGGATATGATAGACCACTACTATGAACAGAGTAATAAATAACAGGAGTATAGCAGAAACCATGTTGTGATATATACAAAGGCAAAGTTAAAAAGAAGCCAACAATCTAACAGGTTATTAAAGTTACTCAGATATGGTCTAATAATAGCCTGACCAATTATGAATAAGAACAATATTGAGGCAATAACTATATAGATAACTTGAGCATAAGGTTTAATACTGTACAATATGTATATCATAATAAGAAGTAAGAGGCAAGCTACAAACCAGTACTGCTTATCATCCTTATATGGAGCATGGATAGCTTCAAGTATTGGTCTTGTGTATTCATTGGCACATATCCAATGTCTAAGAGGTTTAGCAAAAAGGAGAAGGAGAACATAGGATGACAGGAGAGGGAAGACAACCAATGATGTGATTATCATAAGAGTAATATGTCCTTTACTACCATATTCAACAGACCCATCCCAATACCATACATGACATGTCTGCTCTGAAGTAAAGACTTTAGCTGGTGTAAAGGTATTGATAATTGCACCTAATAGTCGTCCAAAAGAAAGGTGTACAACAGTAACTAGTACTTGAACTGAGGAGTCAGCTATTCTATTGGAAAGACTTAGAGAGAAATGGCTAAAGATAATGAGGACAACAACTATTATCAGTAGATAGAGTGGAAACGGTAAACTGAGATCAGCTTTCCATCACTCTGTCATTCCATCATAAAAGCATAGAGGAAATCCAAGACCAAGATTTAGAAATGAAAGTAGAACAACTGATATTTTTCTTACTACTTCCATTCTTCCATTGTAAACACTTAACATATCTAGTATCCCCACATTAGCAGCCTGAGCATAGAATATAATTCCATTGAATGTACCAATTGTTAATGTAAGTTTGAGAGCATATAACAGGTAAATAAGAAGTGGGCCAATGACTAGATAAATACTTACTGATGTTATCCAAGTATTGCTACAATGCTGACATTCTGTAGACCCAAATACCACACTTAATCCCTCACTACATCTACCACATAATGTTCCTTCACGTTGATATAAACACAATGGTGGATGATAGTCAGTGATACCATCTGACAATTTAAAGCTTTGATTAGATGATAAGTCACCACTGTAGAAGTAAGGTAGTGTGTGATTGCTATTACAATATCCAATTGGACAAGCTAAAGATACACCAAATTGTGTCTTTGTTTTGTTCTCATATTCTATTGTTCCTGCCCAAGAGATAAATGCGAAAAGTCTTGTTATTGTCTGACTACTCACATTACCAATAATGGGGACTGTAAGGTGATGATGTTTTCTCAAGTTATCAACTGAAGATGAAAGTTCACAGACTCCTATTGTCTTATTTAAATCAAATCCCAGTGGACATGGATAAATTTTGACACTTTTTGTTAAAATTGCTGGTTGTGTGGACAGAGAGAATACAATCATTCCATTAATTATAATATTGGATTGATCATTTATATGAACAGTCATCCTAACGTTTGTGCATTTTTTCCCTTCTTGTATAAGTTGTTCTTGATCATCAAAAGACAACCACAGTTTTGTTTTTTTAGGAATATTATGCTTTAAATAATTTCTAACAATATCAATTGCTATGGTAGAATAAACGTTTCTATCAAGAGCATCTCTAGCTGAAATACAGTAATAAATTTCCTGTCCTGGATATATTTGTAGAGGTGGTCGCACGTCAGCACCTTCTGTAAGTGTTTGTGAAATAGTCGAAACCTGAAGCAAAGAAGATTTTGATTTTGTTTTGGTAAAATTGAAGTGTTGATAATAATATGCCATTGTTTCATGAGGAGATGTAAGAAAGTCTGATTTGTTGATATAACATGAGAATATCGGCTCTGCATATATTGATAATCCAGCTCTTCTTGCTTCATTGTTTGAGAAAATTACTTGTTTAACATTTGAGTCAATTTGTATGGCGCACTTTCCATCACCTCTAGCATGTATAGCTCCTCCCATTAACTCAGCCCAATTATTAGTAAACTTGGCTTTAACTTCGCTCATAAAATGTAATTGACAGCTGCCTACGAGAAGGATTGCAGGACCATTTGTGGCGTGATTATTATTGAAAGTTAAATTACCAGATAGATAGACATTTAAGCCTTTAGAACTTATAACTGATCCATAATTGTTACTGAAGTTAGATGTCCCAGTGATGTTAACTTTAGCAATTCTTTGGAAATAAAAAATACTTGCTGATGATACAAATGGGATTCTAATATATTGAGAATTCTTTGTTGCAATAGTACTGTCCAATGTAATAGAGACATTGCCTGTATTGTCATCAAACTGATAGACTGTGGCATATAGACAAGCTCCTGTATTTGCAACCAAATTTTCTGAAAATGTACATCTACTAAAAAAAATATTAAGATGAACAAGTCCAGGATTTACAATACCAATATAGACAGCTCCATAGTCCAAATTGTTTATTGGTCTGTTATCAATGCCTTTGTGCTTAAAAAATGATGTGTTATCAAAATAAAGTGGTGTTAATCTTCTTTCATTTTTAGATTTAGGTAATGAATACCACCAATAAAACACAACAGCTGCTCCATGACAGTGCTGATAGTTAATGTTACGACTGAATACTGAATTGGTAATTGTTGTGTTAGTGACAGCAATAGTGTGATATTGTAAAATGAGCATACCACCTGCAAAACTACCTTTATTATAAAAAAAATGTGACTCACTTATATGAACTGACACCTGACCACTAGTATTCTGTTGTGTGTACAATATTGTTAGTCCAGCTGCATTGACTATAGGATTGGAACCACCAGAAGATGATGAATGTTTGTTATAGTAGGTATCAGTAATGCAAGAATGAGTGTTGTAATCATAGTTATATGAGAAAGAGGTATCACGAATATGCATATGAGATACTTGTTTATCACTGTTCACTTCTTGAAAGGCATTGTTAATATCCATGTAATGAAGAAGAAAGCCACATCCAATACTCTGTTTGTTAGTTTGGTAAATTTCAAGACTATATGATGAATTAGACATAATAACATTATTGATAGTGGAGTTATATAAATTTATACCAATCATAGCAAACCCGTATGAGTAGTAGACGTTAACGTGAGTTATATTGACCTGACAATGAACAAAGACTAAGGCAGCAGCATGAGATGAAGTGTAATACAGAGATGAACCATTGAGGTAGTCAGTGATTGCAGTATCTTGTATGGTAGTGAGATAAGTACCACAATTCTTAATCACCAAATGTTTAAGAGTCACTTGAGAGTTGAAGAAAACTAGACCTCGTCTTGGCTGCGAAAATGTCTGCCGTGTATCATTATGAACACATGTTATATTTGCTGATTCTGTTGAAGAATCACTACGTATTTCAATTATGCTTCTTTGTTGAGTTGCCACTTGACAGAATTCACCAGATGAAATGGTGAAGTTAACGGAACTGTTTAACAAGAACACAAGGTGTTGTTGAGAGGACCATGTTGTGTTACACAGGTACTGCTCTAAATCAGAAGATGAATTAACTGGAAAGATGTCATTACTCTTTCCGGTACATGGCATAAAGCAAGAAAAGAGAATTGACAAAACGTAAAAGAATATCGGCCACATGACAATGTAGCTTTAACGTTCGATCGTTTCTAGAGTATGTCTGTTTACTAGCTACTCTATTTATACTTGTTAGTGCTTTATAAACATGATTATGAAAATAAACAATTAAACACATTACTTCAAAATGGCTTATAACATTTTCTGTTTGACAATAAATTAATATGATACCTATGTTGTCATTATAAAAATGAAACCTGTAACACTCAAAACAGTATTATCTACAAAAACACTATCAAACAAAACATATATTTACTATAATTCCCTTGACATCAACAAAAAGTTACAAATATACATAATGAAATAAACAAGTAAATAATCTAAGAGCTAATAATTCTTACATTCATGAAAATTACTGCTCTTAAGAAAGAGAATTATCAATTTAAAAGAGAATTTACTTGAATCATAGAAAGAATCACTGCATTTGAGAACATTGTTGTTCATCAACAACAGACCTTTTCTTTATATAGTAAATGAATTGAAGAATGCTTGTATTAAGGGTAACAATTTCTTTTAACCAAGAAAACACGGTAGAAAAAAAACAAAAAAGACAAAATTGTAAGCCTGACTTGCATAAATATTTTAATTATTGCATCTTGATGTTTAATAAGAAAAAACCACGTTGTCATGAAAATAAAGATCAAGTTAAGCATCATTGAGTAATCCAGTATGATCAGAGTATATTTCCGCCATTTCATATCCTGAAATTCCAAGACACTATTTTCGCCATTACGCGCCGAAATTATTCCAAGACACGATTTCCGCCATTACGCGCCGAATTCTTCCTAAGAAACGAAAAAAAAATATTTTTCAATTGAGTTAGGTCAGATCAGTTGACTATTATTTATAAAATAGGACTTTGTCCTGCTTGTGTTCCCAATTCGTCTCTCTATCTCAGATCTTTGACACTCTGATGTTAGTCTCTGTTCTTACATTGTTACTCACTCTCAAGAATTGGTGCTACAGGCTCTAACTGGTAGGTATTTTGTCTCAAAATTGACTTCTGTCAGTTTGTCTAATACATTATATATATGGTATTTAATTTTACATTTAAAGCGTAAGTACGTATACATAATCAGGCAAATCAGATTACTATTGTGCAATACTATATCTTAACATCAGTTAAATCATGTTGGTACAATTGATTGATATTGAAGACTTGGTTATACTAAAAATTGAACAAGAACAATGGACATACAAAGACTTGTCTGAGTACTTAAAAAAAGAATTCCAAACATCAGGGGGCTAGCATACAATCTATCAAAAGGTTTTGGAACTGAGAAAATATTCACAAAACCTCCAGGCCAACTTATCTTCAGATAAGTAATACTGTTAGCAGTTACTGTTAGAGTTAGTCAGATATGAAGTAAATCACATTTGTTTCATTGATGGATTTAGTAGAAAAATTGTTGGTTTTGCTAGTATGCTATTTAAAAACAATTTGGAGATCTATGAACATGTCTTTAGGTAAGATCACAAGAAAATGCCATATAGGTTGGCAGGATGATTTGGTAAATTTGCTAATTACTTGGAAGACATACATGTAATTTGCATGCGTGTATGAAAAGTAATAAATTGATCTTGAATCCAACAAAATGTACTTACAAAACTTAGTTCTAAATAACCTACTACTATACGATAAACTTTCTATATTGAAGTACATCAAATACCCTATAGACATTCAGATGAAAGCATTGCATGCATTAAGTGATATAGTGCATGTGATATAGCTAGCTATAGGCCCTTGTAGGACTCATCATATCAGGTTTCTTTTTATGTAGACCTCTGCTATTGAATTTTGGTATTTGGGATCAAATGCACGTTGATAAAGGAAAGAACAGTATAGGAAAGCCAACAAGAGTGTTTCAACCAAATCAAAGGATCTTAGAAAAAAACTAAAGAGGCTACATAATGAATCAAAATGAACCATAATTTTTTGTTACTAATTAACAATTATAGTAAAGTATAAGAGTTTAATCATTTTGATTTCCGAGGCCTTTTTGGCAGGGGTATTACCAAGTCTTTAACATTAGAAATTGTACTGCACTGTTTTTTTCCACAGTTACCACAAATAGGTTCTAATGCAGCAGAGCGTTGCACTCGTAGTGAAACAGCATTTAAACAAAATTAATTTACAGAGGGGTTATCAGAACGACCTCCAGCAGCCCTTTGATTTCCAAAAAATGTTTCAATGGGGTCTTTAGTGAGTTTTTGTGATAGCACAAGCTCTATACCTGATACAGAAAGAAGCTGCTTGGTCGATTCAACAAATGAATGAACTATAATTACAAAAAAATATGCATAATCATATCAGCAATATGAACTTTGGATAATTACATGTACCTGTTATTTTTAATCCAGTTAATTTTCGTGAGGATAATAGCATTTTGGCCTTTTCAGCAGAGGTAAAACACTTCCTTTCTTTCACAGATATTTTCTAGTCATCAAGGTACTTGAGGAATCCATCTTTAAGCCACTAAAAGATATCCAAACTATGCAATTCAATATAATTAATTCAACGTACCACAAGTCTTGGGTCATTTGGATCTTTTTAAGGACGAAGCACCATTTAATTATTGCTGGATCTATATATGTAGTGTATATATCATCACTTGTAAAGCTATGAAAAAACCATTACAGTAACAAAGTGGATATTGAATTGTGACACCAAACAGGGACACCATACAATGGATGTCAATAGAGTTTGTTAATATAACATGATAAAGACTAATCTAGTGATATATTTACTCCAAGAAACTGTGAAATAGTTTGAGTTAATACATCTAATAGAACCAGAACTCCATATTTTGTTATATATAGTTAATTTTGGGATATAGATTAGTTCAGTGTACAACAATGTACAAGTCAGCATAATATGTAATGTATAGGACTAGTTTATTCTATGATTTTAATGACCATAACTAACTATTGAGAGTTATTTCAATCATATGATTATGTTATCATTATGCATTATGATATGGCATTAATTACACATACAACATAATACCATAATTATCATTACATACATATTACACACATATTTTGATTGGAAATGACTCCCAATAACTGTTAGACCATTAGGTTGTGGCAAGGTCAATTCAAAATCTCTATTAGTTAAGCCAGACTGTTGTCATTTTTAAAAGTAATTTTTTTCCAAGTTTTTTACATACAAAAAATATAATTAAATTTCTAACTATAATTATAATACATACAAACAAAACATATCATACATAAATATATACTCATATAGGCACACACATACACACAAAGAGAACTTGTTTATAATATACACACTTAAAAAAAATTGTTTAGTCAATCACTGCAGTGTCCTAGGACAGGCTCTCTAAACTCTGAGCATGAACCATAAAATGAGTCATTGACATCTGTAAGTAGTGGTTGTCTGTTAGTTGCTTTATGAGTAAATGATGAAACTTTCATATACCACGGACGAAGTTTCTCACATTTGCTTTCAAACCATCTTTTTACTATATTAAGCTTTCTGCAAACCCAGAGTACATGATATACAGTGACTATCACTAATGTAACAAATGTCAAAAACACAGAAGAAAAACAAATTATTTTTATAATTAATGTATCCTTGTAAAAAAGATAGTAATAAGTGAGGTAAATAAGTGTTATGTTCATCACCAAACCACTATCAAGAAGATTGATAAATTTACTTCTAAATGGTTTGATATATGCTTGAATGACAAGGAAAATTACCAACATTAGATTTGTTGTGAAAAAGAGAGAATAAAGATCAGTAGCTCTATATTTGGCATATACACCATACATAGCACATAGTAACAGAAGACGTAATGTAAACCAATATTGTTTACCTTCTTTATAAGGAGCATGGATAGCTTCTAGAATAGGTCGTAAGTACTTATTGGTACATGCTAGTGGTCTAAGTGGTTTAGCAAAGAGAAGTAGAAGTACATATGGTAACAGTAAACCAAGAACTATTATCAGAGTCACTATCATTAGTATACGATGAGAGTATCCACCATACTTGACAGTACCATCTAAATACCAAACATAATGTATATCATTGGATGTGTAAACCTCAGCATATGTCATTACATTGATCAATTGAAGGAGTAGTCTTGAGAAAGAGAGGTGTACAACAGTAACCAGTACTTGAACTGAGGAATGAGCTATTCTATTGGAAAGCTTTGGCGAAAAACGACTGAGGATAATCAGGACAATGACTATTGTCAGAAGATAAAGCGGAAACACAAAATGAAAGCTAGTTTTCCATAACTCTGTCATTCCATTGTAAAAACATCTAGGATAGCCTGTCTCAAGATTTAAAACATGGATAATAAATATAGCAAATCTTGACAATCCATCAAGTGAAGATTTAAAGTAGTGATATCTTAACATGTCAAGCAAACCACAATTAGCAGCCTGAGCATAGAATATAATTCCATTCAGTGTACCACTTGTTAATGTAAGTTTAAGAGCATATAACAGGTAAATAAGAAGTGGGCCAATGACTAGATAAATAATTACTGATGTTATCCAAGCATTGCTACAATGTTGACATTCTGTAGACCCAAATACCACACTTAATCGCTCACTACATCTACCACATAATGTTCCTTCACGTTGATATAAACACAATGGTGGATGATAGTCAGTGATACCATCTGACAATTTAAAGCTTTGATTAGATGATAAGTCACCACTGTAGAAGTAAGGTAGTGTCTGATTGCTATTACAATGTCCAATTGGACAAGATAAAAATACACCAAATTGTGTCTTTGTTTTGTTCTCATATTCTATTATTCCTGCCCAAGAGATAAATGGGAAAAGTCTTGTTATTGTCTGTCTACTCACATTACCAACAATGGGGATTGTAAGGTGATGATGTTTTCTCAAGTTATCAAATGAAGATGAAAGTTCACAGACTCCCGTTGTCTTATTCAAAACAAATCCCAGTGGACATGGATAAATTTTGACACTTTTTGTTAAAATTGCTGGTTGTGTGGACAGAGAGAATACAATCATTCCAGATATAATAATACTGTTGTTATTTATATGAACAGTCACACTAATGTTTGTGCAATTTTTGCCTTCTTGTATCAGTTGTTCTTGGTCATCAAAAGACAACCACAGTTTTTGTTGTTTTAGGAATAGTATGTTGAGAATAATTTCTAACAATATCAATTGCTATGGTAGAATAAACGTTTCTATCAAGAGCATCTCTAGCTGAAATACAGTAATAAATTTCCTGTCCTGGATATATTTGTAGAGGTGGTCGCACGTCAGCACCTTCTGTAAGTGTTTGTGAAATAGTCGAAACCTGAAGCAAAGAAGATTTTGATTTCGTATTGGTAAAATTGAAGTGTTGATAATAATATGCCATTATTTTATCAGGAGACTTAAGAAAGTCTGAGTTGTTGATATAACATGAGAATATAGGCTCTGCATATATTGATATTCCAGCTCTTCTTGCTTCATTGTCTGAGAACATTACTTGTTCAACATTTCAATCAATGTGTATGGCGCACTTTCCATCACCTCTAGCATATATAGCTCCTCCCATTAACTCAGCCCAATTATTAGTAAACTTGGCTATAACTTCGCTCATAAAATGTAATTGACAGCTGCCTACGAGAAGAATTGCAGCACCATTTGTGGCGTGATTATTATTAAAAGTTAAATTACCAGATAGATAGACATTTGAGCCTTTAGAATTTATGACTGATCCATAATTGTTACTGAAGTTAGATGTCCCAGTGATGTTAACTTTATGAATTCTGTGAAAATAAAAAATACCAGCTGATGATACAAATGGGATTCTTGTATATTGAGAATTCTTTGTCGCATTAGTACTGTCCAATGTAATAGAGACATCACCTGTATTGTCATCAAACTGATAGACTCTGGCATATAGACAAGCTCCTGTATTTGCAGCAACATTTTTTGAAAATGTACATCTACTAAAACGAATATTTACATGAACAAGTCCAGGATTGACAATACCAATATAGACAGCTCCATAGTCCAAATTGTTTATTGGCCAGTTATGAATGCCTTCGTGGTTTAAAAATGATGTGTTAAAAAAATGTAGTTGTGTTAATCTACTTTCATATCTAGATTCAAATAATGAATACCAATAAAACACAATAGCTGCTCCAAGACAGTGCTGATAGTTAGTGTTATGATTGAATACTGTATTGGTAATTGTTGTGTTAGTGACAGCAATAGCGTGATGATGTAAAATAAACATACCACTTGCAAAACTACCAGTATTATAAACAAAATGTGACTCAGTTATATAAACTGACACCTGACCACTAGTATTCTGTTGTGTGTAAAGTATTGTTAGTCCTGCTGCATTGACAATAGGATTAGAGCCTTCAAAGGATGATGAATGTTTGTTATCGTTGGTATCAGTAATGCAAGAATGAGTGTTGTAATCATAGTTATATAAGAAAGAGGCATCACTAATATGCATATGAGATACTCGTTCATCACTGTTCGCTTCTTGAAAAGCATTGTTAATATCCATGTAATGAAGAAGAAAGCCACTTCCAATACTTTGGTTGTTAGTTTGATAAATTTCAAGACTATATGATGAATTAGACATACTAACACTATCAATAGTAGAGTTATATAAGTTTACACCAATCATAGCAAACCCATATGAGTAGTAGATGTTAACTCGACTTATATCGACCTGACAATGAACAAAGACTAAGGTAGCAGCATGAGATGAAGTGAAATACAGAGATGAACTATTGAGATAGTCAGTGATTGCAGTATCTTGTATAGTAGTGAGATATGTACCACAATTCTTAATCACCAAATGTTTAAGAGTCACTTGAGAGTTGAAGAAAACTAGACCTCGTCTTGGCTGCGAAAATGTCTGCCATGTGTCATTATGAACACATGTTATATTTGCCGATTCTGTAGAAGAATTACTGCGTATTTCAATTATGCTTCTTTGTTGAGTTGCCACTTGACAGAATTTACCAGGTGAAATGGTGAAGTTAACAGAACTGTTTAACAATAACACAAGGTATTGAGAGGACCATGTTGTGTTACACAGGTACTGCTCTAAATCTGAGGATGAATTAACTGGAAAGATGTCATTACTCATTCCACTACATCCCAATAAGCAAGAAAAGAGAAATGGCGAAAGATAAAAGAATATCTGTAACATGACAATGTAGCTTTAAGCTTCGATCGTTTCTAGAGTTTGTCGGTTTACTATCTACTTTATATATACTCGTTAGTGCTTCTAAAAAGTAATTCTGAAAATATGCAATTAAGCAAGTTAGTTCAAAACAAGGAAAAACTGAAAGACAACAATAGTGAGGTATGTCAAAACACATAATAAAATGTTTATAAAAATTATACATTTTTCGTAAATCATCACAGGAAAACATTTTTGACAGAATGATTTTATTGGTATGTTACAGACTTTTTTAGTTATTTTTGCTGAGATCTCCTATGATACAGTTCTCCTCAACAATATATTTTTGCAGTTCAGATTGATAAATATCAGCAAATAAATTCAGAAAGCTCATTGGCATAGCACTTGTGAGTTGTAATGTAGATATATAAATAAAAATTAAAATAAGTGATTATATTTATTTGTCACTTTCAATACCACATATAACAATACACACTTTGCATATCTTAAGTACAAGTTACAATAAACAAAGAAAATTGAAAGTGAACAGAAATTAATGTTATGAAAACATAATACTGTCCATCAATAACAGGTATTATGGATCTGGAATAGACAATTGTGTACATGTAAAACATCAATGAATAATAATATAATGGCTGGACATGAACCAGTTTAGTGATTTGTTCCTTAAAAGTAAGAATAATGTAATTATTGGTGCTGCTATCATATGTTATAAAATAATTTACTGTTTGTAGTATACTCACTAACATCAAAAGTCAAGCTACAAACCAGTACTCCTTTCTTTCTTGTAGAGGTTGGACATATTCATTTACTCTTGTACACTGTATTGATCCAGCAAAGATGAGCAAAGAAGAAAGAGCAGTAAGAGAGGGATAACAAGTGTTGTAATGTGATGATCATTAAAATGAGATATGAACCAACACCATATTTTATTGACCCATCCCAATACCAAATATTGTAAGTCATGTTTGCAGTGTAAATGTCAGCTAGTACCAATTTTGAAAAGGAGATATATGACAGTAACAACTACTTGGACTGATGAGTGAGCTATTCTGGAATGTCTGACACAATAACAACTGAGTATCATGTGAACAACAATAATTGTCAAGAGATAGAGTGGAAATAGTAAACTGAGACCAGTTTTTCATAACTCTGTCATCCTATTGTAAAAGCACAGAGGAATTCCAAGTCCTACATTCATTGATAATATGATGAAAAAGTTGATTTGAAGATCTTTGCTAATTCATCTCTGTAAATAACTACAACAAACCTATTCCTCCACAATTGCAATAGCCTGTGTATAGAAAATATTTCAATTGAGTGAACCATTTGTAAAAGTGGGTTCATGGGCACATAATGTGGTAAAGAAACTTCCCAATTCATTATATTAACAATTTGATATAGTTATCAGTATCCCATAATGATGCTAATATAAGTATATCATTATTAAACAACTTAAGAAGTTATCGCATTATGTATAAAAGGAATCATTAGCATCTTGTAATGAGATCTTTAGTTACCATGGTAGCAGTAGGTAATATATTATAAAGAGTTATTTCTAAATGCTGCATTGTAAAGTATATGTAGACAAGATTGAAAAGGAGCCAACAGTCTAACAAGTTAATAAATTTACTCTTATAAGATCTCAACATAGCTTGACAAAATATGAAGAAGACCAATATCGAGGCAATGGCAATATAAATGGTGTGTTGATAAGGTTCAATACTGTACAGTAGATACATCATAATAAGAAGTAAGAGGTGAACTACAAACCTGTACTGCTTATCATTTTTATATGGAGCATGGATAGCTTCAAGTATTGGTCTTGTAGCACATGTCCAATGTCTGAGAGATTTAGCAAAGAGGATAAGGTAATACTACCAATGACGTGATTATCATGAGAGTAATATCTCCTTTACTACCATGATAAACAATGCTGTTATTATAATAAATTGTTTAATAAATTGTTGGTGGTCTCTAATAGTTTTTGAATAAATTGTTCTTAGCTAATATCCTCAAAATAAATTCATATCAGCTTAACTTTCAAGAATTAATTTAAGTAGCTTTGACTATTAACATTTTCGATTGAAATAATAATTTAAAGTCTATCATTCAAACTATTACTGTGTAAACTCTATAATGACCAATGAAAACTTTAGCTACTGTATAGAATTTTTCAGTGTTATATGGAACATAAGATTCATTGCAAATCCATGCATAGTCTACTTACACTTACATTGACATATTACTGAAGCATCTTGATATACCCACCTAAACCGTTTTGAAGTCATTTCCAAATAGAGTCTTCCTCTCCAGTACAGTCGAGATCATTGATATGAACATACCAGCTTCCTTCAGTATATGCACTTCTCTGTGGTGATGCTCCTTAATACATTTTTAATGAAACTTATACCAGTGTTATATGTTATATATACCATGAGGTGAGTATCCTAACATACTAAAGACTACACTGGCATCTTTGTCACCCCAGAAGTCATCACATACAGTACCCCAGACATTGTTAACACAAACTTGTACTCGACCATATCTCCCAAAGTAACTACCAGATTCACTATACAGACGTATTGTGTCATTTTTACAGAGAGCTAAAATCAAAGTAATGTATGAGTTAACATTGTTGCAGTATATTTGTACATGTAAATGTTTTAATTATAGGAGTTTATAACATACATTCACACTTAACTGCTCCATCATAGTAATGACTGACATTCAGAGCGAGCATAAGTATAATAATAGTTCTGGTTACACTTCACCAAATTAGTTTCATTTCCAGTACAATACAAATATCCAAGTAGAATGGGTCCAGTGTCTTGTGAGAATCCCAAACTACCAACACAGCCATATGAATAGCCTATATGAATATATTAATATACTGTAGAGTACTTTGAAAATTACCTATTGTAAATGTACTAATCTGATTACAAACAATTTTAGTTTCCTGACTTCCCCAATTATCAGATGCACAGACAGTGCCCCATGCTCTATTGAGACATACTTCAACCCTGCCTTCATATTGTGATGCACCTCCTACTAAGTGGACATCTCCATCAGTACAATTACTGTAGGTAGCAACTTTTAAAGCTATATAAATATTGAATAAAAAATATATATATTCTTTGCTAACTAACACACTGACATTCACAGAATATATTAGCATCTTTACTCATAGAACAATAGTAGTTAGAGAGACCATTATAAGGACAGTCCAGTATAGTGTTCTCATTACCAGTACAATCTAAATCAATGATGTTGTTAAGATTAGTCGATGAAGAATAGTAGACAATAGAAGATCCTGTTGCACCTACAGATAAGAAAATATGGACAGTAGTATGCTACACATACACACACATGTTAAGAAAATAATTTACCATGAGGAGAGTATCCAAGTTGTTTACAGATCACACTGGCATCATTGTTATCCCAGAAG
Source organism: Xestospongia muta (assembly GCA_963693285.1). NCBI lineage: Eukaryota > Metazoa > Porifera > Demospongiae > Haplosclerida > Petrosiidae > Xestospongia > Xestospongia muta. The sequence goes on along the minus strand of OY848919.1, from coordinate 5,606,623 downwards.
TCAGTGCAAATACTATCCATGTATTATTCATACAGATCTCAACAGCTCCATACGAAGATGATGATGACTATATTAAAGCATGCATGCAGTCTAAAATTCTCTATTTAACTTACCACATGAACTGAGCCATGTGTACATGTTTGAGCAAGTATTGTATCCCTCAGAGATAAAACAAAGCAAAAGTTTTAATGAGAGAGAAAACAGCATTTTGCTATGAAACAGTAGACAATGCAATAGTTCTATTACTTATATAACAAGAGCTTGCAGGAAGTCAATATTTATGTTATTAGGTCAATGGAGGATGGGCCATTGTTAGTATAGAGATAAGTGTGTATTGTTTCTTATTACATATTATGTATACATATTATATATATATTATACATAATATTCTAACACCTTACAATTGTTTAACCAACTACAGTTATCAGGTTGTATTCTAGCAAAATGCACTGATATCAACACACTGTTTTAATTATTAAAATACTAAATCATTTAGAATTAACTGTTCACATATAAGTATCGGACAATTACAAGTGAAGTACATAGTATATAAGTAATGAAAACAATATGAGACTTAGTATTAGTCATTTAAACAAGAACTTCATTCATGAACATTTAGGTTACATGCATGACACCATTATCGTTTCTCTATTACATATATCATTTTATGTAAGTCAACAAATGATATGTGGATAGATAAATGGATAATGCATTTAATGAGTATGTGCTAAAAACAAAGTCTAATCCTTCACTATAATTAATAAATGTGTTTGTCAGTGAGTGGATGCATGGATGGGTGGTTAGACAGACAGATGGGTAAACAGGAAGATGATTGTAATATGATACCACCTAGAACATGTATATAAAAGAGTAGCTGTTATTGTTTTTCCTTGTTATTTGTATATACTTTTAAATAAATGTATTATTTCTCAACAGTTTATATAGTCAATTAGAATGACAATGATGTTTTCATGTATGTTAAACATCTGTCAGACTGATCTATAGTGTTTGTGCATCTGTAAAAATGATATTGTTTCAAGTATGTATTTAACATTATACTCATATCACAACAAATATAACATAAACAAATTAGTCCTGCTGACTAGATTGTTTACACAAACAATATGTAGAAAAGGTTAACATATGTTAGCATCTGTCAGCCTTTCATATAATATTGTGTTACTAATTAATGATCATACTATTATAGAGATATTATGATTACCAAGTTCTAGCTGGAATTGTAATTATATCTCTATAAAATGAAAATAAATCATTTTCTACTATGAAACTGATTACATCTACTTGCAATAATATTCAACACTTCTAAAAATGACACCACTGCCACTTTGCAATTACATGGCCATATTTACATTTGTAGAAGTTTCAAATCTTTGGAAAGCCCTCTAATGACTATGGCTTCATATCATTGCTCTATTTTACTAGCAAGATTTAAAAAAAAACACATTCAGTAAGCAAATCAGAGAGCTGTTTGTACTATTATTTATAAAAAGTATATGTAAAGAACATATGCATGTACGTGTTTAGCAACTCTTCATTGTTGTTTGGTATCATATGTATTTAAAGTAATACCTTCTGATTTCCTTACTAGTTTGTGTTATTTTTCGTTGTAAAGAATATATAATACAAATAATCAATATATTTTATATTGTGTTTTATATGCACCTATAATTAGAACTATTACAAAGTTAAATTGTAGTCCATCAGACAACAATCAGAGTGAATATGTTAACTTTATAATGATGATCAATAATTACACACGAACATTGTCAGTGAGTCAGACAGATGTTCAACATTTGTTTATGTTGTTATTAGTATACACATACTACATGTATAGATCAGTATATCTGCACTATGAAATATCTCCTGTATAACCAGTACAGCAAGAATAAGTATTGTTACTGACACAGGCTTCATAAACAGAAGTGAGATTGCAAATATCTATGTATCATATTAATATAAATACAACATATGTCAATGTTATCATACTTGGTTTGAGTAATTGAGTTATTGTCTCTAGTTCTTTACCAACATCTTTGGTAACATTTCCAATAGTCAAATCACCAGTAGCAGCCACATCAAATAAGCATAATATGTCATTACCACAAATCTGTAAATACATATACAATACAAATAGCAAATATAGTTAATAGTTGAACCTCATGTGCTTTCTCTTCTAGTTCCGGATCACTAAATTCAGCTTTAAATAATGGCTTGTATTCTGGTTTGTAGAATGTGCCCTAACTTCCTTTTTGATCGTAAGTGAAGAGATTTAGACTAGGATCATTAATAATCCCTGTATTATGTAACAAACTGTGTCAATATGCTAAGTTATATGTAAGTTATATGTCCTTACATGTTAGTCCAAACTGATGGTGTATTTCTTCGAAAGCAGCATTCAAAGGCAGACTAGCACTACCATTCTTTGGCTGGAAATCATCTTTCTTACCTCCATTGTAATTATCCAGAAGATAAGACAAAGAATATTTTGATAGTAATCATCAGACATTGTAAAAACCAGATTTGATAAGATGTTTTTTTTGAACTGTATTAGTCACTACTGCAGCCAATATTGCTGATAGAGTCTTGTTGCCTTTGCTAGTAACTATCAGGTTTCAAACTGTAGGTCAGATATTTCTGTGAAGTCAACTTCATTTGTATTAATTATAGCTACCAGCCTGTTATCAATCAATTCAAACTGTACAGTATCAGATTCAATGTGCTTAGTAACTATAGCAGATATGACAGTACCACTACCAGCTAATGTTTGGTTGCTAGCACTGCTAGTAGGTGGCTCACTCATTCATATTTGTATAGTAAGTCACTTGTCCAATGACTAAAATAAAGTAAATTCTCCATGTCCATTGAATGTGTACTTATGTTGATCCAATGTCACCAAATGAGGATCACCAAACATTCAAGCTAAAAATGGATAATATCATAACCTTTTACATAGATATAAAATTGATATATTAACTTTTTATAAAGTATTGATAAGGATCATGCACCAAAATACTGTTAGGGATTGTTAGGGACCTTTAGTTATAGTAACGTTCCAAATAAATGGCTTAATTATACTTAGACATTTGGTAAAACTTCTCAATATAGGAGTAGTATATGTATAGTCTAAATAATGACATTATTATACTAATACCTATTATTACATAGACATTTGCAAAAGTATGCTATTCACGGAGACTACTGTTTACATTGTTGAATAAACAGGACAATGATTGCTTATGTATCTGGAGGTGGCTGTTGTGGGTAATCTTCACAATTATCATTAGCTCTATGATCATAATAACAACTACTACAACCAGAGAAATATTTCCTATCACAACACAAGTAATGTGAAGCAACATCATTCAACAAATAACTTTTAAAGTTCAAATAAATTAAATAAAGACTATACATATCGTAATGCTAACCTAATATAGACTTCCAGTTGTTAAGATAAACACTATAAGCACTACCACCATCATTTTCTGTTAACGGATTATCATTTCTACCAAAACAACACTGTTGACTAAGACTATAAGAACAGTATAGATAATATAATCAAAATAGTAAACTATAAAACATTCATTGTCCTACCCAACACATTGGACTGCCTATAGCTACTTGTATCATTCGTCCTTTTGAAACTGTTTCTCTCCATATATCTTGTATGATATTCTCACATGTATACCTGTCAGCTCCATCAGCCTGTGACCTCTTACAAGGACAAGGAGGTAGTCTTCTCTTATTATCACCTCTGTCATGTTTATACCAAGCTTCATATGCCAGACAAACAAAGGGCTACTGATCTTGTAATTTCTTTTCCCTCTTCTTTAATATTTTTTTAAAATTTTTTTAATGACTAATCACAACACTGTTCTACCAATAGAATATATTACAATGTCTGCAATTAAAGGCACAGCTCTCTTGCCAATGTTATGGTTAAGAGTGGTTGTACTAAGAGACACTTTGAGCTAAGGTAGTCTTAATGATGTTTGGTCAAGTTCTTCAAAATCAGAAATTGTCACTTCAGCTCTTTCATCAGTGATAGGAATATGTGTTACTAAAAACTGATCAGTATCAGTATGTGTAGTATCTGTCAACAAACACAACATGTAAATACATGTACTTATATAAATTGAGTGAATAACTTACAATTGTGATATTCACTGTTGTTGGCATTTTTTAAAAAAGCTCTCCCATTAGTATGATAGCATTACAAGTAATATTAAGTCTTTCTCCAATTCCAAGACTGATTTCATCATCCTAAATTTGAACATCTTTGAGTCCAATTTTGTAGATTCAACTTCTAATGGTCATACTAATTAATAAAAAGAAATATACTAATATGAAAGTAATATTAAGTCTTTCTATACTATATTTAGCACTCTGTCATCAAGACAGACATCTATAAATTACTGTTTTTCTGTCTGTACTGAAAGGGCTTCTCATAAACAAAACAAGGCTATGTGAATAATACCACAGATATGTTAATACTAATTCCTTTGCTACTCACTATACCAATGTGACTTGCCCATATTTAATTGACATGTCTCTTCTATAACCTCTATATATTTAGGCTTAATAGTATATGTACATGTACTGCTCCTGATTTGTGTATGTATTAATTGATACTTACATTAAAATCATTATCATCTCCACCTTCTTTGTGGTTTAAAATAACATCATTGTGGTATACAAGAGTACTCCAAGTCTAAACAAGACTAAACTAAATTATGTCATAATAATTATAAGTTTGTTTATAATACAAGTTATATTAATATTATTAGTCATACTTATAACAAATCAAAATTGATAATGGTTTAAGAAAGTAATACCTCTCTTAATGGAGCTTTGCATTTTTGTCCTTGAAGACTCTCCACTTCTACTACAGTGGTACTGATTTTTTACTGTCAGTATCGGCTGTCTAACAATAAAAAGAGAATCTTACTACTACAAGTGACAAGTATGTCTATTTATAGTAATACATTTAGAAACATTAAATATAATAGCAGTATTTTGTCTACTTTAGATATTTCTGCTACAACTTCTTTTAATTCACAAAATCTATATTAATTCTAATTCTATAACTCTATAACAAAACTCTGGAACATAATCTATAAGATATGTCATGTATCAGTATAGTTTTGATGTAAGTAAATGTGAAATGACCAGTTTTCAAGTATTAAATGTACAGTCAAAAAATAGAGAATAATAAGGCAATACTATTTTACAAATGTTGTCTACAAATAAGTCAGTTAATGTAAGAGATACTAATAACCTCTGTTTATTAATTTCTAAAAGATTTTCTGTACATGAGAAACATACATAGTAAAAAAAGAATAAACAAATATAACCTCCCATTACATAAATGATAAAAAGGTGTAGTATGTATTTAATTAATATATATGTATCCTCTATAATTTTAATATCAATTTAAAAATAAGTGGAAATTGAAATTTAAAACTTGGCCTTCACAATAACGTATTAATTTATAACAACACCAAACCAAAATACATGCTCCCATTTAAGAATACCTTCTATTAGACATATTAACTGTTGAACATCTTTCTCAAGCACAATCATCTGTGGATAAACTTCAATATTATTATTAATAAATTCCAATAGTGAGGTCATCTATAAAATGTATTGTATCAGTAACAAGGAATACTGACATTATATCGATATGGTAATTTGTAAGTTAATAGATGATCACGTTATCCAAAATAATATACTTACCTGGTCTTTGTGAGCCAGCAATTGAGCCTTGAATGTTTTTTCTTCATATTCCTAGGTTATTCTCAAATAATACTTACAGTATACGGAGGTATACAAAAACATTCTAAAATTTTATATAGAAATAAAATGCAAACAAAATACATAGCTCTGTAAACTTTCCAAAAACTGTTATCTTGATTTTGAATATAATAAAGTTCAGTAACAAAAACGACAAAAAACTATTAAGACAGTTTTCAAGTCACAAAAATGATTTGAAAAGTAAAAGTAGGAGTATGACCTTAAAATAACTTTCAGTTGAGGTAAAAAAATGTTTTTAAAATAACAAAATATAAAACAAAAAAATTGTAACGAAATATTGTAAAGAAAAAATTGAAAACTAAAATTTATAATAACATAGTCTCTGTAGTTGAACAGTTTGCAAGAAGTCCAGTGAATGTCTTCAATCCAGTAATTATAGAAAAGAGAAGATAGAAAGTCCCCAAGAAGTCCAGTGAATGTCTCCAATCCAGTAATTGTAGAAAAGAGAAGATAGAAAGTCTCCAAGAGGTCCAGTGACAGTCTCCAATCCAGTAATTGTAAAAACGAAAAGATATAGAGTTCCCAAGAGTCCAGTCAGTTCACAAGTTGAGAACATAGAGGGAGAAAGAGAGAATAACAACTGGATTACTATAAAATGGATGAGATGTGGATGGATGGATGGAGAAACTGCTCACCTTTTTCATCAGTACTGCTCCTGCAAGGAAAGAAAAGAGAGTAGTTACTAACTGATGGTGACAATGAATGGATAGAAAGTGAAGAGAGACAGAGGAAGTGAAAAAGGACCACCAACCAACACACACACACAGCACATACACACGCACCCTAAAAGTCAGAGCTCTCCCCCGCCACCTGGCGGCCTTGGATATTTTTTTAAAAAATTTAGAGGCCGCCAGGCGGCAGGGGAGAGATAATTAATAGGATTTGTATGAATGTGTGTATAGTGTATGGGCCAGATAGCCCAAAATAAAATTAAAAAAAAAAATTAAAAGAAGAGGAAAGAAGGTTTGAAGGAAGAAGACAGAAGAGACCAGGTAGGAGAGTGACTCATCTTTTACATCCAGAGAACATCAGACAACTGAGAACAGTCAAAACATCAGAGAGCATCAGAGAACCCATAGTAAGTAAGAGCTTCAAAATTGAGTCCTGTAGAAACGAAGAGAAATAATCAATTAGAACTGACTGATCCAAACAAAAATTACAAGAAATAATAACTAAAGAAAAGAAAGTAAACAAGAACAGAAAAAAGGAAAATAAAAAAAAGATCATAACTGAATGAAAAGATGATCCAGCGAAGAGAGAAGATCCAACGAGAAGTGACGAACGAGGAGACGATTCGTGAAGAGAGGCGATCCAACGAAGAGACGTGTCGTAGCGACGAAGACCCACGGAGGTCTGTGTATCAATACAAGATTGAAAATGGAGTCAGTTTATACTTTCAAGACATCTCTGTCATGCTTCCTTTGGACAAACATCAGACACAAACTCATGACAAATTTGGCGGGAAATAACTTCACACCTTCACCACGTGTGACCAATATTAATTGATTTTTAATTGATCTTATTAACAATTAATTAAGTATTCTAAATATGAAAAATATTACCTATTATTTATCTTGTTACTGGGAACTGACATACTGACTAACCAGAATACATCATGTCAAATTTGCTGTCATACTCATTGGTTATGATCACTAGCTATCATCTACGAATAAAATTTTAATGTATCATTAAGTTATATTAAAGAGATTGCATTAGTGCTAAATTTGTAATATGCTTTCAGTAACTGGATTGTCATCAGTTAATGGTAATAAGTCATCACCAGTAGGATATAGATCATCATCTTTTCCAATAACAGTGTTATTATTAATAAATTCCAATAGTGAGGTCATCTATAAAATGTATTGTATCGTTAACAAGGAATACTGACATTATATCGATATGGTAATTTGTAAGTTAATAGATGATCACGTTATCCAAAATAATATACTTACCTGGTCTTTGTGAGCCAGCAATTGAGCCTTGAATGTTTTTTCTTCATATTCCTAGGATATTCTCAAATAATACTTACAGTATACGGAGGTATACAAAAACATTCTAAAATTTTATATAGAAATAAAATGTAAACGAAGTACATAACTCCGTATACTTTCAAAAAACTGTTATCTTGCTTTTGAATATAAAAAGTCCAGTAACAAAAACGACGAAAAACTGTTAAGACAGTTTTCAAGTCACAAAAATGATTTGAAAAGTAAAAGCAGGAGTATGACCTTAAAATAACTTTCAGTTGAGGTGAAAAATGTTTTTAAAATAACAAAATATAAAACAAAAAAATTGTAACGAAACATTGTAAAGAAAAAATTAAAAACTAAAATTTATAATAACATAGTCTCTGTAGTTGAACAGTTTGCAAGAAGTCCAGTGAATGTCTTCAATCCAGTAATTATAGAAAAGAGAAGATAGAAAGTCCCCAAGAAGTCCAGTGAATGTCTCCAATCCAGTAATTGTAGAAAAGAGAAGATAGAAAGTCTCCAAGAGGTCCAGTGACAGTCTCCAATCCAGTAATTGTAAAAACGAAAAGATATAGAGTTCCCAAGAGTCCAGTCAGTTCACAAGTTGAGAACATAGAGGGAGAAAGAGAGAATAACAACTGGATTACTATAAAATGGATGAGATGTGGATGGATGGATGGAGAAACTGCTCACCTTTTTCATCAGTACTGCTCCTGCAAGGAAAGAAAAGAGAGTAGTTACTAACTGATGGTGACAATGAATGGATAGAAAGTGAAGAGAGACAGAGGAAGTGAAAAAGGACCACCAACCAACACACACACACAGCACATACACACGCACCCTAGAAAATCAGAGCTCTCCCCGCCACCTGGCGGCCTTGGATTTTTAAAAAAAAAATTTAGAGGCCGCCAGGCGGCAGGGGAGAGATAATTAATAGGATTTGTATGAATGTGTGTATAGTGTATGGGCCAGATAGCCCAAAATAAAATTAAAAAAAAAATTAAAAGAAGAGGAAAGAAGGCTTGAAGGAAGAAGACAGAAGAGACCAGGTAGGAGAGTGACTCATCTTTTACATCCAGAGAACATCAGACTACTGAGAACAGTCAAAACATCAGAGTACTATCAAAACATCAGAGAGCATCAGAGAACCCATAGTAAGTAAGAGCTTCAAAATTGAGTCCTGTAGAAACGAAAAGAAATAATCAATTAGAACTGACTGATCCAAACAAAAATTACAAGAAATAATAACTAAATAAAAGAAAGTAAACAAGAACAGAAAAAAGGAAAATAAAAAATGATCATAACTGAATGAAAAGATGATCCAGCGAAGAGAGAAGATCCAACGAGAAGTGACGAACGAGGAGACGATTCGTGAAGAGGGGCGATCCAACGAAGAGACGTGTCGTAGCGACGAAGACCCACGGGGTCTGTGTATTGATACAAGATTGAAAATGGAGTCAGTTTATACTTTCAAGACATCTCTGTCATGCTTCCTTTGGACAAACATCAGACACAAACTCATGACAAATTTGGCTGGAAATAACTTCACACCTTCACCACGTGTGACCAATATTAATTGATTTTTAATTGATCTTATTAACAATTAATTAAGTATTCTAAATATGAAAAATATTACCTATTATTTATCTTGTTACTGGGAACTGACATACTGACTAACCAGAATACATCATGTCAAATTTGCTGTCATACTCATTGGTTATGATCACTAGCTATCATCTACGAATAAAATTTTAATGTATCATTAAGTTATATTAAAGAGATTGCATTAGTGCTAAATTTGTAATATGCTTTCAGTAACTGGATTGTCATCAGATAATGGAAATAGGTCATCACCAGTAGGATATAGATCATCATCTTTTCCAATAGCCTAATTGAAAATACATCAAATATTTAAGCAAAGCAGCTACGATTTGTCAAGCAGGAAGTCCATACACTTTAATTGTATTATAATACTGATCTCATAATCCTCAACATTAGCTATACACAACAAAGTATGGACTTCATGCTTGACTGATACTCACTTCAGTAGCCATCAATTTAACTAAGTACTTATCACAATTAAAAATGTGTTGTACATAAACTGTGAACTTAAGAATTGTATTATATGTTATCATTGTTTGAAACTCATCATTATTATTCAGTCTTTACATTGAATTCATAGAGAGACATACACACGATTATAAAGTTATAAGCATTAGTATGGACTCTGTCCCTCCATTCAAAGAGGTTTTCATGAAACAAGAGTATCAAAGGTGGTTACCTACTAATCTGTCATAACATGTTGTCATATGTTGTCTAACTAGAGAACATCAAAAAGCTCATGTATTGTACAAATTCTGTATGTAATCTCTCCAGGAATATCTAAATGAACAATAAATATCAGACCATAATATTGATAATAATGTTACAGCAACTTCTTTAACATTCAATGATATGATAGATATTTTACTGACCTTTATATAAAGGGTTGTTGTAGAGTGGAAGTGTAGATTGTTATCTCTATGGTAATCTGCCTCATCAAGTTGTCCACCTGAAACTAATGTACATTAGCCTATAATTATAATAAAAACTAAGACAAAATGGAACCAGTATATGTGCCACTTTAAATCCATCAATATCTATGCCAAGAAACTGTTTTCATTATAAATTACACTCAAAAGTCTAACGGTCGGGTTACTTTAAAAATTTTAGAACTTCCAATCAAATAATTAAAGCTAATTAGTTTGTGGGAGGAGACTGTGTCCATTTAACAACATATTATCAGACCACAATCTAGGGGGTTGGGTTTACAAGAGTAAGTTATAATATCCACATATAAAACACACTCCCTGAGTTCCTAAGAACTAGGTCATTCTATTATAATGTACATTATAATACAGAACATACTATAAATTTTGATTTGGAACTACACTTTACAAAAAGAGCCTCTGGCTCCTGATACGACTGACCTGATTCTTGTGCTAATTCCTTTATACAGATAGCTGGTAGATATTGTTCAGTAGATTGTTTAGTATAACGAGAACCTAGATAATTGATAGGACCAGCTAACAAAATTATACCAGCTGAATTCTCAAGATAATTAATTATTATTGATTCTTAGGCAAAAAGTGACCCCACCCACTAAAGGACTAGATTATGGCTGAAGGAAGGTTATAATCATTGTATGCTGTTACTGTCACAGTGTAGTTACTAGTGTGAGGAGTGATTACCTGTAATTGTATATGGCTATGATATTGAAAAAACATAAATTTAGAAGATAGGATAACAATTTGGGACCAGATACTTTATCGATGAGCCTTTGCTCCTATAGTATAGAGAGTAAATATAAGAGAGGTTGTATTGTCATATGTAACTATACCTGAAGGATAATATCCTAGTTGGTTGCAGACTACATTAGCATCTACAGTGCTCCAGTCATTATCACATACTGTGCCCTAAACTCCATTAAAACATGCTTCCACTCTTTCTTAAGTGACAACATTACTTCCTGCTAATCTCTGTTTACCATGAGTACAGTTAGCAAAAGAAACAGTTATATCTAATATAAGCAGCATTATATAAACTTAGTGTACAATACAACTCAGCACACCTTGACAGATAAGACCAGCATCAGCCAATGGATCACAAGTTGAAGTGTCTCCTCCATACTTTACTGTACAATTGAATATTGATGTTTCAGTACCAATACAGTTAACAGAGTCAATGTTAGTGGGTATAAGTGGTGTAGTGAAACTGTTATGCTAGCAATTGCTCCTAAAGATATTTAAAGATATTAAAGTCAAAATAATATATGTTTAGTCACATACCATAAGGAAAATATCCTTGTTGTTTACAAATCACAGATGCAGCTGCTTTATTCCATGTACTATCACAAATAGTAGTACCCTATGCATTATTGACACACACCTCTACTTGACATAATTTGGGAGTTGGACTTCACATAATACAAACCTGACCATCAGTACAGAGTTCAGAAATAGTCAGTATATTGTATTTGAATGTTATTTATTTAATCAAATACTTTCACATTCCACACCAGCTATTTCATAGCTATGACAATGTAACACTCCATGTGTGATTCTATTACAGTCTAACAAAGTCTCTTCAGAGCCAGTACAGGCCAAATCAGCTAACATTATAGGAAGGCTACCTGGACAATATAGTGATCCATACTTTGGTGTGGAACCTATTGACACAGTACTGGTAATTACTCAATATCGAAATTTGTTCAACTAACCAAATACTTGATATCCAAGCTGTTTACAGACTATATTGCTGTCTTGTATTCCCCAACCATCATCACAGACAGTGCCCCATGTTCCATGTACACAAACTTCAACTCATCCTTGAGTAGAACTGTAACCTTCAATTAATCTGACTTCACCATTAGTACAGTTGACAAATGGAATATTTGCAGCTTTATTAGTAATATCAAATAATATAGTTAAACTATTAATATTGTAAGCTCACCTTGACAGATGACACCAGAATCATTATTGGCACACTGAGTGTAGGATACATTTTGAAGAGTTAAATGAATAGGACGTTTGAAGAGTGTGCTTTCACTCCCAGTACAATTCACTCTATAGACACGAGTAGGATAGTGATCAAACAACAGAGAGCCACAACTAGCCAATGCTCCTGTAAAAAGTATATTTAAAATAACAATTAGTTATTGTAAGTTTACCATAAGGAGAGTGACCCAGTTGTTGACAGATGGCTCTAGCATCATTATCATTCTAACATTCATCACATACAGTAGTCCATGTATCATTGACACACACCTCAACTATACCAAGTAATACTTTAATACTGCCATGAAAATGTACTTTGCCATCAGTACAGACAGTACATATATGCATTACGAGATTATTAGTATATGCCATCGCAAGAAACAAAAAAGTGCTCTTGTAATAAATTATAATCAAAAATCTTAAAATAAAACTTGATGAACTGGCCAGCTCACTTTCTTTATTGGTGCCAATTTTACTGATTTGAGCATGCTCAGTTTAAAAAACCGCTTTAGTGGCGCCAATGTTAGTCATAAAATACTTGGCTTTGGCTGGGCCGCCTCATTTCTTCAAAATAACTACACCTGTTGGATGGGTGCTTCAGCAGGGCCGTTATCTTTTAAAGAAGAGCATACCTATTGCTGCTGTCTACAGTCTATCACCCCAAGTCAAGGTTCTTTCGGTTTTCACTCATGTCTTTTCCAGAAAAATGTGGTCAACATTGCTGAGGCCAACAGCAAAGAAAATATGTTTATATTCCAGCACAAAAAAGAGACAAAACTATTCAGGTCAGAGTAAATGTATGTCATGTGTAAAATTGTGTTATAAAGCCTAATATAAACATTTAAGCATATGGACCAATAGTTGCTGCCATTTGAAAATGTATATAGCCTCTTCTGTCTACTTTGTTATGACTTTGAGACTCTTTGACTTCTTGTGTGAGCCTAATTCTGCCTAATTCAGTACCATTTTAGATAAGTCTGGATCTAGCTCAGTTTTTATGTCAGCCTTCAAGTGGACCATTGTCGAGGCCAAATAGTAATTTATGCAGAGAGAAAGTTGTACATCAGAAGATTGGGAACCTTATGAATTTTGTATAGAGGTTTTTGCTGTTGTGATAAATATTTATCTAAAAAGAACTGGAATGGTTTGTGGAAATCTCTTTCCAGACTGGTAACTCTTTTCACAAGCACCACAGCTAAAAATGAAAGGCACTAAAGTGCCGAACATCGCTGCAGTTTCTAAGTTATTTATAAATCCTATGCCAGCTTAGGCCCAGCTATGATGTTGTTATTGCAAGAAAATTTATTAACATTCCAGTAGGTGTGGTTATAAATGGTAAGCTTTGTCATTCTGTATATGCTCATTAATTGTTACTTGATTTCTAGCTTTGCGATGTCTGTGAATTAGTAACTGAGTAAGTGATAGTATCATTCAATTGCCAAGCAAGATTAAGTACTAATTTCGTGATGAAAAGTTTCTCTGAGTCTTTACATGACCCTTTAAAATGTATCAATATTTCATATACAAAATTTATTGTATCTTGAAGATGAAACGTTCTTTAGAAACGTCCCATAGTACAAATATAAATCGATATATTATCTATTAGTAGCAGTCTTTTCAGTGCTTGGAGATGTTTCCTGAATGCGTTACTTCACTCCAAGTCCACAAAACATTTTTCAGAACTTTTCTAACAATTACTTCGACCAACGGCCTTCTGTCATGCTCATCCATATTCCTCTGAGATTGTTACCAACATACTAAAAACTCTCCACATTAAGTTTTTTACTTTTCGAGAAACGGCACTTGACCTCTGCAGCCTGAAAATTCTTTTGCGAGTTTTAAGCTTCTGTTTTTCTTGACGATGTTCTTGATACTACTGTTGTAAAGTCCACATGTTTTTCTATTCGTTGCTAAACGTTGGTAGCTGCTAACGCTTCGGTTGCCAAGTTATAGCAGTTCAAAAAAACAACCCCGGTAACAGACAAACACACACACACAAACAGACTACAGTACCCTCACTTTGCACCCACGCACAGCGAGGTTAATAAACATAGAGCTTTATGTTAAATGGCCATGCCAGCTAAAGTGAAAAGCTGAATAGTAATTCAGGTTTCCATGTTAAGAACCAGATTGGAAGCTTGGAATGTACACTTGCATAGAATATATAGCTTGCTTGCAAATTCAATATCTGGGAGCCTACGAGAATTTACTTTTCATTATTTGTACCATCCCTCACCTAACTTAAGAGTTCTAAGCAACTTCAGCTTGTATGCCTGTCTTAGAGAGGCTTTATAATACTAAACCACTCAAGTAACTGTATATATATATATATATATATATATATATATATATATAATATATATATATATATTAGGTCTAAATTACAATTCTGGAGGGAAAATACAGACCAAATGACTTACCCAAGAGTCACAGGATTTGATAGTTCAATATGAACTCCAATAATTTATCAATTAATAATCCACCAAATAGAGATGTGATAATATAAAGCGAGAAAATGATATAGAAAGCTATATTGTGCTGTGTTATACACAATAACTGAGTACCAACCTATAGACGCTGTAATGCAAGTACAGTTGCTGGAAAATCTTGCAAATTGATTTTGTTAATATTTTTATAGCTTGGTACCTTAAAAGATGGAGTCCATGCACAGAACTTTACTCATATAAGTGTTAACATTTTTCCGTTACACTTACAGCTTTGGGATAATTGTAAATATCTCTTGTTACAGTAGTATATATATATCAATCTATGTACAACTCTAAGAAAAAGTTGGTGTTTAAATTTATCACTGGTGTTCTTGTTATAATTCCTCGACCTCTACTTGAACTTTGCCCTCTGGACCACTATCTAAACGTAGGAGAGTGTTTATAAGAAAAGGCAATATTGGTTCATCATATGACTATCATGTGGATCAAAACAATAGCCACTATCATTATATCAAGGATAGCCTGGATAGGTATTAGTTAAAATAAAATGCACTAAAGTGCTTAACATCGCTGCGGTGCCCAGTGTAACTCTATACTGCAGAGTGCATGTAACATGTACATTTAAGATTGGACAAGTTGTGGTCAAATTATTGATGGATCACGTGATGCATATTACAAACTGTTGTTTGATGACTCAGCATTTCTCTTCAATCAAAGGGAAGAATGGCTAAAGACAGGACTATTTCTATCAAAAATTCATGAAGATAGGCGGAAAATAGGCGTGGTGACTCATATGCTATGAATAATATATTTTACGAGATTGTAGTAATGAAACGTTAAGACGTGAGTGCAAGATAAAAATGAAAGGCACTAAAGTGCCGAACCTCGCTGTAGTTTCTAAGTTATTTATAAATTCTATGCCAGCTTAGGCCCAGCTATGATGTTGTTATTGCAAGAAAATTTATTAACATTCCAGAAGGTGTGGTTATAAAATGGCAATCTTTGTCATTCTGTATATGCTCATTAATTGTTGCTTGATTTCTAGCTTTGCCATGTTTGTGAAGCAGTAACTGAATAAGTGATAGCATCATTCAATTCCCAAGCAAGATTAAGTGCTACTTTCGTGATGAAAAGTTTCTCTGAGTCTTTACATGACCCTTTAAAATCTATCAATATTTCATATACAAAATTTATTGTAACTTGAAGATGAAACCTTCTTTGGAAACGTCCCGTGGTACAAATATAAATCGATATATTATCTATTAGTAGCAGTCTTTTCAGTGCTTGGAGACGTTTCCTGAATGCGTTACTTCGCTCCAAGTCCACAAAACATTTTTCAGAACTTTTCTAACGATTACTTCGACCAACGGCCTTCTGTCTTGCTGATCCGTATTCCTCTGAGATTGTTTACAACATACTAAAAAATCTCCACGTTAAGTTTTTTACTTTTCGAGAAACGGCACTTGACCTCTGCAGCCTGAAAAAATCTATCAATATTTCACATACAAAATTTATTGTAACTTGAAGATGAAACCTTCTTTGGAAACGTCCCGTGGTACAAATATAAATCGATATATTATCTATTAGTAGCAGTCTTTTCAGTGCTTGGAGACGTTTCCTGAATGTGTTACTTCGCTCCAAGTCCACAAAACATTTTTCAGAACTTTTCTAACGATTACTTCGACCAACGGCCTTCTGTCTTGCTGATCCGTATTCCTCTGAGATTGTTTACAACATACTAAAAAATCTCCACGTTAAGTTTTTTACTTTTCGAGAAACGGCACTTGACCTCTGCAGCCTGAAAATTCTTTTGCGAGTTTTAAGCTTCTGTTTTCCTTGACGATGTTCTTGACACTACTGTTGTAAAGTCCACATGCTTTTCTATTCGTTGCTAAACGTTGGTAGCTGCTAATGCTTCGGTTGCCAAGTTATAGCAGTTCAAAAAAAACAACTCTGGTAACAGACACACACACACACACACACACACACACACACACACACACACAAACAGACTACAGTACCCTCGCTATGCGCCCACGCACAGCGAGGTTAATAATGGATTACCATGACGATTTTTCTGAATCTAGGAAATACATGTTTTACAAATGCAACAGTACAATCACTGATTCATTGCCCAGACTTTCACAGACACTTGATATCACATAAAAAAAGTGATATGCAACTTTAACACTTTTGCCAATTGTACATTGAATTGTCTCTTTTTTTCAAGAATGCACAGGTATATTTTGCATGGTATGTGTACTAAAAAAAACAAAGGAAGAATTGAAAAATAGTTCAACTTCAATTGCTCCAAAGGAGTTGTACAAAAATATGAATAGTAAGTCATAATATACAATATTACTATATATGAATGTACAATATTAGTATGAATCATCTTTCCTAAGAAATATTACCACATTGGCAGTTTAACAATCAAGAGGATGCACATGTACTTCAACTTGGAATTCTTAAGAGCCTAGAAGATGCAGACATTAGGTAATTATTATCTTTAAATAATAATGTAACAAACAATATTAACATAATGTTTTATGTAGTTCTCAAATAAACATTGGCATTGAGACTGCAGGTAAATAAATGATTGATATGGTGATCACATTAAAATCCTTTAAATATACAGTTCAATGTGTAGAATGTAATGCAATAAAATTAACAGAAACTTATCAGTCTCACATTCAAATTGATACACAGGTTGGTTAAATTACAACAATTTGCTGTGTTGAAGTAATTGTTTTCAGAGTGAGAATATACACAAAGGTATTAGTGAAACTCACAAAGAAGAAATGTTGTCTCTTGATGATCTTGTATATTGTGAACGGTACATTTGGTAGTATTTTTGGACTGATAGAAATATATTCTCTATTAGATGTAAGAAAAATACTCAAGCTGCTTTGAAGCATGACATCTCACACCTGCCATCAACAGTAATAATTCACATCAGAAGGTAGACAAATTTATAAAATTAGATGACTAATGTTACCACTAAATTATATGTAAGGTTTACCTGGGTGACTACACATGCTAAGAAAGATAGTTGGCATGTACATATTACTGAGTCAGTAGAAGTCCATGATAAAAAGGTGTTGATATCAATTGAAGTTATGTAATGACATAATCACCTTGTTCATATTAGGCAAACACAAAATGATATACTCTGTCCTCCATTATTGTGCACATTGGCTCTACCCCACAATCAGGTCATTATGTGACATATGCTTATACAGCTGAGGGATGGTATGAGTTTGATGATGCATTGGTAAGTTGTTTTTTTTAATTCACTGTCAATATTATGAAATTTCATGCTAGGTGACACCAACAGACCTAGCAAATGTTTTAACAAAACAAGCATATATTCTATTCTATACTGAGGTGTGTGGCTGAGGTTTGCACTTTGACATTGATCTTGGGTGTATGACATGAGGTGTAAATTCCTATCACCACTATTATGTCTTTTTCACATTTGTTACCAATATAGGTAAAACAAGAAATCAAAAAGAAGCTAAGCTTATCAAATAAGAGAAAACTAACAGCATCCACTCTTCCTACAAAGAAGGGCTGTTGTTGCTATTAATTACATTTATCACAGTATACTACATGTATTTAGGTATGGAGAAGTGTTTTTAAATGCAGTCACTTACTTCAACAGTTGTGTCAATTTCTTGGGAGAATGTAAAGAGAACATACAAACAGCAAATTAATGTCAAAGGGACTGATCTCCAGCGTCTACGTCAAGTGTGGGAATCAAGTTCAAGTGGTGAATGTTGGCTCAATGACAATGTATGAAATATAATAGATTACCAATAAAAAAATTTAAATACCATTCCAGATAGTCAATGGCTATATCCTCATAATATGCAATAGTATCAAGAAGAAAACTGTAAGTAAAGACATAACAATAGCTCACATTAACTCCTTATAGGGAGTGAACATACTACCCATTAGTTCTTTTTTTATGGAGACATTAAATGCAAAAGGTGACAATATACTTGAAAAGTGGTATAAAAAAGTTAGAACTTCATTACCCATTATTACCAATTGCCTCACTTAAACAGATTAAAATGTTTTCAGAATTTGACATGTGGATTATACCTATCAACAGACATGCTCATTGGACAATGATGGTATATAATTTCACAGTCCTTACTTTTAGTGTATATGTACTCTAAACAGGTGATTGACTTCAAGAGAAGAATCACATATTACACAGACTCCTATGTCTGTCCTACCAATGTAACATGGGCTGAAAAAGCAATAATGTGAGAAAAAATAATATCATGTACATTACACCTTCCTCTTATGTAATGAATAGGAAATTAATAGACAAAAAATACTTGCAAGAAACAGGAAATAACTTTGACTGGACAAAATGGGACAGAAATTTTCATCCTGTAAGTAGAAATACCATAAATGAAAATTAATGTTTGAAGACTCATTTGATTGTGGGATATTTGCAATAAAAGTATGTAGTGATATTTGTCATGGATTCCTTTCAATACTAAAAATATAGATGGCACTATGTATTACTAACACAACTGATGCAGACTTACCTAGGTATAAGCTTTATAAATCATGAAAGCAATGTTCATTTACTAGTACAGAATGATGTACCAAGATTTTGATATGAGGTCATGTATAAAATTCTTAATCAACACCTTTTGTACATTGCTAAAAATAATATATTATTAATCATAATGCATTTCTTATGTATTATATTAAGGAACAAAATGAAGATCGATTAAGTCTGCAAAAAAATGCAGCTCTTGCCTGTGCTATTAAAGGTAATCCAACCAGGGGAAGTGCTAGCAATGTTGGCCTACAGCCCTCAAAGTGTAAGTCTTAATTAATGGACATCTTACTTTGTCATGTGATAGCAACCAATACAACACAACCAACAACTACCAAAGTCACATCACAAGCCAGTAATCTAACTACAGGAATTCAGACAAAGAGCTAAATGACTTACTTGAAGCAATAATGTTAGATGATGGTGATTTGGACATTATTGAAATAATAATATAATGACTTAGTGATTTCTTCCTTAAATAATTATGCTGACTTGGAAAAATTAGGATATTACCTATTGTTGTTGAATCACTGTAGTGTTGAAGAAAATTAAACCTCTTCTAGGTTGTTGAATGGCATCCAGTATATCATTATTAGTACATGTTATAATAGCAGACTCTGTGTTAGAATCACTGGGTAATTTAATTCTCCCAGTCTCACAAGAAACATGACAAAAGTTACCAATGAAATGGTGTTAATAAGAATACATGGTATTGAAGGGATCATGTTGTGTTACACAGATACTTCTCTAAATTTGAAGATGAGTTAACATGATATGTATTATTACTCTCTCCATTACAATAACTACTGAGAAGTAGTAAAGAAAGAAACGACAACATCAAAGTAGTGGTCTGTTGAGCCATTATTTCAGAATTGTGGCAAAATAATTAGATTAACAAGATATTTTTGTTCAATATACCATCCAATATATATATTTAAAATAGTTGCTGACTTGTCTTAAAAACAACATTG
The DNA here is from genome assembly GCA_963693285.1 of Xestospongia muta. NCBI lineage: Eukaryota > Metazoa > Porifera > Demospongiae > Haplosclerida > Petrosiidae > Xestospongia > Xestospongia muta. Next base: position 5,586,286 of record OY848919.1, on the reverse strand, counting down.
AAAGTATATTTAAATTATATCAACTACTTAAAATAATCATGCTTTCATTTATTGGATGTTTTAAGAGTGATGTCACTATACAACAAAAATACAAGTGAGCAGTAGCACATTTTTGAAATGTCTTGACAACTGATTATTTGCGCTCTAATCTATTGAGTAAGAATATTGATCTATAATTGTTGCATATCTTTGTGTTACAATGAAAGACTATAGACCTGTTAACATTGAGACTCAAGAATTTAGTTAGGGTTAAAACCATTAGCAATTACTGACTACTAAAAATAATTTGGTGAAAATAACTTGAGCGCAGTGACATTGAACTTGTGATAGAGACTTATTGGCTGTGATGTAGATTGGGAGTACAAATAAGTATTAAGTTTTTGTCACTTTCAATAGCCGCATACAACAATACACATTCCTCTATCTATATTGAAAATGGTTGGTTGCTTTGTCTTAAATATAAGATTGAAAGAATATTTATATTATATCACTTACTTACGATAATAATACTTTTATTTAATTGGATAGTTTAAGTCACTATTCAACAAAAACATGAGTGATTAGTAGTACATTTTTGAAGTGTCTTGACAATTGATTGTTTGGGCTCTAGATCTACACTCAACTATGTCAGAGATGGTTATGTGTTTATTTACTTCATCAATGAAACTAAAAATTAAATTAAGTATACTACTCTACATTTACTTTAAGTCTAGATTATGACTTTACCTATAGTATCTGATTAATACAATACACACTTGTAGACAATGTTATGACACAAAAAATAGTTTAGCATTATCAAAGTGAAATAGTTAAATTTATTGCACTATACATTGTACTTATAAGATATTGTAGTGTCTTGGTTCTTGAATTGACTAAAAGTACCTCCTCAAAATTAATGTCAATATCATTTAAAAAACAACTAACGTGAATAATACTCAATGTCATATGATGACAAATAATAAACTACATACATGCATGTCTGCTCTGAAGTAAAGATTTTAGCTGGTGTAAAGGTATTGATAATTGCACCTAATAGTCGTCCAAAGGAGAGGTGTACAACAGTAACTAGTACTTGAACTGAGGAGTCAAATATTCTATTGGAAAGCCTTAGAGAAAAAACAGCAGAAGATAATGAGGACAAGATAGAGCGGAAACAGTAAACTGTGACTAGGTTTCCATAACTCAAATTTCCATATATATGATGTGGATAATACTTAATGTTATATGATGATATATACAGATAATGATTTAAATATTGTGATATCTTGTCAACTTCACGTAAATATCAACTTATAATGTGTATATTTTTATTAATTGTTTCAACAACATCAAAAGGTCACTTAAATATGAGTAGAATAGCAAAAGACATGAGAATAAACATTGTTTACAAATATTTTTCGCTAAGAGGTTTGAGTAATTAATAACTGAACCACCAATGCTTAATTGTTATTAATACTATTTAACAAGTCTGCAAAACCCTTATATATACTTTATTAACATACTACAAATATCTGCAAAGATAATATAAATTATAATTTTGCTCAGCAAATTGCAAACATTAGATGAAAAATCTAAGTGAGAAATAATAAATATTAAAATTATGTAATTAACACTAAGCATAGTATATATGTGAACTAACAAAGCAAACAGACCAGATGACTGAACTACAGTGAACACAATAAAAGTAAAGTTACTTATTAATATGAGCCCAACGTTGGCTCTCTGTAGTTGTGACATGAGTCATAAAAGGAATCATTAGCATCTTGTAATGGTAAACGACGAGATGTTTGGTTACCATAATTGTTGTATTTATGATTGATGTGTGACAAATACTGACTGATTCTTGTATAAATCATATTGACTTTTCTTTGTACTTTCTTTAGTTGTCCTGTAATGAACAGGATATGATAGACCAGTATCATGAACAGAGTCATAAAAAACAGGAGTATAGCAGAAATATCGAAAACTGTTACCTCCATATGTCTCAGATACCATGTTGTGATATATAAAAAGGCAATGTTAAAAAGAAGCCAACAATCTAACAGGTTATTAAAGTTACTCAGATATGGTCTAAAGATAGCCTGACCAATTATGAATAATAACAATATCGAGGCAATAGCTATATAGATAACTTGAGCATAGGGTTTAATACTGTACAATATGTACATCATAATAAGAAGTAAGAGGCGAGCTACAAACCAGTACTGCTTATCATTCTTATATGGAGCATAGATAGCTTCAAGTATTGGTCTTGTGTATTCATTGGCACATGTCCAATGTCTAAGAGGTTTAGCAAAAAAGAGGAGGAGAACATAGGATGAGAGGAGAGGGAAGACAACTAATGATGTGATTATCATGAGAGTAATATGTCCTTTACTACCATATTCAACAGACCCATCCCAATACCATACATGATATGTCTGCTCTGAAGTAAAGACTTTAGCTGGTGTAAAGGTATTGATAATTGCACCTAATAATCTTCCAAAGGAGAGGTGTACAACAGTAACTAGTACTTGAACTGAGGCATCAGCTATTCTATTGGAAAGCCTTAGAGAAAAACGGCTAAAGATAATGAGGACAACAACTATTGTCAAGAGATATAGTGGAAACAGTAAACTGAGACCAGCTTTCCATAACTCAGTCATTCCATCATAAAAACATAGAGGAAATCCAAGACCAAGATTTAGAAATGAAAGTAGAACAATTGATATTTTTCTTATTCCTTCCATTCTTTCATTGTAAACACTTAACATATCTAGTATCCCCACATTAGCAGCCTGAGCATAGAATATAATTCCATTCAGTGTACCACTTGTTAATGTGAGTTTAAGAGCATATAACAGGTAAATAAGAAGTGGGCCAATGACTAGATAAATACTTACTGATGTTATCCAAGCATTACTACAATGTTGACATTCTGTAGACCCAAATACCACACTTAATCCCTCACTACATTTACCACATAATGTTCCTTCACGTTGATATAAACACAATGGTGGATGATAGTCAGTGATACCATCTGACAATTTAAAGCTTTGATTAGATGATATGTTACAACTGTAGAAGTAAGGTAGTGTGTGATTGCTATTACAATATCCAATTGGACAAGCTAAAGATACACCAAATTGTGTGTTTGTTTTGTTCTCATATTCTATTGTTCCTGCCCAAGTGAGAAATGTGAAAAGTCTTGTTATTGTCTGACTACTCACATTACCAATAATAGGGACTGTAAAGTGATGATGTTTTCTCAAGTTATCAAATGGAGATGAAAGTTCACAGACTCCCATTGTCTTATTCAAATCAAATCCCAGTGGACATGGATAAATTTTGACACTTTTTGTTAAAATTGCTAGTTGAGTGGACAGAGAGAATATAACCATTCCATTAATTATAAAATTGAATTGATCATTTATATGAACAGTCATCCTAACGTTTGTGCATTTTTTCCCTTCTTGTATAAGTTGTTCTTGATCATCAAAAGACAACCACAGTTTTGTTGTTTTAGGAATATTATGTTGAGAATAATTTCTAACAATATCAATTGCTATGGTAGAATAAACGTTTCTATCAAGAGCATCTCTAGCTGAAATACAGTAATAAATTATCTGTCCTGGATATATTTGTAGAGGTGGTTGTATATCACTACCTTCTGTAAGTGTTTGTGGAATAGTTGAAAACTGAAGCAAAGAAGATATTGATTTCGTTTTGGTAAAATTGAAGTATTGATAATAATATGTCATTGTTTCATGAGGAGAATTAAAAAAGTCTGAGTTGTTGATATAACATGAGAATATAGGTTCTGCATATATTGATAATCCAGCTCTTCTTGCTTCATTGTCTGAGAACATTACATGTTCAACATTTGAGTCAATTTGTATGGCGCACTTTCCATCACCTCTAGCATGTATAGCTCCTCCCATTAACTCAGCCCTATTATTAGTAAACTTGGCTATAACTTCGCTCATAAAATGTAATTGAGAGCTGCCTACGAGAAGAATCGCAGGACCATTTGTGGCGTGATTATTATTAAAAGTTAAATTACCAGATAGATAGATATTTGAGCTTTTAGAACTTATAACTGATCCATAATTGTTACTGAAGATAGATGTCCCAGTGATGTAAACTTTAGCAATTCTTTGGAAATAAAATATACCTGCTGATGATACAAATGGGATAATAATATATTGAGAATTCTTTGTCGCATTAGTACTGTCCAATGTAATAGAGACATCACCTGTATTGTCATCAAACTGATAGACTGTGGCATATAGACAAGCTCCTGTATTTACAACAAAATTTTCTGAAAATGTACATCTAGTAAAATGAATATCAAGATGAACAAGTCCAGGATTGACAATACCAATATAGACAGCTCCATAGTCCAAATTGTTTATTGGTCCGTTATGAATGGCTTTGTGGTTTAAAAATGATGTGTTATAAAAATAAAATGGTGTTAATCTTCTTTCATTTTTAGATTCAGGTAATGAATACCACCAATAAAACACAACAGCTGCTCCATGACAGTGCTGATAGTTAAAGTTACGACTAAATACTGTATTAGTAATTGTTGTGTTAGTGACAGCAATAGTGTGATATTGTAAAATAAACATACCACCTGCAAAACTACCACTATTATAAACAAAATGTGACTCACTTATATAAACTAACACCTGACCACTAGTATTCTGTTGTGTGTACAATATTGTTAGTCCAGCTGCATTGACAATAGGATAGGAGCCACCAGAAGATGATGAATGTTTGTTATAGTAGGTATCAGTAATGCAAGAATGAGTGTTGTAATCATAGTTATAAAAGAAAGAGGCATCACTAATATGCATATGAGATACTTGTTTATCACTGTTCACTTCTTGAAAGGCATTGTTAATATCCATGTAATGAAGAAGAAAGCCACTTCCAATACTCTGGTTGTTAGTTTTGTATATTTCAGGACTATATGATGAATTAGACATAATAACACTATTAATAGTGGAGTTATATAAATTTATACCAATCATAGCAAACCCATATGAGTAGTAGATGTTAACTTGAGTTATATTGACCTGACAATGAACAAAGACTAAGACAGCAGCATGAGATGAAGTGTAATACAGAGATGAACTATTGAGATAGTCAGTGATTGCAGTATCTTGTATAGTAGTGAGATATGTACCACAATTTTTAATCACCAAATGTTTAAGAGTCACTTGAGAGTTGAAGAAAACTAGACCTCGTCTTGACTGTGGAAATGTGTGCCGTGTATCATTATGAACACATGTTATATTTGCTGATTCTGTGGAAGAATCACTGCGTATTTCAATTATGCTTCTTTGTTGAGTTGCCACTTGACAGAATTCACCAGGTGAAATGGTGAAGTTAACGGAACTTTTTAACAAGAATACAAGGTATTGAGAGGACCATATTGTGTTACACAGGTACTGCTCTAAATCAGAAGATGAATTAACTGGAAAGATGTGATTACTCTTTCCATTACATCCCATTAAGCAAGAAAGGAAAATTGGCAATACATAAAAGAATATCGGCCACATGACAATGTAGTTTTAACGTTCGATCGTTTCTAGAGTTTGTCTGTTTATAGTCTACTCTATATATACTCGTTAGTGTTTTATAAAAAATGATTTTGAAAATATGCAATTAAGCAAGTCCATCAAAACAAAGAAAAACTGAAAGACAACAATAGTAAGATATGTCAAAACACGTCATAAAACGTTTGTGAAAGTTATATATTTTAGATATATCATCACAGGAAACATTGTTGAATGAATGATTATATTGGTATGTTATAATATGTTTTAGTCATTGTTGCTGTGATCTCCTATGACACAGTTTTCAACAACAAATATATACTAGTGGTTTAGGTTAGTATATGGGAGCAAATAATTTAGAAAGTTAATTGTCATAGCACACTTGTGATAGAGAAATTGGTTGTATTGTTGAAAAATAAATAAGTACATTTATTTGTCACTTTCAATAGCAACATATAACAATAAACACTCTATATGCCTACTGCATCTCATTAGTAAAAGTTACAATAAACAAAGAAAATTGAAAATCAACTGAAATTAATGTTATGAAAACATAATACTGTCCATCTAATTGTGTACATGTAAAAAAAACACCAATGAATAATAATACAATGGCTTAGTGATTTCTTCCCTAAATAATTATGGTGACTTGGGAAAATTAGGATATTACCTATTGTTGTTGAATCACTGTACTGTTGAAGAAAATTAAACCTCTTCTAGGTGGTTGAATGGCATCCAGTATATCATTATTTGTACATGTTATAATAGCAGACTCTGTGTAAGAATCACTGGGTAATTTAATTCTCCCAGTCTCACAAGAAACTTGACAAAAGTTACCAATGAAATGGTGTTAATAAGAATACATGGTATTGAAGGGATCATGTTGTGTTACACAGATACTTCTCTAAATCTGAAGATGAGTTAACATGATATGTATTATTACTCTCTCCATTACAATAACTACTGAGAAGTAGTAAAGAAAGAAACGACAACATCAAAGTAGTGGTCTGTTGAGCCATTATTTCAGAATTGTGGCAGAATAATTAGATTAACCAGATATTTTGCCAATATACCATCCAGTATCTATATTGAAAATAGTTGGTGACTTGTCTTAATAACAACATTGAAAGTATATTTAAATTATATCAACTACTTAGGATAATCATACTTTCATTTATTGGATGTTTTAAAAGTGATGTCACTATTCAACAAAAATACAAGTGAGTAGTAGCACATTTTCGAAATGTCTTGACAACTGATTATTAGCACTCTAATCTATTGAGTAAGAATATTGATCTATAATTGTTGCATATTTTTGTGTTACAATGAAAGACTATAGACCTGTTAATATTGAGACTCAAGAATTTAGTTAGGGTTAAAACCATTAGCAATTACTGACTACTAAAAATAATTTGGTGAAAATAACTTGAGCGCAGTGACATTGAACTTGTAATAGAGACCTATTGGCTGTGATGTAGATTGGGAGTACAAATAAGTATTAAGTTTTTGTCACTTTCAATAGCTGCATACAACAATACAGATTCCTGTATTTATATTGAAAATGGCTGGTTGCTTTGTCTTAAATACAAGATTGAAAGAATATTTATATTATATCACTTACTTAGGATAATAATACATTCATTTTATTGGATAGTTTAAGAGTGAAGTCACTATTCAACAAAACATGAATGATTAGTAGTACATTTTTGAAATGTCTTGACAATTGATTGTTTGGGCTCTAGATCTACACTCAACTATGTCAGAGATGGTTATGTGTTTATTTACTTCATCAATGAAACTAAAAAATCTATTAAGTATACAACTCTGTATTTACTTTAAGTCTAGATTATGAGTTTACCTATAGTATCTGATTAATGCAATACACACTTGTAGACAATGTTATGACACAAAAAATAGTTTGGCTTTATCAAAGTGAAATAGTTAAATTTATTGCACTATACATTGTGCATTTTTACTTAATTAGTTATAAGATATTGTAGTGTCTTGGTCCTTGAATTGACTGATGTGAATAATACTCAATGTCATATGATGACAAATAATAAACTACATACATGCATGTCTGCTCTGAAGTAAAGATTTTAGCTGGTGTAAAGGTATTGATAATTGCACCTAATAGTCGTCCAAAGGAGAGGTCTACAACAGTAACTAGTACTTGAACTGAGGAGTCAAATATTCTATTGGAAAGCCTTAGAGAAAAACAGCAAAAGATAATGAGGACAAGATAGAGCGGAAATAGTAAACTGAGACTAGCTTTCCATAACTCAAATTTCTATATATGATGTGGATAATATTTAATGTTATATGATGATACATACAGATAATGATTTAAATATTGTGATATCTTGTCAACTTATAATGTGTATATTTTTATTAATTGTTTCAACAACATCAAAAGGTCACTTAAATATGAGTAGAATAGCAAAAGACATGAGAATAAACATTGTTTACAAATATTTTTTGCTAAGAGGTTTGGGTAATTAATAACTGAACCACCAATGCTTAATTGTTATTAATACTATTCAACAAGTCTGCAAAACCCTTATATATACTTTATTAACATACTACAATATCTGCAAAGATAATATAAATTATAATTTTGCTTAGCAAATTGCAAACATTAGATGAAAAATCTAAGTGAGAAATAATAAATATTAAAATTGTGTAATTAACACTAAGCATAGTATATATGTGAACTAACAAAGCAAACAGACCAGATGACTGAACTACAGTGAACACAATAAAAGTAAAGTTACTTATTAATATGAGCCCAACGTTGGCTCTCTGTAGTTGTGACATGAGTCATAAAAGGAATCATTAGCATCTTGTAATGGTAAACGATGAGATGTTTGGTTACCATAATTGTTGTATTTATGATTGATGTGTGACAAATACTGACTGATTCTTGTATAAATCATATTGACTTTTCTTTGTACTTTCTTTAGTTGTCCTGTAATGAACAGGATATGATAGACCAGTATCATGAATAGAGTCATAAAAAACAGGAGTATAGCAGAAATATCGAAAACTGTTATCTCCATATGTCTCAAATACCATGTTGTGATATATATAAGAGCAAAGTTAAAAAGAAGCCAACAATCTAACAGGTTATTAAAGTTACTCAAATATGGTCTAAAGATAGCCTGACCAATTATGAATAAGAACAATATCGAGGCAATAGCTATATAGATAACTTGAGCATAAGGTTCAATACTGTATAATACGTACATCATAATAAGAAGTAAGAGGCGAGCTACAAACCAGAACTGCTTATCATTCTTATATGGAGCATGGATAGCTTCAAGTATTGGTCTTGTGTATTCATTGGCACATGTCCAATGTCTAAGAGGTTTAGCAAAAAAGAGGAGGAGAACATAGGATGAGAGGAGAGGGAAGACAACTAATGATGTGATTATCATGAGAGTAATATGTCCTTTACTACCATATTCAACAGACCCATCCCAATACCATACATGATATGTCTGCTCTGAAGTAAAGACTTTAGCTGGTGTAAAGGTATTGATAATTGCACCTAATAATCTTCCAAAGGAGAGGTGTACAACAGTAACTAGTACTTGAACTGAGGAGTCAGCTATTCTATTGGAAAGCCTTAGAGAAAAACGGCTAAAGATAATGAGGACAACAACTATTGTCAAGAGATATAGTGGAAACAGTAAACTGAGACCAGCTTTCCATAACTCTGTCATTCCATCATAAAAACATAGAGGAAATCCAACACCAAGATTTAGAAACGAAAGTAGAACAAATGATATTTTTCTTACTACTTCCATTCTTCCATTGTAAACACTTAACATATCTAGTATCCCCACATTAGCAGCCTGAGCATAGAATATAATTCCATTGAATGTACCACTTGTTAATGTAAATTTAAGAGCATATAACAGGTAAATAAGAAGAGGGCCAATGACTAGATAAATACTTACTGATGTTATCCAAGCATTACTACAATGTTGACATTCTGTAGACCCAAATACCACACTTAATCCCTCACTACATCTACCACATAATGTTCCTTCACGTTCATATAAACACAATGGTGGATGATACTCAGTGGTACCATCTGACAATTTAAAGCTTTCGTTAGATGATAAGTCACCACTGTAGAAGTAAGGTAGTGTGTGATTGCTATTACAATATCCAATTGGACAAGCTAAAGATACACCAAACTGTGTCTTTGTTTTGATCTCATATTCTATTGTTCCTGCCCAAGTGAGAAATGTGAAAAGTCTTGTTATTGTCTGACTACTCACATTACCAATAATGGGGACTGTAAGGTGATGATGTTTTCTCAAGTTATCAAATGAAGATGAAAGTTCACAAACTCCCATTGTCTTATTCAAATCAAATCCCAGTGAACATGGATGAATTTTGACAATTTTTGTTAAAATTGCTGGTTGAGTGTACAGAGAGAATACAATCATTCCATTAATTATAATATTGGATTGATCATTTATATGAACAGTCATGCTAATGGTTGTGCAATTTTTGCCTTCTTCTATCATTTGTTCTTGGTCATCAAAAGACAACCACAGTTTTGTTGTTTTAGGAATATGATGAAAATAATTTCTAACAATATCAATTGCTATGGTAGAATAAACGTTTCTATCAAGAGCATCTCTAGCTGAAATACAGTAATAAATTATCTGTCCTGGATATATTTGTAGAGGTGGTTGCACGTCAGCACCTTCTGTAAGTGTTTGTGGAATAGTTGAAAACTGAAGCAAAGAAGATTTTGATTTCGTTTTGATAAAATTGAAGTATTGACAATAATATGCCATTGTTTCATGAGGAGAATTAAAAAAGTCTGAGTTGTTGACATAACATGAGAATATAGGCTCTGCATATATTGATAATCCAGCTCTTCTTGCTTTATTGTCTGAGAACATTACTTGTTCAACATTTGAGTCAATTTGTATGGCGCACTTTCCATCACCTCTAGCATGTATAGCTCCTCCCATTAACTCAGCCCAATTATTAGTAAACTTGGCTATAACTTCGCTCATAAAATATAATTGACAGCTGCCTACGAGAAGAATTGCAGGACCATTTGTGGCGTGATTATTATTAAAAGTTAAATTACCAGATAGATAGACGTTTGAGCCTTTAGAACTTATAACTGATCCATAATTGTTACTGAAGATAGATGTCCCAGTGATGTAAACTTTAGCAATTCTTTGGAAATAAAAAATACCAGCTGATGATACAAATGGAATTCTAATATATTGAGAATTGTTTGTTGCAATAGTACTGTCCAATGTAATAGAGACATTGCCTGTATTGTCATCAAACTGATAGACTGTGGCATATAGACAAGCTCCTGTATTTACAAAGAGATTTTTTGTAAATTTACATCTACTAAAAAGAATATCAAGATGAACAAGTCCAGGATTGACAATACCAATATAAACAGCTCCATAGTCCAAACTGTTTATTGCCCAGTCGTCAATGCCTATTTGTTTTAAAAATGATGTGTTATAAAAATAAAGTGGTGTTAATCTTTCATATTTAAATTCAGGTAATGAATACCAATAAAACACAACAGCTGCTCCATGACAGGGCTGATAGTTAAGGTTATGTCTGAATACTGTATTGGTAATTGTTGTGTTAGTGACAGCAATAGTGTGATATTGTAAAATAAACATACCACCTGCAAAACTACCAGTATTATAAACAAAATGTGACTCAGTTATATAAACTGACACCTGACCACTAGTATTCTGTTGTGTGTAAAGTATTGTTAGTCCAGCTGCATTGACTATAGGATTGGAACCACCAGAAGATGATGAATGTTTGTTATAGTAGGTATTAGTAATGCAAGAATGAGTGTTGAGATCAAAGTTATAAAAGAATGCAGCATCACTAATACGCATATTATATATCTGTTCAATACTGTTTGTTTCTTCCAAAGCATTGTTAATATCCATGTAATGAAGAAGAAAGCCACTTCCAATACTCTGGTTGTTAGTTTGGTAAATTTCAAGACTATATGATGAATACGACATACTAACACTATCAATAGTAGAGTTATATAAATTTACACCAATCACAGCAAACCCATATGAGTAGTAAATGTTAACTTGACTTATATTGACCTGACAATGAACAAAGACTAAGGCAGCAGCATGAGATGAAGTGTAATACAGAGACGAACCATTGAGGTAGTCAGTGATTGTAGAATCTTGTATAGTAGTGAGATATGTACCACAATTCTTAATCACCAAATGTTTAAGAGTCACTTGAGAGTTGAAGAAAACTAGACCTCGTCTTGGCTGTGGAAATGTCTGCCATGTATCATTATGAATACATGTTATATTTGCTGATTCTGTGGAAGAATCACTGCGTATTTCAATTATGCTTCTTTGTTGAGTTGCCACTTGACAGAATTCACCAGGTGAAATGGTGAAGTTAACGGAACGTTTTAACAAGAACACAAGGTATTGAGAGGACCATGTTGTGTTACACAGGTACTGCTCTAAATCAGAGGACGAATTAACTAGAAAGATGTCATTACTCTTTCCATTACATGGCATTAAGCAAGATAGGAAAATTGGCAATACATAAAAGAATATCGGCCACATGACAATGTAGTTTAACGTTCGATCGTTTCTAGAGTTTGTCTGTTTATAGTCTACTCTATATATACTCGCTAGTGTTTTATAAAAAATGATTTTGAAAATATGCAATTAAGTAAGTCCTTCAAAACAAAGAAAAACTGAAAGACAACAATAGTAAGATATGTCAAAACACGTCATAAAACGTTTGTGAAAGTTATATATTTTAGATATATCATCACAGGAAACATTGTTGAATGAATGATTATATTGGTATGTTATAAAATGTTTTAGTCATTGTTGCTGTGATCTCCTATGACACAGTTTTCAACAACAAATATATACTAGTGGTTTAGGTTAGTATATGGGAGCAAATAATTCAGAAGTTAATTGTCATAGCACACTTGTGATAGAGAAAATTGGTTGTATTGTTGAAAAATAAATAAGTACATTTATTTGTCACTTTCAATAGCAACATATAACAATGCACACTCTATATGACTACTGCATCTCATTAGTAAAAGTTACAATAAACAAAGAAAATTGAAAATCAACTGAAATTGATGTCATGAAAACCTAATACTGTCCATCTAATTGTGTACATGTAAAAAAACACCAATGAATAATAATATAATGGCTTAGTGATTTCTTCCTTAAATAATTATGCTGACTTGGGAAAATTAGGATATTACCTATTGTTGTAGAATCACTGTAGTGTTGAAGAAAATTAAACCTCTTCTAGGTTGTTGAATGGCATCCAGTATATCATTATTTGTACATGTTATAATAGCAGACTCTTTGTAAGAATCACTGGGTAATTTAATTCTCCCACTCTCACAAGAAACTTGACAAAAATTACCAATGAAATAGTGTTAATAAAAATACATGGTATTGAAGGGATCATGTTGTGTTACACATATACTTCTCTAAATCTGAAGATGAGTTAACATGATATGTATTATTACTCTCTCCATTATGATAACTACTGAGAAGTAGTAGAGAAAGAAACGACAACATCAAAGTAGTGGTCTGTTGAGCCATTATTTAGAATTGTGGCTAAATAATTAGATTAACAAGATATTTTTGCCAATATACCATCCAATATATATATTGAGAATAGTTGGTGACTTGTCTTAAAAACAACATTGAAAGTATATTTAAATTATATCAACTACTTAGGATAATCATGCTTTCATTTATTGGATGTTTTAAGAGTGAAGTCACTATTCAACAAAAATACAAGTTAGTAGTAGCACATTTTCGAAATGTCTTGACAACTGATTATTAGCACTCTAATCTATTGAGTAAGAATATTGATCTATAATTGTTGCATATCTTTGTGTTACAATGAAAGACTATAGACCTGTTAACATTGAGACTCAAGAATTTAGTTAGGGTTAAAACCATTAGCAATTACTGACTACTAAAAATAATTTGGTAAAAATAACTTGAGTGCAGTGACATTGAACTTGTGATAGAGACTTATTGGCTGTGATGTAGATTGGGAGTACAAATAAGTATTAAGTTTTTGTCACTTTCAATAGCTGCATACAACAATACACATTCCTGTATCTATATTGAAAATGGCTGGTTGCTTTGTCTTAAATATAAGATTGAAAGAATATTTATATTATATCACTTAGTTAGGATAATAATACTTTTATTTTATTGGATAGTTTAAGAATGAAGTCACAATTCAACAAAAACATGTGTGATTAGTAGTACATTTTTGAAGTGTCTTGACAATTGATTGTTTGGGCTTTAGATCTACACTCAAATATGTCAGAGATGGTTATGTGCTTATTCACTTCATCAATGAAACTAAAAATTAAACTAAGTATACAACTCTGTATTTACTTTATGAAAGAATGTTTAAGAATGTTAGTCTATTAAAACATGCACTCACCATAAACAATTGTGCTATATGTATTGTATGGTATGTCATTGAAGATATACATTTTGTATATTAGACAAAATAATAACCCATAGTATGATTGTTCTAATTAGTGCCTTACAACAATGTTTAATTTTCATTAATGTAATCTTAAATGATATAAAGTGGGTTTATAAATTAAGAATGATATCATGAGTGATGTTGATTATGTATATATCTTTAAAACTACTTTGTAATAGGTATAAATGATGCACATGTCCACTAACAAAACAATGTCACATGACTGCTCTAACTGAAGATGTATAAACATGATATTGTTCAGTAATTACATGTCTCATGATCTGTCAATATGTAAAACATCATTGAATGATTATAGCATGGCTAAAAATGTAGAGATTTGTCACTAGAATAGAGTTAACAAATTTAAACCATATTATATATATAACACTCATACAAATCCATTTAGGTCATCAACAAATGCTGCATTAGTAATTTATTACTTTATGCATTGATCTCTATTATGTGGTAAGTGAATAAAGATATATACTTTACAGTGGGAATTAATGTTGAGGGTTGAAATCTGATGACTTAGGGAAACTTTTGTATAATAATATATGTATTGTGTATGTATATGTATACAAATATATTGTATATTTTTAAATAATTTAGTTTTGTAGTATGTATTAACATTATACTATGTGAATCTGAGAACATACAACAGGTAATGAGGAGGGGACCACCTACTGTATAGAGGACTAGTGTCTATCTAAACTTTCTATATATTTCATGTATATTTATGATAAAGTATGTAAGATTTAAATCACCAAATAATTGGTTGTTCATACATTACCTAAGACCAAATAATGATAACTAATAAAGTAAGGCACACCTATAATACTAACACTAATGTTTAAAATGTCTGCTTATCTAGATGCATTCATAATCATGCTCAGTAAATAACACAAATTTATGTCCTCTGCAGAAACATTGAAAATAAATTCAATGTTTATTTACAGTAAGATTGACAACATTTTAAGCATATAATTCACCTTTATTATATATTACATATATAACATTAGAATATATATTGTAATGTTTGTGTAACTCACTAGTATACTGCATATACATCACAATGACATTGTGAGACATTTTATCATGTATAAAATAAGACACAGAGATAAGCTATGTTTGTTCTTCCAATCACTCTGACCTAGGAAGTAGTGAATTGTTGGTTATAAGTGTTTGAAGATGACATGCTTATTTGTCAAAGATGAACTTCTCATATTTGTATTCAATACATTCCTTAAAGGTGTTCATTATTCTTTTAACTGTGATGACATGATTTACTAAGACAATTAAAATGTCACAAACGTCAGGAAACAGATGAAAAATAAACTTTACAATTCCTGATCTGTCTTCAAGAGCAAATATCAATTGATGAGATAGAGAAATGTCATTCTTAATCAACAATTGAGAATATTTAAATGGCTTGAGATAGAATTGAAGGACAACAAATACCACCAATATTGGACTTATTATAATGTATATTATATATAAGCTAGTAGCTTGATATCTTGAAGATATGTCGTACATAGCATATAGTAACAGAAGACGCGATGTAAAACAATATTGTATACCTTCCTTATTTAGGACCATGGATACTTTCTAGAAATTATCCTAAGACTTGCTGGTACATACCAGTGGTCTGAGTGCTTTAGCAAAGAGAAGTAGAGGTATATATAACAGTAACACTAAACCGAGGACTACTATCACAATCACTATTATTAATATACGATGGGAGTGTCCTCCACGTTTGATGTTATTATCAATGAACAAAAAATGATGTACATCATTGGATGTGTAGTCCTCAGCATAAGTCAATATATTAATTTATTGAGTAAGTAGGATTGAAAAAGAAAAGTGTACAACGGTTACTAGTAGAGGAGCGAGCTATTGTCTTGGAAGGCCTACCAAAAAATGGCATAAGATAATAAGGACAACAACAATTGACAGGTAGAATAGTGGTAAAGCAAAACTGAGACCACTTTTCATTAAGTCTGTCATCCTATTAAATAAACATAGAGAAAAGTAAGTATAAAAACGACCACCTTGACAATTGCTCAATACCACTTGTTAATGTAGTCTAAGAGCAAGTAACAGATATAATGAGAGGACCACCAGCAACTAGATATATACTAATGGTTGCTAATCTTGAATTATTATAGTGATGACATTCTGTAGACCCAAATATCACACTTATTCCCCTAGCTATATTTACCTCATATTGTTCCTTCACATTAATATAAACACAATATTTGATGATAGCGATACCATCTGAAAATTTTAAAACTTTCATTTGACAATATGTGACAAGTATAGAAATAGGCCAATGTCTTACCATTGTTACAGAATACGACAGTAAAACTTATTAATATACAAATTCTCCTTTTGGTTTGTTTTGATATTTAGTTATTTCTTCACCAAATGTTGTTGTTACTTATCTTGTGATAATCTGATTATTTATATTGGTTGACTGAATGTGTCATGTTTTCTAATACAGTTATTAAATGAAGATGAAAGTTTACATACTCCTTTGATGTTATTTAAATCAAACACAAAAGTATATGGACACTCTTTGACAAAATATATGGTTGAGAATAAAAATTTCAACAATATTAACTTGGTCATTTGTATTAACAGATGCACTATAATTTTATGTTTCTGTGACTTCTTTAAGACTTAGTGACAGAGTTGAAAATTGATACAAATTAGTATATGATTTGTTATTAATATAAGTGAAGTGTTGCTTAAAATGTGTTATTGTTTTGATATGAGACTCGATATAATTTGCATTGTTGATATAACATGAGAGTATAGGGGGGACCATATATTGAATTGACAGTTCTATGAAAAATAAAATTAGCAAATGGAAATAATTACAAAATATTACGACAGGCTATGGATTATAGCAGTTGCTGCTCCTAACTATGGCATACATGAAAAAATGAATCATATTCTGATTGAAAAACTAAGTCTCCCTCCTATGTGAAAATGGCAGTTTAAAATGACAGAACTGCATGTCTAATTAAAACTGAAATTTAAATTTGTCACAATAATTATTTGTGTATTAAGTTCTGTTATTGTAGTAGACCTATTAATTAAATTACAGGGAATCAAATGTGTGACAATTTATTAATAGATTATTTCTTATAAAGGAATGAAGTAAACATTCTAAAAATTGGGAGCTAGAATTATTTAGTTAACTCAATTACTAAGTGCTCTAGTTCTTTTAAACACAATTACAATGTAGATAATCTTAACATTGAGAAAACATAGAAGTGATAGCACTGTGAATCATATAATTGTAGTGACATATTGATTGGTATATGACTGGTCATTTCATCACTGTGGACTGTAAATAACTTGGCACGAGAGAACACAGATGGACCACCACTCACATGACGTTCATGACACTCACTGAGTTTATGACATGATCAAAAAACAAATCATTATATGTCAGACAGACCTCAGTAAGCTGTGTTCTTTTAAGTTAAACATTTTAGCATTTAATGATTTAAAATCTACATTACATGATAATTAAATTGATGACAAATATAGTTAATGAAAAGTTAATAAAAAATAAAATGATAAATGGACATATTAACATCACTTATAATTATGTATATTAAGTTCAATAGTACAAGTGTTTATATGCAATGGACCAGTACTATAGTAACTGTTTCTATACAACTGTACACTCATTGTCTGAATAAATTTAGTTTCAAATCATAGAGTTGATGATGTTAATAACACACATTATGATGTAGTATGGATGTATATCTTGAGAAAATGTTCAGTGTAGAACAATCTATACATATTGTAAGACAGTTTGTATCATTTGTAGAAAGTGAAAAAGAATCATATGTATATATAATTTATAACATAAAGAGTGGGTGTATCAAAGCACTAATAGTACATTATATCCTATACAGGTACAATTGTACTATATGAGATACAAGACACAATAGATGTGATTATTTATATGACTGTACTGCTGTGGTCTAGTGGATATAAACATCACAAATAACTTTCAAGCTCTCTGTAGCTTTGTTAGGTTTCTTCGATTAGACAAAGTAATACTATTAATTATTTAAATTATTATTCTGTTCTTTTGTTATACAGACTATATTGAACTCTGGGTCTGGTCCCAATGCTCATATCTCAGCTTGGATTTGTGCTTCACAAACATCTTGACCACACCTCTCTTGCAGCATGTCACACACAGCACTTAAACAATGCTTTCAACTACTATGCACAATGACGAAGGCTTCATAACAACTGTTAATACAGTATATATGTAAGAGTCATTGTTATAATAATATCATTATATTACAAGATTGTTTGATATGTTTGATAATGCTGATGCTGTGACATTATAACAAAACAATGAAAATATACTCCATAATAAGTCTCGTCTAGCTAGCTCCTCCCATATATGAAATGGAAATGTCTGATGACTGTCTCATTTGAAGTAACACTGAATATCCAATATCCAGGATATATTGTCCAGGATATACTTAAGCACATAATAAGTAGGTATAATAGAAAACCAAGATTCAGATTCAATGTAGGCATAAAAAAAGCCAAAAGTTTTTAGTATTAATCTTAATAAATCTTTAATGATAATAGATCTGTGATGCCAGAATTAATAGAATATAATATTATTGAATGTATAATGTGAGTCTGAGAACAATGAATAGGTAAATGAGGAAGGGGCCCAGATACTGCATACAGAATTAGTGTTCACAACCACTAATTAGTACATTTTTCCATTCTTTAAGACCAAAAGAAAAATTAAGTTATGGTTTTCTTTTTTTTGCAATTACCATGCAATGGAACTACACAATAATATAAACACAGTGAATTATGTTTCAGAACACTAGTAATTAAGTCATTTTAAACAACAATTATGTAACTCACATTCATAGATTACTATTGGTTTAGACCATCTACTTTAAAAGAAAGCTTAGATATCTACCTTAAGCAAGAGTTTCATTACAATAGGAATGATATTTAGCCTAGTGAGAAGGAGAACCACTTCTTTTAAAAACACTGAAGAGGAGGTTTTGAATTGTTTAAGATATGAATGAATGATCCATAAAAGAGAAGGGTTGCTTGATGAGTAGACAACTTTACTGGAAATAATAAGATTCATGATGCAAAGGAATGTTCCTTGAAAATGAGTCATGAAGCATTACAGTTGGACAAGAGAAGTATACCTTCCCAATAAATAGAGTTGAGGAGAGAGTTGCCATGATTAAAGTCAGCTTGATGTTCCACAGCCAAACCTTGTAATTAAAAAGGTAAAGGATTAAAATGTAGCAAACTGAGCAGGAAGAGAAAAAAGAATTGGAATGAAATTTATTTGGAGTTTATAAATCTAATAGAACTGGAGTCTATATTTGTCATGTATAATTAATTTAGGAATATGGATTAATTCAATTAACAACATTGTACAAGTGAGACTACTCTGTCACCACATGAGCTAATGCATTCTCAATAAAAAATAACAGTTCATAACATAGCATACAAATAATCAGATGTAACATATTCTGTAAAGTATAGGACTAGTTTATTCTATAGTTGTAATGGTCAGAACTAACTATTGGAAGTTATTTCAATCACATATGATTATGTTATCATTGTGCATTGCAATAAGACATTGAATACATATACAACATAATGCCATATTGTTACATAAATATTACATAAATATTTTAATAGAGAATCTTTTATTAGTTACGCCAGACTGTTATTTTTCAAAGTATAATTTCCTTTCCTATTTATATATATATATAACAATTATGACTGATTGTATATAATTATATAATACAAACAAAATCAACCGATGTATACATATATACATTACTCACATAGATATATACACACACATACACACAAAAGCAACTTGTTAATTATATACACATTGAAAAGTTGTTTGGTCAATCATTGCAGTGACCTAGAACAGGCTCTCTAAACTCTGAGCATGAACCATAAAATGAGCCACTGGCTTCTGTAAATAGTGGTTGTCTGTTAGTTGTTTTATGAGTAAATAATGATGAGACTTTCATGTACCACAGATGAAATTTCTCCCATTTGTTTTTAAACCATCTTTTTACAATGCTAAGCTTTCTGCAAACCCAGAGTACATGATATACAATGACCAGCACTAATGTCATAAATGTCAGAAACACAGAAGAAAAAGTGATTACTTTTATCATTAATTGATCCTTCTTCTGAAAAAAATACCAATAAGTGAGGTAAATAAGTGTTATATTCATCACCAAACCACTATCAAGAAGATTGATTAATTTACTTCTAAATGGTTTGATATATGTTTGAATGACAAGGAAAATTACCAACATTAGATTTGTTGTGACTAAGAAAGAATAAAGATCAGTAGCTCTATATTTGGCATATACACCATACATAGCACATAGTAACAAAAGACGTAATGTAAACCAATATTGTTTACCTTCTTTATAAGGAGCATGGATAGCTTCTAAAAGAGGTCGTAAGTATTTATTGGTACATGCTAGTGGTCTAAGTGGTTTAGCAAAGAGAAGTAGAAGTACATATGGTAACAGTAGACCAAGAACTATTATCAGAGTCACTATCATTAGTATACGATGAGAGTATCCTCCATACTTGACAGTACCATCTAAATACCAAACATAATTTACAACATTGGGTGTGTATACCACAGCAGGTGTCATTACATTGATCAATTGAAGGAGTAGTTTTGAGAAAGAGAGGTGTACAACAGTAACCAGTACTTGAACTGAGGAATGAGCTATTCTATTGGAAAGCTTTGGTGAAAAGCGACTGAGGATAATCAGGACAATGACTATTGTTAGAAGATAAAGTGGAATCATAAAGGTAAGGAAAGCTTTCCATAACTCTGTCATTCCATTGTAAAAACATCTAGGAAGGCCTGTCTCAAGATTCAAAACATGGATAATAAATATAGCAAATCTTGACAATCGATCAAGTGAAGATTTAAAGTAGTGATATCTTAACATGTCAAGTAAACCACAATTAGCAGCCTGAGCATAGAAAATAATTCCATTCAGTGTACCACTTGTTAATGTAAGTTTAAGAGCATATAACAGGTAAATAAGAAGTGGGCCAGTGACTAGATAAATACTTACTGATGCTATCCAAGCATTGCTACAATGCTGACATTCTGTAGACCCAAATACCACACTTAATCCCTCACTACATCTACCACATAATGTTCCTTCACGTTGATATAAACACAATGGTGGATGATAGTCAGTGATACCATCTGACAATTTAAAGCTTCGATTAGATGATAAGTCACCACTGTAGAAATAAGGTAGTGTCTGATTGCTATCACAATATCCAATTGGACAAGCTAAAGATACACCAAATTGTGTCTTTGTTTTGTTCTCATATTCTATTGTTCCTGCCCAAGAGATAAATGTGAAAAGTCTTGTTATTGTCTGACTACTCACATTACCAATAATGGGGACTGTAAAGTGATGATGTTTTCTCAAGTTATCAAATGAAGATGAAAGTTCACAGACTCCCGTTGTCTTATTTAAATCAAATCCCAGTGGACATGGATCTATTTCGACACTTTTTGTTAAAATTGCTGGTTGTGTGGATAGAGAGAATACAATCATTCCATTAATTATAATATTGGATTGATCATTTCTATGAACAGTCACACTAATGTTTGTGCAATTTTTGCCTTCTTGTATCAGTTGTTCTTGATCATCAAAAGACAACCAGAGTTTTCTTGCTTTAGGAATAGTATGCTTTAAATATTTTCTGACAATAATATCAATTGCTATGGTAGAATAAACATTTCTACCAAGAGCATCAAGAGCTGAAATACAGTAATAAATTTCCTGTCCTGGATATATTTGTAGAGGTGGTTGTATATCACTACCTTCTGTTAGTGTTTGTGGAATAGTTGAAATCTGATACAAAGAAGATTTTGATTTCGTTTTGGTAAAATTGAAGTGTTGATAATATTCCATTGTTTCATTAGGAGATTTAAGAAAGTCTGAGTTGTTGATATAACATGAGAATATAGGCTCTGCATATATTGATAATCCAGCTCTTCTTGCTTCATTGTCTGAGAACATTACTTGTTCAACATTTGAGTCAATTTGTATGGCGCACTTTCCATCACCTCTAGCATGTATAGCTCCTCCCATTAACTCAGCCCAATTATTAGTAAACTTGGCTATAACTTCCCTCATAAAATGTAATTGACAGCTGCCTACGAGAAGAATTGCAGGACCATTTGTGGCATAATTATTATTAAAAGTTAAATTACCAGATAGATAGACATTTGAGTCTTTAGAACTTATAACTGATCCATAATTGTTACTGAAGATAGATGTCCCATTGATGTCAACTTTAGCAATTCTTTGGAAATAAAATATACCTGCTGATGATACAAATGGGATTCTAATATATAGAGAATTTTTTGTTGCAATAGTACTGTCCAATGTAATAGAGACATTGCCTGTATTGTCATCAAATTGATAGACTGTGGCATATAGACAAGCTCCTGTATTTACAACAAAATTTTCTGAAAATGTACATCTACTAAAACGAATATCAAGATGAACAAGTCCAGGATTGACAATGCCAATATAGACAGCTCCATAGTCCAAACTGCTTATTGGGTAGTTGTCAATACCTTCGTGTTTTAAAAATGATGTGTTATAAAAATAAAGTGGTGTTAATCTTTCATATTTAGATTCGGGTAATGAGTACCAATAAAACACAACAGCTGCTCCATGACAGTGCTCAAAGTTAGTGTTAAGACTGAATACTGTATTGGTAATTGTTGTGTTAGTGACAGCAATAGTGTGATATTGTAAAATAAACATACCACCTGCAAAACTACCTTTATTATAAAAAAAATGTGACTCACTTATATGAACTGACACCTGACCACTAGTATTCTGTTGTGTGTACAATATTGTTAGTCCAGCTGCATTGACAATAGGATTGGAACCACCAGAAGATGATGAATGTTTGTTATAGTAGGTATTAGTAATGCAAGAATGAATGTTGTAATCATAGTTATATGAGAAAGAGGCATCATTAATATTTATATCAGATACCTGTTCAACCTGTTCAAAAGCATTGTTAATATCCATGTAATGAAGAAGAAAGCCACTTCCAATACTCTGGTTGTTAGTTTGGTGTATTTCAGGACTATATGATGAATTAGACATGCTAACACTATTAATAGTGGAGTTATATAAATTTATACCAATCATAGCAAACCCATATGAGTAATAGACGTTAACTTGAGTTATATTGACCTGACAATGAACAAAGACTAAGGCAGCAGCATGAGATGAAATGTAATACAGAGATGAACTATTGAGATAGTCAGTGATTGCAGTATTTTGTATAGTAGTGAGATAAGTACCACAATTCTTAATCACCAAATGTTTAAGAGCCACTTGAGAGTTGAAAAAAACTAGACCTCGTCTTGGCTGTGGAAATGTCTGCCATGTGTCATTATGAACACATATTATATTTGCTGATTCTGTAGAAGAATCACTGCGTATTTCAATTATGCTTCTTTGTTGAGTTGCCACTTGACAGAATTCACCAGGTGAAATGGTGAAGTTAACGGAACTGTTTAACAAGAACACAAGGTATTGAGAGGACCATATTGTGTTACACAGGTACTGCTCTAAATCAGAGGATGAATTAACTAGAAAGATACGATTAGTCTTTTCGCTACATGGCATTAAGCAAGAAAAGAGAATTGGCAAAACATAAAAAAATATCTGCAACATGACAATGTATAGCTTTAAGCTTCGATCGTTTCTGGAGTTTGTCTCTTTACTATATATACTATTAGTGCTTTATAGTAAACGATTATGAAAATAAACAATAAATAAATCAAAACTGGTTAATATTAGAATTATACATTTTGGGTATATCATCATGGGAAAACATTGTTGACAAAATCATTTCATTGGTATGTTAGAGAATCAAGAAGAAAATGAGTTCATGTTAATATTCAAATTCTTTACTGGATTGATGAGTAGTCGTTGTTACTTAAATCTCCTATGATACAGTTCTCCATAACAATACATACCTGCAGTTCAGATTAGTAAATAGCAGCAAATAAATTCTAAAAGTTCATTAGCATAGCACTTGTGATAAAGAAAATTTGTTGTGATGTAGATAACTAAATAAAAATTAAAATGAGTAAGTAAATTTATTTGGATCTTTTAATAACCACATATAACAATACACACCCTATATGACTACTCTACATTACAAAAATTACAATAAACAAAAAGAAAATTGAAAATGAACAGAAATTAATGTTATGAAAACAATCCTGTCCATCAATAACTGATATTATCAAGCTGTAATGGACAATTGTGTAAATCCAAAACATCAATGATTAATAGTAATATGGCTGGACATGGATCAGTCTAGTGATTTGTTCCTTAAATATAGTAACTTGGAGAAATTAAGATGTTCACAAATCTTGCTGTCATACAACAGTTCTTTCATTTATTTTTGTTACATACACCAAAGCCAACTACTATATTTGAACATTAAAATCCATTAAACTCACACATTAGTGATTTGTTATTATATGAATTATGCTATCCAGGTAGCAAGTGTACAAAGATCTATTAATATATATATGTATAATATAATATATTATATATTAATATCTTATATTGAGTATCTCATTGTTGAGGTCATAAATATGGTGACATAAGCAAATTAGGAAATTCACAAATCTTCCTGTCACACCAACAGTTATTTTAGTCATTTATATCAAGGTTTATATAATCACTATGGCTTATAACAATTTCTGCTGGACAATAAATTAATATGATGTCTATTGTCATTATAAAAATGAAAGCTGTAACGCTCAAAACAGTATTGTCTACCAAAGCAATATCATGCAAAACATATGTGACCTGATTTTCAATAAGGGACCACTTCTGTCAAAGCATTTGTGTCGAGTTCTATAAGAAAAGACAACTGTTAAAACACTTTCAAAACAGTTTTGTATATATGCATACAGTTATTATGAACAGTTATGAATATATAGCAGCTGTGTGTATATAAAACATTTTTTGGGATGTTTTAATGTTTGTCCTTTTCATACGACATGTCATAAATGTTTTCCCAGAAGTGATCCCTTATTGCAAATCTGGTGGCATATTATATTTGATATAACTTCCTTGACATCTACAAAACTAGTTACAAATATATATGATGAAATGAAGTAAATAATCTAAGAGCAAATAATGTTAATATTCTAAAAAATTACTGCTTTGCCTCTTGTTACCTTAAGAAAGAGAGTTATCATTAGTAGGTATCAGTAATACAAGAATAATTATTGTAATCATAGTTATAAGAGAAAGAGACATCACTAAAATTTGTACATCACTAATTTGTACATCAGGGACCAGTTTTTGGGATGTTTTATGCAAACCTGGTCATATATTATATTTAATATAACTCTTTTTGTATCTACAAAACTAGTTACAAATATACATGATGAAATAAACAAGGAAATAATCTAAAAGCAAATAATTTTAATTTTATGAAAATTAATCCTTTGCCTCTTGTTTCTTAAGTAAGAGAATTATCAAATGACTCTGTAATTTGACTGAACCATAGAAATAATCACTGCATTTGAGAACATTGTTGTTCATCAACAACTGACCTTTTCTTTATATAATAAATTAAATAAAGAATTCTAGTATTAAGGGAACCTTCTTTTTTAAAACCCAAAAACATTGCAGAATTGTCAAAAACAAATTGTAATGATGTAAGTGGTGAATATTATTATTTCAATTATTGCATCATGATGATCAATAAGAAAAAACCATCTTGTCATACATATAAAGATCACACTAAAGATAATTGAGTAATCTAGTATAGTTACTAGTCTGTTCTTGAATAGTTTAAATAATAAGCTTGTAAAAGTAAGAATAATGTCATTATTGTTGTTGTTATCACATACATTATAAAATAATTTACCACTTGTAGTATGTATAAAAAAATACATGTTACTCACTAGCAAAAAAATTAAACTACAAATCAGTACTTCTTTTCTTCTTGTAGAGGTTGGACATATTTATTTACTCTTGTATACTGTATTGGTCCAGCAAAGATGAACAAAGAACAAAGTGTGGTAAGAGAGGGATAACAATTATATTAATGTAATGATCATTAAAATGAGATATGAACCAACACCATATTTTACTGACCCATCCCAATACTAAACATTGGAAGTAGTTTTTGCAGTGTGAATGTGAGTTTATGTAAAGAGATTAATAACAACTAGCAACAATTTTGAAAAGGAGATAAATATGATAGCAACAAGTACTTGGACTGATAAGTGAGTTATTCTATTGGACGTCTGACATGATAACAACTGAGTATTATGTGAACAACAACTATTGTCAAGAGATAGAGTTGAAATAGTAAACTGAAACCAGTTTCCATAACTCTCTAAAAGCACAGAGGATAGCCAAGTTCTACATTCATTATGATGAAAAAGTTAATTTGGAGATCTTTGCTAAATCATTTCCTGTAAATAACTGCAACAAATCTACTTATTCCTCTACAATTTACAATAGCTTGTGTACAGAAATTATTCCATTGAGTGTACCATTTGTTAATGTGAGTTTGATAGTATATAACAAAGTAATAACTATTTACTACTTTCATTACTGAAACTGAAAATAAATTTTAATAAATAAGTTAAAAGGTTTTGAGCATAAGCGGAAGTTATGTCTAAATTGAATTCTCCATGCTTCCTTACTGACTCTTAATAAAAAATTAATCTTAATAAATAGCAAATGATATACATAATTGGATAATGTATAGTCACCTACTCAACATTAATATTGTATTAACAATTTGATGTAGTTATCTGTATCCCTTGATGACACTAATATAAGTATATTATATGACTAAACAACTTATAAAAAGTAATGTCAATAACAGTAAAACATGTATAAGACAACCAAATTGGATTTTTATTATGTAATTAACACACAACATTATTAATAATTACAATAACAAAAAATACAATAGAATCAACTAGAGTGCAAGGCACTGGTCATTGTATATTAACAAAAACATTTTGTGTGAATTAGTTTGAGTCCAACATTGGTTCTCTGAAGTTATCACATGAGCTATAAAAGGAATCATTAGCATCTTGTAATGGTAAACGATGAGATCTTTGGTTACCATGGTAGTGATTGTTATGATTAAAATGCAACAAATATTGATAGATTTTTGAGCAAATGACATTGACTTTTCTTTCTATTCTCTTTAGTTGTCCTGTAATGAACAGCAAATGACAGACCAGTACAACAAAAAAGGTCATAAAGAACAGGAAGATAGCTAATATACTATAAACTGTTATTTCTAAATGCTGTATTGTAAAGTATATGTAGACAAGATTGAAAAGGAGCCAACAGTCTAACATGTTAACAAATTTACTCTTATAAGGTCTAAACATAGCTTGACCAAATATGAAGAAGACCAATATTGAGGCAATGACAATATAAATGGTGTGTTGATAAGGTTCAATACTGTACAGTAGATACATCATAATAAGAAGTAAGAGGCGAGCTACAAACCAGTACTGCTTATCATTCTTATATGGAGCATGGATATCTTCAACTATTGGTCTTGTGTATTCATTGGCACATGTCCAATGTCTGAGAGATTTAGCAAAAAGGAGAAGGAGAACGTATGATAAGAGAAGAGGTAATACTACCAATGACGTTATTATCATGAGAGCAATATGTCCTTTACTACCATATTCAACAGACCCATCCCAATACCATACATGATGTATCTGCTCAGAAGTAAAGACTTTAGCTGGTGTAAAGGTATTGATAATTGCACCTAATAGTTGTCCAAAGGAGAGGTGTACAACAGTAACTAGTACTTGAACTGATGAGTCAGCTATTCTATTGGAAAGTCTTAGAGAAAAACGGCTGAAGATAATGAGGACAACAACTATTGTCAGTAAATAAAGTGGGAACAGTAAATTGAGGCCAGCTTTCCATAACTCAGTCATTCCATCATACAAACATAGAGGAAATCCAAGTCCAAGATTTAAAAACGAAAGTAAAGTAATTAAAATATTTTTCAAAACTCCATTGTTCCCATTGTAAACACTCAACATATCTATTATCCCCACTTTAGCAGTCTGAGCATAGAATATAACTCCATTGAATGTACCAGTTGTTAATGTAATTCTGAGGGCAAATAACAGGTAAATAAGGAGAGGACCAGTTATTGCATAGAGGACTACTGTCCACAACCACCAGTTACTACATTGTCTACATTCTGTAGAACCAAATACCACACTTAGTTTTTGATCTTCTTTAAGCCTATTACAACTACCACACAGTGGACCTACACGATGATGTAAACACAGTGAGTCATGAGTTTCACAAGTATGATACTTTGAAATATATATACCAGATTGATTACTGCAAAAAAAGGATCCATTACCATTACAATAGCCAAGTGGACATTGAATTGAGACACCAAAGCCTGTGGATGTATTCATATAACCAGCCCATGCATTAGCAGATATACCAGGTCTAACTATTGACAGATAATCGATGTCACAATCAGCCTTATAGCCATAAACCAATTTAAAATTGTTGTTATAAAAAGCTGATGAGCACCCACATTGGTGTGTTCCATTTTGCCAAACAAAACCTAAAGGACATTGTAACAATGTAAAATTGACAACTAAAGCAGCTGGGAAACTAGGTAGAGAAAAAAATACTAACATTCCTTTAGAGATTTTACTTCCTATTCTATTTATTTGAACTTCAAATGAGGTGCATTTATTACCTTCATTAAGTATTTGTTCTTGGTTGTTATGTAATACTAAACTGTGGCTGTTTTCAGCAATGGTAACTGAAACAGTTGAATAGACACTTCTGCTTAGAGCATCAATAGATGCCATGTAGATCTTCTTCCTCTGACCTGGATAGATGTTAATTGATTTGATGTGGTTACTGCGTGTACCATTAGGATAACACAAAGTTAGTTTTGAAGCTGAAGT
The DNA here is from genome assembly GCA_963693285.1 of Xestospongia muta. Taxonomy (NCBI): domain Eukaryota; kingdom Metazoa; phylum Porifera; class Demospongiae; order Haplosclerida; family Petrosiidae; genus Xestospongia; species Xestospongia muta. Next base: position 5,557,111 of record OY848919.1, on the reverse strand, counting down.
TGATATATTGTGCCGTTTATTCACTTTCTTGTTTCCAATGAAATGAAAATGGCTTTTGTAAAATTCTAGCACTTCTGCATTGTTAGAAGGTTTTTGCTTGACTCCACATGAAAAGAGTGGATAGGCGTATATTGAATTACCACCATTGATAGCTACATTTTCTGTAAAAGAAATATTCATTTCTTTTGTGATATTAATTAATTGTATGATACATTCTTCTTTTAGTAATAAGCTATTTTTTATACCAGAACTTGCATATATTGCTCCACCAAATTCGTGAGCTCCATTATTAGTAAAGTTAACCACAGCTCCTCCAATAAAATAAAGATATCCATTACCTAGTAATTTAATAGCAGCACCTCTGGATCCAACATTGGTGCTAAAAGTCACATTGGCATATTTAGAGAGATACACATTGGAGTTGAGAGCATCAATTACAGATCCATAGTTATTAGTAAAGGTTGATGTTCCAGTTATAGATATATTTGCTACGTTACTAAAAGAGAAGATTCCTACAGTTGACACAGATTTAAATGTTAACTTTTGAGAGTTATTCCTGGCATAAATGTCTTCAAGAAGAATGGAGATCTTTGCAAACTTCTTAACATTATCAAAGACAGACATAAAAAGACAAGCTCCAGTCTTCTGCGCTAAGTTATTTTGAAAGCTGCAGTTTTTAAAATGAATTTCTGTAGTAACAGTCTTATCTAGTTCAGCTACACCAACATATACAGCACCTGTAGGTAAATAATTATGGCCATCACCTGTATGATTATAAAAATTTGTATTTTGAATTAACAATAATTGAGGTTGAGTCGTAGATAAATCTGTTACTTTAATCCAATATAAAGCAAGAGCTGCTCCATGTAAAAATGACTTAGGACCATTAGCGTTATCAGAAAATAAAGAGTTATCAACAATTGTGCTTGTATTAAGGGAACTGTTGTAATGAAGAACAAGCAGACCACCTGGTGAATTATAACTTCCCACATTAGATGTAAATTCTGTATTGTTAATAGTAACACTGGTAAAATATGTTTTTTGAGTATAAAGTACAGTCAGACCAGCAGCATTAACAATATTTAAGTAATTATTAGAGAACCCAGTCATATAGGGATATGCTTTATGCAAATCAAAGTTATTTTTAAAATGTGCATAATTGACAGTAACATATGTAGGATACATCATTAGTTGATCAAAGAAATGCAGAAGAGCACCACAACCAAATGTCCTTCTTTTGTGTTCAGTATGACGATATAGGTTAGTACTAAGACTTGAATAAGATATATTAACTTCACTGATACTAGAATCATTCAGATTTACACCAATCATAGCAAACCCATATGAGTAGTAGATGTTAACTTGAGTTATAATGACCTGACAATGAACAAAGACTAAGGCAGCAGCATGAGATGAAGTGTTGAGGTACTCAGTGATTGCAGTATCTTGTATAGTAGTGAGATAAGTACCACAATTCTTAATCACCAAATGTTTAAGAGTCACTTGAGAGTTGAAGAAAACTAGACCTCGTCTTGACTGTGATAATGTCTGCCTTGTATCATTATGAACACATGTTATATTTGCTGATTCTGTGGAAGAATCACTGCGTATTTCAATTATGCTTTTTTGTTGAGTTGCCACTTGACAGAATTCACCAGGTGAAATGGTGTAGTTAACGGAACTGTTTAACAAGAACACAAGGTATTGAGAGGACCATATTGTGTTACACAGGTACTGCTCTAAATCAAAAGATGAATTAACTGGAAAGATGTCATTATTTCCGTTACATGGCATTAAGCAAGAAAAGAGAATTGCCGAAAGATAAAAGACTATCTGTAACATGACAATGTAGCTTTAAAAATTCGATCGTTTCTAGAGCTTGTCTGTTTACTATCTACTCTATATATACTCGTTAGTGTTTTCTAAAAATGATTATGAATATAATAGTAAGATATGTCGAAACACGTCATAAAATTTTTGCGAAAATTTTTACCTATATATATTATACCATCCAGTATCTATATTGAAAATAGATGGTGCTTTGTCTTAAAAACATCATTGAAAGTATATTTAAATTATATCAACTACTTAGGATAAACATACTATTATTTTATTGAATGTTTTAAGAGTAAAGCCACTTTTCAACAAAAACACAAGTGAGTATTTTTGAAATCTCTTGACAACTGATTATTTGGTGTTCTAATCTAATCAGTAAGATTATTGATTTATAATAGTTGCAAATGTTTGTGTTACAATGAAATAATATAGTCCTGTTAACATAGAGACTAAAGAATTTAGCTTAGCTTAAAGCCATAAGCAATTATTGACTACTGAAAACAATTAAGTTAAAAATAACTTGAACTAACTGACATAGCACTTGTAATAGAGACTTATATACTGTGATGTAGATTGGGAGTACAAATAAGTACTAAGTTTTTTGTCACTTTCGATAGCCACATACAGCAATACACATTCCTCTATCTATATTGAAAATGGCTGGTTGCTTTGTTTGAAAGTATATTTAAATTATATCACTTACTTAGGATCATAATACTTGTATTTTATTGGATGTTTTAAGGGTGAAGTCACTATTCAGCCAAAACATGAGTGAATGGTGTACATTTTCGAATTGTCTTGACAATTGTTTGTTTGAGTTCTAGATCTACACTCAACTATGTCAGAAATGGTTATGTGTTTATTCACTTCATCAATGAAACTAAAAATTAAATTAAGTATACAACTCTGTATTTACTTTACGAAAGAATGTTTGATTTAAATGTTAGTCTATTAAAACATACACTCATCATAAACAATTGTGCTATATGTATTGTATTGTATGTCATTGAAGATATACAGTTTGTATATTAGACAAAATAATAACCCATAGTATGATTGTTCTAATTAGTGGCTTCTGACAATGTTTAATTTTCATGAATGTAATCTTAAATGATATAAAGGGGGTTTGTAAACTAAGAATGATATCATGAGTGATGTTGATTATGTAAATATCTTTAAAACTACTTTGTAATTGGTATAAATGTTGCACACATTTATAAACAATAACAATGTCACATGACTGATCTAAAATAATTATATGACTCCAATACATGGTAGTAAAGGTTATTTAACCAAGGAAAAAAAGTCAACAGAAAATGAAGATGTGTAAACATAATACTATTCAGTAATTACATGTACCATGATCTGTCAATATGTAAAACATCATTGAATGATTATAGTAAGGCTGGAAATGTAGAGATTTGTCACTAGAATAGAGTTAACAAATTTAAACCTTAGTATGAATATTATATATATAATATTCATACTAATCTATTTAGGTCACAAATGCTCATCAATATATAATTATAATGTTTAATGTCATTATGAAAATGAAACTTGTTGCAATCAACAAATATACTTTTAATCCAGAGAACATGGTAGAAAAGAACCAACACAAGAGCTAAAATGGTAATGCTGACTGAGACAGCCGTTATTATTGCAATTCTTGCATCTTGATATTTATTTAGAAAAACCCATGTTGAACATACAACAGGTAATAAGGAGAGGACCAACTACTACATTTCATGTATATTTATGGTAAAGTATGTAAGATTTAAATCACCAAAAGTGGTTGTTCATATATTACCTAACACCAAATAATGATGACTAATAAAGTAAGGCACACATTTAATACTAACACTAACATTAAAAAAAGTTTGTTTGTCTAGATCCATTCATAATTGTGCTTAGTAAACACACATTTATGTCCTCTGCAGAAACATTGAAAACAAATTCAATGTTTACTTAAGCAAACTTGGCAAACTTTTGAGCATATAATTCACCTATATTATATATTACATATATAACATTAGAATATATTGTAATGTTTGTGTAACTCACTAGTATACTGCATATACATCACAATGATATTATGTGACATTATCATGTATAAATTAAGACACAGAGATAAACTACAGTTGTTCTTCCAATCACTATGACATAGGAAGTGTTCATGTTTCCTTTAATTACTTGCCATGATTTATTAAGTCAATAAAAAATGTCACAAATGTCAGTAAACAGATGAAAATAAAGGTTTACATTTTCTGATCTGTCTTCAAGAGCAAATTACCAAGTGGTGAGATAAAGAAATGTCAAGTTTATTCTTAGTCAACAATTTAGAATGCTTAAATGGTTTGAGATAGGCTTGTAGTACAACAAATACCACCAACATTGGACTTATTATAATGTATATAAGCTAGTAGCTTGATATCTTGAAGATATGTCATACATAGCATATAGTAACAGAAGACGCGATGTAATTGTTTACCTTCTTTATTTAGAAGCATGGATACTTTCTAGAAATAATCCTAAGACTTGCTGGTACATGCCAGTGGTCTGATAGGTTTAACAAAGAGAAGTAGGAGTATTTATAGTAACAGTAAACCAAGAACAATCACTATTATTAATATACGATGGGAGTGTCCTCTACATTTGATGTTATTATCAAAGAACAAAAACTGATGTACATTGTTGCATGTGTAGACCTCAGCATAAGTCAATATATTAATTTATTGAATAAATAGACTTGAAAAAGAAAGGTTTATAACAGTTACTAGTAGAGGAGTGAGTTATTCTCTTGGAAAGCCTAGCAAAAATGGCATAGGACACTAAGGACAGCAACAATTGACAGGTACAATAGCGGTAAAGCAAAACTGAGACCAATTTTCATTAACTCTGTCATCCTATTGAAAAAACATAGAGAATACTTGGCTTAAATTTTATAACAGTAAGTATAAAAATGACCACCCTGACAATAGTTCAATTGACACCTTTTAGTAGTGAGTTCTTAACATATCTAGTATTCCCATATCTAGTATTCTTCCATTGAATGTACCAGTTGTTAATGTAAGTTTTAGAGTAAATAACAGATATAAAGAGAGGACCAACAACTAGATATATATTAAAGGTTGCTATCCATGCATTACTACAGTGATGACATATTGTAAATCCAATTACCACACACTTATTCCCCTCTACCTCTTATTGTTCCTTCACATTAATATAAACATAATTGTCGATAATAGTTAGTAATACCATCTGACAATTTAAACTTTAATTTGACAATAAGTCACCACTATAGAAATAGACCAATGTCTTGCCATTGTTACAGAATAAAACAGTACAACTTATTGACACACCAAATTCTGATTACTTAATTGGTTGACTGAATGTGTCATGTTTTCTAATAAAGTTATTAAATGCAGATGAAAGTTTACATACTCCTTTAATGTTATTTAAATCAAACACAAAAGTATATGCACACTCTTTGACAGAATGTCTGGTTGAGAATATTGACAGAATACAACTTCAACAATATTAACACTATAATTTCATGTTCCTTTGACTTCTTTAAGACTTTATGACAGAGTTGAAACTTGATAAAAATTAGTGTATGATTTGTTATTAATAAGTGAAGTGTTGCTTAAAATGTGTTATTGTTTTGATATGAGACTTGGTATAATTTGCAGTATTGATATAACATGAGAATATAGGTGGAGCGTATATTGAACTGCCACTTCCATTAAATACCAAAATTAGTAAAATTAATTAATAATAGCTAGACTTAATATTTTCAGTTTGTTTATTTGGTAGAGAGGGTATTGTATAGAGTCTCAAACAACCTCTTGACATTTACTGGTGCATTGATTGTCAACAAGAGCCATTACTCTGATATCAATAAAGCTGATGCTATCGATAAATTCATTGAATTTTACACAAGCTTGAGGTTTCGAAACCAATATGCAGAAGGTAAAAATTTAAAAGAACCTCATCCTCCACATTATGTTCTCATTTCAAGAAAAGATTTTTACACGACTGGATTTGGAGCAGATGAAAAGAATTACCAAATGTTAAACAGGCAATGGATTATGCAGTTGCTGCTCCTAACCATGGTCTTGCTGACAAGCATAATAAAATGAATTGTATGCATGTCTAATTGAAAGTGAAATTTAAATTAGTCACAATATGTGTACATTAAGTTCTATGTTATTGTAGTAGACCTATTAATTGGATTACAGGCAATCATATGTATGACAATTTATTAATAGATTATTCCTTATAAAGGCAAATCCATTTTTAGCATTAAAAGTCTTTTGTAGTAAGTAATCTAGTTAACATGGAGTAAGTATTCCAAAAATTGGGAGCTAGAATTAAACACAAATACGATGTACATAATCTTAATATTGAGAAAACATAGAAGTGATAGCACTGTGAATCATATTGGTAGTGACATATTGATTGGTATAGGCCTGGTCATTTCATTACAGTGGACTGTAAATAACTCTGCTTGAGAGGACTCGGATTGACCGCTACTCACATGACATTCATGATACTCAGTGGATTTATGACATGATTAGAAAACAAATCATTATATGTCAGACAGAACTCAGTAAGTTGAGTCATGATAAAAAGTGTCATTGTAGATATAATTTATACCATAATGAGTGTGTATATCAAAGCACTAATAGTACATTCTATCCTATACAGGTACAATTGTACTGTATGAGATACAAGACACAATAAATGTAGTCATTTATATGACTGTACTACTGTGTTCTAGGTAATACAACCATCACAAATAACTTTCAAACTCTATAGCTTTGTTAGGTATCTTTGATTAGCCAAAGTATCACTATAAATCATTTAAAGTATTCTTCTGCTCTTGTGTTACACAGACTATATTGAACTCTGGGTGTGGTCCCAATGCTCATATGTCAGCTTGAATTTGTGCTGTATGAACATCGAGACCACACCCCTCTTGCAACATGTCACATACAGCACTTAAACAATGCTTTCAACTAGTACACACAATGACATATGATTCATAATAACTGTTCATACAGTATACATGTAAGAGTCATTATTATAATAATATCATTACATTACAAGATTGGTTGATAATACTGATACTTTGACATTACAACAAAATAATAAAGACATACTCCATAATTAGTCTCGTGTAGCCAACCCCTCCCTTAATTGGAATGGAAGTGTCTGGTAACTGTCTCATTTAAAATAACACTGAATATCCAGTGATAATTAAGCACATGATAAGTAGGTATTGGATCATGCACAGAGCTTGTGAAGGATTAATTCTTTTTTCTATAACTGAGACCTATTTCTTTGCTTTTGCAGCTGTACAAGTTAGTTACCAAGAAACTAAATTTTTTAATAGTTATTGCTGTTGTGTTGTCATTATTCTAACTTATGAATTACATATATTGTGAAATACATATCATTTAAATTGTAATGTTACCATTGAAATTATTAACAAACAACTTTATGACAGTTAAGTCCTTTCATGATGATAGTTCACCAATAATCAAGGCAGGTTTTTTGTCGACTATTTTTTTTGTCTTCTACTACATCATTAGCTTCTACATGATCCAACATTTACTTGCATAATGTAGTATCTAACATGACAAAGTCCGGCTTTAAGAGGATCAGGAAATGATGACAACAGTAACTTCATTCAATTTCTCAAACTCTTTTGTGATGATGATGATAGAATGACATATTGGATGGAAGAAAAATTGAATAAGTTTATCTCACCTCAAGCTCAAAATGAACTTAATCAGACAATGGCTATACTAGTACTACATGATCTTGTAAGTGCTATTCAATGCACCCCATTCTTTAACATTATTGTTGATTTTAAAAAGTTTTACTGTACTCTAATAATGCAAGAATTAATTCCTTAAGTATTGATATTGTAGTTGTTTTTGATATTTATTGTAATACCTGGTATTGCTATTACAATAAAACTGAAAGTAAAGGTAGATGTCTGTCTATGTATCTATTTATCTATCTATCTATCTATCTATCTATCTATCTATCTATCTATCTATCTATCTATCTATCTATCTATCTATCTATCTATCTATCTATCTATCTATCTATCTATCTATCTATCTATCTATCTATCTATCTATCTATCTATCTATCTATCTATCTATCTATCTATCTATCTATCTATCTATCTATCTATCTATCTATCTATCTATCTATCTATCTATCTATCTATCTATCTATCTATCTATCTATCTATCTATCTATCTATCTATCTATCTATCTATCTATCTATCTATCTATTTATCCATTTATCAGTTTATATCTCAATCAAGCTGGGTGTCTCTATAAAGAATCTAATATTATAATTTGATATGGTGTATTTTAAAAAGAATATATTAATAAACATAAAAGAAGATGATTAGACAATCCACATTTATGTAAACATATAATTGAGCAAGCTAAGATCCATAGATAAATCAATTTTATAATTATTATCCTGCAACATTTTTATCAATTATTATAATTGACTAATTAATATAATTATTATTCATATTAATACGTCTACATTTTTCTATGGATTGTTACTTTGCTTCTATATAATATATATATATATACATATACATATTTTCCATCTAATAATACCACTGGCTATACTAGTTTATACTCTCACTCGTACGTGATCAAAAATTACAAGTCCTTTCCGAGCTTACGTCTATAATTTTTCAAGAACCGCCAAGATTTTGAAGAATTTCTAGTTAAAGGAAAGCTTAGTAACATTCTAAGAATAGTTTGTCTTTGTCCTAAAACATTTGGGAAAGTTCTACTCAATATAGTCTTAGTGTTGAAAAAGAAACCAGAAAAATGAAGAATTTGACTATCTACTAAATTTCAAGTCCGCCATTTCGAAAATACCTTTAACATTGTTGTTAGTTTAGCTAGCTGTGATAATGGCAAGTAGGTTGTTAAATAAGCCTCTAAGTCATTTCTAACAGTTATTTATTCTTTTCAAATTCATCATCATACGTATATATATTTACATGCTTAATAGTAAGGACACGAGTTGTTTAAACAGTTCTTACTCCATTCTTCATTATTAAACTTGATTTTCTGTGGTACTATACCTATCGACTCTCTTACCAGATAAACAGAGATGAAGTACAAGAACGTTTGCATTAGTTCTAAAGGAGTTCTTGTGGTACTGGTAACGAGTATCTTATTAACAACTAGTAATCTAATATCAGGAGGACTTTCCACCAATTTCATTGATAATTACTCATAAGTCTTATTTGCGGCAATCAGTTTCTCTTTTCTCTTTTATCCTCTTCTTGGTTTGTTAGGTGAGAAATGGATGAGATATAAAGTCATACTGGTTGGAATAATATTAATTTTTGTTGGATTCGTTATTGCTATAGTTACATTTGTAATTCTACATTTTGTACATTTAAATAAAATTGCTGTAGTTGGTATATGTTTAGTTGTAAGTTTTCCATTCTTTTTTGGATATGGTGTATTTGAAGCTAATATGATCCAATTTGGTACTGATCAACTTCAGTTTGCACCATCTCAAGAGTTAAGTAGTTTTGTTTATTGGGTTTTATACATGAATTATTCTTTACTTGCTTTTATTTTATTAATAGCATCAATTATAACAGCTATTGTTTATAAAAACACGATTTATTTTACTTTCACTTTTATTTTTGGTTTCGGTGTGCTTATTATTATCATTGCAGTCTTGTCTTTTTATTGCTTCAAACAACACTTGGTTATTGAGCCAGCTCAACATGACAATCCTGTCAAGCTAATCTGGAGAGTAATGAGGTATGCTTGGACTCACAAACAACCAGTGAGACCTAGTGCTTTTACATATGGAGAGTTTCCTCCCTCAAGATATGATCTATGTAAAGAGAGATATGGAGGACCATTTACTACTGTACAAGTAGAGGATGTCAAAAGTTTTTTATACATACTTACTATTGTTATAGGAACCTTTGGATATGGATTTGTTGACACTAAATCAAAAATCTCTGATGAATATTTAATTCTTATGAGAAAAGATGGTCCAAATAGCTTCGTGAAAAATTTATTTTTGACATACCCTCTCACAATTCCATATTTTGTCGTTATATTTAGTGTTCCTTTGCATCAATTTATAATAGTTCCTTTCTTCTCTAACTACATTCCTAGTATGTTGAAACGTATATGGATTGGACTAGTGGCAGCATTAGTAGAATCTTTAATGACAACTGTTATAAGCTATTTCATGACTAGTGATATCAGAGATGCTTTAATTGTTAATGATTCATGTTTGACCATCACCAACAACACAAGCTTTGATATTGAACTTCAATCAGATATAATCACATTACCTTTCTATATCATGGCTGTCCCTCATTTTTTTGCTGGTATTAGTATTTTTTGTGTTCATTTCACAAGTATTGAGTTTATTCTACCTCAAGGTCCTCGTACTATGCAAGGATTGTTAATTGGAATATGGTATATAAGCAATGGTATTTATTGTGTACATCTAACTCTGGCAAGCTCACCATTAGGATGTAGTTGGGAGTATTATACTGTTAAGACAGGTGTTGTTTTAACCTCAGTTATTATTTTCACTATTGCAGCTTATAAATACAAATATAGACAACGTAATGAACTATCTGATGTCAATGAGAGAGTTATTATTACTGAATATACTGAAAGACAACTAATGCACACAGTAGATGAAGATGATGATGATGACAGTGACACAACTACAGATGATGTCAATACTCATGCATAATGACTTAATTAGATGCAATTCCATATAATATGAATAATTCTATATCTATCAATGATTTGAATTATCATGTATATTATAATCACTAAAATAACAATTTATTTATACTTTGTTTAATTATGTATGTGTATAGATTGAGTATACTTTGTTTATATACAGTTGATCAATATTTTTTTTATAATTTTTGATAAATAATTACATATGTACTTAGTCAAGATGGTTATAACATTATGATAAAGCACTCTGATCCCTATATCAAATTAGGGCCCTTAAAAATATATTTACAGCATTTTCGTGCAAATGATTTTTTTAATGTTGACATATTTAGTGTTTACTTTACAACTATCTTTAAATACTTCTTTTGTATGTATCTGTGTGAGTATGCTATTATTATGAATATAGAAAGTTTAATTTGAATACTTCTTGATTTACTCATATAAGATAACTTGGTGTAGTATGTGATTTGTTACAGTTAAATTTTACACAACAACAAAATTTCATTTTTCCCCGCAATTTTCACACGCGATAGGTTCTTTCAGATATTTGGCTTACTTCATGTAGGAGAATTTCAGTCACCTATAAAAATGGAAAAAATACAACCATTTATTGATACTCTACTGCCTACCATCATGCAGAATTACGTTCCTAATCGTGAAATAGCCATTGACGAGTCCGTTATACAGTTCAAAGGTAGGACTGCTTACAAGCAGTACCTAAAAGGGAAACCTCATCCGTGGGGAATTAAAGCTTACGTTTTATCAGACAGCATTACCGGATACATGCATAATCTCCGTATCTACTTTGGAAAACAAACCAATCTGATTGACCGACAAGAGTTGTCACACACTGTAAAGGTAGTTGTGACTTTATGTGATCACCTTAAAAACAACGGTCACGACTTGTATACAGATCGCTTCTATACAAGTCCATTATTAGCTGAAAATCTAACGAAAATTGGAATTTCATGTACCGGAACTGTAATGAGTAATAAAAAGGGACTGCCAAAGGATGTAAAATGTAAGACAAAAATGGCAAAAGGGGATTGTGTTAGCTACAAATGTAATAACATGACTGTAACAGAATGGATGGATAAAAGAAAAATTCTCATGTTGTCAACCAAGTATGGTAACAAGATGCTTGATGTTCCTTCAAGGTAAATTATATAGTTTACATGTTATTGATAATAAATGAAATAATCTTACTTTAGAGGAAAAACAAAAAGAATTCCAGAAGTTGTACATTTTTACAACAAGTATATGCTTGGAGTTGACAAACTGGACCAGCTCATGTCATATTACTGCTTCCTTCACAAATCTGTTAAATGGTGGAGGAAAGTGTTTTTCTGGATTACAGAAATGTGTGTTGTCAACTCGTATATTATATACCAGCAGACACTAAATGAAACAAAGCAACGACCAAATCACCTGACATTTCGTAGATCCCTCATTCGAGATCTAATAGAACCATTACTCCACAAGAAGGCACAAAGTCTTGAGAGCTCACTAAAAGTTTATAGATTGAATCACAGGATCCAACACTTTGCTGAAAAAAGAAAAAAAAGAAGAGATTGTGTAGTTTGTAGCGATAGAGGAATAGGAGAGCGTCACCTGACACCTTTTGTCTGCACAACATGTACTGATGAGCCAGCTCTTTGTCCTGGAAGTTGTTTTAAACTATATCACACAAAACAACAATATACTAACTAGTAACTATCAATATATTTCCAACAAACCCTATTTAAAGCAAATAAAAACCTACCGTGATCAACAGCAATCTTTCTCGTTTTTAAACAATGTTTCACGTAAGCCACGCCTACTTTCAATATTTAATAATTACAATAGTATCTCGAGTCTTAAGGGTTAAAGGAGAGTCCAACCTTTATTTGTGAACACAAGGTCTATATTTGGAATTGAAGTATTGTTTATTAGATTTTTACTTTTATCTATGGAAAATAGGAACACCTAATTATCTTTTGTCATTGTGTGTCTTGAAGGCAAATGAATGAGATGTTGTTTGTATATGAATTGTACAATCATTATCATGTAGTACTAACATCTATCTTAAAACATTAAACAATTGAACCAGTCTATTGTGACATCCAGCTCTACAAAGAAATACTACACATGCATATAAGAAAATATAAAATAGAGAAAGTAATAGTTTTAAAAACTGATATCATTTTTTTGTAATTTAATTAGTTTCAGTAAGACACTATTATTAATGTTATTGGCAAAGTTTCTAGTGGATATTGAATTGTGACACCAAACTAGCATACCATACAATGGATGTCAATAGATGTTGTTAATTTAAATCATGTTTTAATCATGATAGAGACTAATCTAGTGAAATCTTTACTCCAAGAAACTGTGATTTAGTTGGAGTTAATACATCTAATAGAACTGGAACTCTATATTTTGACACATATAATTAATTTGGGATATGGATTAACTCAATGTACATCAATGTACAAGTGGACATAATCTGTAAAGTATAGGACTAGCTTATACTATAATATTAATGGTCATGACTAATTAATGGAGGTTATTTCAATCACATATGATCATGTTATCAATATGAGTTATGATATGGCATTAATTAGATATACAACAATAATATGCATCAATATATTTATACAACATCTTAAGATTAGAGTAAATTACACAAGATCGATCCGGTGCATCGCTTTCGACCGCCACCTACAGGACAAACGTGCGAAAAAACGAACTTCTTTACCCTGCTACCATAAAGTACAAATCCTTTACTTGTTTATTCTGATACCTTCAATAATTTCTTATCTTTACTGTGCAGAGCAAGAACGTTTACACACGTCTACAATAAGAGTTGAAGTAAACATATAAACTCTACTAATACTAGAATTATATGAATTTATACCAATCATAGCAACCCATATGAGTAGTAGATGTTAACTTGACTCATATTGACCCGACACGCAATGAACAAGAACTAAGGCAGCAATATAAGATGAAGTCTAATACAGAGATGAACTATTGCAGTAATCATTCATTGCAGTATTTTCTATGGTAGTGAGATATGTACCACAATCCTACAAATCAATCATTCTAGAGTCACTGTAGTGTTAAATAAAGCCAGACCTCTTTTAAACTGTGGAAGAAGCTCTGACTCTGAACAAATATTGTAGTTGCCATTCTGTGGAAGAATCATTGTATACGTTCATTTTACTGGTTTGGTTACTTGTCACGTGACAGAAGAAACCATGTTACAGAGTAAAATTGACAGAGCTGTTAAATGATAAACAAAGTGTTGAGATGACTATGTTGTGTTACACAAGCACTGCTCTAAATCTGATAAGGAGTTGATATGATACGTTACACAACAATTAACTAGAAATAATAGTACCAGGAAAGTTGACAGTAAAAAGACTTGGACTGTACCCAAATAATGATAGAATTAACTTCTTATGTATTAATAGTGTAGTTGTGTTTGTTATATTTGTAATAAATGGTATTGTTATTGCAAGAAAATTGAAAGTAAAGGTAGATACAAATACAAAGCTGACCTTTCAGATTTTTCAAAATCATTCATTTTCGGACTGTTGGAATAATTTTAAAAAAATTACCAATGTGATGATCATCAGAATGAGATGTGATCCACTACCATATTCCATTGACCCATCACAACACCAAACATTGTAACTAGTATCTGAAACATAGCAGATTTTTCCTGAGACAAACACATTAATAATTGCTAACAATAGTTTTGAGAATGAGAGTTCTACAACAGTAACCAGTACCTGCACTGAGAAATGAGCTATTTGTTAAAAAGCCTTAGAGGAAAATGACTGAGGATAATGAGGATAACTAACCACTATTGCAAGAGATAGAGTGGAATACTAGACTGAGATCAACTTTCCATAATTCCATCATCCCATTGTAAAAACATAGAGTAAAACCAAGATTCAGATTCATTGTAGACATAACAATAAGGCAAAGTTTCAGTATGACTCTTGATAAATCTTTAATGATAATAGATCTGTGATGTCAAATTAATAGAATATAATACCATTGGATATATAATATAAGTCTGAGAACAATCAACAGGTAAATGAGGAGGGACCAGTTACTGCATACAGAATTAGTGTCTACAACTACATACAAATTAGTACATTTTCCATTCTTTAAAACCAAAAGACATACTACGTTTTGGTCTTCTTAAGTCAACTGCAACTACCAAGATGGACTTACACAAATGATATAAAAAACACAGTGAATTATGTTTTGAAACACTGTAGTAATTATTCCGTCATTTTAAAAAGCAACTGTATAGCTTACATTGATAGATTACTATTGGTTTAGAACATCTGCTTTAGAAGAAGGATTAGTAACTGAAGACCATTATGAAAAAAAAAAGGAGATGGATACAGGTTTAGAGTGAATGTGATTAACAGCACACGAGAAAGACTATGAAGATGGAAAAGTATAGTCACCTACTCAGCAATAATATTATATTAACAATTTGATGTAGTTATCAGTATCCCATGATGACACAAGTATATTATATGACTAAACAACTTATAAAAATTAAGGTCAATAACAGTAAAACATGTATAAGACAACCAAATTGGATTTTTATTATGTTATTAACACACAACAATATTAATAATTACAATAACAAAAAATACAATATAAACAACTAGAGTGCAAGGCACTGGTCATTAAATATTAACAAAAACATTTTGTGTGCTTTAGGTTGAGTCCAACATTGGTTCTCTGAAGTTATCACATGAGTTATAAAAGGAATCATTAGCATCTTGTAATGGTAAACGATGAGATCTTTGGTTACCACGGTAGTGGTTGTTATGATTAAAATGCAACAAATATTGATAGATTTTTGTGCAAATTTCATTGACTTTTCTTTCTATTCTCTTTAGTTGTCCTGTAATAAATAGCAAATGATAGAGCAGTACAATAAAAAAGGTCACGAAGAACAGGAAGATAGCTAATTAAATATAAACTGTTATTTCTAAATGCTGCATCGTAAAGTATATGTAGACAAGATTGAAAAGGAGCCAACAATCTAACATGTTAATAAATTTACTCTTATAAGATTTCTACATAGCTTGACAAAATATGAAGAAGACCAATATTGAGGCAATGACAATATAAATGGTATGTTGATAAGGTTCAATACTGTACAGTAGATATATAATAATAAGAAGTAAGAGGCGAGCTACTAACCAGTACTGCTTATCATTCTTATATGGAGCATGAATAGCTTCAAATATTGGTCTTGTGTATTCATTGGCCCGTGTCCAATGTCTGAGAGATTTAGCAAAGAGGAGAAGGAGAACATAGGAAAAGAGGAGAGGTAATACTACCAATGACGTGATTATCATGAGAGCAATATGTCCTTTACTACCATATTCAACAAACCCATCCCAATACCATACATGATATGTCTGCTCTGAAGTAAAGACTTTAGCTGGTGTAAAGGTATTGATAATTGCACCTAATAGTCTTCCAAAGGAGAGGTGTACAACAGTAACTAGTACTTGAACTGAGGAGTCAGCTATTCTATTGGAAAGCCTTAGAGAAATACGGCTGAAGATAATGAGAACAACAACTATTGTCAGGAGATAAAGTGGAACAGTAAATTGAGGCCAGCTTTCAATAACTCAGTCATTCCATTGTAAAAACATAGAGGAAATCCAAGTCCAAGAATTAAAAACAAAAGTAAAACAATTAAGATATTTTTCACAACTCCATTGTTCCCATAGTAAGCATTCTTGAATGGTTTAAAGTAGGCTTGTAAAAGTAAGAATAATACTATAAGTGGTTTTGCTGCATCCCAATAATAGTCAGTGAGTGATACCATTTGACAGTAAGTCACCACTATCCAATGTCTTATACAGAATACAACAGTACAACTTATTGGCACACAAAATTCTCCTTTTGGTTTGTTTAATTATTCCTGTCCCAAATTTTGTCATTACTGATCTTGTGATAATCTGATTACTTATATTGGTAAAGTGAATGTGCCACGTTTTCCAATACAGTTATTTAATGAAGATGAAAGTTTACATAAGCCATTCATCTGAACACATCTTAGTGTTATAATATTGAGGTTATAAAGAGCCAGATTATTTGGTTGTAATGATTCCTCTTGATGAGATCCCTGCAACCATGCTGATTAACTACTTAGCACCACAAGTAAGGGATGAGAGAGCTCTGATTTGTCATATCCATAAATTTTATCAGCTCTAAAATTGACTGAGGTTTTTCATCATTGAAATAGCTACTGTTTCAACCTTTCCTAATTCATTCATTGCTAGATTCTTGGGAATTATTTTAACATTCAGAAAAACATACCACTCAATTATATTATAATATATCATGCCAACCCTAAATAGTGCATGGATAAACAACCAAAAGCAGATTCATAATTGATATGAACTACACATGTAAATGTACCCAGTTGATATATATAATCATATAAGATTACTATTGGTTTAGAACATCTGCTTTAAAAGAAGGCTTAGTAACTGAAGAACCATTATGAAAAAAAGAGTAGATGGACACAGGTTTAGAGTGAGTGTGTTTGACAGCAGACCAGAAAGACTATGAAGATGGGAAAGATAATTGAGTGAGAAAAAGTTAAGCAATAGTTTCATTAAAAAAGGAATGATATTTAGCCTACAGAGAAGGAGAACTACTTTTTAGCAGCAGTGAAGAGGGGGTTTGGACTTGTTTACAATAGGAATGATTGATCCATAAAAGAGAAGGGTTTTTTGATGAGTAGACAACTTTACTGAGAATAATAAGATTCATGCATGATCCAAAGGAAAGCTCTTTGAAAATGAGCCATTAAACATTACAGTTGGACAAAGGGAGTATTTTTTCCAATCAATAGAGTTAAGGAGAGAGTTGGCATGATTAAAGTCAGCTAGATGGTGTCCAGCAAAAACTTGCGTGAAGAAAAGAGGTTGAAGTGTTAGCAGATTGAGTGGGGAGCAAATAGAGGATTGGAATGGAATTTAGTTGAAGTTTATAAATCTAATAGAACTGGAGTCCATATATATATAATTAATTTTGGAATAAGGATTAGTTCAATGAACAACAATGTACAAGTGAGACTACTCTGTCATCATGTGAATTAATGGATCGTCAATAAAATATAACAATTCATAACACAGCATACAATAATCAGATGTAACATATTCTGTAAAGCATAGGACTAGTTTATTCTATACTTGTAATGGACGTAACTAACTATTTTGTAAGATATTTCAATCACATGTGATAAAATGTTATCATTATGCATTATGATATGGCATTAATTAGATATACAACATAATACCATATCATTACATACATTATACATACATATTTTGATTAGAAGCAAATCCCTATAACTGTTAGATCATTAGGTTGTGGCAAGGTCAATTTCAGAACCTTTTATTAGTGAACTGTTGTTATTTTTAAAGGGTAATTTCCTTTCCAAGTTTTATACATACAAAAATATGACTGATTATTATACATAATTATGATACATACAATCAAAACAAATCAAATGTACATATATAGGTACACACAAAAGGAACTTGTTAATTATATACACACTTAAACTCCTTTAGTCAATTACTGCAGTGTCCTAGGATAGGTTCTCTAAACTCTGAGCATGAACCATAAAATGAGTCATTGGCATCTGTAAATAGTGGTTGTCTGTTAGTTGTTTTATGAGTAAATAATGATAAGACTTTCATGTACCACAGATGAAGTTTCTCATATTTTCTTTCAAGCCATCTTTTTACAATGTTAACCTTTCGGCAAACCCAGAGTACGTGATATACAATGACCAGCACTAATGTAACAAATGTCACAAACACAGAAGAAAAACTGATTATTTTTATCATTAAAGGATCCTTCTTCTGAAAAAAATACCAATAAGTGAGGTAAATAAGTGTTATATTCATCACCAAACCACTATCAAGAAGATTGATTAATTTACTTCTAAATGGTTTGATATATGCTTGAATGACAAGGAAAATTACCAACATTAGATTTGTTGTGACTAAGAAAGAATAAAGATCAGTAGCTCTATATTTGGCATATACACCATACATAGCACATAGTAACAAAAGACGTAATGTAAACCAATATTGTTTACCTTCTTTATAAGGAGCATGGATAGCTTCTAGAAGAGGTCGTAAGTACTTATTGGTACATGCTAGTGGTCTAAGTGGTTTAGCAAAGAGAAGTACAAATACATATGGTAACAGTAGACCAAGAACTATTATCAGAGTCACTATCATTAGTATACGATGAGAGTATCCTCCATACTTGACAGTACCATCTAAATACCAAACATAATTTACATCATTGGGTGTGTAAACCTCAGCATATGTCATTACATTGATCAATTGAAGGAGTAGTTTTGAGAATGAGAGGTGTACAACAGTAACCAGTACTTGAACTGAGGAATGAGATATTCTATTGGAAAGCTTTGGAGAAAAACGACAGAGGATAATCAGGACAATGACTATTGTTAGAAGATAAAGTGGAATCATAAAGGCAAGGAAAGCTTTCCATAACTCTGTCATTCCATTGTAAAAACATCTAGGAAGGCCTGTCTCAAGATTCAAAACATGGATAATAAATATAGCAAATCTTGACAATCGATCAAGTGAAGATTTAAAGTAGTGATATTTTAGTAGGTCAAGCAGACCACAATTAGCAGCCTGAGCATAGAAAATAATTCCATTCAGTGTACCACTTGTTAATGTAAGTTTAAGAGCATATAACAGGTAAATAAGAAGTGGGCCAGTGACTAGATAAACACTTACTGATGCTATCCAAGCATTGCTACAATGCTGACATTCTGTAGACCCAAATACTACACTTAATCCCTCACTACATCTACCACATAATGTTCCTTCACGTTGATATAAACACAATGGTGGATGATAGTCAGTGATACCATCCGACAATTTAAAGCTTTGATTAGATGATAAGTCACCACTGTAGAAGTAAGGTAGTGTCTGATTGCTATCACAATATCCAATTGGACAAGCTAAAGATACACCAAATTGTGTCTTTGTTTTGTTCTCATATTCTATTGTTCCTGCCCAAGAGATAAATGTGAAAAGTCTTGTTATTGTCTGACTACTCACATTACCAATAATGGGGACTGTAAGGTGATGATGTTTTCTCAAGTTATCAAATGAAGATGAAAGTTCACAGACTCCCGTTGTCTTATTTAAATCAAATCCCAGTGGACATGGATCTATTTCGACACTTTTTGTTAAAATTGCTGATTGTGTGGATAGAGAGAATACAATCATTCCATTAATTATAATATTGGATTGATCATTTCTATGAACAGTCACACTAATGGTTGTGCAATTTTTGCCTTCTTGTATCAGTTGTTCTTGATCATCAAAAGACAACCAGAGTTTTCTTGCTATAGAAATAGTATGCTTTGAATATTTTCTAACAATATCAATTGCTATGGTAGAATAAACATTTCTACCAAGAGCATCTCTAGCTGAAATACAGTAATAAATTTCCTGTCCTGGATATATTTGTAGAGGTGGTTGTATATCACTACCTTCTGTTAGTGTTTGTGGAATAGTTGAAATCTGATACAAAGAAGATTTTGATTTCGTTTTGGTAAAATTGAAGTGTTGATAATATTCCATTGTTTCATTAGGAGATTTAAGAAAGTCTGATTTGTTGATATAACATGAGAATATAGGCTCGACATATATTGATATTCCAGCTCTTCTTGCTTCATTGTCTGAGAACATTACTTGTTCAACATTTGAGTCAATTTGTATGGCGCACTTTCCATCACCTCTAGCATGTATAGCTCCTCCCATTAACTCAGCCCAATTATTAGTAAACTTGGCTATAACTTCGCTCATAAAATGTAATTGACAGTTGCCTACGAGAAGAATTGCAGGACCATTTGTGGCGTGATTATTATTAAAAGTTAAATTACCAGATAGATAGACATTTGAGCCTTTAGAACTTATAACTGATCCATAATTGTTACTGAAGATAGATGTCCCAGTGATGTAAACTTTAGCAATTCTTTGGAAATAAAAAATACCTGCTGATGATACAAATGGGATTCCAGTATATTGAGAATTGTTTGTTGCAATAGTACTGTCCAATGTAATAGAGACATCACCTGTATTGTCATCAAACTGATAGACTGTGGCATATAGACAAGCTCCTGTATTTACAACCAAATTTCCAAAAAATGTACATCTACTAAAACGAATATCAAGATGAACAAGTCCAGGATTGACAATGCCAATATAGACAGCTCCATAGTCCAAACTGCTTATTGGGTAGTTGTCAATACCTTCGTGTTTTAAAAATGATGTGTTATAAAAATAAAGTGGTGTTAATCTTTCATATTTAAATTCAGGTAATGAATACCAATAAAATACAACAGCTGCTCCATGACAGGGTTCAAAGTTAATGTTACAACAGAATACTGTATTGGTAATTGTTGTGTTAGTGACAGCAATAGTGTGATATTGTAAAATAAACATACCACCTGCAAAACTACCTCTATTATAAATAAAATGTGACTCACTTATATGAACTGACACCTGACCACTAGTATTCTGTTGTGTGTAAAGTATTGTTAGTCCAGCTGCATTGACAATAGGATTGGAACCACCAGAAGATGATGAATGTTTGTTATAGTAGGTATTAGTAATGCAAGAATGAATGTTGTAATCATAGTTATATGAGAAAGAGGCATCATTAATATAGATATCAGATACCTGTTCAACCTGTTCAAAAGCATTGTTAATATCCATGTAATGAAGAAGAAAGCCACTTCCAATACTCTGGTTGTTAGTTTGGTGTATTTCAAGACTATATGATGAATTAGACATGCTAACACTATTAATAGTGGAGTTATATAAATTTATACCAATCATAGCAAACCCATATGAGTAATAGACGTTAACTTGAGTTATATTGACCTGACAATGAACAAAGACTAAGGCAGCAGCATGAGATGAAATGTAATACAGAGATGAACTATTGAGGTAGTCAGTGATTGCAGTATCTTGTATAGTAGTGAGATAAGTACCACAATTCTTAATCACCAAATGTTTAAGAGTCACTTGAGAGTTGAAGAAAACTAGACCTCGTCTTGACTGTGATAATGTCTGCCATGTATCATTATGAACACATGTTATATTTGCTGATTCTGTGGAAGAGTCACTGCGTATTTCAATTATGCTTTTTTGTTGAGTTGCCACTTGACAGAACTTACCAGGTGAAATGGTGTAGTTAACGGAACTGTTTAACAAGAACACAAGGTATTGAGAGGACCATATTGTGTTACACAGGTATTGCTCTAAATCAAAAGATGAATTAACTGGAAAGATGTCATTATTTCCGTTACATGGCATTAAGCAAGAAAAGAGAATTGCCGAAAGATAAAAGACTATCTGTAACATGACAATGTAGCTTTAAAAATTCGATCGTTTCTAGAGCTTGTCTGTTTACTATCTACTCTATATATACTCGTTAGTGTTTTCTAAAAATGATTATGAATATAATAATAAGATATGTCAAAACACGTCATAAAATTTTTGCGAAAATTATACATTTTAGGTTAATCATCATAGGGAAAAATTGTTGACTGAATGTTTTCCATTGGTATGTTACAGAGTTTTTTAGTCTTTGTTGATGAGATCTCCTATGATACAGTTCTCCACAACAATATATACCTGAAGTTCAGATTAATAAATAGCAGTAAATAAATTCAGAACCTCATTGGCATAGCACTTGTAATAGAGAAAATTGGTTGTAATGTAGATAAATAAATAAAATTAAAGTTAGTAAGTACATTTATTTGTTTTATTTAATATAACTATACACACTCTATATAACAACAGAATTTAAAGTTATGAAAACATAATACTGGCCATCAATAACAGGTAATATAGATCTGTAATAGACAATTGTGTACATGTAAAACATCAATGAATAATAATATAATGGCTGGACATGGATCAGTTTAGTAATTTGATCCTTAAATATGATGACTTGGGAAAATTAGGATATTAACAATTGTTGTAGAATCAATGGAGTGTCGAAAAATATTAGACCTCCTCTAGGTTGTTGAATGGCATCCAGTATATCATTATTAGTACATGTTATAATAGCAGACTCTGTGTAAGAATCACTGCGTATTTTAATTCTTCCAGTCTCATAACAAACTCAACAAAAGTTACCAGATGAAATGGTGAAATTGATAGAGCTCTTTAACAAGAGCACAAGGTATTGAGAGGACCATGTTGTGTTACACAGGTACTGCTCTAAATCTGAAGATGAGTTAACATGATATGTATTATTACTGTCTCCATTACAATAACTACTGAAGAGTAGTAGAGAAAGAAACGACAGCATCAAAATATTGGTCTGTAGAGCCATTATTTAAAAATTGTGGCAGATTAATTAGATTAACCAGATATTTTCACCTATATACCAAATAGTATCTATATTGAAAATAGTTGGTGACTTGTCTTAAAAACATCATTGAAAGTATATTTAAATTTTATCAACTACTTAGGATAAACATACTATTATTTTATTGAATATTTTAAGAGTAAAGTCAATTTTAAAAAAAAACACAAGTGAATATTTTTGAAATGTCTTGACAACTGATTATTTGTGTTCTAATCTAATCAGTAAGATTATTGATCTATAATTGTTGCTAATGTTTGTGTTACAATCAAACAATACAGTCCTGTTAACATTGAGACTCAAGAATTTAGCTTAGCTTAAAGCCATAAGCAATTATTGACTACTGAAAACAATTAAGTTAAAAATAACTTGAACTAACTGACATTGCACTTGTAATAGAGATTTATATACTGTGATGTAGATTGGGAGTACAAATAAGTATTAAGTTTTTTGTCACTTTCAATAGCCACATACAACAATACACATTCCTCTATCTATATTGAAAATGGCTGGTTGCTTTGTTTCAAAGTATATTTAAATTATATCACTTACTTAGGATCATAATACTTGTATTTTATTGGATGTTTTAAGGGTGAAGTCACTATTCAACCAAAACGTGAGTGAATGGTGTACATTTTTGAATTGTCTTGACAATTGATTGTTTGGGCTCTAGATCTACACTCAACTATGTCAGAGATGGTTATGTGTTTATTCACTTCATCAATGAAACTAAAAATTAAATTAAGTATACAACTCTGTATTTACTTTATGAAAGAATGTCTAATTTGAATGTTGGTCTATAAACACATGCACTCATCATAAACAATTGTGCTATATGTATTGTATGGTATGTCATTGAAGATATACATTTTGTATATTAGACAAAATAATAACCCATAGTATGATTGTTTTAATTAGTGGCTTCCGACAATGTTTAATTTTCATGAATGTAATCTTAAATGATATAAAGGGGGTTTGTAAACTAAGAATGATATTATGAGTGATGTTGATTATGTAAATATCTTTAAAACTACTTTGTAATTGGTATAAATGTTGCACACATTTATAAACAATAACAATGTCACATGACTGATCTAAAATAATTATATGACTCCAAGGTAGTAAAGGTTATTTAACCAAGGAAAATAAGTCAACAGAAATTGAAGATGTGCAAACATAATAATGTTCAGTAATTACATGTATTATGATCTATCAATATGTAGAACATCATTGAATGATTATAGTGTGGATGGAAATGTAGAGATTTGTCACAAAAATAGAGTTAACAAATTTAAACCTTAGTATGAATATTATATATATAATATTCATACTAATCTATTTAGGTCACAAATGCTCATCAATATATAATTATAATGTTTAATGTCATTATGAAAATGAAACTTGTTGCAATCAACAAATATACTTTTAATCCAGAGAACATGGTAGAAAAGAACCAACACAAGAGCTAAAATGGTAATGCTAACTGAGACAGTCGTTATTACTGCAATTCTTGCATCTTGATATTTATTAAGAAAACACATGTTGAACATACAACAGGTAATAAGGAGAGGACCAACTACTACATTCATGTATATTTATGGTAAAGTATGTAAAATTTAAATCACCAAAAGTGGTTGTTCATATATTACCTAACACCAAATAATGATGACTAATAAATTAAGGCACACATATAATACTAACACTAACATTAAAAAATGTCTGCTTGTCTAGATCCATTCATAATTGTGCTCAGTAAACACATATTTATGTCCTCTGCAGAAACATTGAAAACAAATTCAATGTTTACTTAAGCAAACTTAACAAACTTTTGAGCATATAATTCACCTATATTATATATTACAAATATAACATTAGAATATAATATTATTGTAATGTTTGTGTAACTCACTAGTATACAGCACATGCATCACATTGATATTGTGTGACATTATCATGTATAAATTAAGACACAGAGATAAACTACAGTTGTTCTTCTAATCACTATATGACATAGGAAGTGTTCACGTTTCCTTTAACTATAATGACATTATTTACTAAGTCAATAAAAATGTCACAAATGTCAGGAAAAAGATGAAAAAATGGTTTACATTTTCTGATTTGTCTTCAAGAGCAAATTACCAAGTGGTGAGATAGAGAAATGTAAAGTTTATTCTTAGTCAACAATTTAGAATGTTTAAATGGTTTAAAATAGGCTTGTAGGACATCAAATACCACCAACATTGGACTTAATATAATGTGTCTAAGTTAGTAGCTTGATATCTTGAAGATATGTCATACATAGCATATAGTAACAGAAGACACGATGTAATTGTTTACCTTCTTTATAAGGAGTATGGATACTTTCTAGGAATTTTCCAAAGACTTGCTGGTACATGCCAGTGGTCTGAGAGGTTTATCAAAGAGAAGTAGGTGTATTTATAGTACCAGTAAACCAAGAACACTATTACAATCACTATTATTAATATACGATGGGTGTGTCCTCCTCATTTGATGTTATTATTAAAGAACAAAAAATGATGTACATCATTGGATATGTAGACCTCAGCATAAGTCATTACATTGATTAATTGAATAAGTAGGTTTGAAAAAGAAAGGTGGACAACAGTAACTAGCAGAGGAGTATGCTATTCTCTTGGAAAGCCTAGCAAAAATGGCATAGGATAATAAGGATACCAACAACAATTGACAGGTAGAATAGTGGCTAAGCAAAACTGAGACCAATTTTCATTAACTCTGTCATCCTATTGAAAAAACATAGAGAATACTTGGCTCAACATTTAAAATAGTAAGTATAAAAATGACCACCCTGACAATTACTCAATTGACGACTTGTAGTAGTGAGTTCTTAGAATATCTAGTATTCCCAGATTAGCAGCCTTAGCATAGAATATACTTCTATTGAATGTACCAGTTGTTAATATAAGTCTAAGAGCAAATAACAGATACAAAGAGAGAACCAGCAACTAGATATATACTGAAGGTTGCTATCCATGCATTACTACAGTGATGACATATTGTAAATCCAAATACCACACACTTATTCCCCTCAACCTCTTATTGTTCCTTCACATTAATATAAACACAATTGTCGATGATAGTTAACGATACCATCTGACAATTTAAATTTAAATTTGACAATAAGTCACCATTATAGAAATAGACCAATATCTTACCATTATTACACATTACAACAATACAACTTATTGACACACCAAATTCTCTTTTTGGTTTGTTTTCATACTTAATTATTCCTGCCTAAATTAGTGTATAATTTGTTATTAATATAAGTGAAGTGTTGCATAAAATATCTTATTGTTTTGATATGAGACTTGTTATAATTTGTGTTATAGATATAACATTAGTATATAGGTGGAGCATATATTGAACTGCCATTTCCATTAAAACTAAAATTAGTAAAATTAATTATTAGTAGCTATTAATTAATGGTTCATTTCAGTTTGTTTAGTTGGTAGAGAGGGTATTGTGTAGAGTCCCAGATTTTCTCATATAGCCAGCCCTTACTTCTGTGACTACCCACATATGATTACACAAGAATTGATGCACCAATTGATGAACCAGATGTTTTAGATGCCACGAAATAGTTCATTAAACTTGATGAGGATACAGATGGAGGTAACAAAGGCACAACAGATTAGTATGATAGTCCCTCCCAAAATATTCAGATATAGCAAAGTCTGATTATGTCATGTTATATGGCTTTTCCGAGTGGTTAAGTCAAGTCATATCTGACATAATGTGCCTTAACAAGAAGATGCATACTTTTATATAATTTAATCTCATTTAAGGACAGAAAACAACTTATTGTCATTTACTGATGCATTGATTGTCAACAAGAGCCATTACTCTGATATCAATAAAGCTGATGCTATCGATAAATTCATTGAATTTTACACAAGCTTGAGGTTTTGAAACCAATATGCAGAAGATAAAGATTTAAAGGAACCTCATCCTTCATCTTATGTTCTCATTTCAAGAAAAGATTTTTATACTACTGAGTTTGAAACAGATGAAAAGAATTACCAAATGTTAAAACAGGCAATGGATTATGTAGCTGCTGACCCAAACCATGGTCTTCCTGACAAGCATAATTAAATGAATCATATGCATGTCTAATTGAAATTGAAATTTTAAATTATTCACAATATGTGTACATTAAATTCAATGTTATTGTAGTAGACCTAGTAATTGAATTACAGCCAATCATATGTGTGACAATTTATTAATAGATTATTCTCTATAAAGGTAAATCTATTTTTAGCATTAAAAGTCCCTTTGTAGTAAGTAATCTAATTAACATAGAGTAAGTATTCCAAAAATTGGAAGCTAGAATTATTTGGTTAACTTAATTAGTAAGTGCTCTAGGTTTCTTAAACACAAATACAATGTACATAATCTTAATATTGAGAAAACGTAGAAGTGATAGCACTGTGAATCATATTATTGGTAGTGACATATTGATTGGTATATGACTGGTCATTTCATCACTGTGGACTGTGAATAACTCTGTTTGAGAGGACTCAGATTGACTGCTACTCACATAACATTCATGATACTCACTGGATTTATGACATAATTAGAAAACAAATCATTATATGACAGACAGAACTCAGTAAGCTGAGTCATGATAAAAAGAGGCATTTGTACATACAATTTATAGCATATTGAGTGTGGGCATCAAAGCACTAATAGTACATTATATCCTATACAGGTACAATTGTACTATATGAGATACAAGTCATAATAGATTTAGTCATTTATATTACTGTATTGCTGTGTTCTAGCTGATACAACCATCACAAATAACTTTCAAACTCTTTAGCTTTGTTAGGTATCTTTGATTAGCCAAAGTATCACTATCAATCATTTAAAGTATTATTCTGTTCTTGTGTTATACAGACTATATTGAACTCTGGGTGTGGTCCCAATGCCCATATGTCAGCTTGAACTTGTACTGTATGAACATCTTGACCACACCCCTCTTGCAACATGTCACGTACAGCACTTGAACAATCCTTTCAACTAGTTCACACAATGATATATGATTCATAACAACTGTTAATACAGTATATATGTAAGAGTCATTATTATAATAATATCATTACATTAAAAGATTGTTTGATAATGGTGATGCTCTGACATTATAACAAAACAATGAAGACATGCTCCATAATTAGTCTCGTGTAACCAGCTCCTTCTTTAAATGAAATGGAAGTGTCTGGTAACTGTCTCATTTCAAATAACACTGAATATCCAGTGACAATTAAGCACATGATGAGTAGGTATTGGATCATGCACAGAGCTTGTGAAGGATTAATTCTTTTTTCTATAAATGAGACCTATTTCTTTGCTTTTGCAGCTGTACAAGTTAGTTATCAGAAAACTAAATTTTTTAATAGTTATTGCTGTTGTGTTGTCATTACCTCTTTAAATTATTCTAACTTATGAATTACATATATTGTGAAATACATATCATTTAAATTGTAATGTTACCATTGAAATTATTAACAAACAACTTTATGACAGTTAAGTCCTTTCATGATGATAGTTCACCAATAATCAAGACAGGTTCTTGTCGATTATTTTTATGTCTTCTACTACATCATTAGCTTCTACATGATCCAACATTTACTTACATAATGTGGTATCTAACATGACAAAGTCCGGCTTTAAGAGGATCAGGAAATGATGACAACAGTAACTTCATTCTATTTCTCAAACTCTTTTGTGATGATGATGATGATAGAATGACACATTGGATGGAAAAAGTTTATCTCACAGCAAACTCAAAATGAACTTAATCAGACAATGGCTATACTAGTATTGCATGATCTTGTAAGTGTTATTCAATGCACCCCATTCTTTAACATTATGACTGATTTTAAAAAAAGTTTTACTGTACTAAATAATGCAAGAATTAATTCCTTAAGTATTGATATTGTAGTTGTTTTTGATATTTATTGTAATACCTGGTATTGCTATTACAATAAAACTGAAAGTAAAGGTAGATGTCTGTCTATCTATCTATCTATCTATCTATCTATCTATCTATTTATCATTTTGTATCTCAATCAAGCTGGATGTCTCTATAATGAATCTAATATTATAATTTGATATGGTGTATTTTTAAAAGAATATATTAATAAACATATAAGAAGATGATTAGACAACCCACATTTATGTAAACATATAATTGAGCAAACTAAGATCTATAGATTAATCAATTTTATAATTATTGTCCTGCAACATTTTTGTCAAATATTATAATATTGCTTGATTACCTTTAACATAGATAGACACATGTAATGACATAAGGTGACATGAATAGATTAATAAACTACAACTTGTTATAATTGACATTGAGAAATTTAAGACCAGTCAGTCATCAATTTGAGGCCACAACAAAGAGGAAGAGTATACTCCTCCCACTACTGTGATTAATTCAAACACAACTACAGATGTTATGTAGAGAAGAAATAACTCCAGGATCAATTTAACTGTACCAATAGTATCCTATCAAATGAGTCCCATGGAACCATAAAGTTTCAGAACCACATCTTTTACAATAATAGAGACATTTTATGAAGGAAGTGTGTCATTCTACCAAGTTGATTTAGGTTCAAAATAGATACATAATAGTAATTAAACATAAATAATTAGTGAGAGTAAATTAACGTTACAGTTATAACTTCAGTGATTTCATACTTCATCCTTAATATATCTTTGTCTAGTGTTATTAGCCACTTATATTATAGTTATTTTTAGTTTGACTAATTAATGTAATTATTGTTCATATTAATACGTCATACATTTTCTTATGGATTGTTACTTTGCTTCTATATATTATATACATATACATACATATATATATGTTTTCCATCTAATAATACCATTGACTATACTAGTTTATACTATCACTCGTACATGATCAAAAATTACAAATCCTTTCTGAGCTAACTTCTACAATTTTTCTAGAACCGCCAACATTTTGAAGAATTTCTAGTTAAAGGAAAGCTTAGTAGCATTCTAAGAATAGTTTGTCGTTTGTCCTAAAACATTTGCAAAAGTCCTACTCAATATAGTCTTAGTGTTGAAAAAAAAACCAGAAAAATGAAGAATTTGACTATCTACTAAATTTCAAGTCCGCCACTTCGAAAATACCTTTAACATTGTTTTTAGTTTAGCTAGCTGTGATAATGGCAAGTAGGTTGTTAAATAAGCCTCTAAGTCATTTCTAACAGTTATTTGAAAGCATCATAGTGTAATAGATTGAAAATGACGGTTATTCCTTTCAAGTTCATCATCATACGTATATATATTTAAA
This sequence comes from Xestospongia muta, assembly GCA_963693285.1. Classification (NCBI taxonomy): domain Eukaryota; kingdom Metazoa; phylum Porifera; class Demospongiae; order Haplosclerida; family Petrosiidae; genus Xestospongia; species Xestospongia muta. The sequence continues at coordinate 5,526,648 of OY848919.1, read as the reverse complement.
ATTATACATGCTTAATAGTAGGGACACGAGTTGTTTAAACAGTTCTTACTCTGTTCTTCATTATTAAAATTGATTTTCTGTGGTACTATACCTATCGACTCTCTTACAAGATAAACAGAGATGAAGTACAAGAACGTTTGCATTAGTTCTAAAGGAGTTCTTGTGGTAATGGTAACAAGTATCTTATTAACAACTAGTAATCTAATATCAGGAGGACTTTCCACCAATTTCGTTGATAATTACTCATATGTCTTATTTGCGGCAATCAGTTTCTCTTATCTCTTTTATCCTCTTCTTGGTTTGTTAGGTGAGAAATGGATGAGATATAAAGTCATAATGGTTGGAATAATATTAATATTTGTTGGATTCTGTATCGGTATGGTTACATTAGTGACTTTACACTTTGTACATTTAAATAAAATTGCTGTAGTTGGTATATGTTTAGTTCTAAGTTTTCCATTCTTTTTGGGATATGGTGTATTTGAAGCTAATATGATCCAATTTGGTACTGATCAACTTCAGTTTGCACCATCTCAAGAGTTAAGTAGTTTTGTTTATTGGGTTTTATACACGAATTATTCTTTACTTGCTTTTATTTTATTAATAGCATCAATTATAACAGCTATTGTTTATAAAAACACGATTTATTTTACTTTCACTTTTATTTTTGGTTTCGGTGTGCTTGTTATTGTGATTGCAATCTTGTCTTTTTATTGCTTCAAACAACACTTGGCTATTGAGCCAGCTCAACATAACAATCCTGTTAAGCTAATCTGGAGAGTAATGAGGTATGCTTGGACTCACAAACAACCAGTGAGACGTAGTGCTTTTACATATGGAGAGTTTCCTCCCTCAAGACTTGATCTATGTAAAGAGAGATATGGTGGACAATTTACTACTGTACAAGTAGAGGATGTCAAAAGTTTTTTATACGTACTTAGTATTGTTATAGGAACCTTTGGATTTGGATTTGTTGACACTAAATCAAAAATCTCTGATCAATATTTAATTCTTATGAGAAAAGATGGTCCAAATAGCTTCGTTAAAAATTTATTTTTGACATACCCTCTCACAATTCCATATTTTGTCGTTACATTTATTGTTCCTTTCTATCAATTTATAATAGTTCCTTTCTTCTCTAACTACATTCCTAGTATGTTGAAACGTATATGGATTGGACTAGTGGCACAGTTAGTAGAGTCTATAATGACAACTGTTATAAGCTTTTTAATGACTAGAGATATCAGAGATGCTTTAATTGTTAATGATTCGTGTTTGACCTTCACCAACAACATAACCTTTGATATTGAACTACAATCAGATGTAATCACATTACCTTTCTATATCATGGCTGTCCCTCATTTTTTTGCTGGTATTAGTATTTTTCTTGTTCTATTCACGAGTTTCGAGTTCATTTTAGCTCAAGGTCCTCGTACTATGCAAGGATTGTTAATTGGAATATGGTATATAAGCAATGGTATTTATTGTGTACATCTAACTCTGGCAAGCTCACCATTAGGATGCAGTTGGAAATATTATACTGTTAAGACAGGTGTTGTTTTAATCTCAGTTATTATTTTCACTATTGCAGCTTATAAATACAAGTATAGACAACGTAATGAACTATCTGATGTCAATGAGAGAGTTATTATTACTGAATATACTGAAAGACAACTAATGCACACAGTAGATGAAGATGATGATGATGACAATGACACAACTACAGATGATGTCAATACTCATGCATGATAACTTAATTAGATGCGATTCCATACAATGTGAATAATTCTATATCTATCAATGATTTGAATTATCATGTATATTATAATTACTAAAATAACAATTTATTTATACTTTGTTTAATTATGTATGTGTATAGATTGAGTATACTTTGTTTATATACAGTTGATTCAATATTTTTTTTAATAATTTTTGATAAATAATTACATATGTACTTAGTCAAGATGGTTATAACATTGTGATAAAGCACTCTGATCCCTATATCAAATTAGGGCCCTTAAAAATATATTTACAGCATTTTCATGCAAATGACTTTTTTAATCTTGACATATTTAGTGTTTATACTTTACAACTATCTTTATATACTTCTTTTGTATGTATCTGTGTGAGTATGTTATTATTATGAAAATAGAAAGTTTAATTTGAATACTTCTTGATTTACTCATATAAGATACCTTGGTGTAGCACGTTATTTGTTACAGTTAAATTTTACACATCAACAAAATTTCATTTTATCTTACAGGAGAGTCCAACCTTTATTTGTGAACACAAGTTCTATATTTAGGATTGAAGTATGGTTTATTAGATTGTTACTTTTATCTATGGAAAATAGGAAGACCTAATTATCTTTTGTCATTGTGTGTCTTGAAGGCAAATGAATGAGATGTTATTTGTATATGAATTGTACAATCATTATAATGTAGTACTAACATCTATTTTAAAACATTAAACAATTGAACCAGTCTATTGTGACATCCAGCTCTACAAAGAAATACTACACATGCATATAAGAAAATATAAAATAGAGAAAGTAATAGTTTTAAAAACTGATATCATTTTTTGTAATTTAATTAGTTTTAGTAAGAGACTCTTATTAATATTATTGGTAAATTTTCTATTATTTATTTTGTTTTTCATTTTGAAAATGAATGTGGTAATTGTCAGCATGTCCATGTTAACAACAGATGTAATATTAGTGATGAAATATAGAGTAAAGGTAGTAAAAATGTAGACTATATAAAGACGACATGTTTCCTTTGAGCAGTTCCTATAGTCCAAAAGAAAGTCCATACTTTATTGTGTGATAAAATAATCTACACAATGTTTTTAACATAAACTATATGCAGGATAGCATGATTTTCTATCTGACCATTCATTAATTTATTTTGACTGTGGGAGTGAAATTAATTAATATGTTTAGGTGGTATTAATTAATACACAAGTTGGCCTTTCAGATTTTGCAAACATCACTCATTACTAGACAGTTAATAATAACTTAAATGAAAATTATCAATGTAATAATCATTAGTGATCCACCACTATATTCTATTGACCCAGCTCAACAATGAATATTGTAACTAGTATTTGAATCGTAAGAGATTTTTGCTGAAGGGAACACATCAATAATTGTTAACAATAGGCTTAAGAGTTGTAACCAGTACCTGAAGTGAGGAATGAGCTTTTATGTTAGAAAGCCATAGAGGAAAATGATCGAGGTTAATGAGGACAACAACTATTGTCAAGAAACTAGAACCAAAAAATATATCAACTTTGCTGTTCTTAAATCTACTGCAACTACCACACAATGGGCAGTTCTATTCTCATAGAAAACATTGTATTAGTCAAAAATCAAATTATTCAGTTATTTTAAACAACTATTTTGTAGCTTACATTGATGGATTACTATGGAATCTAGAATTCATGTAAAATACCCTCTATATAATTATTTGGTATGAAATACTATTACAAATTATAGAGTGAGTAATTCCAATAACTTTTGGATTCCATAAAGTTCTAGCAAACTACAAATCAGATGTTAAAATAATTATTGTGCTAATTTTCACATTGAAGTCATATTATTTGTAGCGTATATATCGTTACTTGTAGAACTATGAAAAAATCATTACAATAGCAAAGTGGATATTGAATTGTGACACCAAACTGGCATACCATACAATGGATGTCAATAGATGTTGTTAATTTAAATCATGTTTTAATCATGATAGAGACTAATCTAGTGAAATCTTTACTCCAAGAAACTGTGATTTAGTTGGAGTTAATACATCTAATAGAACTGGAACTCTATATTTTGACACATATAATTAATTTGGGATATGGATTAACTCAATATACATCAATGTACAAGTGGACATAATCTGTAAAGTATAGGACTAGCTTATACTATAATATTAATGGTCATAACTAATTAATGGGGGTTATTTCACTCACATATGATCATGTTATCAATATGAATTATGATATGGCATTAATTAGATATACAACAATAATATGCATCAATATATTTATACAACATCTTAAGATTAGAGTAAATTACACAAGATCGATCCGGTGCATCGCTTTCGACCGCCTCCTACAGGACAAACGAGCGAAAGAACGAACTTCTTTACCCTGCTACCATAAAGTACAAATCCTTTACTTGTTTATTCTGATACCTTCAATAATTTCTTATCTTTACTGTGCAGAGCAAGAACGTTTACACACGTCTACAATAAGAGTTGAAGTAGACATATAAACTCTACTAATACTAGAATTATATGAATTTATACCAATCATAGCAACCCATATGAGTAGTAGATGTTAACTTGACTCATATTGACCCGACATGCAATGAACAAGAACTAAGGCAGCAATATAAGATGAAGTCTAATACAGAGATGAACTATTGCAGTAATCATTCATTGCAGTATTTTCTATGGTAGTGAGATATGTACCACAATCCTACAAATCAATCATTCTAGAGTCACTGTAGTGTTAAATAAAGCCAGACCTCTTTTAAACTGTGGAAGAAACTCTGACTCTGAACAAATATTGTAGTTGCCATTCTGTGGGAGAATCATTGTATACGTTCATTTTACTGGTTTGGTTACTTGTCACGTGACAGAAGAAACCATGTTACAGAGTAAAATTGACAGAGCTGTTAAATGATAAACAAAGTGTTGAGATGACTATGTTGTGTTACACAAGCACTGCTCTAAATCTGATAAGGAGTTGATATGATACATTACACAAAAATTAACTAGAAATAATAGTACTAGGAAAGTTGACAGTAAAAAGACTTGGACTGTACCCAAATAATGATAGAATTAACTTCTTATGTATTAATAGTGTAGTTGTGTTTGTTATATTTGTAATAAATGGTATTGTTATTGCAAGAAAATTGAAAGTAAAAAAGGTAGATACAAATACAAAGCTGACCTTTCAGATTTTTCAAAATCATTCATTTTCGGACTGTTGGAATAATTTTGAAAAAAATTACCAATGTGATGATCATCAGAATGAGATGTGATCCACTACCATATTCCATTGACCCATCACAACACCAAACATTGTAACTAGTATCTGAAACATAGCAGATTTTTCCTGAGACAAACACATTAATAATTGCTAACAATAGTTTTGAGAATGAGAGTTCTACAACAGTAACCAGTACCTGCACTGAGAAATGAGCTATTTGTTAAAAAGCCTTAGAGGAAAATGACTGAGGATAATGAGGATAACTAACCACTATTGCAAGAGATAGAGTGGAATACTAGACTGAGATCAACTTTCCATAATTCCATCATCCCATTGTAAAACATAGAGTAATACCAAGATTCAGATTCATTGTAGACATAACAATAAGGCAAAGTTTCAGTATGACTCTTGATAAATCTTTAATGATAATAGATCTGTGATGTCAAATTAATAGAATATAATACCATTGGATATATAATATAAGTCTGAGAACAATCAACAGGTAAATGAGGAGGGACCAGTTACTGCATACAGAATTAGTGTCTACAACTACATACAAATTAGTACATTTTCCATTCTTTAAAACCAAAAGACATACTACGTTTTGGTCTTCTTAAGTCAACTGCAACTACCAAGATGGACTTACACAAATGATATAAAAAACACAGTGAATTATGTTGAAACACTGTAGTAATTATTCCGTCATTTTAAAAAGCAACTGTATAGCTTACATTGATAGATTACTATTGGTTTAGAACATCTGCTTTAGAAGAAGGATTAGTAACTGAAGACCATTATGAAAAAAAAAAGGAGATGGATACAGGTTTAGAGTGAATGTGATTAACAGCACACGAGAAAGACTATGAAGATGGAAAAGTATAGTCACCTACTCAGCAATAATATTATATTAACAATTTGATGTAGTTATCAGTATCCCATGATGACACAAGTATATTATATGACTAAACAACTTATAAAAATTAAGGTCAATAACAGTAAAACATGTATAAGACAACCAAATTGGATTTTTATTATGTTATTAACACACAACAATATTAATAATTACAATAACAAAAAATACAATATAAACAACTAGAGTGCAAGGCACTGGTCATTGTATATTAACAAAAACATTTTGTGTGCTTTAGTTTGAGTCCAACATTGGTTCTCTGAAGTTATCACATGAGCTATAAAAGGAATCATTAGCATCTTGTAATGGTAAACGATGAGATCTTTGGTTACCATGGTAGTGGTTGTTATGATTAAAATGCAACAAATATTGATAGATTTTTGTGCAAATTTCATTGACTTTTCTTTCTATTCTCTTTAGTTGTCCTGTAATAAATAGCAAATGATAGAGCAGTACAATAAAAAAGGTCACGAAGAACAGGAAGATAGCTAATTAAATATAAACTGTTATTTCTAAATGCTGCATCGTAAAGTATATGTAGACAAGATTGAAAAGGAGCCAACAATGTTAATAAATTTACTCTTATAAGATTTCAACATAGCTTGACAAAATATGAAGAAGACCAATATTGAGGCAATGACAATATAAATGGTATGTTGATAAGGTTCAATACTGTACAGTAGATATATAATAATAAGAAGTAAGAGGCGAGCTACAAACCAGTACTGCTTATCATTCTTATATGGAGCATGAATAGCTTCAAATATTGGTCTTGTGTATTCATTGGCCCGTGTCCAATGTCTGAGAGATTTAGCAAAGAGGAGAAGGAGAACATAGGAAAAGAGGAGAGGTAATACTACCAATGACGTGATTATCATGAGAGCAATATGTCCTTTACTACCATATTCAACAAACCCATCCCAATACCATACATGATATGTCTGCTCTGAAGTAAAGACTTTAGCTGGTGCAAAGGTATTGATAATTGCACCTAATAGTCTTCCAAAGGAGAGGCGTACAACAGTAACTAGTACTTGAACTGAGGAGTCAGCTATTCTATTGGAAAGCCTTAGAGAAATACGGCTGAAGATAATGAGAACAACAACTATTGTCAGGAGATAAAGTGGAACAGTAAATTGAGGCCAGCTTTTAATAACTCAGTCATTCCATTGTAAAAACATAGAGGAAATTCAAGTCCAAGATTTAAAAACAAAAGTAAAACAATTAAGATATTTTTCACAACTCCATTGTTCCCATAGTAAGCATTCTTGAATGGTTTAAAGTAGGCTTGTAAAAGTAAGAATAATACTATAAGTGGTTTTGCTGCATCCCAATAATAGTCAGTGAGTGATACCATTTGACAGTAAGTCACCACTATCCAATGTCTTATACAGAATACAACAGTACAACTTATTGGCACACAAAATTCTCCTTTTGGTTTGTTTAATTATTCCGTCCCAAATTTTGTCATTACTGATCTTGTGATAATCTGATTACTCATATTGGTAGAGTGAATGTGCCACGTTTTCCAATACAGTTATTTAATGAAGATGAAAGTTTACATAAGCCATTCATCTGAACACATCTTAGTGTTATAATATTGAGGTTATAAAGAGCCAGATTATTTGGTTGTAATGATTCCTCTTGATGAGATCCCTGCAACCATGCTGATTAACTACTTAGCACCACAAGTAAGGGATGAGAGAGCTCTGATTTGTCATATCCATAAATTTTATCAGCTCTAAAATTGACTGAGGTTTTTCATCATTGAAATAGCTACTGTTTCAACCTTTCCTAATTCATTCATTGCTAGATTCTTGGGAATTATTTTAACATTCAGAAAAACATACCACTCAATTATATTATAATATATCATGCCAACCCTAAATAGTGCATGGATAAACTACCAATAGCAGATTCATAATTGATATGAACTACACATGTAAATGTACCCAGTTGATATATATAATCATATAAGATTACTATTGGTTTAGAACATCTGCTTTAGAAGAAGGCTTAGTAACTGAAGAACCATTATGAAAAAAAGAGTAGATGGACACAGGTTTAGAGTGAATGTGTTTGACAGCAGACCAGAAAGATTATGAAGATGGGAAAGTGAATTGAGTGAGAAAAACTTAAGCAATAGTTTCATTATGATAGGAATGATATTTAGCCTACAGAGAAGAACTACTTTTTAGCAGGAGCGAAGAGGGGGTTTGGACTTGTTTACAATAGGAATGATTGATCCATAAAAGAGAAGGGTTGTTTGATGAGTAGACAACTTTACTAGGAATAATGAAATTTATGATCCAAAGGAAAGCTCTTTGAAAATAAGCCATGAAGCATTACAGTTGGACAAAGGGAGTATTTCTTTCCAATCAATAGAGTTAAGGAGAGAGTTGCCATGATTAAAGTCAGCTAGATGGTGTCCAGCCAAAACTTGTGTGAAGAAAAGATGTTAAAGTGTTAGCAGATTGATTGGGGAGCAGATAGAGGATTGGAATGGAATTTAGTTGAAGTTTATAAATCTAATAGAACTGGAGTCCATATATATATAATTAATTTTGGAATAAGGATTAATTCAATAAACAACAATGTACAAGTGAGACTACTCTGTCACCTTGTGAGTCAATGGATCGTCAATAAAATATAACAATTCATAACACAGCATACAATAATCAGATGTAACATATTCTGTAAAGCATAGGACTAGTTTATTCTATAGTTGTAATGGACGTAACTAACTATTTTGTAAGATATTTCAATCACATGTGATAAAATGTTATCATTATGCATTATGATATGGAATTATTTACATATACAACATAATACCATATCATTACATGCATTATACATACATATTTTGATTAGAAGCAAAACCCTATAACTGTTAGGTCATCAAGTTGTGGCAAGGTCAATTTCAGAACCTTTTATTAGTGAACTGTTGTTATTTTTTAAAGGGTAATTTCCTTTCCAAGTTTTATATATACAAAAATATGACTGATTATTATAAAAAATAATCAGTTTTTCTTCTGTGCTTGTGACATTTGTTACATTAGTGATGGTCATTGTATATCATGTACTCTGGGTTTGCAAAAAGCTTAACATTGTAAATAGATGGCTTGAAAGCAAATGTGAGAAACTTCATCTGTGGTACATGAAAGTCTCATCATCATTTACTCATAAAACAACTAACAGACAATCACTACTTATAGATGCCAGTGACACATTTATGATTCATGCTCAGAGTTTAGAGAACCTATCCTAGGACACTGCAGTAATTGACTAAAGGAGTTTAAGTGTGTATATAATTAACAAGTTCCTTTTGTGTGTACCTATATATGTATATATGGTTTGTTTTGATTTTATGTATCATAATTATGTAATCAATTTTGAAAATTGAAATCTGATGACTTCAATGTTGAGAATTAAAATTTACAAAATATCTCATATTACCAGTTGTTTCTCAACAAGTTTCTTAAATCATAAGAACTTTGCTCACCAATACATAATTATGCTGTTTAATGTCATTATGAAAATGAAACTTGTTACAATCAACGAATATGCCTTTAATACAGAGAACATGGTAAAAAAGGAACAACACAAGAGCTAAAAAAATAATTCTGACTGAGACAGTGGTTATTACTGCAATTGTTGCCTCTTGATAATTAATAAGAAAATACATGTTGTAGTACACAAAAGATCAAGTTAAACATCATTGAACAATCCAAACTATTGACTAGTGCATTCTTGAATGGTTTAAAGTAGGCTTGTAAAAGTAAGAATAATACTATAAGTGGTTTTGCTGTATCCCAATGATAGTCAGTGAGTGATACCATTTGACAGTAAGTCACCACTATCGAAATAGGCCAATGTTATTCACAGAATACAACAGTACAACTTATTAACACACAAAATTCTTTTTTTGGTTTGTTTAATTATTCCTGTCCTAAATTTTGTCATTACTGATCTTTTGATAATCTGATTATTTATATTGGTTGAGTGAATGTGTCATGTTTTCTAATACAGTTATTTAATAAAGATGAAAGTTTACATAAGCCATTCATCTGAACAGATCTTAGTGTTAATATTGAGGTTATAAAGAGCCAGAATATTTGGTTGTAATGATTTCTCTTGATGAGATCCCTGCAACCATGCTGATTAACTACTTAGCACCACAAGTAAGGGATGAGAGAGCTCTGATTTGACATATCCATAAATCTTATTAGCTCTGAAATTGACTGAGGTTTTTCATCATTGAAATAGCTAATGTTTTAGCCTTACCTGAATCATTGATTGCTAGATTCTTGGGAATTACTTTATTAACATTTAGAAAAACATACCAGTCAATTATATTATAATATATCATGCCAACCCTAAATAGTGCATGGATAAACAACAAATAGCAGAATATTCTGATTCATAATTGATATAAACTACACATGTAAATGTACCTAGTTGATATATATAATCATATAAGATTACTATTGGTTTAGAACATCTGCTTTAGAAGAAGGCTTAGTAACTGAAGAACCATTATGAAAAAAAGAGGAGATGGACACAGGTTTAGAGTGAATGTGTTTGACAGCAGACCAGAAAGACTATGAAGATGGGAAAGTTAATTGACTGAGAAAAAGTTAAGCAATAGTTTCATTAAAAAAGGAATGATATTTAGCCTACAGAGAAGGAGAACTACTTTTTAGCAGCAGTGAAGAGGGGGTTTGGACTTGTTTACAATAGGAATGATTGATCCATAAAAGAGAAGGGTTTTTTGATGAGTAGACAACTTTACTGAGAATAATAAGATTCATGCATGATCCAAAGGAAAGCTCTTTGAAAATGAGCCATTAAACATTACAGTTGGACAAAGGGAGTATTTTTTCCAATCAATAGAGTTAAGGAGAGAGTTGGCATGATTAAAGTCAGCTAGATGGTGTCCAGCCAAAACTTGCGTGAAGAAAAGAGGTTGAAGTGTTAGCAGATTGAGTGGGGAGCAAATAGAGGATTGGAATGGAATTTAGTTGAAGTTTATAAATCTAATAGAACTGGAGTCCATATATATATAATTAATTTTGGAATAAGGATTAGTTCAATGAACAACAATGTACAAGTGAGACTACTCTGTCATCATGTGAATTAATGGATCGTCAATAAAATATAACAATTCATAACACAGCATACAATAATCAGATGTAACATATTCTGTAAAGCATAGGACTAGTTTATTCTATACTTGTAATGGACGTAACTAACTATTTTGTAAGATATTTCAATCACATGTGATAAAATGTTATCATTATGCACTATGATATGGCATTAATTAGATATACAACATAATACCATATCATTACATACATTATACATACATATTTTGATTAGAAGCAAATCCCTATAACTGTTAGATCATTAGGTTGTGGCAAGGTCAATTTCAGAACCTTTTATTAGTGAACTGTTGTTATTTTTAAAGGGTAATTTCCTTTCCAAGTTTTATACATACAAAAATATGACTGATTATTATACATAATTATGATACATACAATCAAAACAAATCAAATGTACATATATAGGTACACACAAAAGGAACTTGTTAATTATATACACACTTAAACTCCTTTAGTCAATTACTGCAGTGTCCTAGGATAGGTTCTCTAAACTCTGAGCATGAACCATAAAATGAGTCATTGGCATCTGTAAATAGTGGTTGTCTGTTAGTTGTTTTATGAGTAAATAATGATAAGACTTTCATGTACCACAGATGAAGTTTCTCATATTTTCTTTCAAGCCATCTTTTTACAATGTTAACCTTTCGGCAAACCCAGAGTACATGATATACAATGACCAGCACTAATGTAACAAATGTCACAAACACAGAAGAAAAACTGATTATTTTTATCATTAAAGGATCCTTCTTCTGAAAAAAATACCAATAAGTGAGGTAAATAAGTGTTATATTCATCACCAAACCACTATCAAGAAGATTGATTAATTTACTTCTAAATGGTTTGATATATGCTTGAATGACAAGGAAAATTACCAACATTAGATTTGTTGTGACTAAGAAAGAATAAAGATCAGTAGCTCTATATTTGGCATATACACCATACATAGCACATAGTAACAAAAGACGTAATGTAAACCAATATTGTTTACCTTCTTTATAAGGAGCATGGATAGCTTCTAGAAGAGGTCGTAAGTACTTATTGGTACATGCTAGTGGTCTAAGTGGTTTAGCAAAGAGAAGTACAAATACATATGGTAACAGTAGACCAAGAACTATTATCAGAGTCACTATCATTAGTATACGATGAGAGTATCCTCCATACTTGACAGTACCATCTAAATACCAAACATAATTTACATCATTGGGTGTGTAAACCTCAGCATATGTCATTACATTGATCAATTGAAGGAGTAGTTTTGAGAATGAGAGGTGTACAACAGTAACCAGTACTTGAACTGAGGAATGAGCTATTCTATTGGAAATCTTTGGAGAAAAACGACAGAGGATAATCAGGACAATGACTATTGTTAGAAGATAAAGTGGAATCATAAAGGCAAGGAAAGCTTTCCATAACTCTGTCATTCCATTGTAAAAACATCTAGGAAGGCCTGTCTCAAGATTCAAAACATGGATAATAAATATAGCAAATCTTGACAATCGATCAAGTGAAGATTTAAAGTAGTGATATTTTAGTAGGTCAAGCAGACCACAATTAGCAGCCTGAGCATAGAAAATAATTCCATTCAGTGTACCACTTGTTAATGTAAGTTTAAGAGCATATAACAGGTAAATAAGAAGTGGGCCAGTGACTAGATAAACACTTACTGATGCTATCCAAGCATTGCTACAATGCTGACATTCTGTAGACCCAAATACTACACTTAATCCCTCACTACATCTACCACATAATGTTCCTTCACGTTGATATAAACACAATAGTGGATGATAGTCAGTGATACCATCTGACAATTTAAAGCTTTGATTAGATGATAAGTCACCACTGTAGAAGTAAGGTAGTGTCTGATTGCTATCACAATATCCAATTGGACAAGCTAAAGATACACCAAATTGTGTCTTTGTTTTGTTCTCTGTTTCTATTGTTCCTGCCCAAGAGATAAATGTGAAAAGTCTTGTTATTGTCTGACTACTCACATTACCAATAATGGGGACTGTAAAGTGATGATGTTTTCTCAAGTTATCAAATGAAGATGAAAGTTCACAGATTCCCGTTGTCTTATTTAAATCAAATCCCAGTGGACATGGATCTATTTCGACACTTTTTGTTAAAATTGCTGATTGTGTGGATAGAGAGAATACAATCATTCCATTAATTATAATATTGGATTGATCATTTCTATGAACAGTCACACTAATGGTTGTGCAATTTTTGCCTTCTTGTATCAGTTGTTCTTGATCATCAAAAGACAACCAGAGTTTTCTTGCTATAGAAATAGTATGCTTTGAATATTTTCTAACAATATCAATTGCTATGGTAGAATAAACATTTCTACCAAGAGCATCTCTAGCTGAAATACAGTAATAAATTTCCTGTCCTGGATATATTTGTAGAGGTGGTTGTATATCACTACCTTCTGTTAGTGTTTGTGGAATAGTTGAAATCTGATACAAAGAAGATTTTGATTTCGTTTTGGTAAAATTGAAGTGTTGATAATATTCCATTGTTTCATTAGGAGATTTAAGAAAGTCTGATTTGTTGATATAACATGAGAATATAGGCTCGGCATATATTGATAATCCAGCTCTTCTTGCTTCATTGTCTGAGAACATTACTTGTTCAACATTTGAGTCAATTTGTATGGCGCACTTTCCATCACCTCTAGCATGTATAGCTCCTCCCATTAATTCAGCCCAATTATTAGTAAACTTGGCTATAACTTCGCTCATAAAATGTAATTGACAGTTGCCTACGAGAAGAATTGCAGGACCATTTGTGGCGTGATTATTATTAAAAGTTAAATTACCAGATAGATAGACATTTGAGCCTTTAGAACTTATAACTGATCCATAATTGTTACTGAAGATAGATGTCCCAGTGATGTAAACTTTAGCAATTCTTTGGAAATAAAAAATACCTGCTGATGATACAAATGGGATTCCAGTATATTGAGAATTGTTTGTTGCAATAGTACTGTCCAATGTAATAGAGACATCACCTGTATTGTCATCAAACTGATAGACTGTGGCATATAGACAAGCTCCTGTATTTACAACAAAATTTCCAAAAAATGTACATCTACTAAAACGAATATCAAGATGAACAAGTCCAGGATTGACAATGCCAATATAGACAGCTCCATAGTCCAAACTGCTTATTGACCAGTTGTCAATACCTTCGTGTTTTAAAAATGATGTGTTATAAAAATAAAGTGGTGTTAATCTTTCATATTTAAATTCAGGTAATGAATACCAATAAAATACAACAGCTGCTCCATGACAGGGTTCAAAGTTAATGTTACAACAGAATACTGTATTGGTAATTGTTGTGTTAGTGACAGCAATAGTGTGATATTGTAAAATAAACATACCACCTGCAAAACTACCTCTATTATAAAAAAAATGTGACTCAGTTATATAAACTGACACCTGACCACTAGTATTCTGTTGTGTGTAAAGTATTGTTAGTCCAGCTGCATTGACAATAGGATTGGAACCACCAGAAGATGATGAATGTTTGTTATAGTAGGTATTAGTAATGCAAGAATGAATGTTGTAATCATAGTTATATGAGAAAGAGGCATCATTAATATAGATATCAGATACCTGTTCAACCTGTTCAAAAGCATTGTTAATATCCATGTAATGAAGAAGAAAGCCACTTCCAATACTCTGGTTGTTAGTTTGGTGTATTTCAAGACTATATGATGAATTAGACATGCTAACACTATTAATAGTGGAGTTATATAAATTTATACCAATCATAGCAAACCCATATGAGTAATAGACGTTAACTTGAGTTATATTGACCTGACAATGAACAAATACTAAGGCAGCAGCATGAGATGAAGTGTAATACAGAGATGAACTATTGAGGTAGTCAGTGATTGCAGTATTTTGTATAGTAGTGAGATATGTACCACAATTCTTAATCACCAAATGTTTAAGAGCCACTTGAGAGTTGAAGAAAACTAGACCTCGTCTTGGCTGTGGAAATGTCTGCCATGTATCATTATGAACACATATTATATTTGCTGATTCTGTGGAAGAATCACTGCGTATTTCAATTATGCTTCTTTGTTGAGTTGCCACTTGACATAATTCACCAGGTGAAATGGTGAAGTTAACGGAACTGTTTAACAAGAACACAAGGTATTGAGAGGACCATGTTGTGTTACACAGGTACTGCTCTAAATCAGAGGATGAATTAACTAGAAAGATACGATTAGTCTTTTCGCTACATGGCATTAAGCAAGAAAAGAGAATTGGCAAAACATAAAAAAATATCTGCAACATGACAATGTATAGCTTTAAGCTTCGATCGTTTCTGGAGTTTGTCTGTTTACTACATATACTATTAGTGCTTTATAGTAAACGATTATGAAAATAAACAATAAATAAATCAAAACTGGTCATTATTAGAATTATACATTTTGGGTAAATCATCATAGGAAAACATTGTTGACAAAATCATTTCATTGGTATGTTAGAGAATCAAGAAGAAAATGAGTTCATGTTAATATTCAAATTATTTACTGGATTGATGAGTAGTCGTTGTTACTTAAATCTCCTATGATACAGTTCTCCATAACAATACATACTTGCAGTTCAGATTAGTAAATAGCAGCAAATAAATTCTAAAAGTTCATTAGCATAGCACTTGTGATAAAGAAAATTGGTTGTGATGTAGATAACTAAATAAAAATTAAAATGAGTAAGTAAATTTATTTGGATCTTTTAATAACCACATATAACAATGCACACCCTATATGACTACTCTACATTACAAAAATTACAATAAACAAAAAGAAAATTGAAAATGAACAGAAATTAATGTTATGAAAACAATCCTGTCCATCAATAACTGATATTATCAAGCTGTAATGGACAATTGTGTAAATCCAAAACATCAATGATTAATAGTACTATGGCTGGACATAGATCAGTTTAGTGATTTGTTCCTTAAATATAGTGACTTGGAGAAATTAGGATGTTCACAAATCTTGCTGTCATACAACAGTTCTTTCATTTATTTTTGCTACATACACCAAAGCCAACCACTATATATGAACATTAAAATCCATTAAAATCACACATTAGTGATTTGTTATTATATGTATTATGCTATCCAGGTAGCAAGTGTACAAAGATCTATTAATATATATATGTATAATATAATATATTATATATTAATATCTTATATTGAGTATCTCATTGTTGAGGTCATAAACATGGTGACCTAAGCAAATTAGGAAATTCACAAATCTTCCTGTCACACCAACAGTTATTTTAATCATTTTTATCAAGGTTCATATAATCACTATGGCTTATAACAATTTCTGCTGGACAATAAATTAATATGATGTCTATTGTCATTTTAAAAATGAAAGCTGTAACACTCAAAACAGTATTGTCTACCAAAGCAATATCATGCAAAACATATGTGACCTGATTTTCAATAAGGGACCACTTCTGTCAAAGCATTTGTGTCGAGTTCTATAGGAAAAGACAACTGTTAAAACACTTTTAAAACAGTTTTGTATATATGCATGCAGTTATTATGAACAGTTATGAATATATAGCAGCTGTGTGTATATAAAACATTTTTTGGGATGTTTTAATGTTTGTCCTTTTCATACGACATGTCATAAATGTTTTCCCAGAAGTGATCCCTTATTGCAAATCTGGTGGCATATTATATTTGATATAACTTCCTTGACATCTACAAAACTAGTTACAAATATATATGATGAAATGAAGTAAATAACCTAAGAGCAAATAATGTTAATATTCTAAAAAATTACTGCTTTGCCTCTTGTTACCTTAAGAAAGAGAGTTATCATTAGTAGGTATCAGTAATACAAGAATAATTATTGTAATCATAGTTATAAGAGAAAGAGACATCACTAAAATTTGTACATCACTAATTTGTACAACAGGGACCAGTTTTTGGGATGTTTTATGCAAACCTGGTCATAAATTATATTTAATATAACTCCTTTGGTATCTACAAAACTAGTTACAAATATACATGATGAAATAAACAAGTGAATAATCTAAAAGCAAATAATTTTAATTTTATGAAAATTAATCCTTTGCCTCTTGTTTCTTAAGTAAGAGAATTATCAAATGACTCTGTAATTTGACTGAACCATAGAAATAATTACTGCATTTGAGAACATTGTTGTTCATCAACAACGGACCTTTTCTTTATATAGTAAATTAAATGAAGAATCCTTGTATTAAGGGAACCTTCTTTTTTAAAACCCAAAAACATTGCAGAAATGTCAAAAACAAATTGTAATGATGTAAGTGGTGAATATTATTATTTCAATTATTGCATCATGATGATCAATAAGAAAAAACCATCTTGTCATACATATAAAGATCAAGCTAAAGATCATTGAGTAATCCAGTATACTTACTAGTCTGTTCTTGAATAGTTTAAATAATAAGCTTGTAAAAGTAAGAATAATGTCATTATTGTTGTTGTTATCACATACGTTATAAAATAATTTACCGCTTGTAGTATGTATAAAAAATACACGTTACTCACTAACAAAAAAATTAAGCTACAAATCAGTACTTTTTTTCTTCTTGTAGAGGTCAGACATATTTATTTACTCTTGTATACTGTATTGGTCCAGCAAAAATGAGCAAAGAACAAAGTGTGGTAAGAGAGAGATAACAATTATAGTAATGTAATGATCATTAAAATGAGATATGAACCAACACCATATTTTACTGACCCATCCCAATACTAAACATTGGAAGTAGTTTTTGCAGTGGGAATGTGAGTTTATGTAAAGAGATTAATAACAACTAGCAACAATTTTGAAAAGGAGATAAATATGATAGCAACAAGTACTTGGACTGATAAGTGAGTTATTCTATTGGAATGTCTGACATGATAACAACTGAGTATTATGTGAACAACAACTATTGTCAAAAGATAGAGTTGAAATAGTAAACCGAGACCAGTTACCATAACTCTAAAAGCACAGAGGATAGCCAAGTTTTTCATTCATTATGATGAGAAAGTTAATTTGGAGATTTTTACTAAATCATTTCCTATAAATAACTGCATCAAATCTACTTATTACAATAGCTTGTGTACAGAAAATATTCCATTGAGTGTACCTTTTGTTAATGTGAGTTTGATAGTATATAACAAAGTAATAACTATTTACTACTTTCATTACTGAAACTGAAAATAAATTTTAATAAATAAGTTAAAAAGTTTTGAGCATAAGCGGAAGTTATGTCTAAATTGAATTCTCCATGCCTCCTTACTGACTCTCAATAAAAAATTAATCTTAATAAATAGCAAATAATATACATAATTGGATAATGTATAGTCACCTACTCAATATTAATAATGTATTAACAATTTGATGTAGTTATAAGTATCCCATGATGACACTAATATAAGTATATTATATGACTAAACAACTTATAAAAATTAATGTCAATAACAGTAAAACATGTATAAGACAACCAAATTGGGTTTTTATTTTATAATTAACACACAACAATATTAATAATTACAATAACAAAAAATACAATACAAACAACTAGAGTGCAAGGCACTGGTCATTAAATATTAAAAATATTTTGTGTGCTTTAGTTTGAGCCCAACATTGGTTCTCTGAAGTTATCACATGAGCTATAAAAGGAATCATTAGCATGTTGTAATGGTAAACGATGAGATCTTTGGTTACCATGGTAGTGTTTGTTATGATTAAAATGCAACAAATATTGATAGATTTTTGTGCAAATTTCATTGACTTTTCTTTCTATTTTCTTTAGTTGTCCTGTAATAAACAGCAAATGATAGACCAGTACAACAAAAAAGGTCATAAAGAACAGGAAGATAGCTAATATACTATAAACTGTTATTTCTAAATGCTGTATTGTAAAGTATATGTAGACAAGATTGAAAAGGAGCCAACAGTCTAACATGTTAATAAATTTACTCTTATAAGGTCTCAATATAGCTTGACCAAACATGAAGAAGACCAATATTGAGGCAATGACAATATAAATGGTGTGTTGATAAGGTTCAATACTGTACAGTAGATACATCATAATAATAAGAAGTAAGAGGCGAGCTACAAACCAGTGCTGCTTATCATTCTTATATGGAGCATGGATAGCTTCAACTATTGGTCTTGTGTATTCATTGGCACATGTCCAATGTCTGAGAGATTTAGCAAAAATGAGAAGGAGAACGTATGATAAGAGAAGAGGTAATACTACCAATGACGTGATTATCATGAGAGCAATATGTCCTTTACTACCATATTCAACAGACCCATCCCAATACCATACATGATGTATCTGCTCAGAAGTAAAGACTTTAGCTGGTGTAAAGGTATTGATAATTGTGCCTAATAATCGTCCAAAGGAGAGGTGTACAACAGTAACTAGTACTTGAACTGATGAGTCAGCTATTCTATTGGAAAGCCTTAGAGAAAAACGGCTGAAGATAATGAGGACAACAACTATTGTCAGCAAATAAAGTGGGAACAGTAAATTGAGACCAGCTTTCAATAACTCAGTCATTCCATCATACAAACATAGAGGAAATCCAAGTCCAAGATTTAAAAACGAAAGTAAAGTAATTAAAATATTTTTCAAAACTCCATTGTTCCCATTGTAAACACTCAACATATCTATTATCCCCACATTAGCAGTCTGAGCATAGAATATAATTCCATTGAATGTACCAGTTGTTAATGTAATTCTGAGGGCAAATAACAGGTAAATAAGGAGAGGACCAGCTATTGCATAGAGGACTAGTGTCCATAACCACCAGTTACTACATTGTCTACATTCTGTAGAACCAAATACCACACTTAGTTTTTGATCTTCTTTAAGCCTATTACAACTACCACACAGTGGACCTACACGATGATGTAAACACAGTGAGTCATGAGTTTCACAAGTATGATACTTTGAAATATATATACCAGTTTGATAACTGCAAAAAAAGGATCCATTACCATTACAATAGCCAAGTGGACATTGAATTGAGACACCAAAGCCTGTGAATGTATTCATATAACCAGCCCATGCATTAGCAGATATACCAGGTCTAACTAGTGACAGGTAATTGATGTCACAATCAGCCTTATAGCCATAAACCAATTTAAAATTGTTGTTATAAAAAGCTGATGAGCACCCACATTGGTGTGTTCCATTTTGCCAAACAAAACCTAAAGGACATTGTTGCAATGTAAAATTGACAACTAAAGCAGCTGGGAAACTAGGTAGAGAAAATACTAACATTCCTTCAGAGATTTTACTTCCTATTCTATTTATTTGAACTTCAATTGAGGTGCATTTATTACCTTCATTAAGTATTTGTTCTTGGTTGTTATGTAATACTAAACTGTGGCTGTTTTCAGCAATGGTAACTGAAACAGTTGAATAGACACTTCTGTTTAGAGCATCAATAGATGCCATGTAAATCTTGTTCCTCTGACCTGGATAGGTGTTAATTGATTTATTAGGATAACACAAAGTTAGTTTTGAAGCTGAAGTTGATATATTGTGCCGTTTATTCACTTTCTTGTTTCCAATGAAATGAAAATGACTTTTGTAAAATTCTAGCACTTCTGCATTGTTAGAAGGTTTTTGCTTGACTCGACATGAAAAGAGTGGATAGGCGTATATTGAATTACCAGCATTGATAGCTACATTTTCTGTAAAAGAAATATTCATTTCTTTTGTGATATTAATTAATTGTATGATACATTCTTCTTTTAGTAATAAGCTATTTTTTATACCAGAACTTGCATATATTGCTCCACCAAATTCATGAGCTCCATTATTAGTAAAGTTAACCACAGCTCCTCCAATAAAATAAAGATATCCATTACCTAGTAATTTAATAGCAGCACCTCTGGATCCAACATTGGTGCTAAAAGTCACATTGGCATATTTAGAGAGATAAACATTGGAGTTGAGAGCATCAATTACAGATCCATAGTTATTAGTAAAGGTTGATGTTCCAGTTATAGATACATTTGCTACGTTACTAAAAGAAAAGATTCCTACAGTTGACACAGATTTAAATGTTAGATTTTGAGAGTTATTCCTGGCATAAATGTCTTCAAGAAAAATGGAGATCTTTGCAAACTTCTTAACATTATCAAAGACAGACATAAAAAGACAAGCTCCAGTCTTCTGCGCTAAATTGTTTTGAAAGCTGCAGTTTTTAAAATGAATTTCTGTAGTAACAGTCTTATCTAGTTCAGCTACACCACAATATACAGCACCAGTAGGTAAATAATTATGGCCATCACCTGTATGATTATAAAAATTTGTATTTTGAATTAACACTAATTGGGGTTGAGTCGTAGATAAATCTGTTACTTTAATCCAATATAAAGCAAGAGCTGCTCCATGTAAAAATGACGTAGGACCATTAGCGTTATCAGAAAATAGAGAGTTATCAACAATTGTGCTTTTATTAAGAGAACTGTTGTAATGAAGAACAAGCAGACCACCTGGTGAATTATAACTTCCCACATTAGATGTAAATTGTGTATTGTTAATAGTAACACTGGTAAAATATGTTTTTTGAGTATAAATTACAGTTAGACCAGCAGCATTAACAATATTCAAGTAATTATTAGAGAACTCAGTCATATGGGGATATCCTTCATGCAAATCAAAGTTATTTTTAAAATGTGCATAATTGACAGTAACATATGTAGGATACATCATTAGTTGATGGTCAAAGAAATGCAGAAGAGCACCACAACCAATTGTCCTTTTTTTGTGTTCAGTATGACGATATAGGTTAGTACTAAGACTTGAATAAGATATATTAACTTCACTGATACTAGAATCATTCAGATTTACACCAATCATAGCAAACCCATATGAGTAGTAGATGTTAACTTGAGTTATATTGACCTGACAATGAACAAAGACTAAGGCAGCAGCATGAGATGAAGTGTAATACAGAGATGAACTATTGAGGTAGTTAGTGATTGCAGTATCTTGTATAGTAGTGAGATATGTACCACAATTCTTAATCACCAAATGTTTAAGAGTCACTTGAGAGTTGAAGAAAACTAGACCTCGTCTTGACTGTGATAATGTCTGCCATGTATCATTATGAACACATGTTATATTTGCTGATTTTGTGGAAGAGTCACTGCGTATTTCAATTATGCGTTTTTGTTGAGTTGCCACTTGACAGAACTTACCAGGTGAAATGGTGTAGTTAACGGAACTGTTTAACAAGAACACAAGGTATTGAGAGGACCATATTGTGTTACACAGGTATTGCTCTAAATCAAAAGATGAATTAACTGGAAAGATGTCATTATTTCCGTTACATGGCATTAAGCAAGAAAGGAAAATTGGCAATACTTAAAAAAATATTAGCCACATGACAATGTAGTTTAACGTTCGATCCTTTCTAGAGCTTGTCTGTTTACTATCTACTCTATATATACTCGTTAGTGTTTTCTAAAAATGATTATGAATATAATAAATAGTAAGATATGTCAAAACACGTCATAAAATTTTTGCGAAAATTATACATTTTAAGTTAATCATCATAGGGAAACATTGTTGACTGAATGTTTTCCATTGGTATGTTACAGAGTTTTTTAGTCTTTGTTGATGAGATCTCCTATGATACAGTTCTCCACAACAATATATACCTGAAGTTCAGATTAATAAATAGCAGTAAATAAATTCAGAACCTCATTGGCATAGCACTTGTAATAGAGAAAATTGGTTGTAATGTAGATAAATAAATAAAATTAAAGTTAGTAAGTACATTTATTTGTTTTATTTAATATAACTATACACACTCTATATAACAACAGAATTTAAAGTTATGAAAACATAATACTGGCCATCAATAACAGGTAATATAGATCTGTAATAGACAATTGTGTACATGTAAAACATCAATGAATAATAATATAATGGCTGGACATGGATCAGTTTAGTAATTTGATCCTTAAATATGATGACTTGGGAAAATTAGGATATTAACAATTGTTGTAGAATCAATGGAGTGTCGAAAAATATTAGACCTCCTCTAGGTTGTTGAATGGCATCCAGTATATCATTATTAGTACATGTTATAATAGCAGACTCTGTGTAAGAATCACTGCATATTTTAATTCTTTCAGTCTCATAACAAACTCAACAAAAGTTACCAGATGAAATGGTGAAATTGATAGAGCTCTTTAACAAGAGCACAAGGTATTGAGAGGACCATGTTGTGTTACACAGGTACTGCTCTAAATCTGAAGATGAGTTAACATGATATGTATTATTACTGTCTCCATTACAATAACTACTGAAGAGTAGTAGAGAAAGAAATGACAGCATCAAAATATTGGTCTGTAGAGCCATTATTTAAAAATTGTGGCAGATTAATTAGATTAACCAGATATTTTTACCTATATACCAAATAGTATCTATATTGAAAATAGTTGGTGACTTGTCTTAAAAACATCATTGAAAGTATATTTAAATTTTATCAACTACTTAGGATAAACATACTATTATTTTATTGAATATTTTAAGAGTAAAGTCACTTTTCAACAAAAAAACAAGTGAATATTTTTGAAATGTCTTGACAACTGATTATTTGTGTTCTAATCTAATCAGTAAGATTATTGATCTATAATTGTTGCTAATGTTTGTGTTACAATCAAACAATAGAGTCCTGTTAACATTGAGACTCAAGAATTTAGCTTAGCTTAAAGCCATAAGCAATTATTGACTACTGAAAACAATTAAGTTAAAAATAACTTGAACTAACTGACATTGCACTTGTAATAGAGATTTATATACTGTGATGTAGATTGGGAGTACAAATAAGTATTAAGTTTTTTGTCACTTTCAATAGCCACATACAACAATACACATTCCTCTATCTATATTGAAAATGGCTGGTTGCTTTGTTTCAAAGTATATTTAAATTATATCACTTACTTAGGATCATAATACTTGTATTTTATTGGACGTTTTAAGGGTGAAGTCACTATTCAACCAAAACGTGAGTGAATGGTGTACATTTTTGAATTGTCTTGACAATTGATTGTTTGGGCTCTAGATCTACACTCAACTATGTCAGAGATGGTTATGTGTTTATTCACTTCATCAATGAAACTAAAAATTAAATTAAGTATACAACTCTGTATTTACTTTATGAAAGAATGTCTAATTTGAATGTTGGTCTATAAACACATGCACTCATCATAAACAATTCTGCTATATGTATTGTATGGTATGTCATTGAAGATATACATTTTGTATATTAGACAAAATAATAACCCATAGTATGATTGTTGTAATTAGTGGCTTCCGACAATGTTTAATTTTCATGAATGTAATCTTAAATGATATAAAGGGGGTTTGTAAACTAAGAATGATATTATGAGTGAAGTTGATTATGTAAATATCTTTAAAACTACTTTGTAATTGGTATAAATGTTGCACACATTTATAAACAATAACAATGTCACATGACTGATCTAAAATAATTATATGACTCCAAGGTAGTAAAGGTTATTTAACCAAGGAAAATAAGTCAACAGAAATTGAAGATGTGCAAACATAATAATGTTCAGTAATTACATGTATTATGATCTATCAATATGTAGAACATCATTGAATGATTATAGTGTGGATGGAAATGTAGAGATTTGTCACAAAAATAGAGTTAACAAATTTAAACCTTAGTATGAATATTATATATATAATATTCATACTAATCTATTTAGGTCACAAATGCTCATCAATATATAATTATAATGTTTAATGTCATTATGAAAATGAAACTTCTTGCAATCAACAAATATACTTTTAATCCAGAGAACATGGTAGAAAAGAACCAACACAAGAGCTAAAATGGTAATGCTAACTGAGACAGTCGTTATTACTGCAATTCTTGCATCTTGATATTTATTAAGAAAACACATGTTGAACATACAACAGGTAATAAGGAGAGGACCAACTACTACATTTCATGTATATTTATGGTAAAGTATGTAAGATTTAAATCACCAAAAGTGGTTGTTCATATATTACCTAACACCAAATAATGATGACTAATAAAGTAAGGCACACATATAATACTAACACTAACATTAAAAAATGTCTGCTTGTCTAGATCCATTCATAATTGTGCTCAGTAAACAAATATTTATGTCCTCTGCAGAAACATTGAAAACAAATTCAATGTTTACTTAAGCAAACTTAACAAACTTTTGAGCATATAATTCACCTATATTATATATTACAAATATAACATTAGAATATAATATTATTGTAATGTTTGTGTAACTCACTAGTATACAGCACATGCATCACATTGATCTTGTGTGACATTATCATGTATAAATTAAGACACAGAGATAAACTACAGTTGTTCTTCCAATCACTATGACATAGGAAGTGTTCACATTTCCTTTAACTATAATGACATTATTTACTAAGTCAATAAAAATGTCACAAATGTCAGGAAACAGATGAAAAAATGGTTTACATTTTCTGATTTGTCTTCAAGAGCAAATTACCAAGTGGTGAGATAGAGAAATGTAAAGTTTATTCTTAGTCAACAATTTAGAATGTTTAAATGGTTTAAAATAGGCTTGTAGGACATCAAATACCACCAACATTGGACTTAATATAATGTGTCTAAGTTAGTAACTTGATATCTTGAAGATATGTCATACATAGCATATAGTAACAGAAGACGCGATGTAATTGTTTACCTTCTTTATAAGGAGTATGGATACTTTCTAGGAATTTTCCAAAGACTTGCTGGTACATGCCAGTGGTCTGAGAGGTTTATCAAAGAGAAGTAGGTGTATTTATAGTACCAGTAAACCAAGAACACTATTACAATCACTATTATTAATATACGATGGGTGTGTCCTCCTCATTTGATGTTATTATTAAAGAACAAAAAATGATGTACATCATTGGATATGTAGACCTCAGCATAAGTCATTACATTGATTAATTGAATAAGTAGGTTTGAAAAAGAAAGGTGGACAACAGTAACTAGCAGAGGAGTATGCTATTCTCTTGGAAAGCCTAGCAATAATGGCATAGGATAATAAGGATACCAACAACAATTGACAGGTAGAATAGTGGCTAAGCAAAACTGAGACCAATTTTCATTAACTCTGTCATCCTATTGAAAAAACATAGAGAATACTTGGCTCAACATTTAAAATAGTAAGTATAAAAATGACCACCCTGACAATTACTCAATTGACGATTTGTAGTAGTGAGTTCTTAGAATATCTAGTATTCCCAGATTAGCAGCCTTAGCATAGAATATACTTCTATTGAATGTACCAGTTGTTAATATAAGTCTAAGAGCAAATAACAGATACAAAGAGAGAACCAGCAACTAGATATATACTGAAGGTTGCTATCCATGCATTACTACAGTGATGACATATTGTAAATCAAAATACCACACACTTATTCCCCTCAACCTCTTATTGTTCCTTCACATTAATATAAACACAATTGTCGATGATAGTTAACGATACCATCTGACAATTTAAATTTAAATTTGACAATAAGTCACCATTATAGAAATAGACCAATATCTTACCATTATTACACATTACAACAATACAACTTATTGACACACCAAATTCTCTTTTTGGTTTGTTTTCATATTTAATTATTCCTGCCTAAATTAGTGTATAATTTGTTATTAATAAGTGAAGTGTTGCATAAAATATGTTATTGTTTTGATATGAGACTTGTTATAATTTGCGTTATAGATATAACATTAGTATATAGGTGGAGCATATATTGAACTGCCATTTCCATTAAAACTAAAATTAGTAAAATTAATTATTAGTAGCTATTAATTAATGGTTCATTTCAGTTTGTTTAGTTGGTAGAGAGGGTATTGTGTAGAGTCCCAGATTTTCTCATATAGCCAGCCCTTACTTCTGTGACTGCCTACATATGATTACACAAGAATTGATGCACCAATTGATGAACCAGATGTTTTAGATGCCACGAAATAGTTCATTAAACTTGATGAGGGTACAGATGGTGGTAACAAAGGCACAACAGATCAGTATGATAGTCCCTCCCAAAACATTCAGATATAGTAAAGTCTGATTATGTCATGTTATATGGCTTTTCCGAGTGGTTAAGTCAAGTCATATCTGACATAATGTGCCTTAACAAGAAGATGCATACTTTTATATAATTTAATCTCATTTAAGGACAGAAAACAACTTCTTGACATTTACTGATGCATTGATTGTCAACAAGAGCCATTACTCTGATATCAATAAAGCTGATGCTATCGATAAATTCATTGAATTTTACACAAGCTTGAGGTTTCGAAACCAATATGCAGAAGATAAAGATTTAAAGGAACCTCATCCTTCATCTTATGTTCTCATTTCAAGAAAAGATTTTTATACTACTGAGTTTGAAGCAGATGAAAAGAATTACCGAATGTTAAGACAGGCAATGGATTATGTAGTTGCTGACCCAAACCATGGTCTTCCTGACAAGCATAATTAAATGAATCATATGCATGTCTAATTGAAATTGAAATTTTAAATTATTCACAATATGTGTACATTAAGTTCAATGTTATTGTAGTAGACCTAGTAATTGAATTACAGCCAATCATATGTGTGACAATTTATTAATAGATTATTCCTTATAAAGGTAAATCTATTTTTAGCATTAAAAGTCCCTTTGTAGTAAGTAATCTAATTAACATAGAGTAAGTATTCCAAAAATTGGAAGCTAGAATTATTTGGTTAACTTAATTACTAAGTGCTCTAGGTTTCTTAAACACAAATGCAATGTACACAATCTTAATATTGAGAAAACGTAGAAGTGATAGCACTGTGAATCATATTATTGGTAGTGACATATTGATTGGTATATGACTGGTCATTTCATCACTGTGGACTGTGAATAACTCTGCTTGAGAGGACTCAGATTGACTGCTACTCACATAACATTCATGATACTCACTGGATTTATGACATAATTAGAAAACAAATCATTATATGACAGACAGAACTCAGTAAGCTGAGTCATGATAAAAAGAGGCATTTGTACATACAATTTATAGCATATTGAGTGTGGGCATCAAAGCACTAATAGTACATTATATCCTATACAGGTACAATTGTACTGTATGAGATACAAGTCATAATAGATGTAGTCATTTATATTACTGTATTGCTGTGTTCTAGCTGATACAACCATCACAAATAACTTTCAAACTCTTTAGCTTTGTTAGGTATCTTTGATTAGCCAAAGTATCACTATCAATCATTTAAAGTATTATTCTGTTCTTGTCTTATACAGACTATATTGAACTCTGGGTGTGGTCCCAATGCCCATATGTCAGCTTGAACTTGTACTGTATGAACATCTTGACCGCACCCCTCTTGCAACATGTCATGTACAGCACTTGAACAATCCTTTCAACTAGTTCACACAATGATATATGATTCATAACAACTGTTAATACAGTATATATGTAAGAGTCATTATTATAATAATATCATTACATTAAAAGATTGTTTGATAATGGTGATGCTCTGACATTATAACAAAACAATGAAGACATGCTCCATAATTAGTCTCGTGTAACCAGCTCCTTCTTTAAATGAAATGGAAGTGTTTGGTAACTGTCTCATTTCAAATAACACTGAATATCCAGTGATAATTAAGCACATGATGAGTAGGTATTGGATCATGCACAGAGCTTGTGAAGGATTAATTCTTTTTTCTATAACTGAGACCTATTTCTTTCTTTTGCAGCTGTACAAGTTAGTTATCAGAAAACTAAATTTTTTAATAGTTATTGCTGTTGTGTTGTCATTACCTCTCTAAATTATTCTAACTTATGAATTACATATATTGTGAAATACATATCATTTAAATTGTAATGTTACCATTGAAATTATTAACAAACAACTTTATGACAGTTAAGTCCTTTCATGATGATAGTTCACCAATAATCAAGACAGGTTCTTGTCGACTATTTTTTCTGTCTTCTACTACATCATTAGCTTCTACATGATCCAACATTTACTTACATAATGTGGTATCTAACATGACAAAGTCCGTCTTTAAGAGGATCAGGAAATGATAACAACAGTAACTTCATTCAATTTCTCAAACTCTTTTGTGATGATGATGATGATAAAATGACACATTGGATAGAAAAAGTTTATCCCACAGCAAACTCAAAATGAACTTAATCAGACAATGGCTATACTAGTATTGCATGATCTTGTAAGTGTTATTCAATGCACCCCATTCTTTAACATTATGACTGATTTAAAAAAAAAAGTTTTATTGTACTAAATAATGCAAGAATTAATTCCTTAAGTATTGATATTGTAGTTATTTTTGATATTTATTGTAATACCTGGTATTGCTATTACAATAAAACTGAAAGTAAAGGTAGATGTCTGTCTATCTATCTATCTATCTATCTATCTATCTATTTATCTATCTATTTATCATTTTGTATCTCAATCAAGCTGGGTGTCTCTATATTGAATCTAATATTATAATTTGATATGGTGTATTTTTAAAAGAATATATTAATAAACATATAAGAAGATGATTAGACAATCCACATTTATGTAAACATATAATTGAGCAAACTAAGATCTATAGATTAATCAATTTTATAATTATTGTCCTGCAACATTTTTGTCAAATATTATAATATTGCTTAATTACCTTTAACATGGATAGATACATGTAATTACATAAAGTGACATGAATAGATTAATAAACTACAACTTGTTATAATTGACATTGAGAAATTTAAGACCAGTCAGTCATCAATTTGAGGCCACAACAAAGAGGAAGAGTATACTCCTCCCACTACTGTGATTACTTCAAACGCAACTACAGATGTTATGTAGAATAGAAATAACTCCAGGATCAATTTAACTGTACCAATAGTATCCTATCAAATGAGTCCCATGGAACCATAAAGTTCCAGAACCACACCTTTTACAATAATAGAGACATTTTATGAAGGAAGTGTGTCATTCTACCAAGTTGAGTTAGGTTCAAAATAGATACATAATAGTAATTAAACATAAGTAATTAGTGATTTCATACTTCATCCTTAATATATCTTTGTCTAGTGTTATTAGCCACTTATATTATAGTTATTTTTAGTTTGACTAATTAATGTATTATTATTCATATTAATACGTCATACATTTTTCTATGGATTGTTACTTTGCTTCTATATATTATATATATACATACATATATATTTTTTCTATCTAATAATACCACTAGCTATACTAGTTTATACTCTCACTCGTACATGATCAAAAATTACAAATCCTTTCTAAGCTAACTTCTACAATTTTTCAAGAACCGCCAAGATTTTGAAGAATTTCTAGTTAAAGGAAAGCTTAGTAACATTCTAAGAATAGTTTGTCGTTTGTCCTAAAACATTTGCGAAAGTTCTACTCAATACAGTCTTAGTGTTGAAAAAGAAACCAGAAAAATGAAGAATTTGACTATCTACTAAATTTCAAGTCCGCCACTTCGAAAATACCTTTAACACTGTTGTTAGTTTAGCTAGCTGTGATAATGGCAAGTAGGTTGTTAAATAAGCCTCTAAGTCATTTTTAACAGTTATTTGAAAGCATCATAGTGTAATAGATCGAAAATGATGGTTATTCCTTTCAAGTTCATCATCATACGTCTATATTTTTAGAATTATACATGCTTAATAGTAGGGAGACGAGTCGTTTAAACAGTTCTTACTCTGTTCTTCATTATTAAAATTGATTTTCTGTGGTACTATACCTATTGACTCTCTTACAAGATAAGCAGAGATGAAGTACAAGAACGTTTGCATTAGTTCTAAAGGAGCTCTTGTGGTACTGGTAACAAGTATCTTATTAACAAATAGTAATCTAATATCAGGAGGACTTTCCACTAATTTCGTTGATTATTACTCATATGCCATATTTGCGGCAATCAGTTTCTCTTTTTTCATTTATCCTCTTCTTGGTTTGTTAGGTGAGAAATGGATGAGATATAAAATCATAATGGTTGGAATAATATTAATGCTTGTTGGGTTCGCTATTGCTATAGTTACATTTGTAATTCTAAATTTTGTACATTTAAATAAAATTGCTGTAGTTGGTATATGTTTAGTTGTAAGTTTTCCATTCTTTTTGGGATATGGTGTATTTGAAGCTAATGTGATCCAATTTGGTACTGATCAACTTCAGTTTGCACCATCTCAAGAGTTAAGTAGTTTTGTTTATTGGGTTTTATACACGAATTATTCTTTACTTGCTTTTATTTTATTAATAGCATCAATTATAACAGCTATTGTTTATAAAAACACAATTTATTTTACTCTCACTTTTATTTTTGGTTTTGGTGTGCTTATTATTATCATTGCAGTCTTGTCTTTTTATTGCTTCAAACAACACTTGGTTATTGAGCCAGCTCAACATAACAATCCTGTCAAGCTAATCTGGAGAGTAATGAGGTATGCTTGGACTCACAAACAACCAGTGAGACGTAGTGCTTTTACTTATGGAGAGTTTCCTCCCTCAAGACTTGATTTATGTAAAGAGAGATATGGCGGATCATTTACTACTGTACAAGTAGAGGATGTCAAAAGTTTTTTCTACATACTTAGTATTGTTATAGGAACCTTTGGATTTGGATTTGTTGACACTAAATCAAAAATCTCTGATCAATATTTAATTCTTATGAGAAAAGATGGTCCAAATAGCTTCGTGAAAAATTTATTTTTGACATACCCTCTCACAATTCCATATTTTGTCATTACATTTAT
This sequence comes from Xestospongia muta, assembly GCA_963693285.1. Lineage (NCBI taxonomy): Eukaryota > Metazoa > Porifera > Demospongiae > Haplosclerida > Petrosiidae > Xestospongia > Xestospongia muta. The sequence continues at coordinate 5,494,713 of OY848919.1, read as the reverse complement.
TGTTCCTTTCTATCAATTTATAATAGTTCCTTTCTTCTCTAACTACATTCCTAGTATGTTGAAACGTATATGGATTGGACTAGTGGCACTGTTAGTAGAGTCTATAATGACAACTGTTATAAGCTTTTTCATGACTAGAGATATCAGAGATGCTTTAATTGTTAATGATTCATGTTTGACCATCACCAACAACACAAGCTTTGATATTGAACTTCAATCAGATGTAATCACATTACCTTTCAATATCATGGCTGTCCCTCATTTTTTTGCTGGTATTAGTATTTTTTTTGTTCAATTCACGAGTTTTGAGTTCATTTTAGCTCAAGGTCCTCGTACTATGCAAGGATTGTTAATTGGAATATGGTATATAAGCAATGGTATTTATTGTGTACATCTAACTCTGGCAAGTTCACCATAAGGATGTAGTTGGGAGTATTATACTGTCAAGACAGGTGTTGTTTTAGCCTCAGTTATTATTTTCACTATTGCTGCTTATAAATACAAATATAGACAACGTAATGAACTATCTGATGTCAATGAGAGAGTTATTATTACTGAATATACTGAAAGACAACTAATGCACACAGTAGATGAAGATGATGATGATGGCAGTGACACAACTACAGATGATGTCAATACTCATGCATGATGACTTAATTAGATGCGATTCCATATAATATGAATAATTCTATATCTATCAATGATTTGAATTATTATATATATTATAATTACTAAAATAACAATTTATGTACACTTTGCTTAATTATGTATGTGTATAGATTGAGTATACTTTGCTTATATACAGTTGATTCAACCCTTTTATATTTTTTGATAAATAATTACATATGTACTTAGTCAAGATGGTTATAACATTATGATAAAGCACTCTGATCCCTATATCAAATTAGGGCCCTTAAAAATATATTTACAGCATTTTTGTGCAAATGACATTTTTAATCTTGACATATTTAGTGTTTAATTTACAAATATCTTTATATACTTCTTTTGTATGTATCTGTGTGAGTATGCTATTATTATGAAAATAGAAAGTTTAATTTGAATACTTCTTGATTTACTCATATAAGATACCTTGGTGTAGCACTAGATTTGTTACAGTTAAATTTTACACATCAACAAAATTTCATTTTATCTTACAGGAGAGTCCAACCTTTATTAGTGAACACAAGGTCTATATTTAGAATTGAAGTATGGTTTATTAGATTGTTACTTTTATCTATGGAAAATAGGAATACCTAATTATCTTTTGTCATTGTGTGTCTTGAAGGCAAATGAATGAGATGTTGTTTGTATATGAATTGTACAATCATTATTATGTAGTACTAACATCTATTTTAAAACATTAAACAATTGAACCAGTCTATTGTGACATCCAGCTCTACAAAGAAATACTACACATGCATATAAGAAAATTTAAAATAGAGAAAGTAATAGTTTTAAAAACTGATATCATTTTTTGTAATTTAATTAGTTTTAGTAAGACACTATTATTAATGTTAATGATAAATTTTCTATTATTTATTTTGTTTTTCAGTTTGAAAATGAATGTGGTAATTGTCAGCATGTCCATGTTAACAACAGATGTATTATTAGTGATGAAATATAGAGTAAAGGTAGAAAAAATAAAGACTATATAAAGACTACATGTTTCCTTTGAGCAGTTCCTATAGTCCAAAAGAAAGTCCATACTTTATTGTGTGATAAAATAATGTACACAATGTTTTTAATATAAGCTATATGCAGGATAGCATGATTTTCTGTCTGACCATTCATTAATTTATTTTGACTGTGGGAGTGAAATTAATTAATATGTTTAGGTGGTACTAATTAATACACAAGTTGGCCTTTCAGATTTTGCAAACATCACTCATTACTAGACAGTTAATAATAACTTAAATGAAAATTATCAATGTAATAATCATTAGTGATCCACCACTATATTCTATTGACCCAGCTCAACAATGAATATTGTAACTAGTATTTGAATCGTAAGAGATTTTTGCTGAAGGGAACACATCAATAATTGTTAACAATAGGCTTAAGAGTTGTAACCAGTACCTGAAGTGAGGAATGAGCTTTTATGTTAGAAAGCCATAGAGGAAAATGACCGAGGTTAATGAGGACAACAACTATTGTCAAGAAACTAGAACCAAAAAATATATCAACTTTGCTGTTCTACCACACAATGGGCAGTTCTATTCTCATAGAAAACATTGTATTAGTCAAAGATCAAATTATTCAGTTATTTTAAACAACTATTTTGTAGCTTACATTGATGGATTACTATGGAATCTAGAATTCATGTAAAATACCCTCTATATAATTATTTGGTATGAAATACTATTACAAATTATAGAGTGAGTAATTCCCATAACTTTTGGATTCCATAAAGTTCTAGCAAACTACAAATCAGATGTTAAAATAATTATTGTGCTAATTTTCACATTAAAGTCATATTATTTGTAGCGTATATATCGTTACTTGTAGAACTATGAAAAAATCATTACAGTAGCAAAGTGGATATTGAATTGTGACACCAAACTGGCATACCTACAATAGATGTCAATAGATGTTGTTAATTTAAATCATGTTTTAATCATGATAGAGACTAATCTTGTGAAATCTTTACTCCAAGAAACTGTGATTTAGTTGGAGTTAATACATCTAATAGAACTGGAACTCTATATTTCGATATATATAATTAATTTTGGGATATAGATTAACTCAATGTACATCAATGTACAAGTGGACATAATATGTAAAGTATACGACTAGCTTATACTATAATATTAATGGTCATAACTAATAAATGGGGGTTATTTCAATCACATATGATCACGTTATCAATATGAGTTATGATATGGCATTATTTAGATATACAACAATAATATGCATCAATATATTTATACAACATCTTGAGATTAGAGTAAATTACACAAGATCGATCGGGTGGATCACTTTTATTGACCGCCTCCTACAGGACAAACGAGCGAAAGAACGAACTTCTTTACCCTGCTACCACAAAGTACAATCCTTTACTTGTTTATTCTGATACCTTTAATAATTTCTTATCTTTGTTGTGCGGAGCAAGAACACTTACACACGTCTATACTAAGAGGTGATCTCATATTAACAGTTGTTTCTCAACAAGTTTCTTAAATCATAAGAGCTTTGCTCACCAAAACATAATTATGATGTTTAATGTCATTATGAAAATTAAACTTGTTGCAATGATTGAATATGTCTTTAATACAGAGAACATGGTAGAAAAGGAACAACACAAGAGCTAAAAAGGTAATGCTGACTGAGACAGTGATTATTACTGCAATTGTTGCCTCTTGATAATTAATAAGAAAAATACATGTTGTAGTACACAAAAGATCAAGTTAAACATCATTGAACAATCCAAACTATTGACTAGTGCATTCTTGAATGGTTTAAAGTAGGCTTGTAAAAGTAAAAATAATACTATAAGTGGTTTTGCTGTATGCCAATGATAGTCAGTGAGTGATACCATTTGACAGTAAGTCACCACTATCGAAATAGGCCAATGTCTTATACAGAATACAACAGTACAACTTATTAACACACAAAATTCTCCTTTTGGTTTGTTTAATTATTCCTGTCACAAATTTTGTCATTACTGATCTTGTGATAATCTGATTACTTATATTGGTTGAGTGAATGTGTCATGCTTTCTAATACAGTTATTTAATAAAGATGAAAGTTTACATAAACCATTCATCTGAACACATCTTAGTGTTAATATTGAGGTTATAAAGAGCCAGAATATTTGGTTGTAATGCTTCTTCTTGATGAGATCCCTGCAACCATGCTGATTAACTACTTAGCACCACAAGTAAGGTATGAGAGAGCTCTGATTTGTCATATACATAAATCTTATCAGCTTTGAAATTGACTGAGGTTTTTCATCATTGAAATAGCTAATGTTTTAGCCTTTCCTAAATCATTCATTGCTAGATTCTTGGAAATTACTTTATTAACATTTAGAAAAACATACCAGTCAATTATATTATAATATATCATGCTAACCCTAAATAGTGCATGGATAAACAACAAATAGCAGAATATACTGACTCATAATTGATATGAAGTACCCAGATGATATATAATTATATAAGATTACTATTGGTTTAAAACATCTGCTTTAGAAGAAGGCTTAGTAACTGAAGAACCATTAAAAAAAGTAGATGGACACAGGTTTAGAGTGAATGTGTTTGACAGCAGACCAGAAAGACTATGTTGATGGGAAAGTGAATTGAGTGAGAAAAAGTTAAGCAATAGTTTCATTACGATAGAAATGATATTTAGCCTACAGAGAAGGACAACCACTTTTTTAGCAGCAGTGAAGAGGGGGTTTGGACTTGTTTACAATAGGAATGATTGATCCATAAAAGAGAGGGGTTGTTTGATGAGTAGACGACTTTACTGGGAATAATGAGATTCATGCATGATCCAAAAGAAAGCTCTTAAAATTGAGCCATTAAACATTACAATTGGACAAAGGGAGTATTTCTTTCCAATTAATAGGGTTAAGGAGAGAGTTGGCATGATTAAAGTCAGCTAAATGGTGTCCAGCCAAAACTTGCGTGAAGAAAAGGGGTTGAAATTTTAGCAGATTGAGTGGGGAGCAAAAAGAGGATTGGAATGGAATTTAGTTGAAGTTTATAATTCTAATAGAACTGGAGTCCATATATATAATTAATTTTGGAGTAAGGATTAGTTCAATGAACAACAATGTACAAGTGAGACTACTCTGTCACTTTGTGAGTTAATGGATCCTCAATAAAATATAACAATTCATAACACACCATACAAATAATCAGATGTAACATATTCTGTAAAGCATAGGACTAGTTTATTCTATAGTTGTAATGGACATAACTAACTACTTTGAAAGTTATTTCAATCACATGTGATAAAATGTTATTATTATGCATTATGATATGGCATTAGTTAGATATACAACATAATGCCGTATCATTACATACATTATACATACATATTTTGATTAGAAGCAAATCCCTATAACTGTTAGACCATCAGGTTGTGGCAAGGTCAATTTCAGAACCTTTTATTAGTGAACTGTTGTTATTTTTTAAAGGGTAATTTCCTTTCCAAGTTTTACATATACAACAAGTATGACTGATTGTTATATATAATTATAATACATACAATCAAAACAAACCAAATATACATATATAGGTACACACAAAAGGAACTTGTTAATTATATACACACTTAAACTCCTTTAGTCAATTACTGCAGTGTCCTAGGATAGGTTCTCTAAACTCTGAACATGAACCATAAAATGAGTCACTGGTATCTGAAAATAGTGATTGTCTGTTAGTTGTTTTATGAGTAAATGATGATGAGACTTTCATGTACCACAGATGAAGTTTCTCACATTTGCTTTCAAACCATCTTTTTACAATGTTAAGCTTTTTGCAAACCAAGAGTACTTGATATACAATGACCATCACTAATGTCACAAATGTCACAAACACAGAAGAAAAACTGATTATTTTTATCATTAAAGGATCCTTCTTCTGAAAAAAATACCAATAAGTGAGGTAAATAAGTGTTATATTCATCACCAAACCACTATCAAGAAGATTGATTAATTTACTTCTAAATGGTTTAATATATGTTTGAATGACAAGGAAAATTACCAACATTAGATTTGTTGTGACTAAGAAAGAATAAAGATCAGTAGCTCTATATTTGGCATATACACCATACATAGCACATAGTAACAAAAGACGTAATGTAAACCAATATTGTTTACCTTCTTTATAAGGAGCATGGATAGCTTCTAGAATAGGCCATAAGTACTTATTGGTACATGCTAGTGGTCTAAGTGGTTTAGAAAAGAGAAGTAGAAGTACATATGGTAACAGTAAACCAAGAACTACTATCAGAGTCACTATCATTAGTATATGATGAGAGTATCCTCCATATTTGACAGTACCATCTAAATACCAAACATAATGTATATCATTGGATGTGTAAACCTCAGCATATGTCATTACATTGATCAATTGAAGGAGTAGTCTTGAGAAAGAGAGGTGTACAACAGTAACTAGTACTTGAACTGAGGAATGAGCTATTGTATTAGAAAGCTTTGGTGAAAAATGACTGAGGATAATCAGGACAATGACTATTGTCAAAAGAAAATGGATAATAAATATAGAAAATCTTGACAATCCATCAAGTGAAGATTTAAAGTAGTGAAATCTTAACATGTCAAGTAAACCACAATTAGCAGCCTGAGCATAGAAAATAATTCCATTCAGTGTACCACTTGTTAATGTAAGTTTAAGAGCATATAACAGGTAAATAAGAAGTGGGCCAGTGACTAGATAAATACTTACTGATGTTATCCAAGCATTGCTACAATGTTGACATTCTGTAGACCCAAATACCACACTTAATCCCTCACTACATCTACCACATAATGTTCCTTCACGTTGATATAAACACAATGGTGGATGATAGTCAGTGATACCATCTGACAATTGATAGCGTTGATTAGATGATAAGTCACCACTGTAGAAATAAGGTAGTGTGTAATTGCTATTACAATATCCAATTGGACAAGCTAAAGATACACCAAATTGTGTCTTTGTTTTGTTCTCATATTCTATTGTTCCTGCCCAAGAGATAAATGCGAAAAGTCTTGTTATTGTCTGACTACTCACATTACCAATAATGGGGACTGTAAGGTGATGATGTTTTCTCAAGTTATCAAATGAAGATGAAAGTTCACAGACTCCTATTGTCTTATTTAAATCAAATCCCATTGGACATGGATGTATTTTAACACTTTTTGTTAAAATTGCTGGTTGTGTGGACAGAGAGAATACAATCATTCCAGACATAATAATACTGCTGACATTTGTATGAACAGTCACACTAATGTTTGTACAATTTTTTCCTTCTTGTATAAGTTGTTCTTGATCATCAAAAGACAACCAGAGTTTTCTTGTTTTAGGAATAGTATGCTTTGAATAATTCCTAACAATATCAATTGCTATGGTAGAATAAACTTTTCTACCAAGAGCATCTCTAGCTGAAATACAGTAATAAATTTCCTCTCCTGGATATATTTGTAGAGGTGCATGTCAGCACCTTCTATAAGTGTTTGTGGAATAGTTGAAATCTGAAGCAAAGAAGAAGAATTTGATTTTGTTTTGGTAAAATTGAAGTATTGATAATAATATTTCATTGTTTCATTAGGAGATTTAAGAAAGTCTGAGTTGTTGATATAACATGAGAATATAGGCTCTGCATATATTGATATTCCAGCTCTTCTTGCTTCATTGTCTGAGAACATTAATTGTTCAACATTTGAGTCAATGTGTATGGCGCACTTTCCATCACCTCTAGCATGTATAGCTCCTCCCATTAACTCAGCCCAATTATTAGTAAACTTGGCTATAACTTCGCTCATAAAATGTAATTGACAGTTGCCTACGAGAAGGATTGCAGCACCATTTGTGGCGTGATTATTATTAAAAGTTAAATTACCAGATAGATAGACATTTGAGCCTTTAGAACTTATAACTGATCCATAATTGTTACTGAAGATAGATGTCCCAGTGATGTTAACTTTAGTAATTCTTTCGAAATAAAAAATACCAGCTGATGATACAAATGGGATTCTAATATATTGAGAATTCTTTGTTGCATTAGTACTGTCCAATGTAATAGAGACATTGCCTGTATTGTCATCAAACTGATAGACTGTGGCATATAGACAAGCTCCTGTATTTGCAACAAAATTTTCTAAAAATGTACATCTACTAAAAAGAATATCAAGATGAAAAAGTCCAGGATTGACAATACCAATATAGACAGCTCCATAGTCCAAATTGTTTATTGCCCAGTCTTCAATATTTGTTTTAAAAATGATATGTTATAAAAATAAAGTGGTGTTAATCTTCTTTCATTTTTAGATTCAGGTAATGAATACCAATAAAAGACAACAGCTGCTCCATGACAGTGCTCAAAGTTAATGTTACGACTGAATACTGTATTGGTAATTGTTGTGTTAGTGACAGCAATAGTGTGATATTGTAAAATAAACATACCACCTGCAAAACTACCACTATTATAAATAAAATGTGACTCAGTTATATAAACTGACACCTGACCACTAGTATTCTGTTGTGTGTAAAGTATTGTTAGTCCAGCTGCATTGACTATAGGATTGGAACCACCAGAAGATGATGAATGTTTTCTATAGTAGGTATCAGTAATGCAAGAATGAGTGTTGTATTCATAGTTATATGAGAAATAGGCATCATTAATATATATATCAGATATCTGTTCAATACTGTTCGTTTCTTCAAGCGCATCATTAATGTCCATGTAATGAAGAAGAAAGCCACTTCCAATGCTCCGGTCGTTACTTTGGTAAATTTCAAGACTATATGTTGAATAAGACATGCTAACACTATTAATAGTGGAGTTATATAAATTGATACCAATCATAGCAAACCCATATGAGTAGTAGATGTTAACTTGAGTTATAATGACCTGACAATGAACAAAGACTAAGGCAGCAGCATGAGATGAAGTGTAATACAGAGATGAACTATTGAGGTAGTCAGTGATTGCAGTATCTTGTATAGTAGTGAGATTTGTACCACAATTCTTAATCACCAAATGTTTAAGAGTCACTTGAGAGTTGAAGAAAACTAGACCTCGTCTTGGCTGTGGAAATTTCTGCCTTGTATGATTATGAACACATGTTATATTTGCTGATTCTGTAGAAGAATCACTGCGTATTTCAATTATGCTTCTTTGTTGAGTTGCCACTTGACAGAATTCACCAGGAGAAATGGTGAAGTTGACGGAATTGTTTAACAAGAACACAAGGTATTGAGAGGACCATGTTGTGTTACACAGGTACTGCTCTAAATCAGAGGATGAATTAACTAGAAAGATGTCAATACTCTTTCCACTACATGCCATTAAGCAAGAAAAGAGAAATGGCAAAATGTAAAAGAATATCTGTAACATGACAATGTAGCTTTAAGCTTCGATCGTTTCTAGAGTTTGTCTGTTTACTATCTACTCTATATGTACTCGTTAGTGCTTTATAGTAAATGATAATGAAAATTAACAACAAAGCAAGTTACTTCAAAATAAGAAAAGCTGAAAGACAACAATAGTAAGATATGTCAAAACAAGTCTTAAAAGTTTTGAAAAATTTATACATTTAGGTTAATCATCATAGGAAAACATTGCTGACTGAATGAATTCTTTGGTATGTTACAGAGTTAAGTAAAAATTACATTATGTTAATAATCAAATTATTTATTGGATGTATGACTAGTCATAGTTTCTGAGATCTCCTATGACACAGTTCTCCACAACAATATATACCTGCAGTTCAGATTAGTAAAGGGCAGCAAATAATTCAGAAACCTCATTATTATAGCACTTGTGATATAGAAAATTGACTGTGATGTAGATAAATAAAAAAATTTAAATAAGTAAGTACATTTATTTGTCACTTTTAATAACCACATATAACAATACACACTCTATATGACTATTGCATATTGAAAGTAAAAGTTACAATAAGCAAAGAAAATTGAAAGTCAACAGAAATTAATGTGATGAAAACACAATACTGTCCATCAATAACAGGTATTATGGAATTGTAATAGACAATTGTGTACATGTAGAACATCAATGGCTGGACATGGATCAGTTTAGTGATTTGTTCCTTAAATATGGTGGCTTGGGCAAATTAGGATATTCACAAATTTTGATGTCATACAACAGTTCTTTTATTTATTTTGGCTATTTAGAACAAAGTCAATCACTATATATAAACATAAATACCCATTAAGCTCACATATTAGTACTTTATAATTATATGTATTGTGCTATCCAGGTAGCAAGTGTACAAAGATCTAGTAATATCTTATAGGTAGGTATCTTATTGTTGAGGTCTTAAATATGGAGACTAGAATGAATTAGGAAATTCACAAAATCTTCCTGTCATGCCAATAGTTATTTCACTCATTATTACATCAAGGTTTTATATAATCACTATGGCTCATAGCATTTTCTGCATGACAATAGATTAACATGATGTCTATTGTCATTATAAAAATGAAACCTGTAACACTCAAAACAGTATTGTCTACAAAAACACTATAATGCAAAGTATATATTTACTATAATTCCCTTGACATCAATAAAACTAATTGCATACATAATAAAATAAACAAGTAAATAATTCTAATATTTATGAAAATTACTGCTTTGTCTCTTCTTACCTTAAGAAAGATAATTATGAAATGACTCTGTAATTTGACTTGAACCATAGAGAGAATCAGTACATTTGAGAAAATTGTTACCCATTAACAACTCTCCTTTTCTCTATATAGTAAATGAATAAAGAATGTTTGTATTAAGAGTACCTTTTCTTCTAACCTAGAGAATATGGTAGAAAAAACAACAAAAGTCCAAAGTGTCATGCTGGCAGACATGAATATTATTAATTCAATTATTGTATCTTGATGATTAATAAGAAAAAAATAGATTGTCATATACATAAAAATCAAGTTAAAGATCATTGAGTAATCCAGTATACTGACTAGTCTGTCCTTGAACAGTTTAAAGTAAAAGGTTGTAATAATAAAAATAATGTCATTATTGGTGTTGTTATCACTTATGTTATAAATTAATTTACTGCTTTGTAGTATAAAGAAAAAATATATGTACTCACTAACGTAATAAGTCGAGCTACAAATCAGTAGTCCCATCCTTCTTGTAATGTCATGATTACTAAAATGAGATATGAACCAACATCATATTTTCTGGTATATAATAAGATAAGGAGAACATAGGGTAAGAGGAAAGGTAATACAACCAATGATGTGATTATCATGAGTGTAATATGTCCTTTACTACCATATTCAACAAACCCATCCCAATACCATACATGATATGTCTGCTCTGAAGTAAAGACTTTAGTTGGTGTAAAGGTATTGATAATTGCACCTAATAGTCGTCCAAAGGAGAGGTGTCCAACAGTAACTAGTACTTGAACTGAGGAGTCAGCTATTCTATTGGAAAGCCTTAGAGAAAAACAACTATTCTCAGTAAATAAAGTGAGAACACTAAACGAGACCAGCTTTCAATAACTCACTGATTCCATTGAAAAAACACATAAAGGAAATCCAAGTCCAAGATTTAGAAACGAAAGTAAAACAATTAAGATATTATCAAACTCCATTGTTCCCATTGTAAACACTCAACATATCTAGTATCCCAACATTAGCAGTCTGAGCATAGAATATAATTCCATTAAATGTACCAGTTGTTAATGTAAGTCTGAGAGCAAATAACAAGTAAATAAGAAGGGGACCAGCTACTGCATAGAAGATTAGTGTCCATAACCACCAGTTACTACATTGTCTACATTCTGTAGAACCAAACACCACACTTATTTTTGGTCTTCTTTAAACCTACTACAACTACCACTCAATGGACCTACACAATGACGTAAACACAATGAGTCGTGTGTTTCACAAGTCTTATTCTTTGACGAATATATACCAGTTTGATAACTGGGCTCCATTACCAAGACATTTTTAATCATTTGTTAGTGAGATCTTTTACAATACAGTTCTTCACAACAATATATACCTGCAGTTCAGATTGGTAAATAGCAGCAAATAATTCAGAAAGCTCATTGGTATAGGACTTGTGATAGAGAAAATTGGTTGTAAGGTAGAAAAATAAAATAAAATTAAATTAAGTCAGTAGATATATTTGTCACTTTCAATAATAACATATAACAATACAGACTCTACATGACTACTGCATACTATAAGCAAAAGTTACAATAAACAAAGGTAATTGAAAGTCAACAGAAATTAATGTTATGAAAACATAATATTGTCATCAATAACAGGTATTATGGATCTGTAATAGACAATTGTGTACATGTAAAACATTAATGAATAATAATATAATGGCTGGACATCAACCAGTTTAGTGATCTTTTTCATTAAAGTAAGAATAATGTCATTATTGGTGAGGCTATTACATTTGTTATAAAATAATTTACTGCTTGTAGTATTAAAAAAATACATGTACTTACTAACAAAATAAATCGAGCTATAAATCAATGTTCCTTTCCTTTTTGTAGAGATCAGACATAATCATTTACTCTTGTACATTGTATTGGTCCAGCAAAAATGAGCAAAGAACAATGTCTGGTAAAAGAGGGATAGCAATTCACCATATTTTTAACTGACCCTTCCCAATACCAAACATTGTAAGTTGTGGTTGCAGAGTAAATGTCAGCTGATGTGAAAAGATTAATAACTGCAAGTACCTATTTTGAAAGGGAGATATATATGACAGTAACAAGTACTTGGACTGATGAGTGAGCTATTCTATTGGAACATCTGACACAACAATGACTGAGCATAATTAAGATTTATTTTAAATCGAGAGTCAACAAGGAAGCATAGAGAATTCCATTGGGACATACTTATGCTCAAAACTTTAAAACTTATTTATTCAAATTTAGTTTCAGTTTCAGTAATTAAAGTAATAGATAGATATAACTTTTCATATACTAAAAGTTATATAGAAACTCTAATCTGTGAAATCAAGTGTAATAATTTTTGTAGTACTAGCAATAAAATAATGCTAACAGTTAATATTGACATAAAGGATTGTTCAGATGATGGTCGTCCTATATGTGGTAGTTGTGGTAAATAAAGTGTAGTATTTGGTTCTACAGAATGTAAGCAATGTAGTAATTAGTGGTTATGGATACTTCCCTTTATGCAGCATTTAGTCCCCTCCTCATTTATGCAATTTTATGCTCTCATACACACATTAATAAATGGTACACTCAATGGAAATTATTTCCTGTACACAGGCTATTGTAAATTGTGGAGGAATAGATTTGTTGCAGTTATTTACAGGAAATTATTTAGCAAAGATCTCCAAATTAACTTTTTCATCATATTATTAATGAATGTGTGACTTGGTTTTCCTCTGTGCTTTTACAATAGGATGACAGAGTTATGGAAAAATGATCTCAGTTTACTATTTCCACTCTATCTCTATAAATATAATTATAGCAATAATATAGATAATTGGATAATGTATAGTCACCTACTCAACAATAATATATTAACAATTTGATGTAGTAATCAGTATCCCTTGATGACACTAATATAAGTATATTATATGACTAAACAACTTATCAAAATGAAGGTAAACAACAATAAGACATGTATAAGACAACAAAATTAAATTTATTATATAATTAATACACAACAATATTAATAATTACAATAACAAAAAATACAATATAAACAACCAGAGTTCAAGACACTGGTCATTGAACATTAAAAAAAACATTTTTGTGCTTTAGTTTGAGCCCATTGGTTCTCTGAAGTTATCACATGAGTTATAAAAAGAATCATTAGCATCTTGTAATGGTAAAAGATGAGTAAACCAATACAACAAAAAAGGTCATGAAGAAGAGGAAATAGCTAATATACTATAAACTGTTATTTCTAAATACAGCATTGTAAAGTACACGTAGATAAGATTGAAAAGGAGCCAACAATCTAAAAAGTTAATAAATTTACTCTTATAAGGTCTAAACATAGCTTGACCAAATATGAAGACCAATATTGAGGCAATGACAATATAAATGGTATGTTGATAAGGTTCAATACTGTACAGTAGATACATTATAAAAAGAGATAAGAGGCAGATTATGAACCAATACTGCTTATCATTCTTACAATGGAGCATAAGCAGCTTCAAATATTTTTATCTCCAACGTATCCTAGGTTTAACAAAGTGAAAGAGAAGAACATAAGATAAAGGAAGGGGAATGTAGTGTTTGGTTAAGTTGAAATAATTTTTAAAAACAGAACAAATGACAGAGAAACTAAATTCTATTTATACAAAATCAAAAACAAATCAAGGACAAAACTATTAACACGTATTAGCACCACTTTACAGTAAAGATACTAACTAACTACATAATTACAAATAAAACCTAAGTGTGAAAGGGTTCAAAGAGCTCAAAAGATATCACAGGGAAGACAAGCAATGATGTGAATATCATGAGAGTAATATGTCCTTTACTACCATATTACACATACCCATGACAGACAGACAGAGAAACTAAATTCTATTTATACAAAATCAAGAACAAATCAAGGACAAAACTATTAACACATTTTAGCACCACTTTACAGTAAAGATACTAACTAACTACTATAGTTACAAACAAAACCTTGAGCAAACAAAAGTTTGAAAGGGTTCAAAGAGTTCAAAAGATATCACAGGGAAGACAAGCAATGATGTGAATATCACGAAGTAATATATCCTTTACTACCATATTACACATACCAATTACAATTCCACACATCATATATCTGTTTTGAAATAAAAGCTTTATCTGGTTTAAAGGAATTGATAATTGCACCTAATAGTTGTCCAAAGGAGAGGTTTACAACAATAACTAGTACTTAACTGAAGAGTCAACTATTTAATTGGAAAACTTTAGAAAAAAACTGATGATGATGAGGACAACAACTATTGATAACAAATAAAGTGGCACCAGCGGTTAAGTGACACCAGCTTTCTATATCTCATTCATTAATGACTTAATAACTCTATGTCATATTGTATTGTAATACCTGTCACCTTAGTTATATTGTAACAATGGATGATAACTTTGTTCTGCAAATATAGTTTAAAATAAACTATTACAAAACTAATAATTAATGAATTGTAGAAATGTAAGGAAATATTGCATATTATTCTAATGTGTCACATATTTTTATGTTATAAAGTTTGACTACATATAAAGTTATTGTGTTCAGTAAAAGACACAATTATCTATCAACTAATAGAAACATGTGTAAGTATATAAATAGATATGATATTCCAACTAAGCACAGGAAATGAAGAGTAGGGGACAATAGAAGAGGTGTACATATACAGCTACATGCTAAGTCAGCTGGTCTTTTGAAAGTGAAAGAAATTAATTGGTTTGTAAAGATTACATGTTATCAATGATGATTACTCGATTCATTAAATAATCCATCCATCCATCTAATCTATCTAATAATAGAGATTTATTACTGGGTTCATCTTAATATCTAATAAACAATCTTCATATTAAATTCTATTCATGTTAAGTTTGAGCTTGTAAATCTCTCTAAATTATAGGCAGATTCAAAAGATTGCATAAGTCTAGATAATTACATTAACTATAGTACCTGTTTAATACAATATACATATCTAGAAAATGTTTTGACACCATAAATAATCTGTCTTTATGAAAATGAATAGGTAAAATTAATTGTATTGAACATTATGTATTTTTACTTAATTAATTATAAGATATTGTAGTGTCTTGATTCTTGAATTTACTAAAACAATTCCTTAAATTTCAGTATAATTTTAAAAACAACTGATATGGATAATACTCAATGTCATATAATGACAAAGAATAAACTTAGACACTCTAGAAATACAGGAAATGATGTAAATATTGTAATATCTTGTCAACTTCAAGTAGATATGAACTGAAAAAAATATATATTTTATTAACTATTTCAACAACACCTGAAAGTTACTTAAATATGAGTAGAGTAACAAAAGACATATGAATGAACGTTGTTAAGAAATATTTCGTACTAAAGGTGTTTGCCTAATTAAAAATTGAACCACCAATGCTTATTTGTTAATAACACTTATTAACAAGTCTGTAAACCTTATATGTACTTTAGTTTGCATATTATATTTATCTGCATAGATAATATATTATTGTGCTCAGGAAGTAGCAAACATTATATATAAAAGTATAAAGTAAGAAATATTTTATATTAAAGTTGTGTAATTAATACTAAGATAGTATTAACACAACAAAAGTAAAGATATTTATTAATACGAGCCCAACATTGGCTCTCTGTAGTTATGACATGAGTCATAAAAGGAATCATTAGCATCTTGTAATGGTAAACGACGAGATGTTTGGTTACCATAATTGTTGTATTTATGATTGATGAGTGACAAATACTGACTGATTCTTGTATAAATCATATTGACTTTTCTTTGTACTTTCTTTAGTTGTCCTGTAATGAACAGGATATGATAGACCACTACTATGAATAGAGTCATAAAAAACAGTATAGCAGAAATATCGAAAACTGTTACCTCCACATGTCTCAGATACCATGTTGTGATATATACAAAGGCAAAGTTAAAAAGAAGCCAACAATCTAACAGGTTAAAAGTTACTCAAATATGGTCTAAAGATAGCCTGACCAATTATGAATAAGAACTATATTGAGGCAATAGCTATATAGATAACTTGAGCATAAGGTTTAATACTGTACAATATGTACATCATAATGAGAAGTAAGAGGCGAGCTACAAACCAGTACTGCTTATCATTCTTATATGGAGCATGGATAGCTTCAAGTATTGGTCTTGTGTATTCATTGGCACATATTCAATGTCTAAGAGGTTTAGAAAAAAGGAGGAGGAGAACATAGGATGAGAGGAGAGGGAAGACAACCAATGATGTGATTATCATGAGAGTAATATGTACTTTACTACCATATTCAACAGACCCATCCGAATACCATACATGATATGTCTGCTCTGAAGTAAAGACTTTAGCTGGTGTAAAGGTATTGATAATTGCACCTAATAGTTGTCCGAAGGAGAGGTGTACAATAGTAACTAGTACTTGAACTGAGGCATCAGCTATTCTATTGGAAAGCCTTAGAGAAAAACGGCTAAAGATAATGAGGACAACAACTAATATCAGGAGATAGAGTGGAAACAGTAAACTGAGACCAGCTTTCATTAACTCTGTCATTCCATCATAAAAGCATAGAGGAAATCCAAGACATAGATTTAGATGTTAATCAAATAAGTATTAAAAGTAAACAAACTTTAGCGTATTTACAGTATAACTTTAGTATATCAAATTGACTTTTTATAATGTTATATATACACTGTTTAAAAAGACAAATATTAAAAGTAAATATTGTTTGTTTCCACTAGTTACTAGGACTTAATAAAGGTTCTCTGTATTCACACGAATTATAAAGTGAGCTACTTGCTGGCAGTAATGGTTTGTATGAAAGCATTTTCTGCTTATACTTGTGCTGCATCATATGAAACATTACTGTTATTGAAGACATCTTGCCAGTTACCAGTAGAATATGATACAACAATATTGACAAAAATGTAAAGAACACAATAAAGACCATGACAGACACAAACACTGCAATAGATTGATATTTAAATTCAATAAAGAAAAACCAAGTTGTTGTTAAAACCATAACAATGTTAAGTATAAGCCAACAGTCAAGGAAGTATATAACTTTGCTCTTATATGGTTTGAAGTAAACATGTAAGAGCAGTAGAAGAACCACAAAGGGGGTTGTTATAACATATATTTCAAGAGCATTTCTAGCTCTTAGTGATATATATATGACATACATTCCAATCAAAAAAATAAGTCGAGCAACATACCAATACTCCTTTCCTTCCTTATATGGAGCATGGATAGCTTCTATTATAGGTCGAATGTATTTGTTTATGCTCATGTGTCGAATCGATTTAGCAAATATGAGAATAAGGACATAGGGTAGCAAAAGAGAAATGACAATTACCAATGTAATGATCATTAGAATAAGATGTAATCCACTACCATATTCTATTGAACCATCCCAATACCAAACTTTGGAACTATTATGTGAATCATAATAGATTTTTGCTGAAGTAAACACATCAATAATTGCTAGTAAAAGCTTTGAGAATGAGAGGTGTACAACAGTAACCAGTACTTGAACTGAGGAATGAGTTATTCTGTTAGAAAGCCTGAGAGAAAACCGACTGAGGATAATAAGGACAACAACTATTGTCAGCAAATAAAGTGGAAATAGTAAACTGAGACCAGCTTTCCATAACTCTGTCATTCCATCATAAAAACAAAGAGGAAAACCAAGATTCAGATTCAATATAGACAAAAAAATAAGACAAAATTTTGAGTATGGCTCTTGATGAAAGTTTAATGATAGTAGATCTAAGATGCCACAATTAGCCATATGAGCATAGAATATAATTCCATTGAGTGTACCAGTTGTCAATGTAAGTCTGAGAGCATATAACAGATAAATGATGAGGGGACCAGCTATTGCATAGAGGACTATTGTCAACAACCACCAATTACTACATTGTCTACATTCTGTAGAACCAAATACAACACTTAGTTTTTGACCTTTTTTAAGTCTACTACAACTACCACACAATGGACCTTCACGATGATATAGACACAGTGGTTGAAGAGTTTCTTTCTCACAAGTCTTGCTATTTGACGTTGTTATAATCTTAGTTGAAGAACTGCAAAAAAAGAATACAGCATCGTTACAATAGCCAAGTGGACATTGAATTGAGACACCAAAACCTGTAGACGCTTTCATATAACCAGCCCAGGTATTAGCAGATAAACCAGGTCTAACTATTGACAGGTAATTGATGTCACAATCAGCCTTATAACCATAAATCAATTTAAAATCTTTGTTATAAAAAGCTGATGAGCACACACATTGGTTTGTTCCATTTTTCCAAACAAAACCTAAAGGACATTGTTGTACTGTAACATTGACAACTAAAGCATCTGGAAAACTAGGTAGAGAAAATACTAATTTTCCTTCAGTTGTATTAGAGCCTTTGTTATATATTATAAGATCAAATGAGGTACAGTTATTACCTTCGTTTAGTATTTGTTCTTGGTTGTTGTGTAACCTTAAACTGTTGTTTTTTTTAGCAAAGGTAATTGAAACTGTTGAATAGACATTTCTGTTTAGAGCATCAATAGATGCCATGTAGATCTTGATCTTCTGACCAGGATAGGTGTTAAATGATTTAATGGAATTACTGGGTGTACCATTAGGATAACACAAAGTTAGTTTTGAAGCTGAAGTTGATATATTGTGCAGTTTATTCACTTTCTTGTTTCCAATGAAATGAAAATAGCTTTTGTAAAATTCTAGTAATTTTGTATTATTAGAAAGTTTTTGCTTGACTCGACATGAAAAGAGTGGATAGGCATATATTGAATTACCAGCATAGATAGCTACATTTTCTGTAAAAGAAATATTCTCTTCTTTTGTGATATTAATTAATTGTATGATACATTGTTCTTTTAGTAATAAGATATTTTTCATAACAGAACTTGCATATATTGCTCCACCAAATCCCTGAGCTCGATTATTAATAAAGTTAACTACAGCTCCTCCAATAAAATAAAGATATCCATTACCTAGTAATCTAATAGCAGCACCTCTGGATCCAACATTGTTGCTAAAAGTCACATTGGCATATTTAGAGAGATAAACATTGGAGTTGAGAGCATCAATCACAGATCCATAGTTTTTAGTGAAGGTTGATGTTCCAGTAATAGATACATCTGCTACGTTACTAAATGAGAAGATTCCTGCAGTTGAAACAGGTTTAAATGTTAACTTTTGAGAGTTATCCCTTGCATATATGTCTTCAAGAACAATGGAGATTTTTGGAAACTTCTTAACATTATCATAGACAGACATAAAAAGACAAGCTCCAGTCTGCTGCACTGAATTATTTTGAAAGTTGCAGTTTTTAAAATAGATTTCTATATTAACAGTCTTATCTAGTTCAGCTACACCAACATATACGGCACCAGTGGGTGAGCAATTACGACCATGACCTGTGTGATTAGAAAAATTTGTATTTTGAATTAACACTAATTGGGGTTGAGTCATGGATAAATCTGTTACTTTAATCCAATATAAAGCAAGAGCTGCTCCATGTAAAAATGATTTAGGACCATTAGCATTATCAGAAAACAGACAATTATCAACAATTGTGTTTGTATTAAGAGAACTGTTGTAATGAAGAACAAGCAGACCACCTGGTGAATTATAACTTCCTACATTAGATGTAAATTCTGTATCGTTTATAGTAACTTTAGTAAAATATGTTTTTTGAGTATAAAGTACAGTCAGACCAGCAGCATTAACAATATTCAAGTAATTATTAGAGAACTCAGTCATATAGGAATATGCTTTGTGCAAATCAAAGTTATTTTTAAAATGTGCATAGTTGACAGTAACATATGTAGGATACATCATTAGTTGATGATCAATGAAATGCAGAAGAGCACCACAACCAATTGTCCTTCTTTTGTGTTCAGTATGACGAAATAGGTTAGTACTAAGATTTGAATAAGATATGTTAACTTCACTGATACTAGAATCATTCAGATTTATACCAATCATAGCAAACCCATATGAGTAGTAGATGTTAACTTGAGTTATAATGACCTGACAATGAACAAAGACTAAGGCAGCAGCATGAGATGAAGTGTAATACAGAGATGAACTATTGAGGTACTCAGTGATTGCAGTATCTTGTATAGTAGTGAGATATGTACCACAATTCTTAATCACCAAATGTTTAAGAGTCACTTGAGAGTTGAAGAAAACTAGACCTCGTCTTGGCTGTGAAAATGTCTGCAGTGTGTCATTATGAACACATGTTATATTTGCTGATTCTGTGGAAGAATTACTGCGTATTTCAATTATGCTTCTTTGTTGAGTTGCCACTTGACAGAATTCACCAGGTGAAATGGTGAAGTTGACAGAACTGTTTAACGAGAACACAAGGTATTGAGAGGACCATGTTGTGTTACACAGGTACTGCTCTAAATAAAAGGATGAATTAACTGGAAAGATGTCATTACTCTTTCCGCTACATGGTAGTAAGCAAGAAAAGAGAATTGAGGAAACATAAAAGATTATCTGTAACATGACAAAATAGCTTTAAGCTTCGATCGTTTCTAGAGTTTGTATGTTTACTATCTACTTTATATATACTCGTTAGTGCTTTCTAAAAAATGATTTTGAAAATATGCAATTAAGCAAGTTACTTCAAAACAAAGGAAAGTTGAAAGACAACAATAGTAAAGTATGTCAAAACAAGTCATAAAATATTTGTGAAAATTATACATTTTAGGGGAATCATCACAGGAAAACATTGTTGACTAAATGATTTCATTGGTATGTTACAGATTTTTTTAGTTATTGTTGCTGTGATCTCCTATGATACAGTTCTCCACACCAATACATACCTGCAGTTCAGATTAGTAAATGGCAGCAAAAAAATGACAAAGATCATTGGCATAGCACTTGGGATAGAGAAAATTGTTTGTAATGTATACAAATAAAAAAAAGTATTTTAAAATTAAAATAAGTATTTGTCACTTACAATAGCCACATATAACAATACAGACTCTACATGTCTATTACATGTCGCAAGCAAAAGTTACAATAAACAAAGGAAATTGAAAGTCAACAGAAATTAATGTTACGAAAACATAATACTGTCCATCAAAAACAGGTATTATGGATCTGTAATAGACAATTGTGTACATGTAAAACATTAATGAATAATAATATAATGGCTGTACATAGATCAGTTTAGTGATTTGTTAAAGATGGTGACTTGGGCAAGTTAGCTTATTATCAATTGATGTAAAATCACTGTAGCATTGATGAAAAATAGACTTCTTCTAGGTTGTTGAATGGCATCCAGTATATATATCATTATTAGTACATGTTATATTAGCAGACTCGATGTGTAAGAGTCACTGCGTATTTTAATTCAACCAGTCTCATAAAAAATCTTAACAAAAGTTACCAGATAAAACGGTGAAGTTGATAGAACTGTTTAATAAGAATACAAGGTATTGAGAGGACCATGTTTTGTTACACAGTTACTGCTATAAATCTGAAGATGAGTTAACATGATATGTATTATTACTGTCTCCATTACAATAACTACTGAGGAGTAATAGAGAAAGAAAAGACAGCATCAAAGTAGTGGTCTGTAAAGCAATTATTTCAGAATCGTGGCATAATAATTAGATTAACCAGATATTTTTGCCTATATACCATCCAATATATATATTGAAAATAGTTGGTGACTTGTCTTAATAACAACATTGAAAGTATATTTAAATTATATCAACTACTTAGGATAAACATACTTTTACTTTATTGGATGTTTAAGAGTAAAGTCACTACTCAACAAAAACACAAGTCACATTTTTGAAATCTCTTGACAACTGATTATTTGGTATTCTAATCTAATCAGTAAGATTAATTGATCTATAATTGTTGCAAATGTTTGTGTTACAATCAAACAATATAGACCTGTTAACATAGAGACTAAAGAATTTAGTTTAGCTTAAAGCCATAAGCAATTACTGACTATTGAAAACAAAAAACTTGAACTAATTGACATTTCACTTGTAATAGAGACTTAAATACTGTGATGTAGATTGGGAGTACAAATAAGTATTAAGTTTTTTGTTACTTTCAATAGCCACATACAACAATACACATTCCTCTATTTATATTGAAAATGGCTGGTTGCCTTGTCTTAAACGATACAAATAAAGAATACTTAAATTATATTATTTACTTAGGATAATAATACTTGTATTTTATTGGATGTTGTAAGAGTGCAATCACTATTCAACCAAAACATAAGTGAATGGTAGTACATTTTTGATGTGTCTTGACAATTGATTGTTTGAACTCTAGATCTACACACAATTATGTCAGAGATGGTTATGTGTTTATTCACTTCATCAATGAAACTAAAAATTATATTAAGTATACAACTCTGTATTTACTTTATGAAAGAATGTCTAATTTGAATGTTAGTCTATAAAAACATACACTCATCATAAACAATTGTGCTATATGTATTGTATGGTATGTCATTGAAGATATACATTTTGTATATTAGTCAAAATAATAACCATAATATGAATGTCTAATTAGTGCCTTCTGACAATGTAAACTTTTATTACTGCAATCTTAAATGGTATAAAGTAGATTTGTAAACTAAGAAAGATATCATGAGTAATGTTGATTATATGTGTACCGGTATATCTTTAAAACTACTCTGCAATAGGTATAAATGATGCACACGTTTCTTTAAACTGACTACAACTACCACACAGTGGACCTACACAATGATGTGAACACAATGAGTCGTGTGTTTCACAAGTCTTATTCTTTGAAGTTTAAATGCCAGTTTGATAACTGGGCTCAATTACCAAGAGTTTTTTAATCATTTGTTAATGTGATCTTTTATGATACAGTTCTCCTCAGCAAGATATACCTGCAGTTCAGATTAGTAAATAGCAACAAATAATTCAGAAAGCTCATTGGTATAGGGCTTGTGATAGAGAAAATTGGATATAAGATAGAAAAATAAAATAAAATTAAATTAAGTCAGTAGTTGTATTTGTCACTTACAATAGTAACATATAACTATACAGAGTCTACATGACTACTGCATACTATAAGCAAAAGTTACAATAAACAAAGGAAATTGAAAGTCAACAGAAATTAATGTTATGAAAACATAATACTGTCCATCAATAACAGGTATTATGGATCTGTAATAGACAATTGTGTACTTGTAAAACATTAATGAATAATAATATATTGGCTGGACATGGACCAGTTTAGTGATCTTTTTCATTAAAATAAGAATAATGTCATTATTGGTGAGGCTATCACATTTGTTATAAAAAAAATTTACTGCTTGTAGTATTAAAAAATACATGTATTTACTAACAAAAAAAATCGAGTTATAAACCAATGCTCCTTTCCTTTTTGTAGAGATCAGACATAATCATTTACTCTTATACATTGTATTGGTCCAGCAAAAATGAGCAAAGAACAATCAATGTGTGGTAAGAGAGGGATAGCAATTCACCATATTTTTAACTGACCCTTCCCAATACCAAACATTGTAAGTCATGGTTGCAGAGTAAATGTCAGCTGATGTGAAGACATTAATAACTACTAGTACCTATTTTGAAAAGGAGATATATATGACATTAACAAGTACTTTGGACTGATGAGTGAGCTATTCTATTGGAACATCTGACACAACAATGACTGAGCATAATTAAGATTTATTTTAAAGCGAGAGTCAATAAGGAAGTATAGAGAATTCCATTGGGACATACTTATGCTCAAAACTTTAAAACTTATTTAATCAAATTTAGTTTCAGTTTCAGTAATTAAAGTAATAGATAGTTATAACTTTTCATATACTAAAAGATATATAGAAACTCTAATCTGTGAAATCAAGTTTGATAATTTTTGTAGTACTAGCAATAAAATAATGCTAACAGTTAATATTGACATAAAAGATTGTTCAGGTGATGGTAGTCCTATATGTTTATATCAATGTGGAGGTATGCTATGTGGTAGTTGTGGTAAATAAAGTGTAGTATTTGGTTTTACAGAATGTAAGCAATGTAGTAATTAGTGGCTATGGACACTTCCCTTTATGCAGCAACTAGTCCCCTCCTCATTTAGCAATTTTATGCTCTCATACTCACATTAACAAATGGTACACTCAATGAAAATTATTTCCTGTACACAGGCTGTTGTAAATTGTAGAGGAATAGATTTGTTGCAGTTATTTACAGGAAATTATTTAGCAAAGATCTCCAAATTACCTTTTTCATCATATTATTAATGAATGTAGGACTTGGTTTTCCTCTGTGCTTTTACAATGGAATGACAGAGTTATGAATGGTCTCAGTTTACTATTTCCACTCTATCTCTATAAATATATAGCAATTGGATAATGTATAGTCACCTACTCAACAATAATATATTAACAATTTGATGTAGTTGTCATGCAGTATCCCATGATGACGTTAATATAAGTATATTATATGACTAAACAACTTATCAAAATGAAGGTAAACAACAATAAAACATGTATAAGACAACAAAATTGAATTTAATATATAATTAACACAAAACAATATTAATAATTACAATAACAAAAAATACAATATAAACAACCAGAGTGCAATGCAAGACACTGGTCATTGAATATTAAAAAAACATTTTTTGTACCTTAGTTTGAGCCCATTGGTTCTCTGAAGTTATCACATGAGTTATAAAAGGAATCATTAGCATCTTGTAATGGTAAAAGATGAGTAAACCAGTACAACAAAAAAGGTCATGGAAGAAGAGGAAATAGGTAATATATTATAAACTGTTATTTCTATATACAGCATTGTAAAGTATATGTAGATAAGATTGAAAAGGAGCCAACAATCTAAAAAGTTAATAAATTTAAACTTATAAGATCTGAACATAGCTTGACCAAATATGAAGAAGACCAATATTGAGGCAATGACAATATAAATGGTATGTTGATAAGGTTCAATACTGTACAGTAGATACCATCATAATAAGCAGTAAGAGGCAGATTATGAACCAATACTGCTTATCATTCTTACAATGGAGCATGAACAGCTTCAAATATTTCAATCTCCAATGTATGTTAGGTTTAACAAAGTGAAAGAGGAGAACATAGGATAAAGGAAGGGAAATGTAGTGTTTGGTTAAGTTGAAATAATTTTTAAAAATGAAACAAATGACAGAGAAACTAAATCCTATTTATACAAGAACAATAAAGAAAAGAACTAAGGACAAAACTATTAACACATACTAGCACAAATTTACAGTGAGGTAGTAACTAACTACATAATTACAAACAAAACCTAAGTTTTAAAGGGTTCATGCAAAGAGTTCAAAAGATATCAGAGGGAAGACAAGCAATGATGTGAATATCATGAGATTAATATTTCCTTTACTACCATATTACACATACCCATCACAATTCCATACATGATATGTCTTTTTTTAAATAAAAGCTTTATCTGGTTTAAAGGAATTGATAATTGCACCTAATAGCTGTCCAAAGGAGAGGTTTACAACAATAACTAGTACTTGACTGAAGAGTCAACTATTTTATTGGAAAACCTTAGTAAAAAACTGAAGATGATGAGGATAACAAATATTGACAACAAATAAAAATGCCACCAGTAGTTAAGTGATACCAGCTTTCTATATCTCATTCATTTATGTCACTTAATAACTCTATGTCATATTGTAATACCTGTCACCTTAGTTATATTGTAACAATGGATGATAACTTTGATCTACAAATATAGTTTAAAACAAACTATTACAAAACTAATAATTAATGAATTGTAGAAATGTAAGGTAATATTACATACTATTCCAATGTGTCACATATTTTTATGTTATATGTTTTTATGTTATAAAGTTTGACTACATATAAAGCTATTGTGTTCAGTAAAAGACACAATTATCTATCAACTAATAGAAACATGTGTAAGTATATAAATGGATATGATATTTTAACTAAGCACAGGAAATGAAGAGTAGGGGACAATAGAAGAGGTGTACATATACAGCTACATGCTAAGTCAGCTGCTCTTTTGAAAGTGAAAGACATTAATTGGTTTGTAAAGATCACATGTTATCAATGATGATTAATCAATTCATTAAATAATGCATCCATCCATCTAATCTACCTAATAATAGAGATTTATTACTGGGCTCATCTTAATATTTCCACATATGAATGGTTTTCTTTTATTTAATGCATATCTGCTAATAAACACTCTTCATATCAAATTCTATTCATGTTAAATTTGAGCTTGTAAATCTCTCTAAATTATAGGCAGATTCAAAAGATTGCATAAGTCTAGATAATTACATTATCTATAGTACCTGTTTAATACAATATACATATCTAGAAAATGTTTTGACACCATAAATAATCTGTCTTTATCAAAATGAATAGGTAAAATTTATTGTATTGTACATTAATTAACAAGTCTGCAAAACCCTATATGTACTTTTGTTTACATACTATAATTATCTTCATAGATAATATATTATTATGCTCAGCAAATAGCAAACATTATATACAAAAGTATAAAGTAAGAAATATTTTATATTAAAGTTGTGTAATTAATACTAAGATAGTATATATGAGAACTAACAAAGCAAACAGAGCAGACATCTAACCTACAGTGAACACAACAAAAGTAAAGATACTTATTAATATGAGCCCAACATTGGCTCTCTGTAGTTATGACATGACTCATAAAAGGAATCATTAGCATCTTGTAATGGTAAATGATGAGATGCTTGGTTACCATAATTGTTGTATTTATGATTGATGTGTGACAAATACTGACTGAAGTTTCAAGCAAAAGCGGAAATTATGTCCCAATTGAATTGTCCATGCTTCCTTCCTGACTCTCAATCAAACATAAATCTTAATAAATAGCAAATAATGTACATAATTGGATAATATATAGTCACTTACTCAACAACAATATAATATTAACAATTTGATGTAGTTATCAGTATCCCTTGATGACACTAATATAAGTATATTATTACTAAACAACTTATTAAAAATTAAGGTCAATAACAGTAAAACATGTATATAACAACCAAATTGGATTATTATATGATTAACACACAACAATATTAATAATTACAATAACAAAAAAATTATAAGCAACATTAACCAGAGTGCAAGGCACTGGTCATTAAATATTAAAAATATTTTGTGTATTTTAGTTTGAGTCCAACATTGGTTCTCTGAAGTTATCACATGAGTTATAAAAGGAATCATTAGCATCTTGTAATGGTAAACGATGAGATCTTTGGTTACCACGGTAGTGATAGTTATGATTAGAATGTGACAAATATTGATAGATATTTGTACAAATGTCATTGACTTTTCTTTCTATTCTCTTTAGTTGTCCAGTAATAAACAGCAAATGATAGACCAGTACAACAATAAAGGTCACGAAGAACAGAAAGATAGCTAATATACTATAAACTGTTATTTCTAAATGCTGCATTGTATAATATATGTAGACAAGATTAAAAAGGAGCCAACAATCTGAAAAGTTAATAAATTTACTCTTATAAGGTCTAAACATAGCTTGACCAAATATGAAGAAGACCAATATTGAGGCAATGGCAATATAAATGGTATGTTGATAAGGTTCAATACTGTACAGTAGATACATCATAATAAGAAGTAAGAGGCGAGCTACAAACCAGTACTGCTTATCATTCTTATATGGAGCATGGATAGCTTCAAGTATTGGTCTTGTGTATTCATTGGCACATGTCCAATGTCTGAAAGATTTAGCAAAGAGGAGAAGGAGAACATAGGGTAAGAGGAGAGGTAATACTACCAATGATGTGATTATCATGAGAGTAATATGTCCTTTACTACCATATTCAACAGACCCATCCCAATACCATACATGATATATCTGCTCTGAAGTAAAGACTTTAGCTGGTGTAAAGGTATTGATAATTGCACCTAATAGTCGTCCAAAGGAGAGGTGTACAACAGTAACTAGTACTTGAACTGAGGAGTCAGCTATTCTATTGGAAAGCTTTAGAGAAATACGGCTGAAAATAATGAGAACAACAACTATTGTCAGTAAATAAAGTGGGAACAGTAAATTGAGGCCAGCTTTCAATAACTCTGTCATTCCATTGTAAAAACATAGAGGAAATCCAAGTCCAAGGTTTAGAAACGAAAGTAAAACAATTAAGATATTTTTCAAAACTCCATTGTTCCCATTGTAAATAGTCAACATATCTAGTATTCCCACATTAGCAGCTTGAGCATAGAATATAATTCCATTGAATGTACCCGTTGTTAATGTAAGTCTGAGAGCAAATAACAGGTAAATGAGAAGAGGACCAGCTACTGCATAGAGGACCAGTGTCCACAACCACCAGTTACTACATTGTCTACATTCTGTAGAACCAAATACCACACTTAGTTTTTGATCTTCTTTAAGCCTATTACAACTACCACACAATGGTCCTACACGATGATGTAAACACAATGAGTCATGAGTTTCACAAGTATTATTCTTTGAAATATATATACCAGTTTGATTACTGCAAAAAAAGGCTCCATTACCATTACAATAGCCAAGTGGACATTGAATTGAGACACCAAAGTGTGTGGACATATTCATATTACCAGCCCAGGTATTGACATACAAATTGGGTCTTACTATTGACAGATAATCGATGTCACAATCAGCCTTATATCCAGAAACCAAATAAAAATCTTTGTTATAAAAAGCTGGTGAGCACACACATTGATGTTTTTCATTGTGCCAAATAAAACCTAAAGGGCAATGTTGTACTATAATGTTGACAACTAGAGCAGCTGAAAAAGTAGGTAGAGAAAATACTAACTTTCTTTCAATATTTTCTATGATATATAGTCTAACTCCAAATGAAGTGCAGTTATCACCTTCAATTATTACTTGTTCTTTTATGTACTGATTTAGTTCATTTTCTTTATCAAGGTTAACTGCTACAGATGAATAGACATTTCTGTTTAGAGCATCAATAGATGCCATGTAGATCTTGATCTTCTGACCTGGATAGGTGTTAAAAGAATTGATAGAATTTCTGTGTGTACCATTAGGATAACACAAAGTTAATTTTGAAGCTGAAGTTGATATAGTATACAGTTCAAATACTTCCTTGTTATCAATGAAATGAAAGTGGTTTTCGTAAAAATCTAGTAATTCTGTATTATTATAAAGTTTTTGCCTGACTCGACATGAAAAGAGTGGATAAGCGTATATTAAATTACCAGCACGGACAGCTAGAGGCGTGGCTCAATGATCGGACACGTTGGTGTTTTTACTGTTTTTAAATACACAAAGCGTTCAAATCTGACTTCCGACACCAGCTTCGAGTGCCCCAATCTGTCATATAGTTATTGCAAAAAATATACTGAAAAAGAAATCTCTTTGCACAATGTACAAGCATATATTCTGTACACTCGAGATAATGATTAAACGGACATTCTTATGTAGATTCGAACGATGACCATATCTTGATAACAATTATAGCTTGAACGTTTTCTCTGCTTTTAAACATTATATAATATGTTAGGAATTAACTGTCAAAATTTGGAGAAATATCTACAAGCAGTTCTGAATATACATCTCTTTGAAAACATAAACTCATTGACGAATAAACGGACATTTAAGAGAAATCCTTTTTTAAAGTAGGTGATAACTGTTTGTTAATTATTAACTCAAATGACAATCACAAACACTATGCATGAAGATATTAATTTTACTACAAAAAAGTCTAGTAGTTAACTATTACATGTCACACATAAAACAAACAAAATTTAGTGATTTTTCTTTCTTGATCCCAACACATACCATGTGGTACCAATGGAAGCATTTTTCATATTCCACCCAATTAGTCGCCTTAGTGTGAAAACATAAATTATTAGAACATGCTGATAGTTTTTCTGTAATAAAATACATGAATTGTATTATTATATTGTGAATATTTCATAATGGTTGTCAGGTTATTCTTTGACTGTTCTAGTGCACTTTCTAAAATGCCGAGCCACTAATCTAGGGTAAATTATAATATAATATCACATACCATTATCACTGAGTCCATTCTTGTCAAATTCAGTGAGTCCTGTCTCTTCTTCACTTCTTTTGCTAGCATTTCTGGTACATCTCTTCCTCCCTGTAACAAAGATAATTAACTCAAAAATACTTCAATATATAAACACTACACATACTGGAAATTTGAGAATTTTTGGGTAATGTCTTTGACTGTTCTAGTGTACTTTCTAAAATGGCAAGCCACTAATCTAGGGTAAATTATAATATAATATCACATACCATTATCGCTGAGTCCATTCTTGTCAAATTCACTGAGTCCTGTCTCTTCTTCACTTCTCTTGCTAGCATTTCTGGTACATCTCTTTCTCCCTGTAACAAAGATAATTAACTCAAAAATACTTCAATATATAAACACTACACATACTGGAAATTTGAGAATTTTTGGGCAATGTCTTTGACTGTTCTAGTGTACTTTCTAAATGGCAGGCCACTAATCTAGGGTAAATTATAATATAATATCACATACCATTATCACTGAGTCCATTCTTGTCAAATTCACTGAGTCCTGTCTCTTCTTCACTTCTTTTGCTAGCATTTCTGGTACATCTCTTCCTCCCTGTAACAAAGATAATTAACTCAAAAATACTTCAATATATAAACACTACACATACTGGAAATTTGAGAATTTTTGGGTATTGTCTTTGACTGTTCTAGTGTACTTTCTAAAATGGCAAGCCACTAATCTAGGGTAAATTATAATATAATATCACATACCATTATCGCTGAGTCCATTCTTGTCAAATTCACTGAGTCCTGTCTCTTCTTCACTTCTTTTGCTAGCATTTCTGATACATCTCTTCCTCCCTGTAACAAAGATAATTAACTCAAAAATACTTCAATATATAAACACTACACATACTGGAAATTTGAGAATTTTTGGGCAATGTCTTTGACTGTTCTAGTGTACTTTCTAAAATGGCAAGCCACTAATCTAGGGTAAATTATAATATAATATCACATACCATTATCGCTGAGTCCATTCTTGTCAAATTCATTGAGTCTTGTCTCTTCTTCACTTCTCTTGCTAGCACTTCTGGTACATCTCTTCCTCCCTGTAACAAAGATAATTAACTCAAAAATACTTCAATATATAAACACTACACATACTGGAAATTTGAGAATTTTTGGGCAATGTCTTTGACTGTTCTAGTGTACTTTCTAAAATGGCAAGCCACTAATCTAGGGTAATTTATAATATAATATCACATACCATTATCACTGAGTACATTCTTGTCAAATTCACTGAGTCCTGTCTCTTCTTCACTTCTCTTGCTAGCATTTCTGGTACATCTCTTCCTCCCTGTAACAAAGATAATTAACTCAAAAATATTTCAATATATAAACACTACACATACTGGAAATTTGAGAATTTTTGGGTAATGTCTTTAACTGTTCTAGTGTACTTTCTAAAATGGCAAGCCACTAATCTAGGGTAAATTATAATATAATATCACATACCATTATCGCTGAGTCTATTCTTGTCAAATTCACTGAGTCTTGTCTCTTCTTCACTTCTCTTGCTAGCACTTCTGGTACATCTCTTCCTCCCTGTAACAAAGATAATTAACTCAAAATACTTCATATATAAACACTACACATACCGGAAATTTGAGAATTTTTGGGTGACTGTTCTAGTGTACTTTCTAAAATAGCAAGCCATTAATTCAAAGTATAATTAACCTAAGGCTGTATGACTTACTATTCTCATCCACTTCACTGAGACCAATGTCTCCACCACTGGATTTACATGCTGTAGTGTCTAAAGATAATTCTTCAGGATGGAATAGTTTTTTCCATTTTTCGTATCTGATGTCAGGTAGATCATAACCATTCTCATACCTCCTACAAAACCGACTGTGCTCTTCTCCTGTAAATTCAAATTTTGATGTACTCTTTTCACTTTCTTTTTTTAATTTTTTTTGTCTCTCTTTCTCAGCTTTTTCAACTGCTCTTTTAAGTTTTCTCTCCTCTACTTCCTTCTTTTTTTGTTCTCGTTCCATTGCCTTCTTTTCTCGTTGTTGCTTTCTAAGATCTTTTGCTTTTGATTCATCTGCTTTCTTAATTTCTTTTTCTCTTATCAACTTAAGATTTTCAGAACTTGTTAAAACACGAGCACTGTGGTTTGTTTTCTTCTCATTATTTGGTAGCTGAGGTAAAGTAAGAAAATTATGAAGAATAGATGGCTGAACTTTTGTAATGTAATCTTCATCTTCAGAAAATTTACCATAGTAACCACAGGTACTGTCTTCACTACAAGTGTTTTCTTCATAATAATCAATGCTTTCACTATCGGAAGTACAGGTACAAGGATGAGACTTGGATGGGCTATACAGAGGAAGAAACAGTCCCATCTTGGAGGCTATCATATCTATTTTCCCATCCTTCTCAAGTTGTAAGTAACGTAATACTGCATATCTGTTGAGGGGGTATATACCAGTGGATCTAAACCCAGCAACAATATTGGCTGGTGTCATTGCCTTTGTCCAGGCTCGACTAAAAATTTCGGTAAAATTAAATCTATTAACGGCTATTCCAGGATTACAGGACATGTAGAGATGACATTCATTAATGTATGCCTTTTTTAAGGGGCTAAAACATGACCTGTCCAGTGGTTGACACAAATGAGTTGTATGAGGTGGCAAGCAAAATAAGATGATCTGATTTGCAGCAGCTGTCCTGATCAATTGAGGTTGGTAATGTGAAGAATGTCCATCCAGGAGTAACAAGATGGGTCGCTGTGGAGGAATGTGAAGTAAGAAGTGATTAGTAAACCATTCCTGAAACAATTTGGAATCTATCCATCCATTTTTAGACAACCCATATGCAGTACCTGGGATTTCTCCTGTTGTGAAATTAGGTTTGAGTTTTTTCCGATCAAAAATTATCATAGGAGGCAAAAGGTAACCAGAAGCACTGCATGCTGACAAAACAGTAATTTGGGCTTTATCACTACTAGTAATACAGGATATATCTCTCTGACCTTGTACTCCAATTATTTTGCCAGGTTTATGTTGCAATGAGAACCCACTCTCATCACAGTTAAAAATCAACATTGGTGATTCAAGCAAATTATTAGACTTCAATGTTTCTTCAAGCAAGTCAAAATAACGATTTATGACATCTGGGTTAGCTGCAATAGCTCTACAATATGCTAGTTTGGATCCACATCTTAATCGTAGCTTTGGATGCCGCTTCACAAATGAGCCCCACCAACCAGTGGTGACATTGACATCTTCAACTTCACATTGACGTTTCTTTGCTAGTGCTGCTCTGACAATACAAAGAAC
This sequence comes from Xestospongia muta, assembly GCA_963693285.1. Classification (NCBI taxonomy): domain Eukaryota; kingdom Metazoa; phylum Porifera; class Demospongiae; order Haplosclerida; family Petrosiidae; genus Xestospongia; species Xestospongia muta. Next base: position 5,460,888 of record OY848919.1, on the reverse strand, counting down.
TTGTTCCTTTGTGCGAGCAAAGCCAATTTTAGCTGAGCCTACCAAAAATGTTACTAGTTCTTCTTCTTCAATGTCATTTAAGTATCTAGGAGGTCCACTATGAGCACCAAAAGAGACATTACCAGACACTCGATCCCATAATGTTGACTTTGGCACATTATACATTTCAGCAGTTTTTCTAAGAGTAAATCGTCCTTTAGCTACATCCTTTGCTGCTTTACGTAACTGGGTCTCACTCCACCGCTTGTAGTGCCTATCCCTTGGCTTTTTTCCTTCAGATAACCTAGGCTATTAAAGAAAATGCAACTATAACATAATAAATCATATATAAACAAAGAAAAATAGACTCATGTCGGGGGCACTTAAAAAAGGACTTGGCTGCACTATGTTTTCAAACAAATAATTGTCTCAGCACCCACTTAAAGCACATAAACATTGTGGTTTGCAATAAGTCACTTGTAAAAAGGGTTTTCACAACCTTATACTAATTGTCATAGTTTTGTATATATCAAAGATACAGAGACTCCTAGTTATGTATCAAAGATAGAAAGACTCTAGCTCATTGTAGTAGACTACTACATTCTGAAGATTCAATAAGACCAGATGAAACCAATAAGTAAGCAGATGTGTCTATTTGTATGCTTGAAGGTATACATCTCTTCTCTACCTTATAACAAAGACTGTACATTGCACCAATGACTACATGTGATATACCTATATACCACAAACTTTTAGAGCCTATGATCATATCATGAATTTTGAATAAGCAACTCATTAGAACTCATCTCTCTTTCAAAATAATGACTAGTAACTTTAACATGTTATCTGCCTACCCTTTCTCCTATTCTTGTGACTATAACATCGTACCTACAGTATAATGCATGGTCTATGACATATTTTAGTTTATGTGATGACCTTTTTTTCCTCAAAAGTATTAAAAACAATATTATTGTCATGTAGTTAATTGATTATCATTTAAAAATTTATTTCATTCAGATTATTGTAATTCAAGTATCTATCACTTGTTTACCTACTTACAGTAAAGTTAGTCATAAAGTCAAGCAGCTATTAAGCCTCAGTACAACACTCTTATTCTTAAAAAAGTGAACTGACTCTGTTATTACAGACATATATATATATTTACTAATCACTAAAATGGCCAGGGTTGACTAAAATATTGCTAACACATATATAGCTCAAGCCATTAACATATTCAAGCTTCCCCATAGTCTCCCACTTGGACATCTATACATTATCACCTATTACCATGTTTGATTGTGTCCACAATAGTCCAGCTCACGTTTAGACTTCAGGTTGTGTTGTCCGCTAAAACATACCACGTGTCCGCAAATACATTTAAGTCCGTACAAGCACCAAAAACGGAGCTCATTCACGACACGGAGTTTAGTTAGGAAATTATGCAAGGAAAGTGTATTCATTGAGCATAACCAAGAGCCATATTATACAGAAGCAATAAGCTGTCTTCAAGTTTTTAGAAGAAAAAGTGTCCGAAAATAGATTTGTCCGTCCATTGATTTTCGACTCTACATTTCCCGTAAATGAAATACTCTTTTGTTTTGTGATATTAATTAATTGTATCACACATTGTTCTTTTAGTAATAAGCTATTTTTTATACCAGAACTTGCATATATTGCTCCACCAATTTTCTGAGCTCGATTATTAGTAAAGTTAACTATAGCTCCTCCAATAAAATAAAGATATCCATTACCTAGTAATTTAATAGCAGCACCTCTGGATCCAACATTGTTGCTAAAAGTCACATTGGCATATTTAGAGAGATAAACATTGGAGTTGAGAGCATCAATTACAGATCCATAGTTATTAGTGAAGGTTGATGTTCCAGTAATAGATATATTTGCTACGTTACTAAAAGAGAAGATTCCTGCAGTTGAATCCTGGTAAAAAGTTAATTTTTGAGAGTTATTTCTTGCATAAATTTCTTCAAGAACAATTGAGATTTTTCCAAACTTCTTAACATTATCATAGACAGACATAAAAGACAAGCTCCAGTCTGCTGTACTAAGTTATTTTCAAAGCTTCATTTTTTAAAATAAATTTGTATATTAACAATCTTGTCTAGTTCAGTTACACTAACATATATGACACCAGTAGGTAAATAATTACGACCATGACCAATGTGATTGATAAACTTTGTATTTTGAATTAACACTAATTGGGGTTGAGTCATAGATAACTCTGTTACTTTAATCCAATATAAACCAAGAGCTGCTCCATGCAAAAATGAATTAGGGCCATTAGTATTGTCAGAAAATAGAGAGTTATCAACAATTGTGCTTGTATTAAGAGAACTGTTGTAATGAAGAACAAGCAGACCACCTGGTGAATTATAACTTCCCACATTAGATGTAAATTCTGTATTGTTAATAGTAACACTGGCAAAATAAGTTTTTTGAGTATAAAGTACAGTTAGACCAGCAGCATTAACAATATTCAAGTAATTATTAGAGAACTCAGTCGTATAGGGATAGCCTTCATGCAAATCAAAGTTATTTTTAAAATGTGCATAATTGACAGTAACATATGTAGGATACATCATTAGTTGATGATCAATAAAATGCAGAAGAGCACCACAACCAATTGTCCTTCTTTTGTCTTCATTATGACGATATAGGTTAGTACTAAGAGTTGAATAAGATATATTAACTTCACTGATACTAGAATCATTCAGATTTATACCAATCATAGCAAACCCATATGAATTGTATATGTTAACTTGAGTTATATTGACCTGACAATGAACAAAGACTAAGGCAGCAGCATGAGATGAAGTGTAATACAGAGATGAACTATTGAAGTAGCCAGTCATCACAGTATCATGAATGGTAGTAAGATATGTACCACAATTCTTGAATAGCAATTGCTGTAGAATCACTGTAGTATTGAAGAAAATTAGACCTCTTTTAGGTTGTTGAATGGCATCCTGTGTATCATTATTAGTACATGTTATAATAGCAGACTCTGTGTAAGAATCACTACGTATTTTAATTCTACCAGTCTCATAAGAAACTCGACAAAATTTACCAGATGAAATTGTGAAGTTGATAGAACTGTTTAATAAGAATACAAGGTATTGAGAGGACCATGTTGTGTTACACAGGTACTGCTCTAAATCTGAAGATGAGTTAACACGATATGTATTATTGCTGTCTCCATTACAAAAACTACTGAGGAGTAATAGAGAAAGAAAAGACAGCATCGAAGTAGTGGTCTGTAGAGCCATTTTCAATACAGAATACTTAGATTATCCAGACAGTTTGCTTATATACCATCCAATATCTATTTTGAAAATAGTTGGTGACTTGTCTTTTAAACAACATTGAAAGTATATTTAAATTATATCAACTACTTAAGATAATAATACATTCATTTATTGAATGTTTTATGAGCGAAATCATTATTCAACCAAAACATGAGTGAATAGTAACACATTTTTGAAGTGTCTTGACAACTGATTGTTTGAGCTTTAGATCTACACTCAACTATGTCAGAGATGGCTATGTGTTTATTCACTTCATCAATGAAACTAAAAATTAAATTAAGTACACAACTCTGTATTTACTTTATGAAAGAATGTTTAATTTGAATGTTAGTCTATTAAAACATGCACTCATCATAAACAATTGTGCTATATGTATTGTATGGTATGTCATTGAAGATATACATTTTGTATATTAGACAAAATAATATCTCATAGTATGATTGTTTTAATAAGTGACTTCTTGTAATCTTAAATGATATAAAATGGGTTCGTAAACTAAGAATAATATCATGAGTGATGTTGATTATGTGTATATCTTTAAAACTACTCTGTAATAGGTATAAATAACGCACATGTTTATTAACAGAAACATTGTCATGTGACTGGTCTAAAATAATCACATGACTGCAATACAAGGTAGTAAAGGTTATTAACCAAGAAAATAAAGTCAATAAGAACTTAAGATGTGAAAGCATAACACTGTTCAGTAATTACATGTATCATGATCTGTCAATATGTAAAACATCATTGAATAATTATAGTATGGCTGGAAATGTAGAGATTTGTCACTAGAATAGAGTTCACAAATTTAAACTAATCAATTTTGAAAATTGAAATCTGATGACTTCAATGTTGAGAATTAAAATTTACAAAATATCTCATATTACCAGTTGTTTCTCAACAAGTTTCTTAAATCATAAGAGCTTTGCTCACCAATACATAATTATGATGTTTAATGTCATTATGAAAATGAAACTTGTTGCAAACAACAAATATGTCTTTGATACAGAGAACATGGTAGAAAAGGAACAACACAAGAGCTAAAAAGGTAATGCTGACTGAGACAGTGGTTATTACTGTAATTGTTGCCTCTTGATAATTAATAAGAAAAATACATGTTGTAGTACACAAAAGATCAAGTTAAACATCATTGAACAATCTAAACTATTGACTAGTGCATTCTTGAATGGTTTAAAGTAGGCTTGTAAAATTAAGAATAATACTATAAGTGGTTTTGCTGTATCCCAATGATAGTCAGTGAGTGATACCATTTGACAGTAAGTCACCACTATCGAAATAGGCCAATGTCTTATACAGAAAACAACAGTACAACTCATTGACACACAAAATTCTCCTTTTGGTTTGTTTAATTATTCCTGTCCTAAATTTTGTCATTACTGATCTTGTGATAATCTGATTACTTATATTGGTTGAGTGATTGTGTCATGTTTTCTAATACAGTTATTTAATAAAGATGAAAGTTTACGTAAGCCATTCATCTGAACACATCTTAGTGTTAATATTGAGGTTATAAAGAGCCAGAATATTTGGTTGTAATGATTCCTCTTGATGAAATCCCTGCAACCATGCTGATTAGGTGCTTAGTACCTTAAGTAAGGGGTGAGAGAGCTCTGATTTGTCATATCCATAAATCTTATCAGCTCTGAAATTGACTGAGGTTTTTCATCATTGAAATAGCTACTGTTTTAGCCTTTCCTAAATCATTCATTGCTAGATTATTGGGAATTACGTTATTAACATTTAGAAAAACATACCAGTCAATTATATTATAATATATCATGCCAACCCTAAATAGTGCATGGATAAACAACAAATAGCAGAATATACTGATTCATAATTGATATAAACTACACATGTAAATGTACCCAGTTGATATATATAATCATATAAGATTACTATTGGTTTAGAACATCTGCTTTAGAAGAAGGCTTAGTAACTGAAGAACCATTATGAAAAAAAGAGGAGATGGACACAGGTTTAAAGTGAATGTGTTTGACAGCAGAGCAGAAAGACTATGAAAATGGGAAAGTGAATTGAGTGAGAAAAAGTTAAGCAATAGTCTCATTAAAAAAGGAATAATATTTAGCCTACAGAGAAGGAGAACTACTTTTTAGCAGCAGTGAAGAGGGGGTTTTGACTTGTTTACAATAGGAATGATTGATCCATAAAAGAGAAGGGTTTTTTGATGAGTAGACAACTTTACTGAGAATAATAAGATTTATGCGTGATCCAAAGGAAAGCTCTTTGAAAATGAGCCATTAAACATTACAGTTGGACAAAGGGAGTATTTGTTTCCAATTAATAGGGTTAAGGAGAGAGTTGGCATGATTAAAGTCAGCTAGATGGTGTCCAGCCAAAACTTGTGTGAAGGAAAGAGGTTGAAGTGTTAGCAGATTGAGTGGGGAGCAAATAGAGGATTGGAATGGAATTTAGTTGAAGTTTATAAATCTAATAGAACTGGAGTCCATATATATATAATTAATTTTGGAATAAGGATTAGTTCAATGAACAACAATGTACAAGTGAGACTACTCTGTCATTATGTGAATTAATGGATCGTCAATAAAATATAACAATTCATAACACAGCATACAATAATCAGATGTAACATATTCTGTAAAGCATAGGACTAGTGTATTCTATACTTGTAATGGACATAACTAACTATTTTGTAAGATATTTCAATCACATGTGATAAAATGTTATCATTATGCATTATGATATAGCATTAATTACATATACAACATAATACCATATCATTACATACATTATACATACATATTTTGATTAGAAGCAAATCCCTATAACTGTTAGATCATTAGGTTGTGGCAAGGTCAATTTCAGAACCTTTTATTAGTGAACTGTTGTTATTTTTAAAGGGTAATTTCCTTTCCAAGTTTTATACATACAAAAATATGACTGATTATTATACATAATTATGATACATACAATCAAAACAAACCAAATATACATATATAGGTACACACAAAAGGAACTTGTTAATTATATACACACTTAAACTCCTTTAGTCAATTACTGCAGTGTCCTAGGATAGGTTCTCTAAACTCTGAGCATGAACCATAAAATGAGTCATTGGTATCTGTAAATAGTGGTTGTCTGTAAGTTGTTTTATTAGTAAATAATGATAAGACTTTCATGTACCACAGATGAAGTTTCTCATATTTTCTTTCAAGCCATCTTTTTACAATGTTAACCTTTCGGCAAACCCAGAGTACATGATATACAATGACCATCACTAATGTCACAAATGTCACAAACACAGAAGAAAAACTGATTATTTTTATCATTAAAGGTCCTTCTTCTGAAAAAAATACCAATAAGTGAGGTAAGTAAGTGTTATATTCATCACCAAACCACTATCAAGAAGATTGATTAATTTACTTCTAAATGGTTTGATATATGCTTGAATGATAAGGAAAATTACCAACATTAGATTTGTTGTGACTAAGAAAGAATAAATGTCAGTAGTTCTATATTTGGCATATACACCATACACAGCACATAGTAACAGAAGACGTAATGTAAACCAATATTGTTTACCTTCTTTATAAGGAGCATGGATAGCTTCTAGAAGAGGTCGTAAGTACTTATTGGTACATGCTAGTGGTCTAAGTGGTTTAGAAAAGAGAAGTAGAAGTACATATGGTAACAGTAGACCAAGAACTATTACCAGAGTCACTATCATTAGTATACGATGAGAGTATCCTCCATACTTGACAGTACCATCTAAATACCAGACATAATTTACATCATTGGGTGTGTATACCACAGCAGATGTCATTACATTGATCAATTGAAGGAGTAGTTTTGAGAAAGAGAGGTGTACAACAGTAACCAGTACTTGAACTGAGGAATGAGCTATTCTATTGGAAAGCTTTGGTGAAAAACGACTGAGGATAATCAGGACAATGACTATTGTTAGAAGATAAAGTGGAATCATAAAGGTAAGGAAAGCTTTCCATAACTCTGTCATTCCATTGTAAAAACATCTAGAAAGGCCTGTCTCAAGATTTAAAACATGGATAATAAATATAGCAAATCCTGATAATCGATCAATTGAAGATTTAAAGTAGTGATATCTTAACATGTCAAGTAAACCACAATTAGCAGCCTGAGCATAGAAAATAATTCCATTCAGTGTACCACTTGTTAATGTAAGTTTAAGAGCATATAACAGGTAAATAAGAAGTGGGCCAGTGACTAGATAAATACTTACTGATGCTATCCAAGCATTGCTACAATGCTGACATTCTGTAGACCCAAATACCACACTTAATCCCTCACTACATCTACCACATAATGTTCCTTCACGTTGATATAAACACAATGGTGGATGATAGTCAGTGATACCATCTGACAATTTAAAGCTTTGATTAGATGATAAGTCACCACTGTAGAAGTAAGGTAGTGTCTGATTGCTATTACAATATCCAATTGGACAAGCTAAAGATACACCAAATTGTGTCTTTGTTTTGTTCTCATATTCTATTAATCCTGCCCAAGAGTTAAATGTGAAAAGTCTTGTTATTGTCTGACTACTCACATTACCAATAATGGGGACTGTAAAGTGATGATGTTTTCTCAAGTTATCAAATGAAGATGAAAGTTCACAGACTCCCATTGCTTTATTCAAATCAAACCCCAATGGACATGGATCTATTTCGACACTTTTTGTTAAAATTGCTGATTGTGTGGACAGAGAGAATACAATCATTCCATTAATTATAATATTGGATTGATCATTTATATGAACAGTCACACTAATGTTTGTGCAATTTTTGCCTTCTTGTATCAGTTGTTCTTGATCATCAAAAGACAACCAGAGTTTTCTTGCTTTAGGAATAGTATGCTTTGAATATTTTCTAACAATAATATCAATTGCTATGGTAGAATAAACATTTCTACCAAGAGCATCAACAGCTGAAATACAGTAATAAATTTCCTGTCCTGGATATATTTGTAGAGGTGGTTGTATATCACTACCTTCTGTTAGTGTTTGTGGAATAGTTGAAATCTGATACAAAGAAGATTTTGATTTCGTTTTGGTAAAATTGAAGTGTTGATAATATTCCATTGTTTCATTAGGAGATTTAAGAAAGTCTGAGTTGTTGATATAACATGAGAATATAGGCTCGGCATATATTGATAATCCAGCTCTTCTTGCTTCATTGTCTGAGAACATTACTTGTTCAACATTTGAGTCAATTTGTATGGCGCACTTTCCATCACCTCTAGCATGTATAGCTCCTCCCATTAACTCAGCCCAATTATTAGTAAACTTGGCTATAACTTCCCTCATAAAATGTAATTGACAGTTGCCTACGAGAAGAACTGCAGGACCATGGGTGGCATAATTATTATTAAAAGTTAAATTACCAGATAGATAGACATTTGAGCCTTTAGAACTTATAACTGATCCATAATTGTTACTGAAGATAGATGTCCCAGTGATGTAAACTCTAGCAATTCTTTGGAAATAAAATATACCTGCTGATGATACAAATGGGATACTAATATATTGAGAATTGTTTGTTGCAATAGTACTGTCCAATGTAATAGAGACTTCACCTGTATTGTCATCAAATTGATAGACTGTGGCATATAGACAAGCTCCTGTATTTGCAACAAAATTTTCTGAAAATGTACATCTACTAAAAAGAATATCAAGATGAACAAGTCCATGATTGACAATGCCAATATAGACAGCTCCATAGTCCAAACTGCTTATTGGGTAGTTGTCAATACCTTCGTGTTTTAAAAATGATGTGTTATAAAAATAAAGTGGTGTTAATCTTTCATATTTAAATTCAGGTAATGAATACCAATAAAATACAATAGCTGCTCCATGACAGTGTTCAAAGTTAATGTTACGACAGAATACTGTATTGGTAATTGTTGTGTTAGTGACAGCAATAGTGTGATATTGTAAAATAAATATACCACCTGCAAAACTACCTCTATTATAAAAAAATGTGACTCACTTATATGAACTGACACCTGACCACTAGTATTCTGTTGTGTGTACAATATTGTTAGTCCAGCTGCATTGACAATAGGATTGGAACCACCAGAAGATGATGAATGTTTGTTATAGTAGGTATCAGTAATGCAAGAATGAGTGTTGTAATCATAGTTATATGAGAAAGAGGCATCATTAATATTTATATCAGATACCTGTTCAACCTGTTCAAAAGCATTGTTAATATCCATGTAATGAAGAAGAAAGCCACTTCCAATACTCTGGTTGTTAGTTTGGTGTATTTCAGGACTATATGATGAATTAGACATGCTAACACTATTAATAGTGGAGTTATATAAATTTATACCAATCATAGCAAACCCATATGAGTAGTAGATGTTAACTTGAGTTATATTGACCTGACAATGAAGAAAGACTAAGGCAGCAGCATGAGATGAAGTGTAATACAGAGATGAACTATTGAGGTAGTCAGTGATTGCAGTATTTTGTATAGTAGTGAGATATGTACCACAATTCTTAATCACCAAATGTTTAAGAGTCACTTGAGAGTTGAAGAAAACTAGACCTCGTCTTGGCTGTGGAAATGTCTGCCATGTATCATTATGAACACATATTATATTTGCTGATTCTGTGGAAGAATCACTGCGTATTTCAATTATGCTTCTTTGTTGAGTTGCCACTTGACATAATTCAGGGGTGAAATGGTGAAGTTAACGGAACTGTTTAACAAGAACACAAGGTATTGAGAGGACCATGTTGTGTTACACAGGTACTGCTCTAAATCAGAGGATGAATTAACTAGAAAGATACGATTAGTCTTTTCGCTACATGGCATTAAGCAAGAAAAGAGAATTGGCAAAACATAAAAAAATATCTGCAACATGACAATGTATAGCTTTAAGCTTCGATCGTTTCTGGAGTTTGTCTCTTTACTATATATACTATTAGTGCTTTATAGTAAACGATTATGAAAATAAACAATAAATAAATCAAAACTGGTCATTATTAGAATTATACATTTTGGGTAAATCATCATGGGAAAACATTGTTGACAAAATCATTTCATTGGTATGTTAGAGAATCAAGAAGAAAATGAGTTCATGTTAATATTCAAATTATTTATTGGATTGATGAGTAGTCGTTGTTACTTAAATCTCCTATGATACAGTTCTCCATAACAATACATACTTGCAGTTCAGATTAGTAATTGGCAGTAAATAATTCAGAAAGCTCATTAGCATAGCACTTGTGATAGAGAAAATTGGTTGTGATATAGATAACTAAATAAAAATTAAAATGAGTAAGTAAATTTATTTGGATCTTTTAATAACCACATATAACTATACACACCCTATATGACTACTCTACATTACAAAAATTACAATAAACAAAAAGAAAATTGAAAGTGAACAGAAATTAATGTTATGAAAACAATCCTGTCCATCAATAACTGATATTATCAAGCTGTAATGGACAATTGTGTAAATCCAAAACATCAATGATTAATAGTAATATGGCTGGACATGGATCAGTCTAGTGATTTGTTCCTTAAATATAGTAACTTGGAGAAATTAAGATGTTCACAAATCTTGCTGTCATACAACAGTTCTTTCATTTATTTTTGTTACATACACCAAAGCCAACTACTATATTTGAACATTAAAATCCATTAAACTCACACATTAGTGATTTGTTATTATATGAATTATGCTATCCAGGTGGCAAGTGTACAAAGATCTATTAATATATATATGTATAATATAATATATTATATATTAATATCTTATATTGAGTATCTCATTGTTGAGGTCATAAATATGGTGACTTAAGCAAATTAGGAAATTCACAAATCTTCCTGTCAAACCAACAGTTGTTTTAGTCATTTTTATCAAGGTTTATATAATCACTATGGCTTATAACAATTTTTGCTGGACAATAAATTAATATGATGTCTATTGTCATTATAAAAATGAAAGCTGTAACACTCAAAACAGTATTGTCTACCAAAGCAATATCATGCAAAACATATGCGACCTGATTTTCAATAAGGGACCACTTCTGTCAAAGCATTTGTGTCGAGTTCTATAAGAAAAGACAACTGTTAAAACACTTTTAAAACAGTTTTGTATATATGCATGCAGTTATTATGAACAGTTATGAATATATAGCAGCTGTGTGTATATAAAACATTTTTTGGGATGTTTTAATGTTTGTCCTTTTCATACGACATGTCATAAATGTTTTCCCAGAAGTGATCCCTTATTGCAAATCTGCTGGCATATTATATTTAATATAACTTCCTTGACATCTACAAAACTAGTTACAAATATATATGATGAAATGAAGTAAATAACCTAAGAGCAAATAATGTTAATATTTTAAAAAATTACTGCTTTGCCTCTTGTTACCTTAAGAAAGAGAGTTATCATTAGTAGGTATCAGTAATACAAGAATAATTATTGTAATCATAGTTATAAGAGAAAGAGACATCACTAAAATTTGTACATCACTAATTTGTACATCAGGGACCAGTTTTGGGGATGTTTTATGCAAACCTGGTCATATATTATATTTAATATAACTCCTTTGGTATCTACAAAACTAGTTACAAATATACATGATGAAATAAAGAAATAAATAATCTAAAAGCAAATAATTTTAATTTTATGAAAATTAATCCTTTGCCTCTTGTTTCTTAAGTAAGAGAATTATCAAATGACTCTGTAATTTGACTGAATCATAGAAATAATCACTGCATTTGAGAACATTGTTGTTCATCAACAACTGACCTTTTCTTTATATAATAAATTAAATGAAGAATCCTTGTATTAAGGGAACCTTCCTTTTTAAAACCCAAAAACATTGCAGAAATGTCAAAAACAAATTGTAATGATGTAAGTGGTGAATATTATTATTTCAATTATTGCATCATGATGATCAATAAGAAAAAACCATCTTGTCATACATATAAACATCAAGCTAAAGATAATTGAGTAATCTAGTATACTTACTAGTCTGTTCTTGAATAGTTTAAATAATAAGCTTGTAAAAGTAAGAATAATGTCATTATTGGTGTTGTTATCACATATGTTATAAAATAATTTACTGCTTGCAGTATGTATAAAAAATACATGTACTCACTAACAAAAAATTAAGCTACAAATTAGTACTTTTTTTCTTCTTGTAGAGGTTGGACATATTTATTTACTCTTGTATACTGTATTGGTACAGCAAAGATGAGCAAAGAACAAAGTGTGGTAAGAGAGGGATAACAATTATAGTAATGTAATGATCATTAAAATGAGATATGAACCAACACCATATTTTACTGACCCATCCCAATACTAAACATTGGAAGTAGTTTTTGCAGTGTGAATGTGAGCTTATGTAAAGAGATTAATAACAACTAGCAACAATTTTGAAAAAGAGATAAATATGATAGCAACAAGTACTTGGACTGATAAGTGAGTTATTCTATTGGACGTCTGACATGATAACAACTGAGTATCATGTGAACAACAACTATTGTAAAGAGATAGAATTGAAATAGTAAACTGAGATCAGTTTCCATAACTCTCTAAAGGCACAGAGGATAGCCAAGTTCTACATTCATTATGATGAAAAAGTTAATTTGGAGATCTTTGCTAAATCATTTCCTGTAAATAACTGCAACAAATCTACTTATTCCTCTACAATTTACAATAGCTTGTGTACAGAAAATATTCCATTGAGTGTACCATCTGTTGATGTGAGTTTGATAGTATATAACAAAGTAATAACTATTTACTACTTTCATTACTGAAACTGAAAATAAATCTTAATAAATAAGTTAAAAAGTTTTGAGCATAAGCGGAAGTTATGTCTAAATCGAATTCTCCATGCTTCCTTACTGACTCTTAATAAAAAATTAATCTTAATAAATAGCAAATGATATACATAATTGGATAATGTATAGTCACCTACTCAACAGTAATATTGTATTAACAATTTGATGTAGTTATAAGAATCCCATGATGACACTAATATAAGTATATTATATGACTAAACAACTTAGAAAAATTAATGTCAATAACAGTAAAACATGTATAAGACAACCAAATTGGATTTTTATTATGTAATTAACACACAACATTATTAATAATTACAATAACAAAAAATACAATATAAACAACTAGAATGCAAGGCACTGGTCATTATATATTAACAAAAACATTTTGTGTGCTTTAGTTTGAGCCCAACATTGGTTCTCTGAAGTTATCACATGAGCTATAAAAGGAATCATTAGCATCTTGTAATGGTAAACGATGAGATCTTTGGTTACCATGGTAGTGATTGTTATGATTAAAATGCAACAAATATTGATAGATTTTTGTGCAAATGTCATTGACTTTTCTTTCTATTCTCTTTAGTTGTCCTGTAATAAACAGCAAATGACAGACTAGTACAACAAAAAAGGTCATGAAGAACAGGAAGATAGCTAATATACTATAAACTGTTATTTCTAAATGCTGAATTGTAAAGTATATGTAGACAAGATTGAAAAGGAGCCAACAGTCTAACATGTTAATAAATTTACTCTTATAAGGTCTCAATATAGCTTGACCAAACATGAAGAAGACCAATATTGAGGCAATGACAATATAAATGGTGTGTTGATAAGGTTCAATACTGTACAGTAGATACATCATAATAAGAAGTAAGAGGCGAGCTACAAACCAGTACTGCTTATCATTCTTATATGGAGCATGGATAGCTTCAACTATTGGTCTTGTGTATTCATTGGCACATGTCCAATGTCTGAGAGATTTAGCAAAAAGGAGAAGGAGAACGTATGATAAGAGAAGAGGTAATACTACCAATGACGTGATTATCATGAGAGCAATATGTCCTTTACTACCATATTCAACAGACCCATCCCAATACCATACATGATATGTATGCTCAGAAGTAAAGACTTTAGCTGGTGTAAAGGTGTTGATAATTGCACCTAATAGTCGTCCAAAGGAGAGGTGTACAACAGTAACTAGTACTTGAACTGATGAGTCAGCTATTCTATTGGAAAGCCTTAGAGAAAAATGGCTGAAGATAATGAGGACAACAACTATTGTCAGCAAATAAAGTGGGAACAATAAATTAAGACCAGCTTTCCATAACTCAGTCATTCCATCATACAAACATAGAGGAAATCCAAGTCCAAGATTTAAAAACGAAAGTAAAGTAATTAAAATATTTTTCAAAACTCCATTGTTCCCATTGTAAACACTCAACATATCTATTATCCCCACATTAGCAGTCTGAGCATAGAATATAATTCCATTGAATGTACCAGTTGTTAATGTAATTCTGAGGGCAAATAACAGGTAAATAAGGAGAGGACCAGCTACTGCATAGAGGACTAGTGTCCACAACCACCAGTTACTACATTTTCTACATTCTGTAGAACCAAATACCACACTTAGTTTTTGATCTTCTTTAAGCCTATTACAACTACCACACAGTGGACCTACACGATGATGTAAACACAGTGAGTCATGAGTTTCACAAGTATGATACTTTGAAATATATATACCAGTTTGATAACTGCAAAAAAAGGATCCATTACCATTACAATAACCAAGTGGACATTGAATTGAGACACCAAAGCCTGTGGATGTATTCATATAACCAGCCCATGCATTAGCAGATATACCAGGTCTAACTATTGACAGGTAATCGATGTCACAATCAGCCTTATAGCCATAAACCAATTTAAAATTGTTGTTATAAAAAGCTGATGAGCACCCACATTGGTGTGTTCCATTTTGCCAAACAAAACCTAAAGGACATTGTAACAATGTAAAATTGACAACTAAAGCAGCTGGGAAACTAGGTAGAGAAAATACTAACATTCCTTTAGAGATTTTACTTCCTATTCTATTTATTAGAACTTCAAATGAGGTGCATTTATTACCTTCATTAAGTATTTGTTCTTGGTTGTTATGTAATACTAAACTGTGGCTGTTTTCAGCAATGGTAACTGAAACAGTTGAATAGACACTTCTGTTTAGAGCATCAATAGATGCCATGTAGATCTTCTTCCTCTGACCTGGATAGATGTTAATTGAATTATTAGGATAACACAAAGTTAGTTTTGAAGCTGAAGTTGATATATTGTGCCGTTTATTCACTTTCTTGTTTCCAATGAAATGAAAATGGCTTTTGTAAAATTCTAGCACTTCTGCATTGTTAGAAGGTTTTTGCTTGACTCGACATGAAAAGAGTGGATAGGCGTATATTGAATTACCAGCATTGATAGCTACATTTTCTGTAAAAGAAATATTCATTTCTTTTGTGATATTAATTAATTGTATGATACATTCTTTTTTTAGTAATAAGCTATTTTTTATACCAGAACTTGCATATACTGCTCCACCAAATTCGTGAGCTCCATTATTAGTAAAGTTAACCACAGCTCCTCCAATAAAATAAAGATATCCATTACCTAGTAATTTAATAGCAGCACCTCTGGATCCAACATTGGTGCTAAAAGTCACATTGGCATATTTAGAGAGATACACATTGGAGTTGAGAGCATCAATTACAGATCCATAGTTATTAGTGAAGGTTGATGTTCCAGTTATAGATACATTTGCTACGTTACTAAAAGAGAAGATTCCTACAGTTGACACAGATTTAAATGTTAACTTTTGAGAGTTATTCCTGGCATAAATGTCTTCAAGAAGAATGGAGATCTTTGCAAACTTCTTAACATTATCAAAGACAGACATAAAAAGACAAGCTCCAGTCTTCTGCGCTAAGTTATTTTGAAAGCTGCAGTTTTTAAAATGAATTTCTGTAGTAACAGTCTTATCTAGTTCAGCTACACCGCAATATACAGCACCTGTAGGTAAATAATTATGGCCGTCACCTGTATGATTATAAAAATTTGTATTTTGAATTAACAATAATTGGGGTTGAGTCGTAGATAAATCTGTTACTTTAATCCAATATAAAGCAAGAGCTGCTCCATGTAAAAATGACTTAGGACCATTAGCGTTATCAGAAAATAGAGAGTTATCAACAATTGTGCTTGTATTAAGGGAACTGTTGTAATGAAGAACAAGCAGACCACCTGGTGAATTATAACTTCCCACATTAGATGTAAATTCTGTATTGTTAATAGTAACACTGGTAAAATATGTTTTTTGAGTATAAAGTACAGTCATACCAGCAGCATTAACAATATTCAAGTAATTATTAGAGAACCCAGTCATATAGGGATATGCTTTATGCAAATCAAAGTTATTTTTAAAATGTGCATAATTGACAGTAACATATGTAGGATACATCATTAGTTGATGATCAAAGAAATGCAGAAGAGCACCACAACCAATTGTCCTTCTTTTGTGTTCAGTATGACGATATAGGTTAGTTCTAAGACTTGAATAAGATATATTAACTTCACTGATACTAGAATCATTCAGATTTACACCAATCATAGCAAACCCATATGAGTAGTAGATGTTAACTTGAGTTATAATGACCTGACAATGAACAAAGACTAAGGCAGCAGCATGAGATGAAGTGTAATACAGAGATGAACTATTGAGGTACTCAGTGATTGCAGTATCTTGTATAGTAGTGAGATAAGTACCACAATTCTTAATCACCAAATGTTTAAGAGTCACTTGAGAGTTGAAGAAAACTAGACCTCGTCTTGACTGTGATAATGTCTGCCATGTATCATTATGAACACATGTTATATTTGCTGATTCTGTGGAAGAGTCACTGCGTATTTCAATTATGCTTTTTTGTTGAGTTGCCACTTGACAGAATTCACCAGGTGAAATGGTGTAGTTAACGGAACTGTTTAACAAGAACACAAGGTATTGAGAGGACCATATTGTGTTACACAGGTATTGCTCTAAATCAAAAGATGAATTAACTGGAAAGATGTCATTATTTCCGTTACATGGCATTAAGCAAGAAAAGAGAATTGCCGAAAGATAAAAGACTATCTGTAACATGACAATGTAGCTTTAAAAATTCGATCGTTGCTAGAGCTTGTCTGTTTACTATCTACTCTATATATACTCGTTAGTGCTTTCTAAAAATGATTATGAATATAATAGTAAGATATGTCAAAACACGTCATAAAATTTTTGCGAAAATTTTTACCTATATATATTATACCATCCAGTATCTATATTGAAAATAGTTGGTGCTTTGTCTTAAAAACATCATTGAAAGTATATTTAAATTATATCAACTACTTAGGATAAACATACTATTATTTTATTGAATGTTTTAAGTGTAAAGCCACTTTTCAACAAAAACACAAGTGAGTATTTTTGAAATCTCTTGACAACTGATTATTTGGTGTTCTAATCTAATCAGTAAGATTATTGATTTATAATTGTTGCTAATGTTTGTGTTACAATGAAACAATATAGTCCTGTTAACATAGAGACTAAAGAATTTAGCTTAGCTTAAAGCCATAAGCAATTATTGACTACTGAAAACAATTAAGTTAAAAATAACTTGAACTAACTGACATTGCACTTGTAATAGAGACTTATATACTGTGATGTAGATTGGCAGTATAAATAAATACTAATTTTTTGTCACTTTCAATAGCCACATACAACAATACACATTCCTCTATCTATATTGAAAATGACTGGTTGCTTTGTTTGAAAGTATATTTAAATTATATCACTTACTTAGGATCATAATACTTGTATTTTATTGGATGTTTTAAGAGTGAAGTCTCTATTCAACCAAAACATGAGTGAATGGTGTACATTTTCGAATTGTCTTGACAATTGTTTGTTTGAGCTCTACATCTACACTCAACTATGTCAGAGATGGTTATGTGTTTATTCACTTCATCAATGAAACTAAAAATTAAATTAAGTATACAACTCTATATTTACTTTATGAAAGAATGTTTGATTTAAATGTTAGTCTATTAAAACATACACTCATCATAAACAATTGTGCTATATGTATTGTATGGTATGTCATTGAAGATATACAGTTTGTATATTAGACAAAATAATAACCCATAGTATGATTGTTCTAATTAGTGGCTTCCGACAATGTTTAATTTTCATGAATGTAATCTTAAATGATATAAAGTGGGTTTGTAAACTAAGAATGATATCATGAGTGATGTTGATTATGTGAATATCTTTAAAACTACTTTGTAATTGGTATAAATGTTGCACACATTTATAAACAATAACAATGTCACATGACTGATCTAAAATAATTATATGACTCCAATACATGGTAGTAAAGGTTATTTAACCAAGGAAAAAAAGTCTACAGAAAATGAAGATGTGTAAACATAATACTATTCAGTAATTACATGTATTATGATCTATCAATATGTAAAACATCATTGAATGATTATAGTATGGCTGGAAATGTAGAGATTTGTCACAAAAATAGAGTTAACAAATTTAAACCTTAGTATGAATATTATATATATAATATTCATACTAATCTATTTAGGTCACAAATGCTCATCAATATATAATTATAATGTTTAATGTCATTATGAAAATGAAACTTGTTGCAATCAACAAGTATACTTTTAATCCAGAGAACATGGTAGAAAAGAACCAACACAAGAGCTAAAATGGTAATGCTGACTGAGACAGCCATTATTATTGCAATTCTTGCATCTTGATATTTATTTAGAAAAACACATGTTGAACATACAACAGGTAATAAGGAGAGGACAAACTACTACATTTCATGTATATTTATGGTAAAGTATGTAAGATTTAAATCACCAAAAGTGGTTGTTCATATATTACCTAACACCAAATAATGATGACTAATAAAGTAAGGCACACATTTAATACTAACACTAACATTAAAAAATGTTTGTTTGTCTAGATCCATTCATAATTGTGCTCAGTAAACACACATTTATGTCCTCTGCAGAAACATTGAAAACAAATTCAATGTTTACTTAAGCAAACTTGGCAAACTTTTGAGCATATAATTCACCTATATTATATATTACATATATAACATTAGAAGACATTGTATTGTTTGTGTAACTCACTAGTATACTGCATATACATCACAATGATATTGTGTGACATTATCATGTATAAATAAAGACACAGAGATAAACTACAGTTGTTCTTCCAATCACTATGACATAGGAAGTGTTCACGTTTCCTTTAATTACTTACCATGATTTACTAAGTAAATAAAAAATGTCACAAATGTCAGTAAACAGATGAAAAAAAAGGTTTACATTTTCTGATTTGTCTTCAAGAGCAAATTACCAAGTGGTGAGATAAAGAAATGTCAAGTTTATTCTTAGTCAACAATTTAGAATGTTTAAATGGTTTGAGATAGGCTTGTAGTACAACAAATACCACCAACATTGGACTTATTATAATGTATATAAGCTAGTAGCTTGATATCTTGAAGATATGTCATACATAGCATAATGTAACAGAAGACGCGATGTAATTGTTTACCTTCTTTATTTAGGAGCATGGATACTTTCTAGAAATAATCCTAAGACTTGCTAATACATGCCAGTGGTCTGATAGGTTTAACAAAGAGAAGTAGGAGTATTTATAGTAACAGTAAACCAAGAACAATCACTATTATTAATATACGATGGGAGTGTCCTCTACATTTGATGTTATTATCAAAGAACAAAAACTGATGTACATTGTTGCATGCGTAGACCTCAGCATAAGTCAATATATTAATTTATTGAATAAATAGACTTGAAAAAGAAAGGTTTATAACATTTACTAGTAGAGGAGTGAGTTATTCTCTTGGAAAGCCTAGCAAAAATGGCATAGGACACTAAGGACAGCAACAATTGACAGGTACAACAGCGGTAAAGCAAAACTGAGACCAATTTTCATTAACTCTGTCATTCTATTGAAAACACATAGAGAATACTTGGTTTAACTTTTATAACAGTATGTATAAAAATGACCACCCTGACAATAGTTCAATTGACACCTTTTAGTAGTGAGTTCTTAACATATCTAGTATTTCCATATCTAGTATTCTTCCATTGAATGTACCAGTTGTTAATGTAAGTTTTAGAGTAAATAACAGATATAAAGAGAGGACCAACAACTAGATATATACTAAAGGTTGCTATCCATGCATTACTACAGTGATGACATATTGTAAATCCAATTACCACACACTTATTCCCATCTACCTCATATTGTTCCTTCACATTAATATAAACACAATTGTCGATAATAGTTAGTAATACCATCTGACAATTTAAACTTTAATTTGACAATAAGTCACCACTATAGAAATAGACCAATGTCTTACCATTGTTACAGAATAAAACAGTACAACTTATTGACACACCAAATTCTGATTACTTAATTGGTTGACTGAATGTGTCATGTTTTCTAATAAAGTTATTAAATGCAGATGAAAGTTTACATACTCCTTTAATGTTATTTAAATCAAACACAAAAGTATATGCACACTCTTTGACAGAATGTCTGGTTGAGAATATTCACAGAATACAACTTCAACAATATTAACACTATAATTTCATATTCCTTTGACTTCTTTAAGACTTTATGACAGAGTTGAAACTTGATAAAAATTAGTGTATGATTTGTTATTAATAAGTGAAGTGTTGCTTAAAATGTGTTATTGTTTTGATATGAGACTTGGTATAATTTCCAGTATTGATATAACATGAGAATATAGGTGGAGCGTATATTGAACTGCCAGTTCTATTAAAAACCAAAATTAGTAAAATTAATTATTAATAGCTAGACTTAATTTTTTCAGTTTGTTTATTTGGTAGAGTGGGTATTGTATAGAGTCCCAAACAACCTCTTGACATTTACTGATGCATTGATTGTCAACAAGAGCCATTACTCTGATGTCAATAAAGCTGATGCTATTGATAAATTCATTGAATTTTACACAAGCTTGAGGTTTCGAAACCAATATGCAGAAGGTAAAAATTTAAAAGAACCTCATCCTCCACATTATGTTCTCATTTCAAGAAAAGATTTTTACACGACTGGATTTGGAGCAGATGAAAAGAATTACCAAATGTTAAGACAGGCAATGGATTATGCAGTTGCTGTTCCTAACCATGGTCTTGTTGGCAAGCATGACAAAATGAATCGTATGCATGACTAATTGAAAGTGAAATTTAAATTAGTCACAATATGTGTACATTAAGTTCTATGTTATTGTAGTAGACCTAGTAATAGAATTACAGGCAATCATATGCATGACAATTTATTAATAGATTATTCCTTATAAAGGCAAATCCATTTTTAGCATTAAAAGTCTACTGTAGTAAGTAATCTAGTTAACATGGAGTAAGTATTCCAAAAATTGGGAGCTAGAATTAAACACAAATACGATGTACATAATCTTAATGTTGAGAAAACATAGAAGTGATAGCAATGTGAATCATATTGATAGTGACATATTCATTGGTATAGGACTGGTCATTTCATTACAGTGGACTGTAAGTAACTCTGCTTGAGAGGACTCGAATTGACTGCTACTCACATGACATTCATGATACTCACTGGATTTATGACATGATTAGAAAACAAATCATTATATGTCAGACAGAACTCAGTAAGTTGAGTCATGATAAAAAGAGTCATTGAAGATATAATTTATACCATAATGAGTGTGTATATCAAAGCACTAATAGTACATTCTATCCTATACAGGTACAATTGTACTGTATGAGATACAAGACACAATAAATGTAGTCATTTATATGACTGTACTACTGTGTTCTAGGTAATACAACCATCACAAATAACTTTCAAACTCTATAGCTTTGTTAGGTATCTTTGATTAGCCAAAGTATCACTATAAATCATTTAAAGTATTCTTCTGCTCTTGTGTTACACAGACTATATTGAACTCTGGGTGTGGTCCCAATGCTCATATGTCAGCTTGAATTTGTGCTGTATGAACATCGAGACCACACCCCTCTTGCAACATGTCACATACAGCACTTAAACAATGCTTTCAACTAGTACACACAATGACATATGATTCATAATAACTGTTAATACAGTATACATGTAAGAGTCATTATTATAATAATATCATTACATTACAAGATTGCTTGATAATACTGATACTTTGACATTACAACAAAATAATAAAGACATACTCCATAATTAGTCTCGTGTAGCCAGCCCCTCCCTTAATTGGAATGGAAGTGTCTGGTAACTGTCTCATTTCAAATAACACTGAATATCCAGTGATAATTAAGCACATGATGAGTAGGTATTGGATCATGCACAGAGCTTGTGAAGGATTAATTCTTTTTTCTGAGACCTATTTCTTTGCTTTTGCAGCTGTACAAGTTAGTTACCAAGAAACTAAATTTTTTAATAGTTATTGCTGTTGTGTTGTCATTATTCTAACTTATGAATTACATATATTGTGAAATACATATTATTTAAATTGTAATGTTACCATTGAAATTATTAACAAACAACTTTATGACAGTTAAGTCCTTTCATGATGATAGTTCACCAATAATCAAGACAGGTTCTTGTCGACTATTTTTTTTGTCTTCTACTACTACATCATTAGCTTCTACGTGATCCAACATTTACTTGCATAATGTAGTATCTAACTTGACAAAGTCCGGCTTTAAGAGGATCAGGAAATGATAACAACAGTAACTTCATTCAATTTCTCAAACTCTTTTGTGATGATGATGATAGAATGACATATTTGATGGAAAAAAAATTGAATGAGTTTATCTCACAGCAAACTCAAAATGAACTTAATCAGACAATGGCTATACTTGTATTACATGATCTTGTAAGTGCTATTCAATGCACCCCATTCTTTAACATTATTGTTGATTTAAAAAAGTTTTACTGTACTCTAATAATGCAAGAATTAATTCCTTAAGTATTGATATTGTAGTTGTTTTTGATATTTATTGTAATACCTGGTATTGCTATTACAATAAAACTGAAAGTAAAGGTAGATGTCTGTCTACGTATCTATTTATCTATCTATCTATCTATCTATCTATCTATCTATCTATCTATCTATCCATCCATCCATCCATCCATCCATCCAACCATCCATCCATCCATCCATCCATCCATCCATCCATCCATCCATCCATCCATCCATCCATGCATCCATCAATCCATCCATCCATCCATCCATCCATCCATCAATCCATCCATCCATCCATCCATCCATCCATCCATCCATCCATCCATCCATCCATCCATCCATCCATCCATCCATCCATCCATCCATCCATCCATCCATCCATCCATCCATCCATCCATCCATCCATCCATCCATCCATCCATCCATCCATCCATCCATCCATCCATCCATCCATCCATCCATCCATCCATCCATCCATCCATCCACCCATCCATCCATCTATCTATCTATCTATCTATCTATCCATTTATCAGTTTGTATCTCAACAAGCTGGGTGTCTCTATAATGAATCTAATATTATAATTTGATATGGTGTGTTTTTAAAAGAATATATTAATAAACATATAAGAAGATGATTAGACAATCCACATTTATGTAAACATATAATTGAGCAAGCTAAGATCCATAGATAAATCAATTTTATAATTATTATCCTGCAACATTTTTGTCAATTATTATAATTGACTAATTAATGTAATTATTATTCATATTAATACGTCTACATTTTTCTATGAATTGTTACTTTGCTTCTATATATTATATATATATACATATACATATTTTCCATCTAATAATACCACTGGCTATACAAGTTTATACTCTCACTCGTACATGATCAAAAATTACAAATCCTTTCCGAGCTTACGTCTACAATTTTTCAAGAACCGCCAACATTTTGAAGAATTTTTAGTTAAAGGAAAGCTTAGTAACATTCTAAAAATAGTTTGTCTTTGTCCTAAAACATTTTCGAAAGTTCTACTCAATATAGTCTTAGTGTTAAAAAGAAACCAGAAAAATGAAGAATTTGACTATCTACTAAATTTCAAGTCCGCCACTTCGAAAATACCTTTAACATTGTTGTTAGTTTAG
This sequence comes from Xestospongia muta, assembly GCA_963693285.1. Taxonomy (NCBI): domain Eukaryota; kingdom Metazoa; phylum Porifera; class Demospongiae; order Haplosclerida; family Petrosiidae; genus Xestospongia; species Xestospongia muta. The sequence goes on along the minus strand of OY848919.1, from coordinate 5,436,501 downwards.
CTAGCTGTGATAATGGCAAGTAGGTGTTAAATAAGCCTCTAAGTCATTTCTAACAGTTATTTGAAAGCATCATAGTGTAATAGATTGAAAATGACGGTTATTCTTTTCAAATTCATCATAATACGTATATATATTTACATGCTTAATAGTAAGGACACGAGTTGTTTAAACAGTTCTTACTCCGTTCTTCATTATTAAAATTGATTTTCTGTGGTACTTTACCTATCGACTCTCTTACAAGATAAACAGAGATGAACTACAAAAACGTTTGCATTAGTTCTAAAGGAGTTCTTGTGGTAATGGTAACGAGTATCTTATTAACAACTAGTAATCTAATATCAGGAGGACTTTCCACCAATTTCGTTGATAATTACTCATATGTCTTATTTGCGGCAATCAGTTTCTCTTTTCTCTTTTATCCTCTTCTTGGTTTGTTAGGTGAGAAATGGATGAGATATAAAGTCATACTGGTTGGAATAATATTAATGCTTGTTGGATTCGCTATTGCTATAGTTACATTTGTAATTCTAAATTTTGTACATTTAAATAAAATTGCTGTAGTTGGTATATGTTTAGTTGTAAGTTTTCCATTCTTTTTTGGATATGGTGTATTTGAAGCTAATATGATCCAATTTGGTACTGATCAACTTCAGTTTGCACCATCTCAAGAGTTAAGTAGTTTTGTTGTAATCATAGTTATATGAGAAAGAGGCATCATTAATATTTATATCAGATACCTGTTCAACCTGTTCAAAAGCATTGTTAATATCCATGTAATGAAGAAGAAAGCCACTTCCAATACTCTGGTTGTTAGTTTGGTGTATTTCAAGACTATATGATGAATTAGACATGCTAACACTATTAATAGTGGAGTTATATAAATTGATACCAATCATAGCAAACCCACATGAGTAATAGACGTTAACTCGAGTTATATTGACCTGACAATGAACAAATACTAAGGCAGCAGCATGAGATGAAGTGTAATACAGAGATGAACTATTGAGGTACTCAGTGATTGCAGTATCTTGTATAGTAGTGAGATAAGTACCACAATTCTTAATCACCAAATGTTTAAGAGTCACTTGAGAGTTGAAGAAAACTAGACCTCGTCTTGACTGTGATAATGTCTGCCATGTATCATTATGAACACATGTTATATTTGCTGATTCTGTGGAAGAGTCACTGCGTATTTCAATTATGCTTTTTTGTTGAGTTGCCACTTGACAGAACTTACCAGGTGAAATGGTGTAGTTAACGGAACTGTTTAACAAGAACACAAGGTATTGAGAGGACCATATTGTGTTACACAGGTATTGCTCTAAATCAAAAGATGAATTAACTGGAAAGATGTCATTATTTCCGTTACATGGCATTAAGCAAGAAAAGAGAATTGCCGAAAGATAAAAGACTATCTGTAACATGACAATGTAGCTTTAAAAATTCGATCCTTTCTAGAGCTTGTCTGTTTACTATCTACTCTATATATACTCGTTAGTGTTTTCTAAAAATGATTATGAATATAATAATAAGATATGTCAAAACACGTCATAAAATTTTTTCGAAAATTATACATTTTAGGTTAATCATCATAGGGAAAAATTGTTGACTGAATGTTTTCCATTGGTATGTTACAGAGTTTTTTAGTCTTTGTTGATGAGATCTCCTATGATACAGTTCTCCACAACAATATATACCTGAAGTTCAGATTAATAAATAGCAGTAAATAAATTCAGAAGCTCATTGGCATAGCACTTGTAATAGAGAAAATTGGTTGTAATGTAGATAAATAAATAAAATTAAAGTTAGTAAGTACATTTATTTGTTTTATTTAATATAACTATACACACTCTATATAACAACAGAATTTAAAGTTATGAAAACATAATACTGGCCATCAATAACAGGTAATATAGATCTGTAATAGACAATTGTGTACATGTAAAACATCAATGAATAATAATATAATGGCTGGACATGGATCAGTTTAGTAATTTGATCCTTAAATATGATGACTTGGGAAAATTAGGATATTAACAGTGTCGAGTGTCGAAAAATATTAGACCTCCTCTAGGTTGTTGAATGGCATCCAGTATATCATTATTAGTACATGTTATAATAGCAGACTCTGTGTAAGAATCACTGCATATTTTAATTCTTTCAGTCTCATAACAAACTCAACAAAAGTTACCAGATGAAATGGTGAAATTGATAGAGCTCTTTAACAAGAGCACAAGGTATTGAGAGGACCATGTTGTGTTACACAGGTACTGCTATAAATCTGAAGATGAGTTAACATGATATGTATTATTACTGTCTCCATTACAATAACTACTGAAGAGTAGTAGAGAAAGAAACGACAGCATCAAAATATTGGTCTGTAGAGCCATTATTTAAAAATTGTGGCAGATTAATTAGATTAACCAGATATTTTTACCTATATACCAAATAGTATCTATATTGAAAATAGTTGGTGACTTGTCTTAAAAACATCATTGAAAGTATATTTAAATTTTATCAACTACTTAGGATAAACATACTATTATTTTATAAAATATTTTAAGAGTAAAGTCACTTTTCAACAAAAACACAAGTGAATATTTTTGAAATGTCTTGACAACTGAGAATTTGTGTTCTAATCTAATCAGTAAGATTATTGATCTATAATCGTTGCTAATATTTGTGTTACAATCAAACAATACAGTCCTGTTAACATTGAGACTCAAGAATTTAGCTTAGCTTAAAGCCATAAGCAATTATTGACTACTGAAAACAATTAAGTTAAAAATAACTTGAACTAACTGACATTGCACTTGTAATAGAGATTTATATACTGTGATGTAGATTGGGAGTACAAATAAGTATTAAGTTTTTTGTCACTTTCAATAGCCACATACAACAATACACATTCCTCTATCTATATTGAAAATGGCTGGTTGCTTTGTTTCAAAGTATCTTTAAATTATATCACTTACTTAGGATCATAATACTTGTATTTTATTGGATGTTTTAAGGGTGAAGTCACTATTCAACCAAAACGTGAGTGAATGGTGTACATTTTTGAATTGTCTTGACAATTGATTGTTTGGGCTCTAATTCTACACTCAACTATGTCAGAGATGGTTATGTGTTTATTCACTTCATCAATGAAACTAAAAATTAAATTAAGTATACAACTCTGTATTTACTTTATAAAAGAATGTTTAATTTGAATGTTAGTCTATTAAAACATACACTCATCATAAACAATTGTGCTATATGTATTGTATGGTATGTCATTGAAGATATACATTTTGTATATTAGACAAAATAATAACCCATAGTATGATTGTTCTAATTAGTGGCTTCCGACAATGTTTAATTTTCATGAATGTAATCTTAAATGATATAATATGGGTTTGTAAACTATGAATGATATCATGAGTGATGTTGATTATGTAAATATCTTTAAAACTACTTTGTAATTGGTATAAATGTTGCACACATTTATAAACAATAACAATGTCACATGACTGATCTAAAATAATTATATGACTCCAAGGTAGTAAAGGTTATTTAACCAAGGAAAATAAGTCAACAGAAATTGAAGATGTGCAAACATAATAATGTTCAGTAATTACATGTATTATGATCTATCAATATGTAGAACATCATTGAATGATTATAGTATGGCTGGAAATGTAGAGATTTGTCACAAAAATAGAGTTAACAAATTTAAACCTTAGTATGAATATTATATATATAATATTCATACTAATCTATTTAGGTCACAAATGCTCATCAATATATAATTATAATGTTTAATGTCATTATGAAAATGAAACTTCTTGCAATCAACAAATATACTTTTAATCCAGAGAACATGGTAGAAAAGAACCAACACAAGAGCTAAAATGGTAATGCTAACTGGGACAGTCGTTATTACTGCAATTCTTGCATCTTGATATTTATTAAGAAAACACATGTTGAACATTCAACAGGTAATAAGGAGAGGACCAACTACTACATTTCATGTATATTTATGGGAAGTATGTAAAATTTAAATCACCAAAAGTGGTTGTTCATATATTACCTAACACCAAATAATGATGACTAATAAAGTAAGGCACACATATAATACTAACACTAACATTAAAAAATGTCTGCTTGTCTAGATCCATTCATAATTGTGCTCAGTAAACAAATATTTATGTCCTCTGCAGAAACATTGAAAACAAATTCAATGTTTACTTAAGCAAACTTGACAAACTTTTGAGCATATAATTCACCTATATTATATATTACAAATATAACATTAGAATATAATATTATTGTAATGTTTGTGTAACTCACTAGTATACAGCACATGCATCACATTGATATTGTGTGACATTATCATGTATAAATTAAGACACAGAGATAAACTACAGTTGTTCTTCCAATCACTATGACATAGGAAGTGTTCACGTTTCCTTTAACTATAATGACATTATTTACTAAGTCAATAAAAATGTCACAAATGTCAGGAAACAGATGAAAAAAAGGTTTACATTTTCTGATTTGTCTTCAAGAGCAAATTACCAAGTGGTGAGATAGAGAAATGTAAAGTTTATTCTTAGTCAACAATTTAGAATGTTTAAATGGTTTAAAATAGGCTTGTAGGCATCAAATACCACCAACATTGGACTTAATATAATGTGTCTAAGTTAGTAGCTTGATATCTTGAAGATATGTCATACATAGCATATAGTAACAGAAGACGCGATGTAATTGTTTACCTTCTTTATAAGGAGTATGGATACTTTCTAGGAATTTTCCAAAGACTTGCTGGTACATGCCAGTAGTCTGAGAGGTTTATCAAAGAGAAGTAGGTGTATTTATAGTACCAGTAAACCAAGAACACTGTTACAATCACTATTATTAATATACGATGGGTGTGTCCTCCTCATTTGATGTTATTATCAAAGAACAAAAAATGATGTACATCATTGGATGTGTAGACCTCAGCATAAGTCATTACATTGATTAATTGAATAAGTAGGTTTGAAAAAGAAAGGTGGACAACAGTAACTAGCAGAGGAGTATGCTATTCTCTTGGAAAGCCTAGCAGAAATGTCATAGGATAATAAGGATACCAACAACAATTGACAGGTAGAATAGTGGCTAAGCAAAACTGAGGCCAATTTTCATTAACTCTGTCATCCTATTGAAAAAACATAGAGAATACTTGGCTCAACATTTAAAATAGTAAGTATAAAAATGACCACCCTGACAATTACTCAATTGACGACTTGTAGTAGTGAGTTCTTAGAATATCTAGTATTCCCAGATTAGCAGCCTTAGCATAGAATATACTTCTATTGATGTACCAGTTGTTAATGTAAGTCTAAGAGCAAATAACAGATACAAAGAGAGAACCAGCAACTGGATATATACTGAAGGTTGCTATCCATGCATTACTACAGTGATGACATATTGTAAATAAAAATACCACACACTTATTCCCCTCAACCTCTTATTGTTCCTTCACATTAATATAAACACAATTGTCAATGATAGTTAACGATACCATCTGACAATTTAAATTTAAATTTGACAATAAGTCACCATTATAGAAATAGACCAATATCTTACCATTGTTACACATTAAAATAATACAACTTATTGACACACCAAATTCTCTTTTTGGTTTGTTTTCATACTTAATTATTCCTGCCTAAATTAGTGTATAATTTGTTATTAATATAAGTGAAGTGTTGCATAAAATATGTTATTGTTTTGATATGAGACTTGTTATAATTTGCGTTATAGATATAACATTAGTATATAGGTGGAGCGTATATTGAACTGCCATTTCCATTAAAACTAAAATTAGTAAAACTAATTATTAGTAGCTATTAATTAATGGTTCATTTCAGTTTGTTTAGTTGGTAGAGAGGGTATTGTGTAGAGTCCCAGATTTTCTCATATAGCCAGCCCTTACTTCTATGACTACCCACATATGATTACACAAGAATTGATACACCAATTGATGAACCAGATGTTTTAGATGCCACGAAATGGTTTATTAAACTTGATGAGGATACAGATGGAGGTAACAAAGGCACAACAGATCAGTATGATAGTCCCTCCCAAAACATTCAGATATAGCAAAGTCTAATTATGTCATGTTATATGGCTTTTCCAAGTGGTTAAGTCAAGTCATATCTGACATAATGTGCCTTAACAAGAAGATGCATACTTTTATATAATTTAATCTCCTTTAAGGACAGAAAACAACTTCTTGACATTTACTGACGCATTGATTGTCAACAAGAGCCATTACTCTGATATCAATAAAGCTGATGCTATCGATAAATTCATTGAATTTTACACAAGCTTGAGGTTTTGAAACCAATATGCAGAAGATAAAGATTTAAAGGAACCTCATCCTTCATCTTATGTTCTCATTTCAAGAAAAGATTTTTATACTACTGAGTTTGAAGCAGATGAAAAGAATTACCAAATGTTAAGACAGGCAATGGATTATGTAGATGCTGACCCAAACCATGGTCTTCCTGACAAGTATAATTAAATGAATCATATGCATGTCTAATCGAAATTGAAATTTTAAATTATTCACAATATGTGTACATTAAGTTCAATGTTATTGTAGTAGACCTAGTAATTGAATTACAGCCAATCATATGTGTGACAATTTATTAATAGATTATTCCTTATACAGGTAAATCTATTTTTAGCATTAAAAGTCCTTTGTAGTAAGTAATCTAATTAACATAGAGTAAGTATTCCAAAAATTGGAAGCTAGAATTATTTGGTTAACTTAATTACTAAGTGCTCTAGGTTTCTTAAACACAAATACAATGTACATAATCTTAATATTGAGAAAACTTAGAAGTGATAGCACTGTGAATCATATTATTGGTAGTGACATATTGATTGGTATATGACTGGTCATTTCATCACTGTGGACTGTGAATAACTCTGCTTGAGAGGACTCAGATTGACTGCTACTCACATAACATTCATGATACTCACTGGATTTATGACATAATTAGAAAACAAATCATTATATGACAGACAAAACTCAGTAAGCTGAGTCATGATAAAAAGAGGCATTTGTACATACAATTTATAGCATATTGAGTGTGGGCATCAAAGCACTAATAGTACATTATATCCTATACAGGTATAATTGTACTGTATGAGATACAAGTCATAATAGATGTAGTCATTTATATTACTGTATTGCTGTGTTCTAGCTGATACAACCATCACAAATAACTTTCAAAGTCTTTAGCTTTGTTAGGTATCTTTGATTAGCCAAAGTATCACTATCAATCTTTTAAAGTATTATTCTGTTCTTGTGTTACACAGACTATATTGAACTCTGGGTGTGGTCTCAATGCCCATATGTCAGCTTGAACTTGTACTGTATGAACATCTTGACCACACCCCTCTTGCAACATGTCACGTACAGCACTTGAACAATCCTTTCAACTAGTTCCCACAGTGATATATGATTCATAACAACTGTTAATACAGTATATATGTAAGAGTCATTATTATAATAATAATATCATTACATTAAAAGATTGTTTGATAATGGTGATGCTCTGACATTATAACAAAACAATGAAGACATGCTCCATAATTAGTCTCGTGTAACCAGCTCCTTCTTTAAATGAAATGGAAGTGTCTGGTAACTGTCTCATTTCAAATAACACTGAATATCCAGTGATAATTAAGCACATGATGAGTAGGTATTGGATCATGCACAGAGCTTGTGAAGGATTAATTTTTTTTTCTATAACTGAGATCTATTTCTTTGCTTTTGCAGCTGTACAAGTTAGTTATCAGAAAACTAATTTTTTTAATAGTTATTGCTGTTGTGTTGTCATTACCTCTTTAAATTATTCTAACTTATGAATTACATATATAGTGAAATACATATCATTTAAATTGTAATGTTACCATTGAAATTATTAACAAACAACTTTCATGATGATAGTTCACCAATAATCAAGACAGGTTTTTTGTCGACTATTTTTTTTGTCTTCTACTACTACATCATTAGCTTCTACGTGATCCAACATTTACTTGCATAATGTGGTATCTAACATGACAAAGTCCGGCTTTAAGAGGATCAGGAAATGATAACAACAGTAACTTCATTCAATTTCACAAACTCTTTTGTGATGATGATGATGATAGAATGACATATTGGATGGAAAACGTTTATCTCACAGCAAACTCAAAAAAAACTTAATCAGACAATGGCTATACTAGTACTACATGATCTTGTAAGTGCTATTCACTGATTTAAAAAAAAAAGTTTTATTGTACTAAATAATGCAAGAATTAATTCCTTAAGTATTGATATTGTAGGTTTTTTTGATATTTATTGTAATACCTGGTATTGCTATTACAATAAAACTGAAAGTAAAGGTAGATGTCTGTCTATCTATCTATCTATCTATCTATCTATCTATCTATCTATTTATCATTTTGTATCTCAATCAAGCTGGGTGTCTCTATAATGAATCTAATATTATAATTTGACATGGTGTATTTTTAAAAGAATATATTAATAAACATATAAGAAGATGATTAGACAATCCACATTTATGTAAACATATAATTGAGCAAACTAAGATCTATAGATTAAACAATTTTATAATTATTGTCCTGCAACATTTTTGTCAAATATTATAATATTGCTTAATTACCTTTAACATGGATAGATACATGTAATTACATAAAGTGACATGAATAGATTAATAAACTACAACTTGTTATAATTGACATTGAGAAATTTAAGACCAGTCAGTCATCAATTTGAGGCCACAACAAAGAGGAAGAGTATACTCCTCCCACTACTGTGATTACTTCAAACACAACTACAGATGTTATGTAGAGTAGAAATAACTCCAGGATCAATTAAACTGTACCAATAGTATCCTATCAAATGAGTCCCATGGAACCATAAAGTTTTAGAACCACACCTTTTACAATAATAGAGACATTTTATGAAGGAAGTGTGTCATTCTACCAAGTTGAGTTAGGTTCAAAATAGATACATAATAGTAATTAAACATAAGTAATTAGTGAGAGTAAATCAACGTTACAGTTATAACTTCAGTAAATTCATACTTCATCCTTAATATGTCTTTGTCTAGTGTTATTAGCCACTTATATTATAGTTATTTTTAGTTTGACTAATTAATGTAATTATTATTCATATTAATACGTCATACATTTTTCTATGGATTGTTACTTTGCTTCTATATATTATATATATACATACATATATATATTTTCTATCTAATAATACCACTAGCTATACTAGTTTATACTCTCACTCGTACATGATCAAAAATTACAAATCCTTTCTAAGCTAACTTCTACAATTTTTCAAGAACCGCCAAGATTTTGAAGAATTTCTAGTTAAAGGAAAGCTTAGTAACATTCTAAGAATAGTTTGTCGTTTGTCCTAAAACATTTGCGAAAGTTCTACTCAATATAGTCTTAGTGTTGAAAAAGAAACCAGAAAAATAAAGAATTTGACTATCTACTAAATTTCAAGTCCGCCACTTCGAAAATACCTTTAACACTGTTGTTAGTTTAGCTAGCTGTGATAATGGCAAGTAGGTTGTTAAATAAGCCTCTAAGTCATTTTAACAGTTATTTGAAAGCATCATAGTGTAATAGATTGAAAATGACGGTTATTCCTTTCAAGTTCATCATCATACGTCAATATATTTAGAATTATACATGCTTAATAGTAGGGAGACGAGTCGTTTAAACAGTTCTTACTCTGTTCTTCATTATTAAAATTGATTTTCTGTGGTACTATATCTATCGACTCTCTTACAAGATAAACAGAGATGAAGTACAAGAACGTTTGCATTAGTTCTAAAGGAGCTCTTGTGGTACTGGTAACAAGTATCTTATTAACAACTAGTAATCTAATATCAGGAGGACTTTCCACCAATTTCGTTGATAATTACTCATATGCCATATTTGCGGCAATCAGTTTCTCTTTTTTCATTTATCCTCTTCTTGGTTTGTTAGGTGAGAAATGGATGAGATATAAAGTCATGATGGTTGGAATAATATTAATGCTTGTTGGATTCGCTATTGCTATAGTTACATTTGTAATTCTAAATTTTGTACATTTAAATAAAATTGCTGTAGTTGGTATATGTTTAGTTGTAAGTTTTCCATTCTTTTTTGGATATGGTGTATTTGAAGCTAATATGATCCAATTTGGTACTGATCAACTTCAGTTTGCACCATCTCAAGAGTTAAGTAGTTTTGTTTATTGGGTTTTATACATGAATTATTCTTTACTTGCTTTTATTTTATTAATAGCATCAATTATAACAGCTATTGTTTATAAAAACACAATTTATTTTACTTTCACTTTTATTTTTGGTTTCGGTGTGCTTATTGTTATCATTGCAGTCTTGTCTTTTTATTGCTTCAAACAACACTTGGTTATTGAGCCAGCTCAACATGACAATCCTGTCAAGCTAATCTGGAGAGTAATGAGGTATGCTTGGACTCACAAACAACCAGTGAGACGTAGTGCTTTTACTTATGGAGAGTTTCCTCCCTCAAGACTTGATTTATGTAAAGAGAGATATGGCGGACCATTTACTACTGTACAAGTAGAAGATGTCAAAAGTTTTTTCTACATACTTAGTATTGTTATAGGAACCTTTGGATTTGGATTTGTTGACACTAAATCAAAAATCTCTGATCAATATTTAATTCTTATGAGAAAAGATGGTCCAAATAGCTTCGTGAAAAATTTATTTCTGACATACCCTCTCACAATTCCATATTTTGTCGTTACATTTATTGTTCCTTTCTATCAATTTATAATAGTTCCTTTCTTCTCTAACTACATTCCTAGTATGTTGAAACGTATATGGATTGGACTAGTGGCACTGTTAGTAGAGTCTATAATGACAACTGTTATAAGCTTTTTCATGACTAGAGATATCAGAGATGCTTTAATTGTTAATGATTCATGTTTGACCATCACCAACAACACAAGCTTTGATATTGAACTACAATCAGATGTAATCACATTACCTTTCTATATCATGGCTGTCCCTCATTTTTTTGCTGGTATTAGTATTTTTCTTGTTCTATTCACGAGTTTTGAGTTCATTTTAGCTCAAGGTCCTCGTACTATGCAAGGATTGTTAATTGGAATATGGTATATAAACAATGGTATTTACTGTGTACATCTAACTCTGACAAGTTCACCATTAGGATGCAGTTGGGAGTATTACACTGTTAAGACAGGTGTTGTTTTAACCTCAGTTATTATTTTCACTATTGCTGCTTATAAATACAAATATAGACAACGTAATGAACTATCTGATGTCAATGAGAGAGTTATTATTACTGAATATACTGAAAGACAACTAATGCACACAGTAGATGAAGATGATGATGATGACAGTGACACAACTACAGATGATGTCAATACTCATGCATGATGACTTAATTAGATGCAATTCCATATAATATGAATAATTCTATATCTATCAATGATTTGAATTATTATATATATTATAATTACTAAAATAACAATTTATGTACACTTTGCTTAATTATGTATGTGTATAGATTGAGCTAATTTGTTTATATACAGTTGATTCAACCCTTTTATATTTTTTGATAAATAATTACATATGCACTTAGTCAAGATGGTTATAACATTATGATAAAGCACTCTGATCCCTATATCAAATTAGGGCCCTTAAAAATAAATTTACAGCATTTTCATGCAAATGATTTTTTTAATCTTGACATATTTAGTGTTTACTTTACAACTATCTTTATATACTTCTTTTGTATGTATCTGTGTGAGTATGTTATTATTATGAAAGTTTAATTTGAATACTTCTTCATCACTCATTACTAGACAGTTAGGAATAACTTAAATGAAAATTATCAATGTAATAATCATTAGTGATCCACCACTATATTCTATTGACCCAGCTCAATAATGAATATTGTAACTAGTATTTGAATCATAAGAGATTTTTGCTGAAGGGAACACATCAATAATTGTTAACAATAGGCTTAAGAGTTGTAACCAGTACTGAACTGAGGAATGAGCTTTTATATTAGAAAGCCATAGAGGAAAATGACCGAGGATAATGACGACAAAAACTATTGTCAAGAAACTAAAACCAAAAAATATATGAACTTTGCTGCTCTTAAATCTACTGCAACTACCACACAATGGGCAGTTCTATTCTCACAGAAAACAGTCAATGATCAAATTATTCAGTTATTTTAAACAGCTATTTTGTAGCTTACATTGATGGATTACTATGGAATCTAGAATTCATGTGAATTACCCTCTATATAATTATTTGGTTTGAAATACTATTACAAATTATAGAGTGAGTAATTCCCATAACTTTTGGATTCCATATAGTTCTAGCAAACTACAAATCAAATGTTAAATAATTAATGTGCTAATTTTCACATTGAAGTCATATTATTTGTAACGTATATATCGTTACTTGCAGAACTATCCCAAAAATTCGTTCTACTCTACACTCCTTGAAAAAACTCAACTCTTTGCCCTAAGGATGTGTTCTCACAACTGGTCTAGTGATTATTATTCCCTTCTCTCTTCTCATAACATTTCTCCCCTTTCAACTCGTCGTTCCATCTCCAAATTATGTCTAGTCTATAAAATTTCCAATAATCTTATATATTTTCTGATTGCTTTGTTCCTAAACCTCTTCCTACACATCGTTCTCGTCACTATGATGGCCTCATGTACTCTGTTCCTTTTTCACGCACTTCTGCCTCTAAAAACTCATTTGTTCCTTCTGCCCTCTCACTCTGGAATCCACTTCCCTACTGCGTAAAATCCTCTATTTCACTTACTGAGTTTAAACACAATGTAAAAAAACTTGTTTACTGAAATTTTAAGTATATATATATCTACAGTTTCTCTCTCTCTATATATATATGTATATATATATATATATTTTCTTATTTATTTATAATAGTGTCAGATTGTTGTTTGTTTGTTTTTGCCCTTCAGACTAGCTCAACGCTATTGGGCATCAGTTGTAAAAAAAAATAAAAAATAAAAAAATAAAAAAAAATAAAAAAAATAAAAAATAAAAAATAAAAAATAAAAAAACTATAAAAAAATCATTACAGTATCAAAGTGGATATTGAATTGTGACACCAAACTGGCATACCATACAATGGATGTCAATAGATGTTGTTAATTTAAATCATGTTTTAATCATGATAGAGACTAATCTAGTGAAATCTTTACTCCAAGAAATTGTGATTTAGTTGGAGGTAATACATCTAATAGAACTGAAACTCTATATTTTGACATATATAATAAATTTGGGATATGGATTAACTCAGTGTACATCAATGTACAAGTGGACATAATCTGTAAAGTATAGGACTAGCTTATACTATAATATTAATGGTCATAACTAATTAATGGGGTTATTTCAATCACATATGATCATGTTATCAATATGAGTTATGATATGGCATAATTAGATATACAACAACAATATGCATCAATATATTTATACAACATCTTGAGATTAGAGTAAATTACACAAGATAGATCGGGTGCATCACTTTCGGCCGCCTCCTACAGGACAAACGAGCGAAAGAACGAACTTCTTTACCCTGCTATCACAAAGTACAAATCCTTTACTTGTTTATTCTGATACATTTGATAATTTTTTATCTTTGCTGTGCGGAGCAAGAATGTTTACACACGTCTACAATAAGAGTTGAAGTAGACATATAAACTATAATACTAGAATTATATGAATTTATATCAATCATAGCCAACCCATGTGAGTAGTAGATATTAAGTTCACTCATATTGACCTGACATGCAATGAACAAGAACTAAGGCAACAATATAAGATGAAGTCTAATGCAGAGATGAACTATTGCAGTAATCATTCATTGCAGTATTTTCTATAGTAGTGAGATATGTACCACAATCCTTACATATCAATCATTCTAGAGTCACTGTAGTGTTAAATAAAGCCAGACCTCTTTTAAACTGTGGAAGAAACTCTGACTCTGAACAAATATTGTAGTTGCCATTCTGTGGGAGACTCACTGTATACGTTCATTTTACTGGTTTGGTTATATGTCACATGACAGAAGAAACCATGTTACAGAGTAAAATTGACAGAGCTGTTAAATGATAAAACAAAGTGTTGAGATGACTATGTTGTGTTACACAAGTACTGCTCTAAATCTGATAAGGAGTTGATATGATATGTTACACAACAATTAACTAGAAATAATAGTACCAGGAAAGTTGACATTAAAAAGACTTGGACTGTACCCAAATAATGATAGAATTAACTTCTTATGTATTGATACTGTAGTTGTGTTTGTTATATTTGTAATAACTGGTATTGTTATAGCAAAAAATTGAAAGTAAACGTAGATGTAATTTTAAATTTACACAAATACAAAGTTGACCTTTCAGATTTTTCAAAATCATTCATTGTCGAACTGTTGGAATAATTTAAAAGAAAATTACCAATGTGATGATCATCAGAATGAGATGTGATCCATTACCATATTCCATTGACCCAGCACAACACCAAACATCATAACTAGTATCTGAAACATAACAGATTTTTGATGAGATAAAGACATTAGTAATTGCTAACAATAGTTTTGAGAATGAGAGTTCTACAACAGTAACCAGTACCTGTACTGAGAAATGAACTATTTGTTAAAAAGCCTTAGAGGAAAATGATTGAGGATAATGAGGATAACTAACCACTATTGCAAGAGATAGAGCGGAATACTAGACTGAGATCAACTTTCCATAATTTCATCATCCCATTGTAAAAACATAAAAGAAAACCAAGTTTCAGATTCATTGTAGACATAAAAGTAAGGCAAAGTTTCAGTATGACTCTTAATAAATCTTTAATGGTGATAGATCTGTGATGTCAAATTAATAGAATATAATACCATTGGATATATAATATAAGTCTGAGAACAATCAACAGGTAATGAGGAGGGACCAGTTACTGCATACAGAATTAGTGTCTACAACGACAAATTAGTACATTTTCCATTCTTTAAAACCAAAAGACATACCACGTTTTGGTCTTCTTAAGTCAACTGCAACTACCAAGTAATGGACTTACACAAATGATATAAAAAACACAGTGAATTATGTTTTGAAACACTGCAGTAATTATTCCGTCATTTTAAAAAGCAACTGTATAGCTTACATTGATAGATTACTATCGGTGTAGAACATCTGCTTTAGAAGAAGGATTAGTAACTGAAGACCATTATGAAAAAAAAGGAGATGGACACAGGTTTAGAGTGAATGTGATTAACAGCAGACCAGAATAACTATTAAGATGGAAAAGTATAGTCACCTACTCAGCAATAATATTGTATTAACAACTTGATGTAGTTATCAGTATCCCATTATGACACTAATATAAGTATATTATATGACTAAACAACTTATAAAAATTAAGGTCAATAACAGTAAAACATGTATAAGACAACCAAATTGGATTTTTTAATAATGTTATTAACACAGAACAATTACAATAACAAAAAATACGATGTAAGCAACTAGAGTGCAAGGCATTGGTCATTGAATATTAACAAAAACAGTTTGTGTGCTTTAGGTTGAGCCCAACATTGGTTCTCTGAAGTTATCACATGAGCTATAAAAGGAATCATTAGCATCTTGTAATGGTAAACGATGAGATCTTTGGTTACCATGGTAGTAGTTATTATGATTAAAATGCGATATATATTGATAGAACTTTGTCCAAATGTCATTGACTTTTCTTTCTATTCTCTTTAGTTGTCCTGTAATAAATAGCAAATGATAGAGCAGTACAATAAAAAAGGTCACAAAGAACAGGAAGATAGCTAATTAAATATAAACTGTTATTTCTAAATGCTGCATTGTAAAGTATATGTAGACAAGATTGAAAAGGAGCCAACAATCTAACAAGTTAGTAAATTTACTCTTATAAGATCTCAACATAGCTTGACCAAATATGAAGAAGACCAATATTGAGGCAATGACAATATAAATGGTATGTTGATAAGGTTCAATACTGTACAGTAGATACATAATAATAAGAAGTAAGTGGTGAGCTACAAACCAGTACTGCTTATTATTCTTATATGGAGCATGGATAGCTTCAAATATTGGTCTTGTGTATTCATTGGCACATGTTTTAGAAAAGAGGAGAAGGAGAACATAGGGTAAGAGGAGAGGTAATACTACCAATGATGTGATTATCATGAGAGCAATATGTCCTTTACTACCATATTCAACAAACCCATCCCAATACCATACATGATATGTCTGCTCTGAAGTAAAGACTTTAGCTGGTGTAAAGGTATTGATAATTGCACCTAATAGTCTTCCAAAGGAGAGGTGTACAACAGTAACTAGTACTTGAACTGATGAGTCAGCTAGTCTATTGGAAAGCCTTAGAGAAATACGGCCGAAGATAATGAGAACAACAACTATTGTCAGGAGATAAAGTGGAAACAGTAAATTGAGACCAGCTTTCAATAAATCAGTCATTCCATTGTAAAAACATAGAGGAAATCCAAGTCCAAGATTTAAAAACAAAAGTAAAACAATTAAGATATTTTTCACAACTCCATTGTTCCCTTAGTAAGCATTCTTGAATGGTTTAAAGTAGGCTTGTAAAATTAAGAATAATACTAAGAGGTTTTGCTGTATCCCAATGATAGTCAGTGAGTGATACCATTTGACAGGAAGTCACCACTATCGAAATAGGTCAATGTCTTATACAGAATACAACAGTACAACTTATTGGCACACAAAATTCTCCTTTTGGTTTGTTTAATTATTCCTGTCCCAAATTTTGTCATTACTGATCTTGTGATAATCTGATTACTTATATTGGTTGAGTGAATGTGCCACGTTTTCCAATACAGTTATTTAATGAAGATGAAAGTTTACATAAGCCATTCATCTGAACACATCTTAGTGTTATAATATTGAGGTTATAAAGAGCCAGATTATTTGGTTGTAATGATTCCTCTTGATGAGATCCCTGCAACCATGCTGATTAACTACTTAGTATCTTAAGTAAGGGGTGAAAGAGCTCTGATTTGTCATATACATAAATCTTATCAGCTTTGAAATTGACTGTACTGTTTTAGCCTTTCCTAAATCATTCATTGCTAGATTCTTGAGAATTACTTTATTAACATTTAGAAAAACATACCAGTCAATTATATTATAATATATCATGCCAACCCTAAATAGTGCATGGATAAACAATAAATAGCAGAATATATTGATTCATAATTGATATGAACTACACATGTAAATGTACCCAGTTGATATATATAATCATATAAGATTACTATTGGTTTAGAACATCTGCTTTAGAAGAAGGCTTAGTAACTGAAGAACCATTATGAAAAAAAGAGTAGATGGACACAGGTTTAGAGTGAATGTGTTTGACAGCAGACCAGAAAAACTATGAAGATGGGAAAGTGAATTGAGTGAGAAAAAGTTAAGCAATAGTTTCATTACGATAGGAATGATATTTAGCCTACAGAGAAGGAGAACTACTTTTTAGCAGCAGTGAAGAGGGGGTTTGGACTTGTTTACAATAGGAATGATTGATCCATAAAAGAGAAGGGTTTTTTGATGAGTAGACAACTTTACTGAGAATAATAAGATTCATGCATGATCCAAAGGAAGGCTCTTTGAAAATGAGCCATTAAACATTACAGTTGGACAAAGAGAGTATTTTTTTCCAATTAATAGAGTTAAGGAGAGAGTTGGCATGATTAAAGTCAGCTAGATGGTGTCCAGCCAAAACTTGTGTGAAGAAAAGAGGTTGAAGTGTTAGCAGATTGAGTGGGGAGCAAATAGAGGATTGGAATGGAATTTAGTTGAAGTTTATAAATCTAATAGAACTGGAGTCCATATATATATAATTAATTTTGGAATAAAGATTAGTTCAATGAACAACAATGTACAAGTGAGACTACTCTGTCATCATGTGAATTAATGGATCGTCAATAAAATATAACAATTCATAACACAGCATACAATAATCAAATATAACATATTCTGTAAAGCATAGGACTAGTTTATTCTATAGTTGTAATGGACATAACTAACTATTTTGTAAGATATTTTAATCACATGTGATAAAATGTTATCATTATGCATTATGATATGGCATTAATTAGATATACAACATAATACCATATCATTACATACATTATACATACATATTTTGATTAGAAGCAAATCCCTATAACTGTTAGATCATTAGGTTGTGGCAAAGTCAATTTCAGAACCTTTTATTAGTGAACTGTTGTTATTTTTTAAAGGGTAATTTCCTTTCCAAGTTTTATACATACAAAAATATGACTGATTATTATACATAATTATGATACATACAATCAAAACAAATCAAATGTACATATATAGGTACACACAAAAGGAACTTGTTAATTATATACACACTTAAACTCCTTTAGTCAATTACTGCAGTGTCCTAGGATAGGTTCTCTAAACTCTGAGCATGAACCATAAAATGAGTCATTGGCATCTGTAAATAGTGGTTGTCTGTAAGTTGTTTTATGAGTAAATAATGATAAGACTTTCATGTACCACAGATGAAGTTTCTCATATTTTCTTTCAAGCCATCTTTTTACAATGTTAACCTTTCGGCAAACCCAGAGTACATGATATACAATGACCAGCACTAATGTAACAAATGTCACAAACACAGAAGAAAAACTGATTATTTTTATCATTAAAGGATCCTTCTTCTGAAAAAAATACCAATAAGTGAGGTAAATAAGCGTTATATTCATCACCAAACCACTATCAAGAAGATTGATTAATTTACTTCTAAATGGTTTGATATATGCTTGAATGACAAGGAAAATTACCAACATTAGATTTGTTGTGACTAAGAGAGAATAAAGATCAGTAGCTCTATATTTGGCATATACACCATACATAGCACATAGTAACAGAAGACGTAATGTAAACCAATATTGTTTACCTTCTTTATAAGGAGCATGGATAGCTTCTAGAAGAGGTCGTAAGTATTTATTGGTACATGCTAGTGGTCTAAGTGGTTTAGCAAAGAGAAGTAGAAGTACATATGGTAACAGTAGACCAAGAACTATTATCAGAGTCACTATCATTAGTATACGATGAGAGTATCCTCCATACTTGACAGTACCATCTAAATACCAAACATAATTTACAACATTGGGTGTGTATACCACAGCAGGTGTCATTACATTGATCAATTGAAGGAGTAGTTTTGAGAAAGAGAGGTGTACAACAGTAACCAGTACTTGAACTGAGGAATGAGCTATTCTATTGGAAAGCTTTGGTGAAAAACGACTGAGGATAATCAGGACAATGACTATTGTTAGAAGATAAAGTGGAATCATAAAGGTAAGGAAAGCTTTCCATAACTCTGTCATTCCATTGTAAAAACATCTAGGAAGGCCTGTCTCAAGATTCAAAACATGGATAATAAATATAGCAAATCTTGACAATCGATCAAGTGAAGATTTAAAGTAGTGATATCTTAACATGTCAAGTAAACCACAATTAGCAGCCTGAGCATAGAAAATAATTCCATTCAGTGTACCACTTGTTAATGTAAGTTTAAGAGCATATAACAGGTAAATAAGAAGTAGGCCAGTGACTAGATAAATACTTACTGATGCTATCCAAGCATTGCTACAATGCTGACATTCTGTAGACCCAAATACCACACTTAATCCCTCACTACATCTACCACATAATGTTCCTTCACGTTGATATAAACACAATGGTGGATGATAGTCAGTGATACCATCTGACAATTTAAAGCTTCGATTAGATGATAAGTCACCACTGTAGAAATAAGGTAGTGTCTGATTGCTATCACAATATCCAATTGGACAAGATAAAGATACACCAAATTGTGTCTTTGTTTTGTTCTCATATTCTATTGTTCCTGCCCAAGAGATAAATGTGAAAAGTCTTGTTATTGTCTGACTACTCACATTACCAATAATGGGGACTGTAAAGTGATGATGTTTTCTCAAGTTATCAAATGAAGATGAAAGTTCACAGACTCCCGTTGTCTTATTTAAATCAAATCCCAGTGGACATGGATCTATTTCGACACTTTTTGTTAAAATTGCTGGTTGTGTGGATAGAGAGAATACAATCATTCCATTAATTATAATATTGGATTGATCATTTCTATGAACAGTCACACTAATGTTTGTGCAATTTTTGCCTTCTTGTATCAGTTGTTCTTGATCATCAAAAGACAACCAGAGTTTTCTTGCTTTAGGAATAGTATACTTTAAATATTTTCTAACAATAATATCAATTGCTATGGTAGAATAAACATTTCTACCAAGAGCATCTCTAGCTGAAATACAGTAATAAATTTCCTGTCCTGGATATATTTGTAGAGGTGGTTGTATATCACTACCTTCTGTTAGTGTTTGTGGAATAGTTGAAATCTGATACAAAGAAGATTTTGATTTCGTTTTGGTAAAATTGAAGTGTTGATAATATTCCATTGTTTCATTAGGAGAGTTAAGAAAGTCTGAGTTGTTGATATAACATGAGAATATAGGCTCTGCATATATTGATAATCCAGCTCTTCTTGCTTCATTGTCTGAGAACATTACTTGTTCAATATTTGAGTCAATTTGTATAGCGCACTTTCAATCACCTCTAGCATGTATAGCTCCTCCCATTAACTCAGCCCAATTATTAGTAAACTTGGCTATAACTTCGCTCATAAAATGTAATTGACAGTTGCCTACGAGAAGAATTGCAGGACCATTGGTGGCATAATTATTATTAAAAGTTAAATTACCAGATAGATAGACATTTGAGTCTTTAGAACTTATAACTGATCCATAATTGTTACTGAAGATAGATGTCCCATTAATGTCAACTTTAGCAATTCTTTGGAAATAAAATATACCTGCTGATGATACAAATGGGATTCTAATATATTGAGAATTTTTTGTTGCAATAGTACTGTCCAATGTAATAGAGACATTGCCTGTATTGTCATCAAATTGATAGACTGTGGCATATAGACAAGCTCCTGTATTTACAACAAAATTTTCTGAAAATCTACATCTACTAAAAAGAATATCAAGATGAACAAGTCCAGGATTGACAATACCAATATAGACAGCTCCATAGTCCAAACTGCTTATTGGGTAGTTGTCAATACCTTCGTGTTTTAAAAATGATGTGTTATAAAAATAAAGTGGTGTTAATCTTTCATATTTAGATTCGGGTAATGAGTACCAATAAAACACAACAGCTGCTCCATGACAGTGCTCAAAGTTAGTGTTAAGACTGAATACTGTATTGGTAATTGTTGTGTTAGTGACAGCAATAGTGTGATATTGTAAAATAAACATACCACCTGCAAAACTACCTTTATTATAAAGAAAATGTGACTCAGTTATATGAACTGACACCTGACCACTAGTATTCTGTTGTGTGTACAATATTGTTAGTCCAGCTGCATTGACAATAGGATTGGAACCACCAGAAGATGATGAATGTTTGTTATAGTAGGTATTAGTAATGCAAGAATGAATGTTGTAATCATAGTTATATGAGAAAGAGGCATCATTAATATTTATATCAGATACCTGTTCAACCTGTTCAAAAGCATTGTTAATATCCATGTAATGAAGAAGAAAGCCACTTCCAATACTCTGGTTGTTAGTTTGGTGTATTTCAGGACTATATGATGAATTAGACATGCTAACACTATTAATAGTGGAGTTATATAAATTTATACCAATCATAGCAAACCCATATGAGTAGTAGATGTTAACTTGAGTTATATTGACCTGACAATGAACAAAGACTAAGGCAGCAGCATGAGATGAAATGTAATACAGAGATGAACTATTGAGATAGTCAGTGATTGCAGTATTTTGTATAGTAGTGAGATATGTACCACAATTCTTAATCACCAAATGTTTAAGAGCCACTTGAGAGTTGAAGAAAACTAGACCTCGTCTTGGCTGTGGAAATGTCTGCCATGTGTCATTATGAACACATATTATATTTGCTGATTCTGTGGAAGAATCACTGCGTATTTCAATTATGCTTCTTTGTTGAGTAGCCACTTGACATAATTCAGGGGTGAAATGGTGAAGTTAACGGAACTGTTTAACAAGAACACAAGGTATTGAGAGGACCATGATTTTGTCAACAATGTTTTCCCATGATGATTTACCCAAAATGTATAATTCTAATAATAACCAGTTTTGATTTATTTATTGTTTATTTTCATAATCGTTTACTATAAAGCACTAATAGTATATATAGTAAAGAGACAAACTCCAGAAACGATCGAAGCTTAAAGCTATACATTGTCATGTTGCAGATATTTTTTTATGTTTTGCCAATTCTCTTTTCTTGCTTAATGCCATGTAGCGAAAAGACTAATCGTATCTTTCTAGTTAATTCATCCTCTGATTTAGAGCAGTACCTGTGTAACGTACTGCTCTAAATCAGAGGATGAATTAACAAGAAAGATACGATTAGTCTTTTCGCTACATGGCATTAAGCAAGAAAAGAGAATTGGCAAAACATAAAAAAATATCTGCAACATGACAATGTATAGCTTTAAGCTTCGATCGTTTCTGGAGTTTGTCTGTTTACTATATATACTATTAGTGCTTTATAGTAAACGATTATGAAAATAAACAATAAATAAATCAAAACTGGTCATTATTAGAATTATATATTTTGGGTAAATCATCATAGGAAAACATTGTTGACAAAATCATTTCATTGGTATGTTAGAGAGTTAAGAAGAAAATGAGTTTATGTTAATATTCAAATTATTTACTGGATGGATGAGTAGTCGTTGTTACTTAACTCTCCTATGATACAGTTCTCCATAACAATACATACCTGCAGTTCAGATTAGTAAATAGCAGCAAATAAATTCTGAAAGTTCATTAGCATAGCACTTGTGATAAAAAAAATTGGTTGTGATGTAGATAACTAAATAAAAATTAAAATGAGTAAGTAAATTTATTTGGATCTTTTAATAACCACATATAACAATACACACCCTATATGACTACTCTACATTACAAAAATTACAATAAACAAAAAGAAAATTGAAAATGAACAGAAATTAATGTTATGAAAACAATCCTGTCCATCAATAACTGATATTATCAAGCTGTAATGGACAATTGTGTAAATCCAAAACATCAATGATTAATAGTAATATGGCTGGACATGGATCAGTCTAGTGATTTGTTCCTTAAATATAGTAACTTGGAGAAATTAAGATGTTCACAAATCTTGCTGTCATACAACAGTTCTTTCATTTATTTTTGTTACATACACCAAAGCCAACTACTATATTTGAACATTAAAATTCATTAAACTCACACATTAGTGATTTGTTATTATATGAATTATGCTATACAGGTAGCAAGTGTACAAAGATCTATTAATATATATATGTATAATATAATATATTATATATTAATATCTTATATTGAGTATCTCATTGTTGAGGTCATAAATATGGTGACTTAAGCAAATTAGGAAATTCACAAATCTTCCTGTCACACCAACAGTTATTTTAGTCATTTATATCAAGGTTTATATAATCACTATGGCTTATAACAATTTCTGCTGGACAATAAATTAATATGATGTCTATTGTCATTATAAAAATGAAAGCTGTAACACTCAAAACAGTATTGTCTACCAAAGCAATATCATGCAAAACATATGTGACCTGATTTTCAATAAGGGACCACTTCTGTCAAAGCATTTGTGTCAAGTTCTATAAGAAAAGACAACTGTTAAAACACTTTCAAAACAGTTTTGTATATATGCATGCAGTTATTATGAACAGTTATGAATATATAGCAGCTGTGTGTATATAAAACATTTTTTGGGATGTTTTAATGTTTGTCCTTTTCATACGACATGTCATAAATGTTTTCCCAGAAGTGATCCCTTATTGCAAATCTGGTGGCATATTATATTTGATATAACTTCCTTGACATCTACAAAACTAGTTACAAATATATATGATGAAATGAAGTAAATAATCTAAGAGCAAATAATGTTAATATTCTAAAAAATGACTGCTTTGCCTCTTGTTACCTTAAGAAAGAGAGTTATCATTAGTAGGTATCAGTAATACAAGAATAATTATTGTAATCATAGTTATAAGAGAAAGAGACATCACTAAAATTTGTACATCACTAATTTGTACATCAGGGACCAGTTTTTGGGATGTTTTATGCAAACCCATATATTATATTTAATATAACTCTTTTTGTATCTACAAAACTAGTTACAAATATACATAATGAAATAAACAAGTAAATAATCTAAAAGCAAATAATTTTAATTTTATGAAAATTAATCCTTTGCCTCTTGTTTCTTAAGTAAGAGAATTATCAAATGACTCTGTAATTTGACTGAACCATAGAAATAATCACTGCATTTGAGAACATTGTTGTTCATCAACAACTGACCTTTTCTTTATATAGTAAATTAAATAAAGAATCCTAGTATTAAGGGAACCTTCTTTTTTAAAACCCAAAAACACTGCAGAATTGTCAAAAACAAATTGTAATGATGTAAGTGGTGAATATTATTATTTCAATTATTGCATCATGATGATCAATAAGAAAAAACCATCTTGTCATACATATAAAGATCACACTAAAGATAATTGAGTAATCTAGTATACTTACTAGTCTGTTCTTGAATAGTTTAAATAATAAGCTTGTAAAAGTAAGAATAATGTCATTATTGGTGTTGTTATCACATACATTATAAAATAATTAACCACTTGTAGTATGTATAAAAAAATACATGTTACTCACTAGCAAAAAAATTAAACTACAAATCAGTACTTCTTTTCTTCTTGTAGAGGTTGGACATATTTATTTACTCTTGTATACTGTATTGGTCCAGCAAAGATGAGCAAAGAACAAAGTGTGGTAAGAGAGGGATAACAATTATATTAATGTAATGATCATTAAAATGAGATATGAACCAACACCATATTTTACTGACCCATCCCAATACTAAACATTGGAAGTAGTTTTTGCAGTGTGAATGTGAGTTTATGTAAAGAGATTAATAACAACTAGCAACAATTTTGAAAAGGAGATAAATATGATAGCAACAAGTACTTGGACTGATAAGTGAGTTATTCTATTGGACATCTGACATGATAACAACTGAGTATTATGTGAACAACAACTATTGTCAAGAGACAGAGTTGAAATAGTAAACTGAAACCAGTTTCCATAACTCTCTAAAAGCACAGAGGATAGCCAAGTTCTACATTCATTATGATGAAAAAGTTAATTTGGAGATCTTTGCTAAATCATTTCCTGTAAATAACTGCAACAAATCTACTTATTCCTCTACAATTTACAATAGCTTGTGTACAGAAATTATTCCATTAAGTGTATCATTTGTTAATGTGAGTTTGATAGTATATAACAAAGTAATAACTATTTACTACTTTCATTACTGAAACTGAAAATAAATTTTAATAAATAAGTTAAAACGTTTTGAGCATAAGCGGAAGTTATGTCTAAATTAAATTCTCCATGCTTCCTTACTGACTCTTAATAAAAAATTAATCTTAATAAATAGCAAATGATATACATAATTGGATAATGTATAGTCACCTACTCAACATTAATATTGTATTAACAATTTGATGTAGTTATCTGTATCCCTTGATGACACTAATATAAGTATATTATATGACTAAACAACTTATAAAAATTAATGTCAATAACAGTAAAACATGTATAAGACAACCAAATTGGATTTTTATTATGTAATTACACACAACATTATTAATAATTACAATAACAAAAAATACAATAGAATCAACTAGAGTGCAAGGCACTGGTCATTGTATATTAACAAAAAATTTTGTGTGCTTTAGTTTGAGTCCAACATTGGTTCTCTGAAGTTATCACATGAGTTATAAAAGGAATCATTAGCATCTTGTAATGGTAAACGATGAGATCTTTGGTTACCATGGTAGTGATTGTTATGATTAAAATGCAACAAATATTGATAGATTTTTGAGCAAATGACATTGACTTTTCTTTCTATTCTCTTTAATTGTCCTGTAATGAACAGCAAATGACAGACCAGTACAACAAAAAAGGTCATAAAGAACAGGAAGATAGCTAATATACTATAAACTGTTATTTCTAAATGCTGTATTGTAAAGTATATGTAGACAAGATTGAAAAGGAGCCAACAGTCTAACATGTTAACAAATTTACTCTTATAAGGTCTAAACATAGCTTGACCAAATATGAAGAAGACCAATATTGAGGCAATAGCAATATAAATGGTGTGTTGATAAGGTTCAATACTGTACAGTAGATACATCATAATAAGAAGTAAGAGGCGAGCTACAAACCAGTACTGCTTATCATTCTTATATGGAGCATGGATAGCTTCAACTATTGGTCTTGTGTATTCATTGGCACATGTCCAATGTCTGAGAGATTTAGCAAAAAGGAGAAGGAGAACGTATGATAAGAGAAGAGGTAATACTACCAATGACGTGATTATCATGAGAGTAATATGTCCTTTACTACCATATTCAACAGACCCATCCCAATACCATACATGATGTATCTGCTCAGAAGTAAAGACTTTAGCTGGTGTAAAGGTGTTGATAATTGCACCTAATAGTCGTCCAAAGGAGAGGTGTACAACAGTAACTAGTACTTAAACTGATGAGTCAGCTATTCTATTGGAAAGTCTTAGAGAAAAACGGCTGAAGATAATGAGGACAACAACTATTGTCAGTAAATAAAGTGGGAACAGTAAATTGAGGCCAGCTTTCCATAACTCAGTCATTCCATCATACAAACATAGAGGAAATCCAAGTCCAAGATTTAAAAACGAAAGTAAAGTAATTAAAATATTTTTCAAAACTCCATTGTTCCCATTGTAAACACTCAACATATCTATTATCCCCACATTAGCAGTCTGAGCATAGAATATAATTCCATTGAATGTACCAGTTGTTAATGTAATTCTGAGGGCAAATAACAGGTAAATAAGGAGAGGACCAGTTATTGCATAGAGGACTATTGTCCACAACCACCAGTTACTACATTGTCTACATTCTGTAGAACCAAATACCACACTTAGTTTTTGATCTTCTTTAAGCCTATTACAACTACCACACAGTGGACCTACACGATGATGTAAACACAGTGAGTCATGAGTTTCACAAGTATGATACTTTGAAATATATATACCAGATTGATAACTGCAACACACCAAACACCAAAGCCTGTGGATGTATTCATATAACCAGCCCATGCATTAGCAGATATACCAGGTCTAACTATTGACAGATAATCGATGTCACAATCAGCCTTATAGCCATAAACCAATTTAAAATTGTTGTTATAAAAAGCTGATGAGCACCCACATTGGTGTGTTCCATTTTGCCAAACAAAACCTAAAGGACATTGTAACAATGTAAAATTGACAACTAAAGCAGCTGGGAAACTAGGTAGAGAAAATACTAACATTCCTTTAGAGATTTTACTTCCTATTCTATTTATTTGAACTTCAAATGAGGTGCATTTATTACCTTCATTAAGTATTTGTTCTTGGTTGTTATATAATACTAAACTGTGGCTGTTTTCAGCAATGGTAACTGAAACAGTTGAATAGACACTTCTGTTTAGAGCATCAATAGATGCCATGTAGATCTTCTTCCTCTGACCTGGATAGATGTTAATTGATTTGATGTGATTACTGCGTGTACCATTAGGATAACACAAAGTTAGTTTTGAAGCTGAAGTTGATATATTGTGCCGTTTATTCACTTTCTTGTTTCCAATGAAATGAAAATGGCTTTTGTAAAATTCTAGCACTTCTGCATTGTTAGAAGGTTTTTGCTTGACTCGACATGAAAAGAGTGGATAGGCATATATTGAATTACCAGCATTGATAGCTACATTTTCTGTAAAAGAAATATTCATTTCTTTTGTGATATTAATTAATTGTATGATACATTCTTCTTTTAGTAATAAGCTATTTTTTATACCAGAACTTGCATATATTGCTCCACCAAATTCGTGAGCTCCATTATTAGTAAAGTTAACCACAGCTCCTCCAATAAAATAAAGATATCCATTACCTAGTAATTTAATAGCAGCACCTCTGGATCCGACATTGGTGCTAAAAGTCACATTGGCATATTTAGAGAGATAAACATTGGAGTTGAGAGCATCAATTACAGATCCATAGTTATTAGTGAAGGTTGATGTTCCAGTTATAGATACATTTGCTACGTTACTAAAAGAGAAGATTCCTACAGTTGACACAGATTTAAATGTTAACTTTTGAGAGTTATTCCTGGCATAAATGTCTTCAAGAAGAATGGAGATCTTTGCAAACTTTATAACATTATCAAAGACAGACATAAAAAGACAAGCTCCAGTCTTCTGCGCTAAGTTATTTTGAAAGCTGCAGTTTTTAAAATGAATTTCTGTAGTAACAGTCTTATCTAGTTCAGCTACACCGCAATATACAGCACCTGTAGGTAAATAATTATGGCCGTCACCTGTATGATTATAAAAATTTGTATTTTGAATTAACAATAATTGGGGTTGAGTCGTAGATAAATCTGTTACTTTAATCCAATATAAAGCAAGAGCTGCTCCATGTAAAAATGACTTAGGACCATTAGCATTATCAGAAAATAGAGAGTTATCAACAATTGTGCTTGTATTAAGGGAACTGGTGTAATGAAGAACAAGCTGACCACCTGGTGAATTATAACTTCCCACATTAGATGTAAATTCTGTATTGTTAATAGTAACACTGGCAAAATATGTTTGTTGAGTATAAAGTACAGTCAGACCAGCAGCATTAACAATATTCAAGTAATTATTAGAGAACTCAGTCATATAGAGATATCCTTCATGCAAATCAAAGTTATTTTTAAAATGTGCATAATTGACAGTAACATATGTAGGATACATCATTAGTTGATGATCAAAGAAATGCAGAAGAGCACCACAACCAATTGTCCTTCTTTTGTGTTCAGTATGATGATATAGGTTAGTACTAAGACTTGAATAAGATATATCAACTTCACTGATACTAGAATCATTCAGATTTACACCAATCATAGCAAACAGATATGAGTAGTAGATGTTAACTTGAGTTATATTGACCTGACAATAAACAAAGACTAAGGCAGCAGCATGAGATGAAGTGTAATACAGAGATGAACTATTGAGGTAGTCAGTGATTGCAGTATCTTGTATAGTAGTGAGATAAGTACCACAATTCTTAATCACCAAATGTTTAAAAGTCACTTGAGAGTTGAAGAAAACTAGACCTCGTCTTGACTGTGATAATGTCTGAAAATGTATCATTATGAACACATGTTATATTTGCTGATTCTGTAGAAGAATCACTGCGTATTTCAATTATGCTTCTTTGTTGAGTTGCCACTTGACAGAATTCACCAGGTGAAATGGTGAAGTTAACGGAACTGTTTAACAAGAACACAAGGTATTGAGAGGACCATATTGTGTTACACAGGTATTGCTCTAAATCAAAAGATGAATTAACTGGAAAGATTTCATTATTTCCGTTACATGGCATTAAGCAAGAAAAGAGAATTGCCGAAAGATAAAAGACTATCTGTAACATGACAATGTAGCTTTAAAAATTCGATCGTTTCTAGAGCTTGTCTGTTTACTATCTACTCTATATATACTCGTTAGTGTTTTCTAAAAATGATTATGAATATAATAGTAAGATATGTCAAAACACGTCATAAAATTTTTGCGAAAATTATACATTTTAGGTTAATCATCATAGGGAAACATTGTTGACTGAATGATTCCATTGGTATGTTACAGAGTTTTTTAGTCTTTGTTGATGAGATCTCCTATGATACAGTTCTCCACAACAATATATACCTGAAGTTCAGATTAATAAATAGCAGTAAATAAATTCAGAAGCTCATTGGCATAGCACTTGTGATAGAGAAAATTGGTTGTAATGTAGATAAATAAATAAAATTAAAGTTAGTAAGTACATTTATTTGTTTCTTTTAATATAACTATACACACTCTATATAACAACAGAATTTAAAGTTATGAAAACATAATACTGGCCATCAATAACAGGTAATATAGATCTGTAATAGACAATTGTGTACATGTAAAACATCAATGAATAATAATATAATGGCTGGACATGGATCAGTTTAGTGATTTGATCCTTAAATATGATGACTTGGGAAAATTAGGATATTAACAATTGTTGTAGAATCAATGGAGTGTCGAAGAAAATTAGACCTCTTCTAGGTTGTTGAATGGCATCCAGTATATCATTATTAGTACATGTTATAATAGCAGACTCTGTGTAAGAATCACTGCATATTTTAATTCTTCCAGTCTCATAACAAACTCAACAAAAGTTACCAGATGAAATGGTGAAATTGATAGAGCTCTTTAACAAGAACACAAGGTATTGAGGGGACCATGTTGTGTTACACAGGTACTGCTCTAAATCTGAAGATGAGTTAACATGATATGTATTATTACTGTCTCCATTACAATAACTACTGAAGAGTAGTAGAGAAAGAAACGACAGCATCAAAATATTGGTCTGTAGAGCCATTATTTAAAAATTGTGGCAGATTAATTAGATTAACCAGATATTTTTACCTATATACCAAATAGTATCTATATTGAAAATAGTTGGTGACTTGTCTTAAAAACATCATTGAAAGTATATTTAAATTTTATCAACTACTTAGGATAAACATACTATTATTTTATTGAATATTTTAAGAGTAAAGTCACTTTTCAACAAAAACACAAGTGAATATTTTTGAAATGTCTTGACAACTGATTATTTGTGTTCTAATCTAATCAGTAGATTATTGATCTATAATTGTTGCTAATGTTTGTGTTACAATCAAACAATACAGTCCTGTTAACATTGAGACTCAAGAGTTTAGCTTAGCTTAAAGCCATAAGCAATTATTGACTACTGAAAACAATTAATTTAAAAAATAACTTGAACTAATTGACATTGCACTTGTAATAGAGATTTATATACTGTGATGTGGATTGGGAGTACAAATAAGTATTAAGTTTTTTGTCACTTTCAATAGCCACATACAACAATACACATTCCTCTATCTATATTGAAAATGGCTGGTTGCTTTGTTTGAAAGTATATTTAAATTATATCACTTACTTAGGATCATAATACTTGTATTTTATTGGATGTTTTAAGAGTGAAGTCACTATTCAACCAAAACGTGAGTGAATGGTGTACATTTTTGAATTGTCTTGACAATTGATTGTTTGAGCTCTAGATCTACACTCAACTATGCCAGAGATGGTAAGTGTTTATTCACTTCATCAATGAAACTAAAAATTATATTAAGTATACAACTCTGTATTTACTTTATAAAAGAATGTTTAATTTGAATGTTAGTCTATTAAAACATACACTCATCATAAACAATTGTGCTATATGTATTGTATGGTATGTCATTGAAGATATACATTTTGTATATTACCTGCAAAACTACCACTATTATAAAGAAAATGTGACTCAGTTATATAAACTAACACCTGACTACTAGTATTCTGTTGTGTGTACAATATTGTTAGTCCAGCTGCATTGACTATAGGATTGGAACCACCAGAAGATGATGAATGTTTCCTATAGTAGGTATCAGTAATGCAAGAATGAGTGTTGTAATCATAGTTATATGAGAAAAAGGCATCATTAATATATATATCAGATACCTGTTCAATACTGTTTGTTTCTTGCAAAGCATTGTTAATATCCATGTAATGAAGAAGAAAGCCACTTCCAATGCTCCGGTCGTTAGTTTGGTATATTTCAGGACTATATGATGAATAAGACATACTAACACTATCAATAGTAGAGTTATATAAATTTATACCAATCATAGCAAACCCATATGAGTGATAGATGTTAACTAGACTTATATTGACCTGACAATGAACAAAAACTAAGGCAGCAGCATGAGATGAAGTGTAATACAGAGATGAACTATTGAGATAGTCAGTGATTGCAGTATCTTATATAGTAGTGAGATATGTACCACAATTATTAATCACCAAATGTTTAAGAGTCACTTGAGAGTTGAAGAAAACTAGACCTTGTCTTGGCTGTGGAAGTGCCTGGAGTTTGTCATTATGAACACATGTTATATTTGCTGATTTTGTGGAAGAATCACTGCGTATTTCAATTATACTTCTTTGAGTTGTCACCTGGCAGAATTCACCAGGTGAAATGGTGAAGTTAATGGAACTGTTTAACAAAAACACAAGGTATTGAGAGGACCATGTTGTGTTACACAGGTACTGCTCTAAATCAGAAGATGAATTAACTGGAAAGATGTCAATACTCTTTCCACTACATCCTATTAAGCAAGAAAAGAGGATTGGCAAAATGTAAAAGAATATCTGTAACATGACAATGTAGCTTTAAGCTAGAGTTTGTCTGTTTACTATCTACTCTATATATACTCGTTAGTGCTTTATAGTAATGATAATGAAAATAAACAACAAAGCATGTTACTTCAAAATAAGAAAAGCTGAAAGACAACAATAGTAAGATATGTCAAAACAAGTCTTAAAATGTTTGTAAAAACTATGCATTTTAGGTTAATCATCATAGGAAAACATTGAAAATGACGGTTATTCTTTTCAAATTCATCATCATACGTATATATATTTACATGCTTAATAGTAAGGACACGAGTTGTTTAAACAGTTCTTACTCCATTCTTCATTATTAAAATTGATTTTCTGTGGTACTATACCTATCGACTCTCTTACAAGATAAACAGAGATGAAGTACAAGAACGTTTGCATTAGTTCTAAAGGAGTTCTTGTGGTACTGGTAACGAGTATCTTATTAACAACTAGTAATCTAATATCAGGAGGACTTTCCACCAATTTCATTGATAATTACTCATATGTCTTATTTGCGGCAATCAGTTTCTCTTTTCTTTTTTATCCTCTTCTTGGTTTGTTAGGTGAGAAATGGATGAGATATAAAGTCATACTGGTTGGAATAATATTAATTTTTGTTGGATTCGTTATTGCTATAGTTACATTTGTAATTCTACACTTTGTACATTTAAATAAAATTGCTGTAGTTGGTATATGTTTAGTTGTAAGTTTTCCATTCTTTTTTGGATATGGTGTATTTGAAGCTAATATGATCCAATTTGGTACTGATCAACTTCAGTTTGCACCATCTCAAGAGTTAAGTAGTTTTGTTTATTGGGTTTTATACACGAATTATTCTTTACTTGCTTTTATTTTATTAATAGCATCAATTATAACAGCTATTGTTTATAAATACACAATTTATTTAACTTTCACTTTTATTTTTGGTTTCGGTGTGCTTGTTATTGTGATTGCAATCTTGTCTTTTTATTGCTTCAAACAACACTTGGTTATTGAGCCAGCTCAACACAACAATCCTGTCAAGCTAATATGGAGAGTAATGAGGTATGCTTGGACTCACAAACAACCAGTGAGACCTAGTGCTTTTACATATGGAGAGTTTCCTCCCTCAAGACTTGATCTATGTAAAGAGAGATATGGAGGACCATTTACTACTGTACAAGTAGAGGATGTCAAAAGTTTTTTATACATACTTACTATTGTTATAGGAACCTTTGGATATGGATTTGTTGACACTAAATCAAAAATCTCTGATCAATATTTAATTCTTATGAGAAAAGATGGTCCAAATAGCTTCGTGAAAAATTTATTTTTGACATACCCTCTCACAATTCCATATTTTGTCGTTACATTTAGTGTTCCTTTCCATCAATTTATAATAGTTCCTTTCTTCTCTAACTACATTCCTAGTATGTTGAAACGTATACGGATTGGACTAGTGGCAGCATTAGTAGAGTCTATAATGACAACTGTTATAAGCTATTTCATGACTAGTGATATCAGAGATGCTTTAATTGTTAATGATTCGTGTCTGACCATCACCAACATAACCTTTGATATTGAACTTCAATCAGATATAATTACATTACCTTTCTATATCATGGCTGTCCCTCATTTTTTTGCTGGTATTAGTATTTTTTGTGTTCATTTCACAAGTATTGAGTTTATTCTAGCTCAAGGTCCTCGTACTATGCAAGGATTGTTAATTGGAATATGGTATATAAGCAATGGTATTTATTGTGTACATCTAACTCTGGCAAGCTCACCATTAGGATGTAGTTGGGAGTATTATACTGTTAAGACAGGTGTTGTTTTAACCTCAGTTATTATTTTCACTATTGCTGCTTATAAATACAAATATAGACAACGTAATGAACTATCTGATGTCAATGAGAGAGTTATTATTACTGAATATACTGAAAGACAACTAATGCACACAGTAGATGAAGATGATGATGATGACAGTGACACAACTACTGATGATGTCAATACTCATGCATAATGACTTAATTAAATGCGATTCCATATATTATGAATAATTCTATATCTATCAATGATTTGAATTATCATGTATATTATAATCACTAAAATAACAATTTATTTATACTTTGTTTAATTATGTATGTGTATAGATTGAGTATACTTTGTTTATATACAGTTGATTCAATATTTTTTTTATAATTTTTGATAAATAATTACATATGTACTTAGTCAAGATGGTTATAACATTATGATAAAGCACTCTGATCCCTATATCAAATTAGGGCCCTTAAAAATATATTTACAGCATTTTCATGCAAATGATTTTTTTAATCTTGACATATTTAGTGTTTACTTTACAACTATCTTTAAATACTTCTTTTGCATGTATCTGTGTGAGTATGTTATTATTATGAAAATAGAAAGTTTAATTTGAATACTTCTTGATTTACTCATATAAGATAACTTGGCGTAGTATGTGATTTGTTACAGTTAAATTTTACACAACAACAAAATTTCATTTTATCTTAAAGGAGAGTCCAACCTTTATTTGTGAACACAAGGTCTATATTTGGAATTGAAGTATTGTTTATTAGATGTTTACTTTTATCTATGGAAAATAGGAACACCTAATTATCTTTTGTCATTGTGTGTCTTGAAGGCAAATGAATGAGATGTTATTTGTATATGAATTGTACAATCATTATTATGTAGTACTAACATCTATCTTAAAACATTAAACAATTGAACCAGTCTATTGTGACATCCAGCTCTACAAAGAAATACTACACATGCATATAAGAAAATATAAAATAGAGAAAGTAATAGTTTTAAAAACTGATATCATTTTTTTGTAATTTAATTAGTTTCAGTAAGACACTATTATTAATGTTATTGGCAAAGTTTCTAGTATTTATTTTGTTTTTCATTTTGAAAATGAATGTGGTAATTGTCAGCATGTCCATGTTAACAACAGATGTATTATTAGTGATGAAATATAGAGTAAAGGTAGTAAAAATAAAGACTATATAAAGACTACATGTTTCCTTTGAGCAGTTCCTATAGTCCAAAAGAAAGTCCATACTTTATTGTGTGATAAAATAATCTACACAATGCTTTTAACATAAACTATATGCAGGATAGCGTGATTTTCTGTCTGACCATTCATTAATTTATTTTGACTGTGGGAGTGAAATTAATTAATAAGTTTAGGTGGTAATAATTAATACACAAGTTGGCCTTTCATATTTTCCAAACATCACTCATTACTAGACAGTTAAGAATAACTAGTATTTGAATCATAAGAGATTTTTGCTGAAGGGAACACATCAATAATTGTTAACAATAGGCTTAAGAGTTGTAACCAGTACCTGAACTGATGAATGAGCTTTTATGTTAGAAAGCCATAGAGGAAAATGACCGAGGATAATGACGACAAAAACTATTGTCAAGAAACTAAAACCAAAAAATATATGAACTTTGCTGCTCTTAAATCTACTGCAACTACCACACAATGGGCAGTTCTATTCTCACAGAAAACAGTCAATAATCATATTATTCAGTTATTTTAAACAACTACTTTGTAGCTTACATTGATGGATTACTATGGAATCTAGAATTCAAGTGAAATACCCTCTATATAATTATTTGGTATGAAATACTATTACAAATTATAGAGTGAGTAATTTCAATAACTTTTGGATTCCATAAAGTTCTAGCAAACTACAAATCAGATGTTGAAATAATTATTGTGCTAATATTCACATTAAAGTCATATTATTTGTAGTGTATATATCATTACTTGTAGAACTATCAAAAAATCATTACAGTAGCAAAGTGGATATTGAATTGTGACACCAAATTGGCATACCATACAATGGATGTCAATAGATGTTGTTAATTTAAATCATGTTTTAATCATGATAGAGACTAATCTAGTGAAATCGTTACTCCAAGAAACTGTGATTTAGTTGGAGTTAATACATCTAATAGAACTGGAACTCTATATTTTGACACATATAATTAATTTTGGATATGGATTAACTCAATGTACATCAATGTACAAGTGGACATAATCTGTAAAGTATAGGACTAGCTTATACTATAATATTAATGGTCATGACTAATTAATGGGGTTATTTCAATCACATATGATCATGTTATCAATATGAATTATGATATGGCATTAATTAGATATACAACAATAATATGCATCAATATATTTATACAACATCTTAAGATTAGAGTAAATTACACAAGATCGATCCGGTGCATGCTTTCGACCGCCAGCTACAGGACAAACGAGTGAAAGAACGAACTTCTTTACCCTGCTACCATAAAGTACAAATCCTTTACTTGTTTATTCTGATACCTTTAATAATTTCTTATCTATACTGTGCAGAGCAAGAACGTTTACACACGTCTATACTAAGAGGTGAAGTAGACATATAAACTATACTATAATACTAGAATTATATGAATTTATATCAATCATAACCAACCAATATGAGTAGTAGATATTAACTTGACTCATATTGACCCGACATGCAATGAACAAGAACTAAGGCAGCAATATAAGATGAAGTCTAATGCAGAGATGAACTATTGCAGTAATCATTCATTGCAGTGTTTTCTATGGTAGTGAGATATGTACCACAATCCTACAAATCAATCATTCTAGAGTCATTGTAGTGTTAAATAAAGCCAGACCTCTTTTAAACTGTGGAAGAAACTCTGACTCTGAACAAATATTGTAGTTGCCATTCTGTGGGAGAATCATTGTATACGTTCATTTTACTGGTTTGGTGTTATGTCACATGACAGAAGAAACCATGTTACAGAGTAAAATTGACAGAGCTGTTAAATGATAAACAAAGTGTCGCGATGACTATGTTGTGTTACAAAAGTACTGCTCTAAATCTGATAAGGAGTTGATATGATATGTTACACAACAATTAACTAGAAATAATAGTACCAGGAAAGTTGACAGTAAAAAGACTTGGACTGTACCCAAATAATGATAGAATTAACTTCTTATGTATTAATAGTGTAGTTGTGTTTGTTATATTTGTAATAACTGGTATTGTTAGTGCAAGAAAATTGAAAGTAAAGGTAGATACAAATACAAAGTTGACCTTTCAGATTTTTCAAAATCATTCATTTTCGGACTGTTGGAATAATTTAAAAGAAAATTACCAATGTGATGATCATCAGAATGAGATGTGATCCACTACCATATTCCATTGACCCAGCACAACACCAAACATCGTAACTAGTATCTGAAACATAACAGATTTTTCCTGAGACAAGCACATTAATAATTCCTAACAATAGTTTTGAGAATGGAGTTCTACAACAGTAACCACTACCTGTACTGAGAAATGAGCTATTTGTTAAAAAGCCTTAGAGGAAAATGACTGAGAATAATGAGGATAACCACTATTGCAAGAGATAGAGTGGAATACTAGACTGAGATCAACTTTCCATAATTCCATCATCCCATTGTAAAAACATAGAGGAAATCCAAGAATCAGATTCATTGTAGACATAACAATAAGGCAAAGTTTCAGTATGACTCTTGATAAATCTTTAATGATAATAGATCTGTGATGTCAAATTAATAGAATA
This sequence comes from Xestospongia muta, assembly GCA_963693285.1. NCBI lineage: Eukaryota > Metazoa > Porifera > Demospongiae > Haplosclerida > Petrosiidae > Xestospongia > Xestospongia muta. The sequence goes on along the minus strand of OY848919.1, from coordinate 5,398,269 downwards.
TAATACCATCGGATATATAATATAAGTCTGAGAACAATCACAGGAAAATGAGGAGGGACCAGTTACTGCATACAGAATTAGTGTCCACAACGACAAATTAGTACATTTTCCATTCTTTAAAACCAAAAGACATACTACGTTTTGGTCTTCTTAAGTCAACTGCAACTACCAAGTAATGGATTTACACAAATGATATAAAAAACACAGTGAATTATGTTTTGAAACACTGTAGTAATTATTCCGTCATTTTAAAAAGCAACAGTATAGCTTACATTGATAGATTACTATCGGTTTAGAACATCTGCTTTAGAAGAAGGATTAGTAACTGAAGACCATTATGAAAAAAAAGGAGATGGACACAGGTTTAGAGTGAATGTGATTAACAGCACACCAGAAAGACTATGAAGATGGAAAAGTATAGTCACCTACTCAGCAATAATATTGTATTAACAATTTGATGTAGTTATCAGTATCCCATGATGACACTAATATAAGTATATTATATGACTAAACAACTTATAAAAATTAAGGTCAATAACAGTAAAACATGTATAAGACAACCAAATTGGATTTTTATTATGTAATTAACACACAACAATATTAATAATTACAATAACAAAAAATACGATGTAAGCAACTAGAGTGCAAAGCACTGGTCATTGTATATTAACAAAAACATTTTGTGTGCTTTAGTTTGAGCCCAACATTGGTTCTCTGAAGTTATCGCATGAGCTATAAAAGGAATCATTAGCATCTTGTAATGGTAAACGATGAGATCTTTGGTTACCATGGTAGTAGTTATTATGATTAAAATGCGATATATATTGATAGATTTTTGTGCAAATGTCATTGACTTTTTTTTCTATTCTCTTTAGTTGTCTTGTAATAAATAGCAAATGATAGAGCAGTACAATAAAAAAGGTCACGAAGAACAGGAAGATAGCTAATTAAATATAAACTGTTATTTCTAAATGCTACATTGTAAAGTATATGTAGACAAGATTGAAAAAGAAGACAACAATCTAACAAGTTAATAAATTTACTCTTATAAGATCTCAATATAGCTTGACAAAATATGAAGAAGACCAATATTGAGGCAATGGGAATATAAATGGTATGTTGATAAGGTTCAATACTGTACAGTAGATACATAATAATAAGAAGTAAGAGGCGAGCTACAAACCAGTACTGCTTATCATTCTTATATGGAGCATGGATAGCTTCAAATATTGGTCTTGTGTATTCATTGGCACGTGTCCAATGTCTGAGAGATTTAGCAAAAAGGAGAAGGAGAACATAGGATAAGAGGAGAGGTAATACTACCAATGACGTGATTATCATAAGAGTAATATGTCCTTTACTGCCATATTCAACAGACCCATCCCAATACCATACATGATATGTCTGCTCTGAAGTAAAGACTTTAGCTGGTGCAAAGGTATTGATAATTGCACCTAATAGTCTTTCAAAGGAGAGGTGTACAACAGTAACTAGTACTTGAACTGAGGAGTCAGCTATTCTATTGAAAGCCTTAGAGAAATACGGCTGAAGATAATGAGAACAACAACTATTGTCAGTAAATAAAGTGGGAACAGTAAATTGAGACCAGCTTTCAATAACTCAGTCATTTCATTGTAAAAACATAGAGGAAATCCAAGTCCAAGATTTAAAAACAAAAGTAAAACAATTAAGATATTTTTCACAACTCCATTGTTCCCATAGTAAGCATTCTTGAATGGTTTAAAGTAGGCTTGTAAAATTAAGAATAATACTATAAGTGGTTTTGCTGTATCCCAATAATAGTCAGTGAGTGATACCATTTGACAGTAAGTCACCACTATCGAAATAGGCCAATGTTTTATACAGAATACAACAGTACAACTTATTGGCACACAAAATTCTCCTTTTGGTTTGTTTAATTATTCCTGTCCTAAATTTTGTCATTACTGATCTTGTGATAATCTGATTACTTATATTGGTTGAGTGAATGTGCCACGTTTTCGAATACAGTTATTTAATGAAGATGAAATTTTACATAAGCCATTCATCTGAACACATCTTAGTGTTATAATATTGAGGTTATAAAGAGCCAGATTATTTGGTTGTAATGATTCCTCTTGATGAGATCCCTGCAACCATGCTGATTAAGTACTTAGCACCACAAGTAAGGGATGAGAGAGCTCTGATTTGTCATATCCATAAATTTTATCAGTTCTGAAATTGACTGAGATTTTTCATCATTGAAATAGCTACTGTTTCAACCTTTCCTAATTCATTCATTGCTAGATTCTTGGGAATTACTTTATTAACATTCAGAAAAACATACCAGTCAATTCTATTATAATATATCATGCTAACCCTAAATAGTGCATGGATAAACAACCAATAGCAGAATATACTGATTCATAATTGATATGAACTACACATGTAAATGTACCCAGTTGATATATATAATCATATAAGATTACTATTGGTTTAGAACATCTGCTTTAGAAGAAGGCTTAGTAACTGAAAAACCATTATGAAAAAAAGAGTAGATGGACACAGGTTTAGAGTGAATGTGTTTGACAGCAAACCAGAAAGACTATGAAGATGGGAAAGTGAATTGAGTGAGAAAAAGTTAAGCAATAGTTTCATTACAATAGGAATGATATTTAGCCTACAGAGAAGGAGAACTACTTTTTAGCAGGAGAGAAGAGGGGATTTTGACTTGTTTACAATAGGAATGATTGATCCATAAAAGAGAAGGGTTTTTTGATGAGTAGACAACTTTACTAGGAATAATGAAATTCATGATCCAAAGGAAAGCTCTTTGAAAATGAGCCATGAAGCATTACAGTTGGACAAAGGGAGTATTTCTTTCCAATCAATAGAGTTAAGGAGAGAGTTGCCATGATTAAAGTCAGCTAGATGGTGTCCAGCCAAAACTTGTGTGAAGAAAAGATGTTGAAGTGTTAGCAGATTGAGTGGGGAGCAGATAGAGGATTGGAATGGAATTTAGTTAAATTGATTTATATAATCATTTAAGATTACTATTGGTTTAGAACATCTGCTTTAGAAGAAGGCTTAGTAACTAAAGAACCATTATGAAAAAAAGAGGAGATGGACACAGGTTTAGAGTGAATGTGTTTGACAGCAGACCAGAAAGACTATGTTGATGGGAAAGTGAATTGAGTGAGAAAAAGTTAAGCAATAGTTTCATTACGATAGGAATGATATTTAGCCTACAGAGAAGAACTACTTTTTAGCAGGAGCGAAGAGGGGGTTTGGACTTGTTTACAATAGGAATGATTGATCCATAAAAGAGAAGGGTTGTTTGATGAGTAGACAACTTTACTGAGAATAATAAGATTCATGCGTGATCCAAAGGAAAGCTCTTTGAAAATGAGCCATTAAACATTACAGTTGGACAAAGGGAGTATTTCTTTCCAATCAATAGAGTTAAGGAGAGAGTTGGCATGATTAAAGTCAGCTAGATAGATGGTGTCCAGCCAAAACTTGTGTGAAGAAAAGATGTTGAAGTGTTAGCAGATTGAGTGGGGAGCAGATAGAGGATTGGAATGGAATTTAGTTAAATTGATATATATAATCATTTAAGATTACTATTGGTTTAGAACATCTGCTTTAGAAGAAGGCTTAGTAACTAAAGAACCATTATGAAAAAAAGAGGAGATGGACACAGGTTTAGAGTGAATGTGTTTGACAGCAGACCAGAAAGACTATGTTGATGGGAAAGTGAATTGAGTGAGAAAAAGTTAAGCAATAGTTTCATTACGATAGGAATGATATTTAGCCTACAGAGAAGAACTACTTTTTAGCAGGAGCGAAGAGGGGGTTTGGACTTGTTTACAATAGGAATGATTGATCCATAAAAGAGAAGGGTTGTTTGATGAGTAGACAACTTTACTGAGAATAATAAGATTCATGCGTGATCCAAAGGAAAGCTCTTTGAAAATGAGCCATTAAACATTACAGTTGGACAAAGGGAGTATTTCTTTCCAATCAATAGAGTTAAGGAGAGAGTTGGCATGATTAAAGTCAGCTAGATGGTGTCCAGCCAAAACTTGTGTGAAGAAAAGATGTTGAAGTGTTAGCAGATTGAGTGGGGAGCAGATAGAGGATTGGAATGGAATTTAGTTAAATTGATATATATAATCATTTAAGATTACTATTGGTTTAGAACATCTGCTTTAGAAGAAGGCTTAGTAACTAAAGAACCATTATGAAAAAAAGAGGAGATGGACACAGGTTTAGAGTGAATGTGTTTGACAGCAGACCAGAAAGACTATGTTGATGGGAAAGTGAATTGAGTGAGAAAAAGTTAAGCAATAGTTTCATTACGATAGGAATGATATTTAGCCTACAGAGAAGAACTACTTTTTAGCAGGAGCGAAGAGGGGGTTTGGACTTGTTTACAATAGGAATGATTGATCCATAAAAGAGAAGGGTTGTTTGATGAGTAGACAACTTTACTGAGAATAATAAGATTCATGCGTGATCCAAAGGAAAGCTCTTTGAAAATGAGCCATTAAACATTACAGTTGGACAAAGGGAGTACTTTTTTCCAATTAATAGGGTTAAGGAGAGAGTTGGCATGATTAAAGTCAGCTAGACCACTCTGTCACCTTGTGAGACCACTCTGTCACCTTGTGAGTCAATGGATCGTCAATAAAATATAACAATTCATAACACAGCATACAATAATCAGATGTAACATATTCTGTAAAGCATAGGACTAGTTTATTCTATAGTTGTAATGGACATAACTAACTATTTTGTAAGTTATTTTAATCACATATGATAAAATGTTATCATTATGCATTATGATATGGCATTAATTAGATATACAACATAATACCATATCATTATATACATTATACATACATATTTTGATTAGAAGCAAATCCCTATAACTGTTAGACCATCAGGTTGTGGCAAGGTCAATTTCAGAACCTTTTATTAGTGAAGTGTTGTTATTTTTTAAAGGGTAATTTCCTTTCCAAATTTTACATTTACAACAAGTATGACTGATTGTTATATATAATTATAATACATACAATCAAAACAAATCATACATACATATATAGGTACACACAAAGAGAGCTAGATAATTATATACACACTCAAAACTTGTTTAGTCAATCATTACAATGACCTAGGATAGGTTCTCGAAACTCTGAGCATGAACCATAAAATGAGTCACTGGCATCTGTAAATAGTTGTTGTCTGTTAGTTGTTTTATGAGTAAATAATGATGAGACTTTCATGTACCACAGACGAAATTTTTCACATTTGCTTTCAAACCATCTTTTTACAATGTTAAGCTTTCTGCAAACCCAGAGTACATGATATACAATGACCATCACTAATGTAACAAATGTCACAAACACAGAAGAAAAACTGATTATTTTTATCATTAAAGGATCCTTCTTCTGAAAAAAATACCAATAAGTGAGGTAAATAAGTGTTATATTCATCACCAAACCACTATCAAGAAGATTGATTAATTTACTTCTAAATGGTTTGATATATGCTTGAATGACAAGGAAAATTACCAACATTAGATTTGTTGTGACTAAGAAAGAATAAAGATCAGTAGCTCTATATTTGGCATATACACCATACATAGCACATAGTAACAAAAGACGTAATGTAAACCAATATTGTTTACCTTCTTTATAAGGAGCATGGATAGCTTCTAGAAGAGGTCGTAAGTACTTATTGGTACATGCTAGTGGTCTAAGTGGTTTAGCAAAGAGAAGTAGAAGTACATATGGTAGCAGTAGACCAAGAACTATTATCAGAGTCACTATCATTAGTATACGATGGGAGTATCCTCCATATTTGACAGTACCATCTAAATACCAAACATGATGTATATCATTGGATGTGTAAACCTCAGCATATGTCATTACATTGATCAATTGAAGGAGTAGTTTTGAGAAAGAGAGGTGTACAACAGTAACCAGTACTTGAACTGAGGAATGAGCTATTCTATTGGAAAGCTTTGGTGAAAAACGACTGAGGATAATCAGGACAATGACTATTGTTAGAAGATAAAGTGGAAACATAAAAGTAAGGAAAGCTTTCCATAACTCTGTCATTCCATTGTAAAAACATCTAGGAAGGCCTGTCTCAAGATTCAAAACATGGATAATAAATATAGCAAATCTTGACAATTGATCAATTGAAGATTTAAAGTAGTGATATCTTAACATGTCAAGTAAACCACAATTAGCAGCCTGAGCATAGAAAATAATTCCATTCAGTGTACCACTTGTTAATGTAAGTTTAAGAGCATATAACATGTAAATAAGAAGTGGGCCAGTGACTAGATAAATACTTACTGACGCTATCCAAGTATTGCTACAATGCTGACATTCTGTAGACCCAAATACCACACTTAATCCCTCACTACATCTACCACATAATGTTCCTTCACGTTGATATAAACACAATGGTGGATGATAGTCAGTGATACCATCTGACAATTTAAAGCTTTGACTAGATGATAAGTCACCACTGTAGAAGTAAGGTAGTGTGTGATTGCTATTACAATATCCAATTGGACAAGCTAAAGATACACCAAATTGTGTCTTTGTTTTGTTCTCATATTCTATTGTTCCTGCCCACGAGATAAATGTGAAAAGTCTTGTTATTGTCTGACTACTCACATTACCAATAATGGGGACTGTAAAGTGATGATGTTTTCTCAAGTTATCAAATGAAGATGAAAGTCCACAGACTCCCGTTGTCTTATTTAAATCAAATCCCAGTGGACATGGGTAAATTTTGACACTCTTTGTTAAAATTTCTGGTTGTGTGGACAGAGAGAATACAATCATTCTATTAATTATAATATTGGATTGATCATTTCTATGAACAGTCATGCTAATGGTTGTGCCATTTTTGCCTTCTTGTATAAGCTGTTCTTGATCATCAAAAGACAACCAGAGTTTTATGGTTTTAGGAATAGTATGCTTTGAATAATTTCTAACAATATCAATTGCTATGGTAGAATAAACTTTTCTATCAAGAGCATCTCTAGCTGAAATACAGTAATAAATTTCCTGTCCTGGATATATTTGTAGAGGTGGTTGTATATCACTACCTTCTGTTAGTGTTTGTGGAATAGTTGAAACCTGAAGCAAAGAAGAATTTGATTTCGTTTTGGCAAAATTGAAGTATTGATAATAATATTCCATTGTTTCATTAGGAGATTTAAGAAAGTCTGATTTGTTGATATAACATGAGAATATCGGCTCTGCATATATTGATATTCCAGCTCTTCTTGCTTCATTGTCTGAGAACATTACTTGTTCAACATTTGAGTCGATTTGTATGGCGCACTTTCTATCACCTCTAGCATATATAGCTCCTCCCTTTAACTCAGCCCAATTATTAGTAAACTTGGCTATAACTTCGCTCATAAAATGTAATTGACAGCTGCCTACGAGAAGAATTGCAGGACCATTTGTGGCGTGATTATTATTAAAAGTTAAATTACCAGATAGATAGACATTTGAGTCTTTAGAACTTATAACTGATCCATAATTGTTACTGAAGATAGATGTCCCATTGATGTAAACTTTAGCAATTCTTTGGAAATAAAATATACCTGCTGATGATACAAATGGGATACTAATATATTGAGAATTCTTTGTCGCATTAGTACTGTCCAATGAAATAGAGACATCACCTGTATTGTCATCAAACTGATAGACTCTGGCATATAGACAAGCTCCTGTATTTGCAACAAAATTTTTTGAAAATGTACATCTAGTAAAAAGAATATTAAGATGAACAAGTCCAGGATTGACAATACCAATATAGACAGCACCATAGTCCAAATTGTTTATTGGTCTGCTCTCAATGCCTTCGTGTTTTAAAAATGATGTGTTATAAAAATAAAGTGGTGTTAATCTTCTTTCAATTATAGATTCATGTAATGAATACCAATAAAACGCAATAGCTGCTCCATGACAGTGCCGATAGTTAATGTTATGATTGAATATTGTATTGGTAATTGTTGTGTTAGTGACAGCAATAGTGGGATATTGTAAAATAAACATACCACCTGCAAAACTACCACTATTTATAATAAAATGTGACTCAGTTATATAAACTGACACCTGACCACTAGTATTCTGTTGTGTGTAAAGTATTGTTAGTCCAGCTGCATTGACTATAGGATTGGAACCACCAGAAGATGATGAATGTTTGTTATAGTAGGTATCAGTAATGCAAAAATGAGTGTTGTAATCATAGTTATATGAGAAAGAGGCATCACTAATATATATATCAGATACCTGTTCAATACTGTTTGTTTCTTGCAAAGCATTGTTAATATCCATGTAATGAAGAAGAAAACCACTTCCGATACTCTGCTTGTTAGTTTGGTATATTTCAGGACTATATGATGAATTAGACATACTAACATTATTAATAGTGGAATTATATAAATTTATACCAATCATAGCAAACCCATATGAGTAGTAGATGTTAACTTCAGTTATATTGACCTGACAATGAACAAAGACTAAGACAGCAGCATGAGATGAAGTGTAATACAGAGACGAACCATTGAGATAGTCAGTGATTGCAGTATCTTGTATAGTAGTGAGATATGTACCACAATTCTTAATCACCAAATGTTTAAGAGTCACTTGAGAGTTGAAGAAAACTAGACCTCGTCTTGGCTGCGAAAATGTCTGCCATGTGTTATTATGAACACATATTATATTTGCTGATTCTGTGAAAGAATCACTGCGTATTTCAATTATGCTTCTTTGTTGAGTTGCCACTTGACAGAATTCACCAGGTGAAATGGTGAAGTTGACGGAACTGTTTAACGAGAACACAAGGTATTGAGAGGACCATGTTGTGTTACACAGGTACTGCTCTAAATCAAAGGATGAATTAACTGGAAAGATATGATTACTATTTCCGCTACATGGCATTAAGCAAGAAAAAAGAATTGGCAAAATATAAAAGAATATCTGTAACATGACAATTTAGCTTTAAGCTTCGATCGTTTCTAGAGTTTGTCTGTTTACTATCTACTCTATATATACTCGTTAGTGCTTTATAGTAATGATAATGAAAATAAACAATTAAGGAAGTTAGTACAAAATGAAGAAAAGCTGAAAGACAACAATAGCAAATTTGTCAAAACAGGTCAAAAAATGTTTGTGAAATTATACATCATCATAGGAAAACATTGTTGACTGAATGATTTCATTGATATGTTAGAGAGTTAAGAATAAAAATGACTTTATGTTCATAATCAAATTATTTACTGGATAGATGAGTAGTCAATGTTACTGAGATCTCCTATGATACAGTTCTCCACAACAATATATACCTGCAGTTCAGATTAGTTAATAGCAGTAAATAAATTTAGAAAATTGGTTGTAATGTAGATAAATAAATAAAAATTAAAATAAGTAAGTACATTTATTTGTCACTTCAATAGCCACACATAACAATACACACTCTACATGACTAATGCATATCTTAAGGAAAAGTTACAATAAACAAAGGAAATTGAAAGTCAACAGAAAGTAATGTTATGGAAACATAATATTGCCATCAATAATAGGTATTATGGATCTGTAATAGACAATTGTGTACATATAAAACACAATGAATAATAATATAATGTCTGGGTATGGATCAGTTTAATGATTTTATCATTAAATATGGTGATACGGGCAAATTAAGATATTCGCAAATTTTGCTGTCATACAACAGTTTTTTCATTTATTTTTGCTACATAGAACAGAGCCAACCACTATATATGAAAAAATCCATTAAGCTCACACATGAGTACTTTGTTACTATATGTATTATATATGATATCTAGGTGGCAAATATACAAACATCTAGAAATATCTTATTGGGGGTATCTTATTGATGAGGTCTTAAATATGGAGACTTGAGGAAATTAGAAAATTCACAAAATGTTCCTGTCATGCCAACAGTTAATTCACTCATTATCATCAAGGTGTTTAAAACCACAATGGCTCATGATATTTTCTACTTGACAATAAATTAATATGATGTCTATTATCATTATAAAAATGAAACCTGTAACACTCAAAACAGTATTGTCTACAAAAACACTATAATGCAAACAATATATTTACTATAATTCCCTTGACATCAACAAAACTAGTTACAAATATACATAATGAAATAAACAAGTAAATAATCTAAGAGTATATAATTCTAATATTTATGAAATTTTAGCTTTGTCTCTTCTTACCTTAAGAAAGATAATTATGAAATGACTCTGTAATTTGACTTGAACCATAGAAAGAATCACTGCATTTGAGAACATTGTTGCCCATCAACAACTGACCTTTTCTTTATATAGTAAATTAAATGAAGAATCCTTGTATTAAGGGAACCATTTCCTTTAACTTATTTACTCAGCATTGTATTGGTCCAGCAAAGATGAGCAAAGAACAAAGTTAGTAAGAGAGGATTAACAATTGTAGTAATGTGATGATTACTAAATGAGATATGAACCAACATCATATTTGAAGTAAAGACTTTACCTGGTGTAAAGGTATTAATAATTGTACCTAATAGTCATCCAAAGAAGAAGTGTACAACAGTAACTAGTACTTGAACTGAGGAGTCAGCTATTTTATTGGAAAGCCTTAGAGAAAAACAACTATTGTCAGTAAATAAAGTGAGAAGACTAAAATGAGACCAGCTTTCAATAACTCTGTCATTCTATTGTAAAATCATAGAGGAAATAAATCCAAGTCCAAGATTTAGAAATGAAAGTAAAGCAATTAAGATATTTTTCAAAACTCCATTGTTCCCATTGTAAGCACTTAACATATCTAGTATCCCCACATTAGCAGTCTGAGCATAGAATATAATTCCATTGAATGTACCAGTTGTTAATGTAAGTCTGAGAGCAAATAACAAGTAAATGAGAAGAGGACCAGCTACTGTCCACGACTACCGGTTACTATATTGTCTGCCTTCTGTAGAACCAAACACCACACTTGTTTTCGGTCTTTTTTAAACCTACTACAACTACCACACAGTGGACCCACACAATGATGTAAACACAATGAGTCGTGTGTTTCACAAGTCTTATTCTTTGAAGAATATATATACCAGTTTGATAACTGGGCTCCATTACCAAGAGTTTTTTAATCATTTGTTTATGTGATCTTTTACAATACAGTTCTCCTCAACAATATATACCTGCAGTTCAGATTAGGAAATAGCAGCAAATAATTCAGAAAGCTCATTGGTATAGGACTTGTGATAGAGAAAATTGGTTGTAAGGTAGAAAAATATAATAAAATTAAATTAAGTCAGTAGATATATTTGTCACTTTTAACAGTAACATATAACAATACAGACTCTACATGACTACTGCATACTATAAGCTAAAGTTACAATAAACAAAGGAAATTGAAAGCCAACAGAAATTAATGTTATGAAAACATAATATTGTCCATCAATAACAGGTATTATGGATCTGTAATAGAAAATTGTGTACATGTAAAACATCAATGAATAATAATATAATGGCTGGACATGGACCAGTTTAGTAATTTTTTTTTCATTAAAATAAGAATGATGTCATTATTGGTGAGGCTATCACATATCTTATAAAATAATTTACTGCTTGTAGTATGAAAAAAAAATTCATGTACTTACTAACAAAAAAAATTGAGCTATAAACCAATGCTCCTTCCTTCTTGTAGAGATCAGACATAATCATTTATTCTTGTACATTGTATTGGTCCAGCAATAATGAGCAAAGAAAGAGAGGGATAGCAATTCACCATATTTTTAACTGACCCTTCCCAATACTAAACATTGTAAGTCGTGGTTGCAGAGTAAATGTCAGCTGATGTGAAGACATTAATAGCTGCTAATACCTATTTTGAAAAGGAGATATATATGACAGTAATAAGTACTTGGACTGATGAGTGGGCTATTCTATTGGAACATCTGACGCAACAATGACTGAGCATAATTAAGATTTATTTTAAATCGAGAGGAAGCATGGAGAATTCCATTGGAACATATGATCAAAATTTTAAAACTTATTTATTCAAATTTAGTTACAGTTTCAGTAATTAAAGTAATAGATAGTTATAACTTTTCATATACTAAAAGTTATATAGAAACTCTAATCTGTGAAATCAAGTGTAATAATTTTTGTAATACTAGCAATAAAATAATGCTAACAGTTAATATTGACATAAAGGATTGTTCAGATGATGGTAGTCCTATATGTTTATATCAATGTGGAGGTATGCTATGTGGTAGTTGTGGTAAATAAAGTGTAGTATTTGGTTCTACAGAATGTAAGCAATGTAGTAATTAGTGGTTATGGACACTTCCCTTTATGCAGCATTTAGTCCCGTGCTCATTTAGCAATTTTATGCTCTCATACTCACATTAACAAATGGTACACTCAATGGAAATTATTTTCTGTACACAGGCTGTTGTAAATTTTGGAGGAATAGATTTGTTGCAGTTATTTACAGGAAATTATTTAGCAAAGATCTCCAAATTAACTTTTTCATCATATTATTAATGAATGTAGGACTTGGTTTTCCTGTGTGCTTTTACAATGGGATGACAGAGTTATGAAAAAATGATTTCAGTTTACTATTTCCACTCTATCTCTATAAATATAATTATAGCAATAATATAGCATAATTGGATAATGTATAGTCACCTACTCAACATTAATTATATTAACAATTTGATGTAGTAATCAGTATCCCTTGATGACGCTAATATAAGTATATTATATGACTAAACAACTTATCAAAATGAAGGTAAACAACAATAAAACATGTATAAGACAACAAAATTAAATTTAATATATAATTAATACACAACAATATTAATAATTACAATAACAAAAAATGTAATATAAACAACCAGAGTGCAATGCAAGGCACTGGTCATTGAATATTAAAAAAACATTTTTTGTGCTTTAGTTTGAGCCCATTGGTTCTCTGAAGCTATCACATGAGTCAAGGAATCATTAGCATCGTGTAATGGTAAAAGATGAGTAAACCAGTACAACAAAAAAGGTCATGAAGAACAGGAAGATAGCTAATATACTATAAACTGTTATTTCTAAATGCTGTATTGTAAAGTATATGTAGACAAGATTGAAAAGGACACAACAATCTAACAAGTTAATAAATTTATTCTTATAAGGTCTGAACATTACTTGACCAAATATGAAGAAGACCAATATATACTGAGCCAATTGCAATATAAAAGGTGTGTTGAGAAGGTTCAATACTGTACAGTAGTTACATCATAAAAAGAGGTAAGAGGCAGATTATGAACCAATACTGCTTATCATTCTTACATTGGAGCATGAACAGCTTCAAATATTTCAATTTCCAATGTATGTTAGGTTTAACAAAGTGAAAGAGGAGTACATAGGATAAAGGAAGGGGAATGTAGTGATTGGTTAAGTTGAAATAATTTTTTAAAACAGAACAAATGACAGAGAAACTAAATTCTATTTATACAAAATCAAGAACAAATCAAGGACAAAACTATTAACACATATTAGCACCACTTTACAGGTACTAACTAACTACATAATTACAAACATAACCTAAGTGTGAAAGGGTTCAAAGAGTTCAAAAGATATCACAGGGAAGACAAGCAATGATGTGAATATCATGAGAGTAATATATCCTTTACTACCATATTACACATACCTATTACAATTCCATACATGATATGTCTGTTTTGAAATAAAAACTTTATCTGGTTTAAAGGAATTGATAATTGCACCTAATAGTTGTCCAAAGAAAGGTTTACAACAATAACTAGTACTTGATTGAAGAGTCAACTATTTTATTAGAAAACCTTAGAAAAAAACTGAAGATGATGAGGACAACAACTATTGATAACAAATAAAGTGGCACCAGTAGTTAAGTGACACCAGCTTTCTATATCTCATTCATTAATGACTTAATAACTCTATGTCATATTGTATTGTAATACCTGTCACCTTAGTTATATTGTAACAATGGATGATAACTTTGTTCTGCAAATATAGTTTAAAATACACTATTACAAAACTAATAATTAATGAATTGTAGAAATGTAAGGAAATATTACATATTATTCCAATGTGTCACATATTTTTATGTTATAAAGTTTGACTACATATAAAGCTATTGTGTTCAGTAATAGACACAATTATCTATCAACTTATAGAAACATGTGTAAGTATATAAATAGATATGATATTCCAACTAAGCACAGGAAATTAAGAGTAGGGGACAATAGAAGAGGTGTACATATACAGCTACATGCTAAGTCAGCTGGTCTTTTGAAAGTGAAAGACATTAATTGGTTTGTAAAGATTACATGTTATCAATGATGATTAATCAATTCATTAAATAATGCATCCATTCATCTAATCTACCTAATAATAGAGATTTGTTACTGGGCTCATCTTAATTTTTCCACATATGAATGGTTTTCTTTTATTTAATGCATATCTGCTAATAAACACTCTTCATATTAAATTCTATTCATGTTAAGTTTGAGCTTTTTACTTAATTAATTATAAGATATTGTAGTGTCTTGGTTCTTGAATTTACTAAAACACTTCCTTAAATTTCAATATCATTTAAAAAAAACTGGTGTGGATAATACTCAGTGTCATATTATGACAAACAATAAACTTAGACACTCTACAATACAGGAAATGATGTAAATATTGTGTATAGATATAAACTGAAAAAATATATATTTTATTAACTATTTCAACAACACCAGAAAGTTACTTAAATATGAGTAGAGTAGCAAAAGACATATGAATGAACATTGTTAAGAAATATTTCTTACTAAAAGTGCTAGCCTAATTAAAAACTGAACCAACAATGATTATTTGTCAATAACAGTAATTAACAAGTCTGCAAAACCCTATATATTCTTTAGTTTACATACTATAATTATCTTCATAGATAATATATTATTGTGCTCAGCAAATAGCAAACATTATGTCTAAAAGTATAAAGCAAGAAATATTTTATATTAAAGTTGTGTAATTAATACTAAGATAGTATATATGTGAACTAACAAAATAAACAGAGCAGACATCTGAACTACAGTGCACACAATAAAAGCAAAGATACTTATTAATATGAGCCCAACATTGGCTCTCTGTAGTTATGACATGAGTCATAAAAGGAATCATTAGCATCTTGTAATGGTAAACGACGAGATGTTTGGTTACCATAATTGTTGTATTTATGATTGATGTGTAACAAATACTGACTGATTCTTGTATAAATCATATTGACTTTTCTTTGTACTTTCTTTAGTTGTCCTGTAATGAACAGGATATGATAGACCACTACTATGAACAGAGTAATAAAAAACAGGAGTATAGCAGAAATATCGAAAACTGTTACCTCCATATGTCTCAGATACCATGTTGTGATATATATAAAGGCAAAGTTAAAAAGAAGCAAACAATCTAACAGGTTATTAAAGTTACTCAAATATGGTCTAAAGATAGCCTCACCAATTATGAATAAGAACAATATTGAGGAAATAGCTATATAGATAACTTGAGCATAAGGTTTAATACTGTACAATATGTACATCATAATGAGAAGTAAGAGGCGAGCTACAAACCAGTACTGCTTATCATTCTTATATGGAGCATGGATAGCTTCAAGTATTGGTCTTGTGTATTCATTGGCACATGTCCAATGTCTGAGAGGTTTAGCAAAAAGGAGAAGAAGAACATAGGATGAGAGGAGAGGAAATACAACCAATGATGTGATTATCATAAGAGTAATATGTCCTTTACTACCATATTCAACAGACCCATCCCAATACCATACATGATATGTCTGCTCTGATGTAAAAACTTTAGCTGGTGTAAAGGTATTGATAATTGCACCTAATAGTCGTCCAAAGGAGAGGTGTACAACAGTAACTAGTACTTGAACTGAGGAATGAGCTATTCTATTGGAAAGCCTTAGAGAAAAATGGCTAAAGATAATAAGGATAACAACTATTATCAGGAGATAGAGTGGAAACAGTAAACTGAGACCAGCTTTCCATAACTCTGTCATTCCATTGTAAAAACATAAAGGAAATCCAAGTCCAAGATTTAAAAATGAAAGTAAAACAATTGATATTTTTCTTACTAATCTCATTCTTCCATTGTAAACACTCAACATATCTAGTATCCCCACATTAGCAGCCTGAGCATAGAATATAATTCCATTGAATGTACCACTTGTTAATGTAAGTTTAAGAGCATATAACAGGTCAATAAGAAGTGGGCCAGTGACTAAATAAATACTTACTGATGTTATCCAAGCATTGCTACAATGTTGACATTCTGTAGACCCAAATACCACACTTAATCCCTCACTACATCTACCACATAATGTTCCTTCACGTTGATATAAACACAATGGTGGATGATAGTCAGTGATACCATCTGACAATTTAAAGCTTACATTAGATGATAAGTTACCACTGTAAAAGTAAGGTAGTGTCTGATTGCTATTACAATATCCAATTGGACAAGTTAAAGATACACCAAACTGTGTCTTTGTTTTGTTCTCATATTCTATTATTCCTGCCCAAGAGATAAATGTAAAAAGTCTTGTTATTGTCTGACTAGTAATATTACCAATAATGGGGACTGTAAGGTGATGATGTTTTCTCAAGTTATCAAATGGAGATGAAAGTTCACAGACTCCTATCTTATTCAAATTAAATCCCAGTGGACATGGATATATTTTAATTTTTTTTGCTAGAATTGATGGTTGTGTGTACAGAGAGAATATGATCATTGCATATATAATAATAGTACTGTTGTCACGTGTATGAACAGTCACACGAAGGTTTGTGCAATTTTTGCCTTCTTGAATCAGTTGTTCTTGATCATCAAAAGACAACCAGAGTTTTGTTGTTTTAGGAATATTTGGCTGTGAATAATTTCTAACAATATCAATTGCTATGGTAGAATAAACATTTCTACCGAGAGCATCAACAGCTGAAATACAATAATAAATTTCCTGTCCTGGATATATTTGTAGAGGTGGTTGCATGTCAGCACCTTCTATAAGTGTTTGTGGAATAGTTGAAAACTGAAGCAAAGAAGATTTTGATTTCGTTTTGGTAAAATTGAAGTGTTGATAATAATATGCCAATATTTTATCAGGAGACTTAAGAAAGTCTGATTTGTTGATATAACATGAGAATATAGGCTCTGCATATATTGATAATCCAGCTCTTCTTGCTTCATTGTCTGAGAACATTACTTGTTCAACATTTGAGTCAATTTGTATGGCGCACTTTCTGTCACCTCTAGCATGTATAGCTCCTCCCATTAACTCAGCCCAATTATTAGTAAACTTGGCTATAACTTCCCTCATAAAATGTAATTGACAGCTGCCTACGAGAAGAATTGCAGGACCATTTGTGGCGTGATTATTATTAAAAGTTAAATTACCAGATAGATAGACGTTTGAGTCTTTAGAACTTATAACTGATCCATAATTGTTATTGAAGATAGATGTCCCAGTGATGTTAACTTTAGCAATTCTTTTGAAATAAAATATACCTGCTGATGATACAAAGGGGATTCCAGTATATTGAGAATTCATTGTTGCAATAGTACTGTCCAATGTAATAGAGACATCACCTGTATTGTCAGCAAACTGATAGACTGTGGCATATAGACAAGCTCCTGTATTTGCAACAAAATTTCGAAAAAATGTACATCTACTAAAACGAATATCAAGATGTACAAGTCCAGGATTGACAATAACAATATAGACAGCTCCATAGTCCAAACTGTTGCTTATTAGCCAGTTGTTAATACCTTCGTGTTTTAAAAATTTTGTGTTAAAAAAATAAAGTGGTGTTAATCTACTTTCATATTTAAATTCAGGTAATGAATACCAATAAAACACAATAGCTGCTCCATGACAGTGCTGATAGTTAGTGTTATAACTGAATACTGTATTGGTAATTGTTGTGTTAGTGACAGCAATAGTGGGATATTGTAAAATAAACATACCACCTGCAAAACTACCTCTATTATGAACAAAAGATGACTCAGTTATATAAACTGACACCTGACCACTAGTATTCTGTTGTGTGTAAAGTATTGTTAGTCCAGCTGCATTGACTATAGGATTGGAGCCACCAGAAGATGATGAATGTTTGTTATAGTAGGTATCAGTAATGCAAGAATGAGTGTTGTAATCATAGTTATATGAGAAAGAGGCATCATTAATATATATATCAGATACCTGTTCAATACTGTTTGTTTCTTGCAAAGCTTTGTTAATATCTATGTGATGAAGAAGAAAACCACTTCCAATACTCTGGTTGTTAGTTTGGTATATTTCAAAACTATATGATGAATAAGACATAATAACACTATTAATAGTAGAGTTATATAAATTTATACCAATCATAGCAAACCCATATGAGTAGTAAATGTTAACTTGAGTTATATTGACCTGACAATGAACAAATACTAAGGCAGCAGCATGAGATGAAGTGTAATACAGAGATGAACTATTGAGGTAGTCAGTGATTGCAGTATCTTGTATAGTAGTGAGATAGGTACCACAATTTTTAAACACCAAATGTTTAAGAGTTACTTGAGAGTTGAAGAAAACTAGACCTCGTCTTAACTGTGGAAATGTCTGCAGTGTATCATTATGAACACATGTTATATTTGCTGATTCTGTGGAAGAATCACTGCGTATTTCAATTATACTTCTTTGTTGAGTTGCCACTTGACAGAATTTACCAGGTGAAATGGTGAAGTTAACGGAACTGTTTAACAAGAACACAAGGTATTGAGAGGACAATGTTGTGTTACACAGGTACTGCTCTAAATCAGAAGATGAATTAACTGGAAAGATGTCATTACTCTTTACGCTATATGGCATTAAGCAAGAAAAGAGAAATGGCGATACATAAAAAAATATCTGTAACATGACAATGTAGCTTTAAACTTCGATCGTTTCTAGAGATTGTCTGTTTACTATCTACTCTATATATACTCGTTAGTGCTTTATAGTAATGATAATGAAAATAAACAATTAAGCAAGTTAATTCAAAACAAAGAAAGCTGAAAGACAACAATAGTAAGATATGTCAAAACAGGTAATAAAATATTTGCGAAAATTATACATTTTAGGTTAATCATCATAGGAAAACATTGTTGTCTGAATGATTTTATTGTTATGTTACAGAGTTTTTTAAGTCATTATTGCTGAGATTTCCTATGATACAGTTCTCCACAACAATATATACCTGAAGTTCAGATTAGTAACATAAACAGTGCACACTCTACATGACTACTGCATACTATAAGCAAAGTTAGAATAAACAAAGGAAATTGAAAGTCAACAGAAATTAATGTTATGAAAACACAATACTGTCCATCAATAACAGGCATTATGGATCTGTAATAGATATTTGTGTACATGTAAAACATTAATGAATAATAATATAATGTCTGGGTATGGACCAGTTTAGTGATTTTTTCCTTTAAATTAAGAATGATGTTATTATTGGTGATGCTATCACATATGTTATAAAATAATTTACTGCTTTGTAATATGTATAAAAAATACATGTACTCACTAACAAAAAATCAAACTATAAACCAAAACTCCTTTCCTTCTTGTAGAGGTTGGACATAATCATTTACTCTTGTACATTGCATTGGTTCAGCAAAGATGAGCAAAGAACAAAGGGTAGTAAGAGAGAAATTGTAGTAATATCATGATCATTAAAATGAGATATGAACTAACACCATATTTTACTGACCCATTCCAATACCAAATATTGTAAGTCTTGTTTGCAGTGTAAATGTCAGCTGATGCTGACATTAACAGCTAGTACCAATTTTGGCTAGGAGATATATATCACAGTAATAAGTATTTGGACTGATGAGTGAGCTATTCTATTGGAACGTCTGACACAATAATGACTTAGCATTAACACACCAATTATTGTCAAGAGATAGGGTGTAAATAGTAAACTGAGACCATTTTCTATAACTCTGTCATTGTAAAAGCACAGAGGAAAGACAATTATTACACTCATTAATAATATGATGGAAAAGTTAATTTGGAGATCTTTGCTAAATCATTTCCCGTAATAACTGTAACAAATCTATTTCTCCACAATTTGCAATAGCCTGTGTACAGAAAATATTTCCATTGGGTGTGTCATTTTTAATGTGATTTTGAGCGCATAAAAAAGCTAAATGAGGAGGGAACCAGATGCTATATAAAGGCAAAATATTCATAACCACTAATTACTACACTGCTTACATGCAAGAGAACCAAATACTACACTTTATTTACCATAACTACCACATAGCATACCTCATCATTGTCGTAAACATATAGGACTACTATATTATCTGAACAATTCTTTATGTCAATATTATCTGTTAACATTATTTTATTACTAGTACTACAAAAATGATTGCACTTGCTTTCACAGATTAAAGTTTTTATATAACTTTAGTATATGAAAAGGAATAACTATATATTTATTACTTTAGTTATTGTAACTAAATTTGAATAAATAAGTTTAAAAGGTTTTGAGCATAAGTCGCAAGTATGTCCTAACAGAATCCTCCAAGATTCCTTATTGACTCTCAATTAAAAATAAATGTAAAGAAAAATATAGCAAAAAATAATTGGATAATGTATAGTCACCTAGTCAATAATATTATATTAATAAGCTGACGTAGTTATCAGTGTCCTATTGGTCTCTTTTAATAACCACATATAAGAATACACACTCTACATGATTACTCTAGATGACAAAAGTTACAATAAACAAAAAGAAAATTGAAAGTGAACAGAAATTGAAGTTAAATTCATACGATGTCCATTGTCATTATAAAAATGAAAGCTGTAACTCTCAAAACAGTATTGTCTACCAAAGCAATATCATGCAAAACATATGTGACCTGATTTACAATAAGGGACCACTTCTGTCAAAGCATTTGTGTCAAGATCTATGAAAAAAGACAACTGTTAAAACACTTTAAAAACAGTTTTGTATGCATACATGCAGTTACTATGAACAGTTGTGAATATATAGCAGCTGTGTGTAGATAAAACAGTTTTTGGGATGTTTTAATGTTTGTCCTTTTCATACATCATGTCATAAATGTTTTCCCAGAAGTGATCCCTTATTGCAAATCCGGTCACATATTATATTTAGTATAACTCCCTTGACATCTACAATACTAGTTACAAAATATAAAATAAACAAGTAAATAATCTAAAAATATAATTATAATATTTATGAAAATTAATTCTTTGCCTCTTGTTACCTTAAGAAAGAGAATTATCAAATAACTCTGTAATTTGACTTAAACCATAGAGAGAATCACTGCATTTGAGAACATTGTTGCCCATCAACAACTGACCTTTTTTATAATTATAGTAAATGAAATGAAGAATGCTTGTATTATAGAAATCTTCTTTTATAAAACCCAAAAAACATTGCAAAAAAAGTTTAAAAAAAATTGTAATGATATCAGAGGTGAATATTATTATTTCAATTATTGCATCTTGACAATTATCAAGAAAACCATCTTGTCATAAGCATAAAGATCAAGTTAATGATCATTGAGTAATCCAGTATACTGACTAGTCTGTTCTTGAATAGTTTAAAGTATAAACTTGTAAAAGTAAGAATAATGTCATTATTAGTGTTGTTATCATATATGTTATAAAATAATTTACTGCTTGTAGTATGTATAAAAAATACATGTACTCACTAACATAAAATTAAGCTACAAATCAGTACTTCTTTTCTTCTTGTAGAGGTCAGACATATTCATTTACTCTTGTACAATGTATTGGTCCAGCAAAGATGAGCAAAGAACAAAGTGTTGTAAGAGAGAGATAACAATTGTATAGTAATGTGATGATCATTAAAATGAGATATGAACCAACACCATGTTTTACTGGTCCATCCCAATATTAAACATTGGAGGTTGTTTTTGCAGTGTGAATGTGAGCTTTTGTAAAGAGATTAATAACAGCTAGCACCAATTTTGAAAAGAAGATAAATATGATAGCAACAAGTTCTTGGACTGATAAGTGAGGTATTATATTGGAACATCTGACATGATAACAACTGAGTATCATGTGAACAACAACTATTGTCAAGAGATAGAGTTGAAATAGTAAACTGAGACCAGTTTCTACAACTCTAAAAGCACAAAGGATAGCCAAGTTCTACATTCATTATGATGAAAAAGTTAATTTGGAGATCTTTGCTAAATAATTTTCAGTAAATAACTGCAACAAATCTACTTATATCCTTTACAATTTACAATAACTTGTGTACAGAAAATATTCCATTAAGTGTACCATTTGTTAATGTGAGTTTGATAATATAAAACAAAGAAATAACTATTTACTACTTTCATTACTGAAACTGAAAATAAATTTTAATAAATAAGTTAGAAAGTTTTGAGCATAAACGAAAGTTATGTCTAAATTGAATTCTACATGCTTCTTTACGGACTCTCAATAAAAAATAAATCTTAATAAATAGCAAATGATATACATAATTGGATAATGTATAGTCACTTACTCAACATTAATATTGTATTAACAATTTGATGTAGTTATCAGTATCCCATGATGACACTAATATTAGTATATTATATGACTAAACAACTTATAAAAATTAAAGTCAATAACAGTAAAAGATTATAAGACAACCAAATTTGATTTATTATATGATTAACACACAACAATATTAATAATTACAATAACAAAAAAAATTATAAGCAACATTAAACAGAGTGCAAGGCACTGGTCATTAAATATTAAAAATATTTTGTGTATTTTAGTTTGAGCCCAACATTGGTTCTCTGAAGTTATCACATGAGTTATAAAATGAATCATTAGCATCTTGTAATGGTAAACGATGAGATCTTTGGTTACCACAATAGTGATAGTTATGATTAAAATGTGACAAATATTGATAGATTTTTGTACAAATGTCATTGACTTTTCTTTCTATTCTCTTTAGTTGTCCTGTAATAAACAGCAAATGATAAACCAGTACAACAAAAAAGGTCATGAAGAAAAGGAAAATAGCTATTATACTATAAACTGTTATTTCTAAATGCTGCATTGTATAATATATATAAACAAGATTAAAAAGGAGCCAACAATCTAACAAGTTTATTAATTTACTCTTATAAGGTCTAAACATAGCTTGACCAAATATGAAGAAGACCAATATTGAGGCAATGGCAATATAAATGGTGTGTTGATAAGGTTCAATACTGTACAGTAGATACATCATAATTAGAAGTAAGAGGCGAGCTACAAACCAGTACTGCTTATCAATCTTATATGGAGTATGGATAGCTTCAAGTATTGGTCTTGTGTATTCATTGGCACATGTCCAATGTCTGAGAGATTTACCAAAAAGGAGAAGGAGAACAAAGGGTAAGAGGAGAGGAAATACAACCAATGATGTGATTATCATAAGAGTAATATGTCCTTTACTACCATATTCAACAGACCCATCCCAATACCATACATGATATGTCTGCTCTGAAGTAAAGACTTTAGCTGGTGTAAAGGTATTGATAATTGCACCTAATAGTCGTCCAAAGGAGAGGTGTACAACAGTAACTAGTACTTGAACTGATGAGTAAGCTATTCTATTGGAAAGCCTTAGAGAAATACGGCTGAAAATAATGAGAACAACAACTATTGTCAGTAAATAAAGTGGAAACAGTAAATTGAGGCCAGCTTTCAATAACTCTGTCATTCCATTGTAAAAACATAGAGGAAATCCAAGTCCAAGGTTTAGAAATGAAAGTAAAACAATTAAGATATTTTTCAAAACTCTATTCTTCCCATTGTAAAGATTAGAGATTAGAGAAGATTAGTGTCCATAACCACCAGTTACTACATTTTCTACATTCTGTAGAACCAAATATCACACTTAGTTTTTGGCCTTCTTTAAGCCTATTACAACTACCACACAATGGACCTACATGATGATGTAAACACAGTGAGTCATGAGTTTCACAAGTATTATTCTTTGAAATATATATACCAGTTTGATTACTGCAAAAAAGGCTCCATTACCATTACAATAACCAAGAGGACATTGAATTGAGACACCAAAGTGTGTGGACATATTCATATTACCAGCTCAGGTATTGACATACAAATTGGGTCTTATTATTGACAGATAATTGATGTCACAATCAGCCTTATAACCAGAAACCAAATAAAAATCTTTGTTATAAAAAGCTGGTGAGCACACACATTGGTGTTTTTCATTGTGCCAAATAAAACCTAAAGGGCAATGTTGTACTATAACGTTGACAACTAGAGCAGCTGCAAAACTAGGTAGAGAAAATACTAACTTTCTTTCAATATTTTCTATGACATATAGTCTAACTCCAAATGAAGTGCATTTATCACCTTCAATTATTACTTGTTCTTTTATATACTGATTTAGTTCATTTTCTTTATCAAGATTAACTGCTACAGATGAATAGACATTTCTGTTTAGAGCATCAATAGATGCCATGTAGATCTTGATCTTCTGACATGGATAGGTGTTAAAAAAATTGATAGAATTACTGTGTGTACCATTAGGATAACCCAAAGTTAATTTTGAAGCTGAAGTTGATATAGTATGCAGTTCAAATACTTCCTTGTTATCAATGAAATGAAAGTGGTTTTCGTAAAAATCTAGTAATTCTGTATTATTATAAAGGCTTTGCCTGACTCGACATGAAAAGAGTGGATAAGCATATATTGAATTACCAGCACGGACAGCTACATTTCCTGTAAACGAAATACTCTTTTGTTTTGTGATATTAATTAATTGTATCACACATTGTTCTTTTAGTAATAAGCTATTTTTCATACCAGAACTTGCATATATTGCTCCACCAATTTCCTGAGCTCGATTATTAGTAAAGTTAACTATAGCTCCTCCAATAAAATAAAGATATCCATTACCTAGTAATTTAATAGCAGCACCTCTGGATCCAACATTGTTGCTAAAAGTCACATTGGCATACTTAGAGAGATAAACATTGGAGTTGAGAGCATCAATCACAGATCCATAGTTATTAGTGAAGGTTGATGTTCCAGTAATAGATATATTTGCTACGTTGCTAAAAGAGAAGATTCCTGCAGTTGAATCCTGGTAAAAAGTTAATTTTTGAGAGTTATTCCTTGCATAAATTTCTTCAAGAACAATTGAGATGTTTCCAAACTTCTTAACATTATCATAGACAGACATAAATAGACAAGCTCCAGTCTGTTGTACTAAGTTATTTTCAAAGCTGCATTTTTTAAAATAAATTTGTATATTAACAATCTTGTCTAGTTTAGTGACACTAACATATATGACACCAGTAGGTAAATAATTACGACCATGACCAATGTGATTGATAAACTTTGTATTTTGAATTAACACTAATTGGGGTTGAGTCGTAGATAAATCTGTTACTTTAATCCAATATAAAGCAAGAGCTGCTCCATGCAAAAATGAATTAGGGCCATTAGCATTGTCAGAAAATAGAGAGTTATCAACAATTGTGCTTGTATTAAGAGAACTGTTGTAATGAAGAACAAGCAGACCACCTGGTAATTATAACTTCCCACATTAGATGTAAATTCTGTATTGTTAATAGTAACACTGGCAAAATATGTTTTTTGAGTATAGAGTACAGTCAGACCAGCAGCATTAACAATATTCAAGTAATTATTAGAGAACTCAGTTGTATAAGGATTGCCTTCATGCAAATCAAAGTTATTTTTAAAATGTGTATAGTTGACAGTAACATATGTAGGATACATCATTAGTTGATGATCAACAAAATGCAGAAGAGCACCACAACCAATTGTTCTTCTTTTGTCTTCATTATGACGATATAGGTTAGTACTAAGAGTTGAATAAGATATACTAACTTCACTGATACTAGAATCATTCAGATTTATACCAATCATAGCAAACCCATATGAATTGTATATGTTAACTTGAGTTATATTGATCTGACAATGAACAAAGACTAAGGCAGCAGCATGAGATGAAGTGTAATACAGAGATGAACTATTGAAGTAGTCAGTCATCACAGTATCATGAATGGTAGTAAGATATGTACCACAATTCTTGAATACCAATTGCTGTAGAATCACTGTAGTATTGAAGAAAATTAGACCTCTTCTAGGTTGTTGAATGGCATCCTGTATATCATTATTAGTACATGTTATAATAGCAGACTCTGTGTAAGAATCACTGCATATTTTAATTCTACCAGTCTCATAAGAAACTCAACAAAATTTACCAGATAAAATGGTGAAGTTGATAGAACTGTTTAATAAGAATACAAGGTATTGAGAGGACCATGTTGTGTTACACAGGTACTGCTCTAAATCTGAAGATGAGTTAACATGATATGTGTTATTACTGTCTCCATTACAATAAATACTGAGGACTAGTAAAGAAAGAAAAGACAGCATCAAAGTAGTGGTCTGTAAAGCCATTTTCAATTCAGAATACTTAGATTAACCAGATATATTTGCTTATATACCATCCAATATCTATTTAATAGTTGGTACCTTGTCTTATAAACAACATTGAAAGTATATTTAAATTATATCAACTACTTAAGATAATAATACTTTCATTTATTGGATATTTTAAGAGTGAAATCATTATTCAACCAAAACATGAGATGAATAGTAACACATTTTTGAAGTGTCTTGACAATTGATTGTTTGGGCTTTAGATCTACACTCAACTATGTCAGAGATGGCTATGTGTTTATTCACTTCATCAATGAAACTAAAAATTAAATTAAGTACACAACTATATCTACTTTATGAAAGAATGTTTAATTTGAATGTTAGTCTATTAAAAACATACACTCATCATAAACAATTGTGCTATATGTATTGTATGGTATGTCATTGAAGATATACATTTTGTATATTAGACAAAATAATATCCTATAGTATGATTGTTTTAATAAGTGACTTCTTGTAATCTTAAATGATATAAAATGGGTTTGTAAACTAAGAATAATATGATGAGTGATGTTGATTATGTGTATATCTTTAAAACTACTCTGTAATAGGTATAAATAACGCACATGTTTATTAACAGAAACATTGTCACATGACTGTCTAAAATAATCACATGACTGCAATACAAGGTAGTAAAGGTTATTAACCATATAGTCAATAAGAACTTAAGATGTGAAAGCATAATACTGTTCAGTAATTACATGTATCATGATCTGTCAATATGTAAAACATCATTAAATGACTATAGTATGGCTGGAAATGTAGAGATTTGTCACTAGAAAAGAGTTAACAAATTTAAAATAATCAATTTTGAAAATTGAAATCTGATGACTTTAATGTTGACAATTAAAATTCACAAAATATCTCATATTACCAGTTGTTTCTCAACAAGTTTCTTAAATCATAAGAGCTTTGCTTACCAACACATAATTATGCTGTTTAATGTCATTATGAAAATGGAACTTGTTGCAAACAACAAATATGCCTTTAATACAGAGAACATGGTAAAAAAGGAACAACACAAGAGCTAAAAAGGTAATGCTGACTGAGACAGTGGTTATTACTGTAATTGTTGCCTCTTGATAATTAATAAGAAAAATACATGTTGTAGTACACAAAAGATCAAGTTAAACATCATTGAACAATCCAAACTATTGACTAGTGCATTCTTGAATGGTTTAAAGTAGGCTTGTAAAAGTAAGAATAATACTATAAGTGGTTTTGCTGTATCCCAATGATAGTCAGTGAGTGATACCATTTGACAGTAAGTCACCACTATCGAAATAGGCCAATGTCTTATACAGAATACAACAGTACAACTTATTAACATACAAAATTCTCTTTTTGGTTTGTTCAATTATTCCTGTCCCAAATTTTGTCATTATTGATCTTTTGATAATCTGATTACTTATATTGGTTGAGTGGATGTGTCATTTTTTCTAATACAGTTATTTAATAAAGATGAAAGTTTACATAAGCCATTCATCTGAACAGATCTTAGTGTTAATATTGAGGTTATAAAGAGCCAGAATACTTGGTTGTAATGATTCCTCTTGATGAGATCCCTGCAACCATGCTGATTAAGTGCTTAGTACCTTAAGTAAGGGGTGAGAGAGCTCTGATTTGTCATATCCATAAATCTTATCAGCTCTGAAATTGACTAAGGTTTTTCATTATTGAAATAACTAATGTTTTAGCCTTTCCTAAATCATTCATTGCTAGATTCTTGGGAATTACTTTATTAACATTTAGAAAAACATACCACTCATTATATATCATTATATATTATAATATATCATGTCAACCCTAAATAGTGCATGGATAAACAACAAATAGCAGAATATACTGATTCATAATTGACATAAACTACACATGTAAATGTACCCAGTTGATATATATAATCATATAAGATTATTATTGGTTTAGAACATCTGCTTTAGAAAAAGGCTTAGTAACTGAAGAACCATTATGAAAAAAAGAGGAGATGGACACAGGTTTAGAATGAATGTGTTTGACAGCAGACCAGAAAGACTATTAGGATGGGAAAGTGAATTGAGTGAGAAAAACTTAAGCAATAGTTTCATTAAAAAAGGAATGATATTTAGCCTACAGAGAAGGAGAACTACTTTTTTAGCAGCAGTGAAGAGGGAGTTTTGACTTGTTTACAATAGGAATGATTGATCCATAAAAGAGAAGGGTTGTTTGATGAGTAGACAACTTTACTGAGAATAATAAGATTCATGCGTGATCCAAAGGAAAGCTCTTTGAAAATGAGCCATTAAACATTACAGTTGGACAAAGGGAGTAATTTTTTCCAATTAATAGAGTTAAGGAGAGAGTTGGCATGATTAAAGTCAGCTAGATGGTGTCCAGCCAAAACTTGTGTGAAGAAAAGAGGTTGAAGTGTTAGCAGATTGAGTGGGGAGCAAATAGAGGATTGGAATGGAATTTAGTTGAAGTTTATAAATCTAATAGAACTGGAGTCCATATATATATAATTAATTTTGGAATAAGGATTAGTTCAATGAACAACAATGTACAAGTGAGACTACTCTGTCATCATGTGAATTAATGGATCGTCAATAAAATATAACAATTCATAACACAGCATACAATAATCAGATATAACATATTCTGTAAAGCATAGGACTAGTTTATTCTATAGTTGTAATGGACATAACTAACTATTTTGTAAGATATTTTAATCACATGTGATAAAATGTTATCATTATGCATTATGATATGGCATTAATTAGATATACAACATAATACCATATCATTACATGCATTATACATACATATTTTGATTAGAAGCAAATCCCTATAACTGTTAGATCATTAGGTTGTGGCAAGGTCAATTTCAGAACCTTTTATTAGTGAACTGTTGTTATTTTTTAAAGGGTAATTTCCTTTCCAAGTTTTATACATACAAAAATATGACTGTTTATTATACATAGTTATGATACATACAATCAAAACAAACCAAATATACATATATAGGTACACACAAAAGGAACTTGTCAATTATATACACACTTAAACTCCTTTAGTCAATTACTGCAGTGTCCTAGGATAGGTTCTCTAAACTCTAAGCATGAACCATAAAATGAGTCATTGGCATCTGTAAATAGTGGTTGTCTGTAAGTTGTTTTATGAGTAAATAATGATAAGACTTTCATGTACCACAGATGAAGTTTCTCATATTTTCTTTCAAGCCATCTTTTTACAATGTTAACCTTTCGGCAAACCCAGAGTACATGATATACAATGACCATCACTAATGTCACAAATGTCACAAACACAGAAGAAAAACTGAATATTTTTATC
This sequence comes from Xestospongia muta, assembly GCA_963693285.1. NCBI lineage: Eukaryota > Metazoa > Porifera > Demospongiae > Haplosclerida > Petrosiidae > Xestospongia > Xestospongia muta. The sequence goes on along the minus strand of OY848919.1, from coordinate 5,368,303 downwards.
ATTAAAGGATCCTTCTTCTGAAAAAAATACCAATAAGTGAGGTAAGTAAGTGTTATATTCATCACCAAACCACTATCAAGAAGATTGATTAATTTACTTCTAAATGGTTTGATATATGTTTGAATGATAAGGAAAATTACCAACATTAGATTTGTTGTGACTAAGAAAGAATAAAGATCAGTAGCTCTATATTTGGCATATACACCATACATAGCACATAGTAACAAAAGACGTAATGTAAACCAATATTGTTTACCTTCTTTATAAGGAGCATGGATAGCTTCTAGAAGAGGTCGTAAGTACTTATTGGTACATGCTAGTGGTCTAAGTGGTTTAGCAAAGAGAAGTAGAAGTACATATGGTAACAGTAGACCAAGAACTATTATCAGAGTCACTATCATTAGTATACAATGAGAGTATCCTCCATACTTGACAGTACCATCTAAATACCAAACATAATTTACATCATTGGGTGTGTATACCACAGCAGATGTCATTACATTGATCAATTGAAGGAGTAGTTTTGAGAAAGAGAGGTGTACAACAGTAACCAGTACTTGAACTGAGGAATGAGCTATTCTATTGGAAAGCTTTGGTGAAAAACGACTGAGGATAATCAGGACAATGACTATTGTTAGAAGATAAAGTGGAATCATAAAGGTAAGGAAAGCTTTCCATAACTCTGTCATTCCATTGTAAAAACATATAGGAAGGCCTGTCTCAAGATTCAAAACATGGATAATAAATATAGCAAATCTTGACAATCGATCAAGTGAAGATTTAAAGTAGTGATATCTTAACATGTCAAGTAAACCACAATTAGCAGCCTGACCATAGAAAATAATTCCATTCAGTGTACCACTTGTTAATGTAAGTTTAAGAGCATATAACAGGTAAATAAGAAGTGGGCCAGTGACTAGATAAATACTTACTGATGCTATCCAAGCATTGCTACAATGCTGACATTCTGTAGACCCAAATACCACACTTAATCCCTCACTACATCTACCACATAATGTTCCTTCACGTTGATATAAACACAATGGTGGATGATAGTCAGTGATACCATCTGACAATTTAAAGCTTCGATTAGATGATAAGTCACCACTGTAGAAATAAGGTAGTGTCTGATTGCTATCACAATATCCAATTGGACAAGCTAAAGATACACCAAATTGTGTCTTTGTTTTGTTCTCATATTCTATTGTTCCTGCCCAAGAGATAAATGTGAAAAGTCTTGTTATTGTCTGACTACTCACATTACCAATAATGGGGACTGTAAAGTGATGATGTTTTCTCAAGTTATCAAATGAAGATGAAAGTTCACAGACTCCCGTTGTCTTATTTAAATCAAATCCCAGTGGACATGGATCTATTTCGACACTTTTTGTTAAAATTGCTGGTTGTGTGGATAGAGAGAATACAATCATTCCATTAATTATAATATTGGATTGATCATTTCTATGAACAGTCACACTAATGTTTGTGCAATTTTTGCCTTCTTGTATCAGTTGTTCTTGATCATCAAAAGACAACCAGAGTTTTCTTGCTTTAGGAATAGTATGCTTTAAATATTTTCTGACAATAATATCAATTGCTATGGTAGAATAAACATTTCTACCAAGAGCATCAAGAGCTGAAATACAGTAATAAATTTCCTGTCCTGGATATATTTGTAGAGGTGGTTGTATATCACTACCTTCTGTTAGTGTTTGTGGAATAGTTGAAATCTGATACAAAGAAGATTTTGATTTCGTTTTGGTAAAATTGAAGTGTTGATAATATTCCATTGTTTCATTAGGAGATTTAAGAAAGTCTGAGTTGTTGATATAACATGAGAATATAGGCTCTGCATATATTGATAATCCAGCTCTTCTTGCTTCATTGTCTGAGAACATTACTTGTTCAACATTTGAGTCAATTTGTATGGCGCACTTTCCATCACCTCTAGCATGTATAGCTCCTCCCATTAACTCAGCCCAATTATTAGTAAACTTGGCTATAACTTCCCTCATAAAATGTAATTGACAGCTGCCTACGAGAAGAATTGCAGGACCATTTGTGGCATAATTATTATTAAAAGTTAAATTACCAGATAGATAGACATTTGAGTCTTTAGAACTTATAACTGATCCATAATTGTTACTGAAGATAGATGTCCCATTGATGTCAACTTTAGCAATTCTTTGGAAATAAAATATACCTGCTGATGATACAAATGGGATTCTAATATATAGAGAATTTTTTGTTGCAATAGTACTGTCCAATGTAATAGAGACATTGCCTGTATTGTCATCAAATTGATAGACTGTGGCATATAGACAAGCTCCTGTATTTACAACAAAATTTTCTGAAAATGTACATCTACTAAAACGAATATCAAGATGAACAAGTCCAGGATTGACAATGCCAATATAGACAGCTCCATAGTCCAAACTGCTTATTGGGTAGTTGTCAATACCTTCGTGTTTTAAAAATGATGTGTTATAAAAATAAAGTGGTGTTAATCTTTCATATTTAGATTCGGGTAATGAGTACCAATAAAACACAACAGCTGCTCCATGACAGTGCTCAAAGTTAGTGTTAAGACTGAATACTGTATTGGTAATTGTTGTGTTAGTGACAGCAATAGTGTGATATTGTAAAATAAACATACCACCTGCAAAACTACCTTTATTATAAAAAAAATGTGACTCACTTATATGAACTGACACCTGACCACTAGTATTCTGTTGTGTGTACAATATTGTTAGTCCAGCTGCATTGACAATAGGATTGGAACCACCAGAAGATGATGAATGTTTGTTATAGTAGGTATTAGTAATGCAAGAATGAATGTTGTAATCATAGTTATATGAGAAAGAGGCATCATTAATATTTATATCAGATACCTGTTCAACCTGTTCAAAAGCATTGTTAATATCCATGTAATGAAGAAGAAAGCCACTTCCAATACTCTGGTTGTTAGTTTGGTGTATTTCAGGACTATATGATGAATTAGACATGCTAACACTATTAATAGTGGAGTTATATAAATTTATACCAATCATAGCAAACCCATATGAGTAATAGACGTTAACTTGAGTTATATTGACCTGACAATGAACAAAGACTAAGGCAGCAGCATGAGATGAAATGTAATACAGAGATGAACTATTGAGATAGTCAGTGATTGCAGTATTTTGTATAGTAGTGAGATAAGTACCACAATTCTTAATCACCAAATGTTTAAGAGCCACTTGAGAGTTGAAAAAAACTAGACCTCGTCTTGGCTGTGGGGATGTCTGCCATGTGTCATTATGAACACATATTATATTTGCTGATTCTGTAGAAGAATCACTGCGTATTTCAATTATGCTTCTTTGTTGAGTTGCCACTTGACATAATTCACCAGGTGAAATGGTGAAGTTAACGGAACTGTTTAACAAGAACACAAGGTATTGAGAGGACCATATTGTGTTACACAGGTACTGCTCTAAATCAGAGGATGAATTAACTAGAAAGATACGATTAGTCTTTTCGCTACATGGCATTAAGCAAGAAAAGAGAATTGGCAAAACATAAAAAAATATCTGCAACATGACAATGTATAGCTTTAAGCTTCGATCGTTTCTGGAGTTTGTCTCTTTACTATATATACTATTAGTGCTTTATAGTAAACGATTATGAAAATAAACAATAAATAAATCAAAACTGGTTAATATTAGAATTATACATTTTGGGTATATCATCATGGGAAAACATTGTTGACAAAATCATTTCATTGGTATGTTAGAGAATCAAGAAGAAAATGAGTTCATGTTAATATTCAAATTCTTTACTGGATTGATGAGTAGTCGTTGTTACTTAAATCTCCTATGATACAGTTCTCCATAACAATACATACCTGCAGTTCAGATTAGTAAATAGCAGCAAATAAATTCTAAAAGTTCATTAGCATAGCACTTGTGATAAAGAAAATTTGTTGTGATGTAGATAACTAAATAAAAATTAAAATGAGTAAGTAAATTTATTTGGATCTTTTAATAACCACATATAACAATACACACCCTATATGACTACTCTACATTACAAAAATTACAATAAACAAAAAGAAAATTGAAAATGAACAGAAATTAATGTTATGAAAACAATCCTGTCCATCAATAACTGATATTATCAAGCTGTAATGGACAATTGTGTAAATCCAAAACATCAATGATTAATAGTAATATGGCTGGACATGGATCAGTCTAGTGATTTGTTCCTTAAATATAGTAACTTGGAGAAATTAAGATGTTCACAAATCTTGCTGTCATACAACAGTTCTTTCATTTATTTTTGTTACATACACCAAAGCCAACTACTATATTTGAACATTAAAATCCATTAAACTCACACATTAGTGATTTGTTATTATATGAATTATGCTATCCAGGTAGCAAGTGTACAAAGATCTATTAATATATATATGTATAATATAATATATTATATATTAATATCTTATATTGAGTATCTCATTGTTGAGGTCATAAATATGGTGACATAAGCAAATTAGGAAATTCACAAATCTTCCTGTCACACCAACAGTTATTTTAGTCATTTATATCAAGGTTTATATAATCACTATGGCTTATAACAATTTCTGCTGGACAATAAATTAATATGATGTCTATTGTCATTATAAAAATGAAAGCTGTAACACTCAAAACAGTATTGTCTACCAAAGCAATATCATGCAAAACATATGTGACCTGATTTTCAATAAGGGACCACTTCTGTCAAAGCATTTGTGTCGAGTTCTATAAGAAAAGACAACTGTTAAAACACTTTCAAAACAGTTTTGTATATATGCATACAGTTATTATGAATAGTTGTGAATATATAGCAGCTGTGTGTATATAAAACATTTTTTGGGATGTTTTAATGTTTGTCCTTTTCATACGACATGTCATAAATGTTTTCCCAGAAGTGATCCCTTATTGCAAATCTGGTGGCATATTATATTTGATATAACTTCCTTGACATCTACAAAACTAGTTACAAATATATATGATGAAATGAAGTAAATAATCTAAGAGCAAATAATGTTAATATTCTAAAAAATTACTGCTTTGCCTCTTGTTACCTTAAGAAAGAGAGTTATCATTAGTAGGTATCAGTAATACAAGAATAATTATTGTAATCATAGTTATAAGAGAAAGAGACATCACTAAAATTTGTACATCACTAATTTGTACATCAGGGACCAGTTTTTGGGATGTTTTATGCAAACCTGGTCATATATTATATTTAATATAACTCTTTTTGTATCTACAAAACTAGTTACAAATATACATGATGAAATAAACAAGGAAATAATCTAAAAGCAAATAATTTTAATTTTATGAAAATTAATCCTTTGCCTCTTGTTTCTTAAGTAAGAGAATTATCAAATGACTCTGTAATTTGACTGAACCATAGAAATAATCACTGCATTTGAGAACATTGTTGTTCATCAACAACTGACCTTTTCTTTATATAATAAATTAAATAAAGAATTCTAGTATTAAGGGAACCTTCTTTTTTAAAACCCAAAAACATTGCAGAATTGTCAAAAACAAATTGTAATGATGTAAGTGGTGAATATTATTATTTCAATTATTGCATCATGATGATCAATAAGAAAAAACCATCTTGTCATACATATAAAGATCACACTAAAGATAATTGAGTAATCTAGTATAGTTACTAGTCTGTTCTTGAATAGTTTAAATAATAAGCTTGTAAAAGTAAGAATAATGTCATTATTGTTGTTGTTATCACATACATTATAAAATAATTTACCACTTGTAGTATGTATAAAAAAATACATGTTACTCACTAGCAAAAAAATTAAACTACAAATCAGTACTTCTTTTCTTCTTGTAGAGGTTGGACATATTTATTTACTCTTGTATACTGTATTGGTCCAGCAAAGATGAGCAAAGAACAAAGTGTGGTAAGAGAGGGATAACAATTATATTAATGTAATGATCATTAAAATGAGATATGAACCAACACCATATTTTACTGACCCATCCCAATACTAAACATTGGAAGTAGTTTTTGCAGTGTGAATGTGAGTTTATGTAAAGAGATTAATAACAACTAGCAACAATTTTGAAAAGGAGATAAATATGATAGCAACAAGTACTTGGACTGATAAGTGAGTTATTCTATTGGACGTCTGACATGATAACAACTGAGTATTATGTGAACAACAACTATTGTCAAGAGATAGAGTTGAAATAGTAAACTGAAACCAGTTTCCATAACTCTCTAAAAGCACAGAGGATAGCCAAGTTCTACATTCATTATGATGAAAAAGTTAATTTGGAGATCTTTGCTAAATCATTTCCTGTAAATAACTGCAACAAATCTACTTATTCCTCTACAATTTACAATAGCTTGTGTACAGAAATTATTCCATTGAGTGTACCATTTGTTAATGTGAGTTTGATAGTATATAACAAAGTAATAACTATTTACTACTTTCATTACTGAAACTGAAAATAAATTTTAATAAATAAGTTAAAAGGTTTTGAGCATAAGCGGAAGTTATGTCTAAATTGAATTCTCCATGCTTCCTTACTGACTCTTAATAAAAAATTAATCTTAATAAATAGCAAATGATATACATAATTGGATAATGTATAGTCACCTACTCAACATTAATATTGTATTAACAATTTGATGTAGTTATCTGTATCCCTTGATGACACTAATATAAGTATATTATATGACTAAACAACTTATAAAAAGTAATGTCAATAACAGTAAAACATGTATAAGACAACCAAATTGGATTTTTATTATGTAATTAACACACAACATTATTAATAATTACAATAACAAAAAATACAATAGAATCAACTAGAGTGCAAGGCACTGGTCATTGTATATTAACAAAAACATTTTGTGTGAATTAGTTTGAGTCCAACATTGGTTCTCTGAAGTTATCACATGAGCTATAAAAGGAATCATTAGCATCTTGTAATGGTAAACGATGAGATCTTTGGTTACCATGGTAGTGATTGTTATGATTAAAATGCAACAAATATTGATAGATTTTTGAGCAAATGACATTGACTTTTCTTTCTATTCTCTTTAGTTGTCCTGTAATGAACAGCAAATGACAGACCAGTACAACAAAAAAGGTCATAAAGAACAGGAAGATAGCTAATATACTATAAACTGTTATTTCTAAATGCTGTATTGTAAAGTATATGTAGACAAGATTGAAAAGGAGCCAACAGTCTAACATGTTAACAAATTTACTCTTATAAGGTCTAAACATAGCTTGACCAAATATGAAGAAGACCAATATTGAGGCAATGACAATATAAATGGTGTGTTGATAAGGTTCAATACTGTACAGTAGATACATCATAATAAGAAGTAAGAGGCGAGCTACAAACCAGTACTGCTTATCATTCTTATATGGAGCATGGATATCTTCAACTATTGGTCTTGTGTATTCATTGGCACATGTCCAATGTCTGAGAGATTTAGCAAAAAGGAGAAGGAGAACGTATGATAAGAGAAGAGGTAATACTACCAATGACGTTATTATCATGAGAGCAATATGTCCTTTACTACCATATTCAACAGACCCATCCCAATACCATACATGATGTATCTGCTCAGAAGTAAAGACTTTAGCTGGTGTAAAGGTATTGATAATTGCACCTAATAGTCTTCCAAAGGAGAGGTGTACAACAGTAACTAGTACTTGAACTGATGAGTCAGCTATTCTATTGGAAAGTCTTAGAGAAAAACGGCTGAAGATAATGAGGACAACAACTATTGTCAGTAAATAAAGTGGGAACAGTAAATTGAGGCCAGCTTTCCATAACTCAGTCATTCCATCATACAAACATAGAGGAAATCCAAGTCCAAGATTTAAAAACGAAAGTAAAGTAATTAAAATATTTTTCAAAACTCCATTTGTTCCCATTGTAAACACTCAACATATCTATTATCCCCACTTTAGCAGTCTGAGCATAGAATATAACTCCATTGAATGTACCAGTTGTTAATGTAATTCTGAGGGCAAATAACAGGTAAATAAGGAGAGGACCAGTTATTGCATAGAGGACTACTGTCCACAACCACCAGTTACTACATTGTCTACATTCTGTAGAACCAAATACCACACTTAGTTTTTGATCTTCTTTAAGCCTATTACAACTACCACACAGTGGACCTACACGATGATGTAAACACAGTGAGTCATGAGTTTCACAAGTATGATACTTTGAAATATATATACCAGATTGATTACTGCAAAAAAAGGATCCATTACCATTACAATAGCCAAGTGGACATTGAATTGAGACACCAAAGCCTGTGGATGTATTCATATAACCAGCCCATGCATTAGCAGATATACCAGGTCTAACTATTGACAGATAATCGATGTCACAATCAGCCTTATAGCCATAAACCAATTTAAAATTGTTGTTATAAAAAGCTGATGAGCACCCACATTGGTGTGTTCCATTTTGCCAAACAAAACCTAAAGGACATTGTAACAATGTAAAATTGACAACTAAAGCAGCTGGGAAACTAGGTAGAGAAAAAAATACTAACATTCCTTTAGAGATTTTACTTCCTATTCTATTTATTTGAACTTCAAATGAGGTGCATTTATTACCTTCATTAAGTATTTGTTCTTGGTTGTTATGTAATACTAAACTGTGGCTGTTTTCAGCAATGGTAACTGAAACAGTTGAATAGACACTTCTGCTTAGAGCATCAATAGATGCCATGTAGATCTTCTTCCTCTGACCTGGATAGATGTTAATTGATTTGATGTGGTTACTGCGTGTACCATTAGGATAACACAAAGTTAGTTTTGAAGCTGAAGTTGATATATTGTGCCGTTTATTCACTTTCTTGTTTCCAATGAAATGAAAATGGCTTTTGTAAAATTCTAGCACTTCTGCATTGTTAGAAGGTTTTTGCTTGACTCCACATGAAAAGAGTGGATAGGCGTATATTGAATTACCACCATTGATAGCTACATTTTCTGTAAAAGAAATATTCATTTCTTTTGTGATATTAATTAATTGTATGATACATTCTTCTTTTAGTAATAAGCTATTTTTTATACCAGAACTTGCATATATTGCTCCACCAAATTCGTGAGCTCCATTATTAGTAAAGTTAACCACAGCTCCTCCAATAAAATAAAGATATCCATTACCTAGTAATTTAATAGCAGCACCTCTGGATCCAACATTGGTGCTAAAAGTCACATTGGCATATTTAGAGAGATACACATTGGAGTTGAGAGCATCAATTACAGATCCATAGTTATTAGTAAAGGTTGATGTTCCAGTTATAGATATATTTGCTGTTAGCAGAGTCTAATCAAAGAATTAATTCTTGAGATAACAATAATCACAAAAACAAGTCAACGAGAGAGATTGATCAAAAGATATATATATAAGATAGTACAAAAAAAATCATTTTATATACCATCATTAACAGGAAGTAGTATTACGTAACTATGTTACATAAATATTCATACTTATAGATCACTATTCTCCAACACTCCCACTTGATTTATCAGTTTGAATAGTGGTTGGTAACGATTCTAGTCCCATTAAATTTCGTAATGTTTGAAATCGATCACGAGTAAGTGGCTTTGTGAGCAAGTCGGCAATCATTTGCTCAGTCGAACAATATTCTAATGTAACGTATCCATCCAGAATTGTTTCACGTACATAATGATATTTGATGTCGATGTGTTTGGTACGAGAATGGGAAACTGGATTTCTTGCTATTGCAATTGTCCCTTGATTATCTTCTTTTATAACTGTTGGTTCTTCTTGACAAAATTTGAAATCACTAAGTAGTCGTCTTAACCAAACAGCTTCTTGCGTGGCACCACATAAAGACATGTATTCTGCCTCTGCAGTTGATAAGGCCACTGTAGATTGTTTCTTACTGAGCCAGCTTACTGGTCCTCCAGCAAGTAAAAATAGATTACCACTTGTAGAGTGACGATCATCAAGGTCACCCGCCCAATCTGCGTCTGAGTATCCTACTAGAGTACTACTTTCTAATTTCTCATATTTCAGTCCTAAGTTAATGGTCTCCTTTAAGTATCTTAAGATCCTCTTTACCGCTGTTAGGTGAGCTTCACTTGGATTTGAGCAATACTTTGACACTGCTCCCACTGCTTGTGAAATGTCGGGACGAGTGGCAATAGCCGCATACAAGAGGCTTCCAACCATAGACTGGTACAGTGTAGGATCCACCAATTTGCTAGTTCCATCATCCCGTTTGAGCTTCTCATTAAGATTAGCAGGTGTTGATACAGTCTTAGCTTGTGACAATCCAAACTTCTCTAACATTGCTGAGATATATGGCTTCTGATGTAACCACAAGCACCTCTTGCTCTCATCATACTCAACTGTTATCCCAAGACAGTGATGCAATTTTCCTAAGTCTTTCATTTTGAATCTTGATGTTAGATTTCTCTTTATTTCGTTCATCTTCTCATTCGTCTTGGTAACAATTATCAGATCATCTACGTATACAGCAACTATTATAATCTCTCCAGATTCTTCTGTCTTAGTAAAGATGCATGGATCTGCAGTACTCTGCTTAAAGTTAGCTGATTCCATATGCTCCTTGAATTCCTTGTTCCAACACCTGGGAGATTGTTTTAGTCCATACAACGATTTCTTTAACTTGCAAACCATCTTTTCTTTTCCTGGTTGGACGTATCCTGCTGGTTGTTGCATGTATATATCTTCTTCAAGTGTTCCATTGAGGAATGCTGTCACAACGTCCATTTGGTGTATTAGCATATCATTCTGTATAGCATATGCCAACAGGGTTCGAATCGATGAATAACGTACCACTGGTGCAAAGGTTTCTTCATAATCAATTCCATACTTTTGAGCAAATCCCTTTGCCACCAAACGAGCTTTATATCTCTTTATGTCACCATCACTTCCTCTCTTAACTTTAAAAATCCATTTACATTCTATCGACTTTCGACCTTCTGGTAGATCGACCAGTTCCCAAGTATTATTCTCCATTAAGGATTCATACTCTGCATTAGCTGCTGAGCTCCAATTTTCAGTAGCAAACGCCTCTTCTATATTTTCAGGTTCTACATCTTCATTCACTATTGCAGCTTCGACATATTCATCCGTTCCAAACCTAACTGGAGGATGTCTCTGCCTAATCGACTGGCGTATCTCTCCCACTGGCCTATTAGGTTGAGTGTTATTCTTATCAGAGTCTACTTGAACATTCACCTCATTTGGGATGATTGTGTCTGCTTCAGTTTTGTTTACCCAAAAATCATTTTCATTAAAGACCACATCTCTGCTTATCACAACTTTGGTGGTTTTCTCATTCATCAACCTATAACCTTTGGAGTTGAGGCTATAACCAACAAATCTAAACTTCTCAGCCTTTTTGGTTAATTTGTTTCTTTGACAGTCTGGAATGTGGGCATAAGCCACACAACCAAACACCCTCAGATGACTTAGATCTGGTCTCCTTTGGTACCATTTCTCATAAGGTGATACCCTTTCCTTAAATGCACTGGTGGGAACTCTGTTTCTAATGTAAGCTGCTGTAGCCACAGCTTCACCCCAATAGCTATCAGGTAACCTTGCAAATCTAATCATGGTTCTTGCTGACTCCATCAAAGTGCGATTTAGTCTTTCTGCTACTCCATTCTGTGCAGGAGAATATGGGACGGTGAGTTCATGTCTGATACCTTTAGACTTTAGAAATTCTTCAAATTCTTTAGAAACATACTCCCCTCCGTTGTCTGTACGAAGTGTACCGATACTCAATCCACTTTCATTCGTAGCGAGAGCTTCAAACTCTTTAAACTTATGTAAAACTTCTGATTTGTGTCTCATAAAATAGACTTGACAACATCTTGAATAGTCATCAGTGAACGACACGAAATATCTCTTTTGTCCTAAGGACTCAGTGGGCATCGGTCCACACACGTCACTGTGAACGCATTGTAACTTTCTAGTGGAGCGAATTCCTCCAACACACTTAAACGGTTTTCTGTGCAGTTTGCCTTCAATGCATGATTCACAAAATGATAGCTCATCATTCTTCGAAATGGTCATTCCTCTTGCGAGCTCTTTAGAAGCTACTTCTCTCATTTGCTGTTTCCCCAAATGACCAAGTCTTCTATGCCATAAATCAGCTGAGTTACCCTTTTCAAATGCTGGTGAGGCACATTGTTGTACCTGCACCACGGGTGTACAGTTTAGCTTGTATAACTTATTATCAACCAACGACCCCATGCCAACTAACTTCCCTTTTCTATTCTTAATCCAACAATTTAAGTCTCCGAATCTAACAGTATTGCCCTTCAATACTGCTGCTCTTACTGAAAACAAATTACTTGTAAGTTTAGGGACATACAACACACGTCTCATGACACACTTTTTCTGTTTGCTAACCTTAAATGTCATATTAACTTGAATATCCCCTGTACCAAGAGCTTCTACGTGACGTCCATCACCAAGGCTCACTTTCTCTGGAACTTCAAACTTGCAATACTGATACAACAGCTCCTTTGAATGAGTCATGTGACTAGTGGCACCAGAATCAATTATCCACTCTTCAGTCATTGACGAATCAGCCAGGGCTGTAAATACTCCCTCTGACTCCTGTGACATCTCTTTAGCAGGTTTTGCATTGTGTCTACAAGTCGGTTTAGGGTTGTGCTCTTGTGGTTTCTTGGGACAGTCGCGTCGAAAATGTCCTGTTTGTCCACACGTAAAGCACTTCGGTTTCCATTGGCGACGTTGCCTGTTACTACCTCTCTCACGATGGTAGAGTGCTGTACCAGAGTCACCTGGCCTTTCCCTACCATATTCCCCGTTCAGCTTCTTTTCTTCATGGATCAACGATTGCTGAGCATGGCTCAAAGTGACTGTGTCTCGAGCCTCTAGAGCTGTAACTAACGTTTGAAAACTTGCAGGCAAACTACCAAGGAGCGTTACCACCTGGTCTTCCTCTGCAATAGGTGCTCCGAGAGCGGAGAGCTTATCAGTCAATTCCTTCATCCTTTTCATGTGAGCTTCGACGGAGGTACCTTCTTTCATCTCTAAACGAAAATATTGTTTCTTCAGTAGGAGTTTGTTAGCTAGTGTGTCTCTCTCAAAATGGTTACACAAAGCATCCCATGCTGGCTTCGGTCTATCATATGAAGTAATAAGGTAAAGTTGAGACGGGCTAATAGCGAGTACAATTGTTGAGAACGCTTTCTGCGCCCTTTTGTTGTATTCAGCTTCTTGTTGAGCTGTCGCTCCATGCCTGAGTACCTCTGTTTCATCTACTAGGCCCCACAGACCATTAGCCAGCAGCAGATGTTTCATTTGGAATTTCCAAACGAACCAATTGTTTGCATCTAGTCTGTCAATAGAACATTTTGTTTGTCCAATTGTTGCTTCAGCCATAATAGCGTCGATCTGGGCTCATAACCTGTTAGCAGAGTCTAATCAAAGAATTAATTCTTGAGATAACAATAATCACAAAAACAAGTCAACGAGAGAGATTGATCAAAAGATATATATATAAGATAGTACAAAAAAAATCATTTTATATACCATCATTAACAGGAAGTAGTATTACGTAACTATGTTACATAAATATTCATACTTATAGATCACTATTCTCCAACATTTGCTACGTTACTAAAAGAGAAGATTCCTACAGTTGACACAGATTTAAATGTTAACTTTTGAGAGTTATTCCTGGCATAAATGTCTTCAAGAAGAATGGAGATCTTTGCAAACTTCTTAACATTATCAAAGACAGACATAAAAAGACAAGCTCCAGTCTTCTGCGCTAAGTTATTTTGAAAGCTGCAGTTTTTAAAATGAATTTCTGTAGTAACAGTCTTATCTAGTTCAGCTACACCAACATATACAGCACCTGTAGGTAAATAATTATGGCCATCACCTGTATGATTATAAAAATTTGTATTTTGAATTAACAATAATTGAGGTTGAGTCGTAGATAAATCTGTTACTTTAATCCAATATAAAGCAAGAGCTGCTCCATGTAAAAATGACTTAGGACCATTAGCGTTATCAGAAAATAAAGAGTTATCAACAATTGTGCTTGTATTAAGGGAACTGTTGTAATGAAGAACAAGCAGACCACCTGGTGAATTATAACTTCCCACATTAGATGTAAATTCTGTATTGTTAATAGTAACACTGGTAAAATATGTTTTTTGAGTATAAAGTACAGTCAGACCAGCAGCATTAACAATATTTAAGTAATTATTAGAGAACCCAGTCATATAGGGATATGCTTTATGCAAATCAAAGTTATTTTTAAAATGTGCATAATTGACAGTAACATATGTAGGATACATCATTAGTTGATCAAAGAAATGCAGAAGAGCACCACAACCAAATGTCCTTCTTTTGTGTTAAGTATGACGATATAGGTTAGTTCTAAGACTTGAATAAGATATATTAACTTCACTGATACTAGAATCATTCAGATTTACACCAATCATAGCAAACCCATATGAGTAGTAGATGTTAACTTGAGTTATAATGACCTGACAATGAACAAAGACTAAGGCAGCAGCATGAGATGAAGTGTTGAGGTACTCAGTGATTGCAGTATCTTGTATAGTAGTGAGATAAGTACCACAATTCTTAATCACCAAATGTTTAAGAGTCACTTGAGAGTTGAAGAAAACTAGACCTCGTCTTGACTGTGATAATGTCTGCCTTGTATCATTATGAACACATGTTATATTTGCTGATTCTGTGGAAGAATCACTGCGTATTTCAATTATGCTTTTTTGTTGAGTTGCCACTTGACAGAATTCACCAGGTGAAATGGTGTAGTTAACGGAACTGTTTAACAAGAACACAAGGTATTGAGAGGACCATATTGTGTTACACAGGTACTGCTCTAAATCAAAAGATGAATTAACTGGAAAGATGTCATTATTTCCGTTACATGGCATTAAGCAAGAAAAGAGAATTGCCGAAAGATAAAAGACTATCTGTAACATGACAATGTAGCTTTAAAAATTCGATCGTTTCTAGAGCTTGTCTGTTTACTATCTACTCTATATATACTCGTTAGTGTTTTCTAAAAATGATTATGAATATAATAGTAAGATATGTCGAAACACGTCATAAAATTTTTGCGAAAATTTTTAC
This sequence comes from Xestospongia muta, assembly GCA_963693285.1. Lineage (NCBI taxonomy): Eukaryota > Metazoa > Porifera > Demospongiae > Haplosclerida > Petrosiidae > Xestospongia > Xestospongia muta. Next base: position 5,353,109 of record OY848919.1, on the reverse strand, counting down.
CTATATATATTATACCATCCAGTATCTATATTGAAAATAGATGGTGCTTTGTCTTAAAAACATCATTGAAAGTATATTTAAATTATATCAACTACTTAGGATAAACATACTATTATTTTATTGAATGTTTTAAGAGTAAAGCCACTTTTCAACAAAAACACAAGTGAGTATTTTTGAAATCTCTTGACAACTGATTATTTGGTGTTCTAATCTAATCAGTAAGATTATTGATTTATAATAGTTGCAAATGTTTGTGTTACAATGAAATAATATAGTCCTGTTAACATAGAGACTAAAGAATTTAGCTTAGCTTAAAGCCATAAGCAATTATTGACTACTGAAAACAATTAAGTTAAAAATAACTTGAACTAACTGACATAGCACTTGTAATAGAGACTTATATACTGTGATGTAGATTGGGAGTACAAATAAGTACTAAGTTTTTTGTCACTTTCGATAGCCACATACAGCAATACACATTCCTCTATCTATATTGAAAATGGCTGGTTGCTTTGTTTGAAAGTATATTTAAATTATATCACTTACTTAGGATCATAATACTTGTATTTTATTGGATGTTTTAAGGGTGAAGTCACTATTCAGCCAAAACATGAGTGAATGGTGTACATTTTCGAATTGTCTTGACAATTGTTTGTTTGAGTTCTAGATCTACACTCAACTATGTCAGAAATGGTTATGTGTTTATTCACTTCATCAATGAAACTAAAAATTAAATTAAGTATACAACTCTGTATTTACTTTACGAAAGAATGTTTGATTTAAATGTTAGTCTATTAAAACATACACTCATCATAAACAATTGTGCTATATGTATTGTATTGTATGTCATTGAAGATATACAGTTTGTATATTAGACAAAATAATAACCCATAGTATGATTGTTCTAATTAGTGGCTTCTGACAATGTTTAATTTTCATGAATGTAATCTTAAATGATATAAAGGGGGTTTGTAAACTAAGAATGATATCATGAGTGATGTTGATTATGTAAATATCTTTAAAACTACTTTGTAATTGGTATAAATGTTGCACACATTTATAAACAATAACAATGTCACATGACTGATCTATAATAATTATATGACTCCAATACATGGTAGTAAAGGTTATTTAACCAAGGAAAAAAAGTCAACAGAAAATGAAGATGTGTAAACATAATACTATTCAGTAATTACATGTACCATGATCTGTCAATATGTAAAACATCATTGAATGATTATAGTAAGGCTGGAAATGTAGAGATTTGTCACTAGAATAGAGTTAACAAATTTAAACCTTAGTATGAATATTATATATATAATATTCATACTAATCTATTTAGGTCACAAATGCTCATCAATATATAATTATAATGTTTAATGTCATTATGAAAATGAAACTTGTTGCAATCAACAAATATACTTTTAATCCAGAGAACATGGTAGAAAAGAACCAACACAAGAGCTAAAATGGTAATGCTGACTGAGACAGCCGTTATTATTGCAATTCTTGCATCTTGATATTTATTTAGAAAAACCCATGTTGAACATACAACAGGTAATAAGGAGAGGACCAACTACTACATTTCATGTATATTTATGGTAAAGTATGTAAGATTTAAATCACCAAAAGTGGTTGTTCATATATTACCTAACACCAAATAATGATGACTAATAAAGTAAGGCACACATTTAATACTAACACTAACATTAAAAAAAGTTTGTTTGTCTAGATCCATTCATAATTGTGCTTAGTAAACACACATTTATGTCCTCTGCAGAAACATTGAAAACAAATTCAATGTTTACTTAAGCAAACTTGGCAAACTTTTGAGCATATAATTCACCTATATTATATATTACATATATAACATTAGAATATATTGTAATGTTTGTGTAACTCACTAGTATACTGCATATACATCACAATGATATTATGTGACATTATCATGTATAAATTAAGACACAGAGATAAACTACAGTTGTTCTTCCAATCACTATGACATAGGAAGTGTTCATGTTTCCTTTAATTACTTACCATGATTTACTAAGTCAATAAAAAATGCCACAAATGTCAGTAAACAGATGAAAAAAAGGTTTACATTTTCTGATCTGTCTTCAAGAGCAAATTACCAAGTGGTGAGATAAAGAAATGTCAAGTTTATTCTTAGTCAACAATTTAGAATGTTTAAATGGTTTGAGATAGGCTTGTAGTACAACAAATACCACCAACATTGGACTTATTATAATGTATATAAGCTAGTAGCTTGATATCTTGAAGATATGTCATACATAGCATATAGTAACAGAAGACGCGATGTAATTGTTTACCTTCTTTATTTAGAAGCATGGATACTTTCTAGAAATAATCCTAAGACTTGCTGGTACATGCCAGTGGTCTGATAGGTTTAACAAAGAGAAGTAGGAGTATTTATAGTAACAGTAAACCAAGAACAATCACTATTATTAATATACGATGGGAGTGTCCTCTACATTTGATGTTATTATCAAAGAACAAAAACTGATGTACATTGTTGCATGTGCAGACCTCAGCATAAGTCAATATATTAATTTATTGAATAAATAGACTTGAAAAAGAAAGGTTTATAACAGTTACTAGTAGAGGAGTGAGTTATTCTCTTGGAAAGCCTAGCAAAAATGGCATAGGACACTAAGGACAGCAACAATTGACAGGTACAATAGCGGTAAAGCAAAACTGAGACCAATTTTCATTAACTCTGTCATCCTATTGAAAAAACATAGAGAATACTTGGCTTAAATTTTATAACAGTAAGTATAAAAATGACCACCCTGACAATAGTTCAATTGACGACTTGTAGTAGTGAGTTCTTAGCATATCTAGTATTTCCATATCTAGTATTCTTCCATTGAATGTACCAGTTGTTAATGTAAGTTTTAGAGTAAATAACAGATATAAAGAGAGGACCAACAACTAGATATATACTAAAGGTTGCTATCCATGCATTACTACAGTGATGACATATTGTAAATCCAAATACCACACACTTATTCCCCTCAACCTCATATTGTTCCTTCACAATAATATAAACACAATTGTCGATAATAGTTAGCGATACCATCTGACAATTTAAACTTTAATTTGACAATAAGTCACCACTATAGAAATAGACCAATGTCTTACCATTGTTACAGAATAAAACAGTACAACTTATTGACACACCAAATTCTGATTACTTAATTGGTTGACTGAATGTGTCATGTTTTCTAATAAAGTTATTAAATGCAGATGAAAGTTTACATACTCCTTCAATGTTATTTAAATCAAACACAAAAGTATATGCACACTCTTTGACAGAATGTCTGGTTGAGAATATTGACAGAATACAACTTCAACAATATTAACACTATAATTTCATGTTTCTTTGACTTCTTTAAGACTTTATGACAGAGTTGAAACTTGATAAAAATTAGTGTATGATTTGTTATTAATAAGTGAAGTGTTGCTTAAAATGTGTTATTGTTTTGATATGAGACTTGGTATAATTGGCAGTATTGATATAACATTAGAATATAGGTGGAGCGTATATTGAACTGCCACTTCCATTAAAAACCAAAATTAGTAAAATTAATTAATAATAGCTAGACTTAATATTTTCAGTTTGTTTAGTTGGTAGAGAGGGTATTGTGTAGAGTCTCAAACAACCTCTTGACATTTACTGATGCATTGATTGTCAACAAGAGCCATTACTCTGATATCAATAAAGCTTATGCTATTGATAAATTCATTGAATTTTACAAAAGCTTGAGGTTTCGAAACCAATATGCAGAAGGTAAAAATTTAAAAGAACCTAATCCTCCACATTATGTTCTCATTTCAAGAAAAGATTTTTACACGACTGGATTTGGAGCAGATGAAAAGAATTACCAAATGTTAAGACAGGCAATGGATTATGCAGTTGCTGCTCCTAACCATGGTCTTGCTGACAAGCATAATAAAATGAATCGTATGCATGTCTAATTGAAAGTGAAATTTAAATTAGTCACAATATGTGTACATTAAGTTCTATGTTATTGTAGTAGACCTAGTAATTGAATTACAGGCAATCATATGCATGACAATTTATTAATAGATTATTCCTTATAAAGGCAAATCCATTTTTAGCATTAAAAGTCTTTTGTAGTAAGTAATCTAGTTAACATGGAGTAAGTATTCCAAAAATTGGGAGCTAGAATTAAACACAAATACGATGTACATAATCTTAATATTGAGAAAACATAGAAGTGATAGCACTGTGAATCATATTGGTAGTGACATATTGATTGGTATAGGCCTGGTCATTTCATTACAGTGGACTGTAAATAACTCTGCTTGAGAGGACTCGGATTGACCGCTACTCACATGACATTCATGATACTCAGTGGATTTATGACATGATTAGAAAACAAATCATTATATGTCAGACAGAACTCAGTAAGTTGAGTCATGATAAAAAGAGTCATTGTAGATATAATTTATACCATAATGAGTGTGTATATCAAAGCACTAATAGTACATTCTATCCTATACAGGTACAATTGTACTGTATGAGATACAAGACACAATAAATGTAGTCATTTATATGACTGTACTACTGTGTTCTAGGTAATACAACCATCACAAATAACTTTCAAACTCTATAGCTTTGTTAGGTATCTTTGATTAGCCAAAGTATCACTATAAATCATTTAAAGTATTCTTCTGCTCTTGTGTTACACAGACTATATTGAACTCTGGGTGTGGTCCCAATGCTCATATGTCAGCTTGAATTTGTGCTGTATGAACATCGAGACCACACCCCTCTTGCAACATGTCACATACAGCACTTAAACAATGCTTTCAACTAGTACACACAATGACAATTGATTCATAATAACTGTTAATACAGTATACATGTAAGAGTCATTATTATAATAATATCATTACATTACAAGATTGGTTGATAATACTGATACTTTGACATTACAACAAAATAATAAAGACATACTTCATAATTAGTCTCGTGTAGCCAGCCCCTCCCTTAATTGGAATGGAAGAGTCTGGTAACTGTCTCATTTAAAATAACACTGAATATCCAGTGATAATTAAGCACATGATAAGTAGGTATTGGATCATGCACAGAGCTTGTGAAGGATTAATTCTTTTTTCTATAACTGAGACCTATTTCTTTGCTTTTGCAGCTGTACAAGTTAGTTACCAAGAAACTAAATTTTTTAATAGTTATTGCTGTTGTGTTGTCATTATTCTAACTTATGAATTACATATATTGTGAAATACATATCATTTAAATTGTAATGTTACCATTGAAATTATTAACAAACAACTTTATGACAGTTAAGTCCTTTCATGATGATAGTTCACCAATAATCAAGGCAGGTTTTTTGTCGACTATTTTTTTTGTCTTCTACTACTACATCATTAGCTTCTACGTGATCCAACATTTACTTGCATAATGTGGTATCTAACATGACAAAGTCCGGCTTTAAGAAGATCAGGAAATGATGACAACAGTAACTTCATTCAATTTCTCAAACTCTTTTGTGATGATGATGATAGAATGACATATTGGATGAAAAAAAAATTGAATAAGTTTATCTCACCTCAAGCTCAAAATGAACTTAATCAGACAATGGCTATACTAGTACTACATGATCTTGTAAGTGCTATTCAATGCACCCCATTCTTTAACATTATTGTTGATTTTAAAAAGTTTTACTGTACTCTAATAATGCAAGAATTAATTCCTTAAGTATTGATATTGTAGTTGTTTTTGATATTTATTGTAATACCTGGTATTGCTATTACAATAAAACTGAAAGTAAAGGTAGATGTCTGTCTATGTATCTATTTATCTATCTATCTATCTATCTATCTATCTATCTATCTATCTATCTATCTATCTATCTATCTATCTATCTATCTATCTATCTATCTATCTATCTATCTATCTATCTATCTATCTATCTATCTATCTATCTATCTATCTATCTATCTATCTATCTATCTATCTATCTATCTATCTATCTATCTATCTATCTATCTATCTATCTATCTATCTATCTATCTATCTATCTATCTATCTATCTATCTATCTATCTATCTATCTATCTATCTATCTATCTATCTATCTATCTATCTATCTATCTATCTATCTATCTATCTATCTATCTATCTATCTATCTATCTATCTATCTATCTATCTATCTATCTATCTATCTATCTATCTATCTATCTATCTATCTATCTATCTATCTATCTATCTATCTATCTATCTATCTATCTATCTATCTATCTATCTATGTATCTATCTATCTATTTATCCATTTATCAGTTTATATCTCAATCAAGCTGGGTGTCTCTATAAAGAATCTAATATTATAATTTGATATGGTGTATTTTAAAAAGAATATATTAATAAACATATGAGAAGATGATTAGACAATCCACATTTATGTAAACATATAATTGAGCAAGCTAAGATCCATAGATAAATCAATTTTATAATTATTATCCTGCAACATTTTTGTCAATTATTATAATTGACTAATTAATGTAATTATTATTCATATTAATACGTCTACATTTTTCTATGGATTGTTACTTTGCTTCTATATATTATATATATATATACATATACATATTTTCCATCTAATAATACCACTGGCTATACTAGTTTATACTCTCACTCGTACATGATCAAAAATTACAAATCCTTTCCGAGCTTACGTCTACAACATTTTGAAGAATTTCTAGTTAAAGGAAAGCTTAGTAACATTCTAAGAATAGTTTGTCTTTGTCCTATAACATTTGGGAAAGTTCTACTCAATATAGTCTTAGTGTTGAAAAAGAAACCAGAAAAATGAAGAATTTGACTATCTACTAAATTTCAAGTCCGCCATTTCGAAAATACCTTTAACATTGTTGTTAGTTTAGCTAGCTGTGATAATGGCAAGTAGGTTGTTAAATAAGCCTCTAAGTCATTTCTAACAGTTATTTGAAAGCATCATAGTGTAATAGATTGAAAATGACGGTTATTCTTTTCAAATTCATCATCATACGTATATATATTTACATGCTTAATAGTAAGGACACGAGTTGTTTAAACAGTTCTTACTCCGTTCTTCATTATTAAAATTGATTTTCTGTGGTACTATACCTATCGACTCTCTTACAAGATAAACAGAGATGAAGTACAAGAACGTTTGCATTAGTTCTAAAGGAGTTCTTGTGGTACTGGTAACGAGTATCTTATTAACAACTAGTAATCTAATATCAGGAGGACTTTCCACCAATTTCATTGATAATTACTCATATGTCTTATTTGCGGCAATCAGTTTCTCTTTTCTCTTTTATCCTCTTCTTGGTTTGTTAGGTGAGAAATGGATGAGATATAAAGTCATACTGGTTGGAATAATATTAATTTTTGTTGGATTCGTTATTGCTATAGTTACATTTGTAATTCTACACTTTGTACATTTAAATAAAATTGCTGTAGTTGGTATATGTTTAGTTGTAAGTTTTCCCTTCTTTTTTGGATATGGTGTATTTGAAGCTAATATGATCCAATTTGGTACTGATCAACTTCAGTTTGCACCATCTCAAGAGTTAAGTAGTTTTGTTTATTGGGTTTTATACACGAATTATTCTTTACTTGCTTTTATTTTATTAATAGCATCAATTATAACAGCTATTGTTTATAAATACACAATTTATTTAACTTTCACTTTTATTTTTGGTTTCGGTGTGCTTGTTATTATGATTGCAATTTTGTCTTTTTATTGCTTCAAACAACACTTGGTTATTGAGCCAGCTCAACACAACAATCCTGTCAAGCTAATATGGAGAGTAATGAGGTATGCTTGGACTCACAAACAACCAGTGAGACCTAGTGCTTTTACATATGGAGAGTTTCCTCCCTCAAGACTTGATCTATGTAAAGAGAGATATGGTGGACCATTTACTACTGTACAAGTAGAAGATGTCAAAAGTTTTTTATACATACTTACTATTGTTATAGGAACCTTTGGATATGGATTTGTTGACACTAAATCAAAAATCTCTGATCAATATTTAATTCTTATGAGAAAAGATGGTCCAAATAGCTTCGTGAAAAATTTATTTTTGACATACCCTCTCACAATTCCATATTTTGTCGTTACATTTAGTGTTCCTTTCCATCAATTTATAATAGTTCCTTTCTTCTCTAACTACATTCCTAGCATGTTGAAACGTATATGGATTGGACTAGTGGCAGCATTAGTAGAGTCTATAATAACAACTGTTATAAGCTATTTCATGACTAGTGATATCAGAGATGCTTTAATTGTTAATGATTCGTGTCTGACCATCACCAACATAACCTTTGATATTGAACTACAATCAGATATAATCACATTACCTTTCTATATCATGGCTGTGCCTCATTTTTTTGCTGGTATTAGTATTTTTTGTGTTCATTTCACAAGTATTGAGTTTATTCTAGCTCAAGGTCCTCGTACTATGCAAGGATTGTTAATTGGAATATGGTACATAAACAATGGTATTTATTGTGTACATCTAACTCTGGCAAGCTCACCATTAGGATGCAGTTGGGAGTATTATACTGTTAAGACAGGTGTTGTTTTAACCTCAGTTATTATTTTCACTATTGCTGCTTATAAATACAAATATAGACAACGTAATGAACTATCTGATGTCAATGAGAGAGTTATTATTACTGAATATACTGAAAGACAACTAATGCACACAGTAGATGAAGATGATGATGATGACAGTGACACAACTACAGATGATGTCAATACTCATGCATAATGACTTAATTAAATGCGATTCCATATATTATGAATAATTCTATATCTATCAATGATTTGAATTATCATGTATATTATAATCACTAAAATAACAATTTATTTATACTTTGTTTAATTATGTTTGTGTATAGATTGAGTATACTTTGTTTATATACAGTTGATTCAATCTTTTTTATATTTTTTGATAAATAATTACACATGTATTTAGTCAAGATAGTTATAACATTATGATAAAGCACTCTGATCCCTATATCAAATTAGGGCCCTTAAAATTATATTTACAGCATTTTTGTGCAAATGACATTTTTAATCTTGACATATTTAGTGTTTACTTTACAACTATCTTTATATACTTCTTTTGTATGTATCTGTGTGAGTATGCTATTATTATGAAAATAGAAAGTTTAATTTGAATACTTCTTGATTTACTCATATAAGATACCTTGGTGTAGCACTAGATTTGTTACAGTTAAATTTTACACATCAGCAAAATTTCATTTTATCTTACAGAAGAGTCCAACCTTTATTTGTGAACACAAGGTCTATATTTAGGATTGAAGTATGGTTTATTAGATTGTTACTTTTATCTATGGAAAATAAGAACACCTAATTATCTTTTGTCATTGTGTGTCTTGAAGGCAAATGAATGAGATGTTGTTTGTATATGAATTGTACAATCATTATCATGTAGTACTAATATCTATTTTAAAGCATTAAACAATTGAACCAGTCTATTGTGACATCCAGTTCTACAAAGAAATACTACACATGCATATAAGAAAATATAAAATAGAGAAATTAATAGTTTTAAAAACTGATATCATTTTTATGTAATTTAATTAGTTTTAGTAAGAGACTATTATTAATGTTATTGGTAAATTTTCTATTATTTATTTTGTTTTTCAATTTGAAAATGAACGTGGTAATTGTCAGCATGTCCATGTTAACAACAGATGTATTATTAGTGATGAAATATAGAGTAAAGGTAGTAAAAATAAAGACTATATAAAGACTACATGTTTCCTTTGAGCTGTTCCTATAGTCCAAAAGAAAGTCCATACTTTATTGTGTGATAAAATAATCTACACAATGCTTTTAATATAAGCTATATGCAGGATAGCGTGATTTTCTGTCTGACCATTCATTAATTTAACTTGACTGTGGGAGTGAAATTAATTAATAAGTTTAGGTGGTAATAATTAATACACAAGTTGGCTTTTCAGATTTTCCAAACATCACTTATTACTAGACAGTTAATAATAACTTAAATGAAAATTATCAATGTAATAATCATTAGTGATCCACCACTATATTCTATTGACCCAGCTCAACAATGAATATTGTAACTAGTATTTGAATCGTAAGAGATTTTTGCTGAAGGGAACACATCAATAATTGTTAACAATAGGCTTAAGAGTTGTAACCAGTACCTGAACTGAGGAATGAGCTTTTATGTTAGAAAGCCATAGAGGAAAATGACCGAGGATAATGACGACAAAAACTATTGTCAAGAAACTAGAACCAAAAAATATATCAACTTTGCTGTTCTTAAATCTACTGCAACTACCACACAATGGGCAGTTCTATTCTCACAGAAAACAGTCAATGATCATATTATTCAGTTATTTTAAACAACTATTTTGTAGCTTACATTGATGGATTACTATGAAATCTAGAATTCATGTGAAATACCCTCTATATAATTATTTGGTATGAAATACTATTACAAATTATAGAGTGAGTAATTCCAAGAACTTTTGGATTCCATAAAGTTCTAGCAAACTACAAATCAGATGTTGAAATAATTATTGTGATAATTTTCACATTGAAGTCATATTATTTGTAGTGTATATATCATTACTTGTAGAACTATCAAAAAATCATTACAGTAGCAATATATTATATTGAATATTGGATATTGAATTGTGACACCAAACTGGCATACCGTACAATGGATATCAATAGATGTTGTTAATTTAAATCATGTTTTAATCATGATAGAGACTAATCTAGTGAAATCTTTACTCCAAGAAACTGTGATTTAGTTGGAGTTAATACATCTAATAGAACTGGAACTCTATATTTTGACATATATAATTAATTTGGGATATGGATTAACTCAATGTACATCAATGTACAAGTGGACATAATCTGTAAAGTATAGGACTAGCTTATACTATAATATTAAGGGTCATAACTAATTAATGGGGTTATTTCAATCACATATGATCATGTTATCAATATGAATTATGATATGGCATTAATTAGATATACAACAATAATATGCATCAATATATTTATACAACATCTTAAGATTAGAGTAAATTACACAAGATCAATCCGGTGCATCGCTTTCGACCGCCACCTACAGGACAAACGAGCGAAAGAACGAACTTCTTTACCCTGCTACCATAAAGTACAAATCCTTTACTTGTTTATTCTGATACCTTTAATAAAATCTTATCTATACTGTGCAGAGCAAGAACGTTTACACACGTATTATTGTATTATTGCCATTCTGTGGGAGAATCATTGTATACGTTAATTTTACTGGTTTGGTTATATGTCACATGACAGAAGAAACCATGTTACAGAGTAAAATTGACAGAGCTGTTAAATGATAAACAAAGTGTTGAGATGACTATGTTGTGTTACACAAGTACTGCTCTAAATCTGATAAGGAGTTGATATGATATGTTACACAACAATTAACTAGAAATAATAGTACCAGGAAAGTTGACAGTAAAAAGACTTGGACTGTACCCAAATAATGATAGAATTAACTTTTTATGTATTAATAGTGTAGTTGTGTTTGTTATATTTGTAATAACTGGTATTGTTAGTGCAAGAAAATTGAAAGTAAAGGTAGATACAAATACAAAGTTGACCTTTCAGATTTTTCAAAATCATTCATTTTCGGACTGTTGGAATAATTTAAAAGAAAATTACCAATGTGATGATCATCAGAATGAGATGTGATCCACTACCATATTCCATTGACCCATCACAACACCAAACATCGTAACTAGTATCTGAAACATAACAGATTTTTCCTGAGACAAACACATTAATAATTGCTAACAATAGTTTTGAGAATGAGAGTTCTACAGCAGTAACCACTACCTGTACTGAGAAATGAGCTATTTGTTAAAAAGTCTTAGAGGAAAATGACTGAGGATAATGAGGATAACCACTATTGCAAGAGATAGAGTAGAATACTAGACTGAGATCAACTTTCCATAATTCCATCATCCCATTGTAAAAATATAGAGTAAAACCAAGATTCAGATTCATTGCAGACATAACAATAAGGCAAAGTTTCAGTATGACTCTTGATAAATCTTTAATGATAATAGATCTGTGATGTCAAATTAATAGAATATAATACCACTGGATATATAATATAAGTCTGAGAACAATCAACAGGTAAATGAGGAGGGACCAGTTACTGCATACAGAATTAGTGTCCACAACGACAAAATAGTACATTTTTCATTCTTTAAAACCAAAAGACATACTACGTTTTGGTCTTCTTAAGTCAACTGCAACTACCAAGTAATGGACTTACACAAATGATATAAAAAACACAGTGAATTATGTTTTGAAACACTGTAGTAATTATTCCGTCATTTTAAAAAGCAACTGTATAGCTTACATTGATAGATTACTATTGGTTTAGAACATCTGCTTTAGAAGAAGGATTAGTAACTGAAGACCATTATGAAAAAAAAGGAGATGGACACAGGTTTAGAGTGAATGTGATTAACAGCAGACCAGAAAGACTATGAAGATGGAAAAGTATAGTCACCTACTCAGCAATAATATTGTATTAACAATTTGATGTAGTTATCAGTATCCCATTATGACACTAATATAAGTATATTATATGACTAAACAACTTATAAAAATTAAGGTCAATAACAGTAAAACATGTATAAGACAACCAAATTGGATTTTTTTTATAATGTTATTAACACAGAACAATATTAATAATTACAATAACAAAAAATACGATGTAAGCAACTAAAGTGCAAGGCACTGGTCATTGAATATTAACAAAAACATTTTGTGTATTTTAGTTTGAGCCCAACATTGGTTCTCTGAAGTTATCACATGAGTTATAAAAGGAATCATTAGCATCTTGTAATGGTAAATGATGAGATCTTTGGTTACCATGGTAGTAGTTATTATGATTAAATTGCGATATATATTGATAGAACTTAGTGCAAATGTCATTGAATTTTCTTTCTATTCTCTTTAGTTGTCCTGTAATAAATAGCAAATGATAGAGGAGTACAATAAAAAAAGGTCACGAAGAACAGGAAGATAGCTAATTAAATATAAACTGTTATTTCTAAATGCTGCATTGTAAAGTATATGTAGACAAGATTGAAAAGGAGCCAACAATCTAACAAGTTAGTAAATTTACTCTTATAAGATCTCAACATAGCTTGACAAAATATGAAGAAGACCAATATCGAGGCAATGGCAATATAAATGGTGTGTTGATTAGGTTCAATACTGTACAGTAGATACATAATAATAAGAAGTAAGAGGCGAGCTACATACCAGTACTGCTTATTATTCTTATATGGAGCATGGATAGCTTCAAATATTGGTCTTGTGTATTCATTGGCACATGTTCAATGTCTGAGAGATTTAGAAAAGAGGAGAAGGAGAACATAGGGTAAGAGGAGAGGTAATACTACCAATGATGTGATTATCATGAGAGTAATATGTCCTTTACTACCATATTCAACAAACCCATCCCAATACCATACATGATATGTCTGCTCTGAAGTAAAGACTTTAGCTGGGGCAAAGGTATTGATAATTGCACCTAATAGTCTTCCAAAGGAGAGGTGTACAACAGTAACTAGTACTTGAACTGATGAGTCAGCTATTCTATTGGAAAGCCTTAGAGAAAAACGGCTGAAGATAATGAGAACAACAACTATTGTCAGGAGATAAAGTGGGAACAGTACATTGAGGCCAGCTTTCAATAACTCAGTCATTCCATTGTAAAAACATAGAGGAAATCCAAGTCCAAGATTTAAAAACAAAAGTAAAACAATTAAGATATTTTTCACAACTCCATTGTTCCCATAGTAAGCATTCTTGAATGGTTTAAAGTAGGCTTGTAAAATTAAGAATAATACTATAAGTGGTTTTGCTGTATCCCAATAATAGTCAGTGAGTGATACCATTTGACAGGAAGTCACCACTATTGAAATAGGCCAATGTTTTATACAGAATACAACAGTACAACTTATTGGCACACAAAATTCTCCTTTTGGTTTGTTTAATTATTCCTGTCCTAAATTTTGTCATTACTGATCTTGTGATAATCTGATTACTTATATTGGTTGAGTGAATGTGCCACGTTTTCCAATACAGTTATTTAATGAAGATGAAAGTTTACATAAGCCATTCATCTGAACACATCTTAGTGTTATAATATTGAGGTTATAAAGAGCCAGATTATTTGGTTGTAATGATTCCTCTTGATGAGATCCCTGCAACCATGCTGACTAAGTACTTAGCACCACAAGTAAGGGATGAGAGAGCTCTGATTTGTCATATCCATAAATTTTATCAGCTCTGAAATTGACTGAGGTTTTTCATCGTTGAAATAGCTACTGTTTTAGTCTTTCCTAAATCATTCATTGCTAGATTCTTGAGAATTACTTTATTAACATTCAGAAAAACATACCAGTCAATTATATTATAATATATCATGCTAACCTTAAATAGTGCATGGATAAACAACCAATAGCAGAATATACTGATTCATAATTGTATGAACTACACATGTAAATGTACCCAGTTGATATATATAATCATATAAGATTACTATTGGTTTAGAACATCTGCTTTAGAAGAAGGCTTAGTAACTGAAAAACCATTATAAAAAAAAGAGTAGATGGACACAGGTTTAGAGTGAATGTGTTTGACAGCAGACCAGAAAGACTATGAAGATGGGAAAGTGAATTGAGTGAGAAAAAGTTAAGCAATAGTTTCATTACAATAGGAATGATATTTAGCCTACAGAGAAGGAGAACTACATTTTAGCAGCAGTGAAGAGGGGGTTTGGACTTGTTTACAATAGGAATGATTGATCCATAAAAGAGAAGGGTTGTTTGATGAGTAGACAACTTTACTGGGAATAATGAAATTCATGATCCAAAGGAAAGCTCTTTGAAAATGAGCCATGAAGCATTACAGTTGGACAAAGGGAGTATTTCTTTCCAATCAATAGAGTTAAGGAGAGAGTTGCCATGATTAAAGTCAGCTAGATGGTGTCCAGCCAAAACTTGTGTGAAGAAAAGAGGTTGAAGTGTTAGCAGATTGAGTGGGGAGCAAATAGAGGATTGGAATGGAATTTAGTTGAAGTTTATAAATCTAATAGAACTGGAGTCCATATATATATTTAATTTTGGAATAAGAATTAATTCAATAAACAACAATGTACAAGTGAGACTACTCTGTCACCTTGTGAGTCAATGGATCGTCAATAAAATATAACAATTCATAACACAGCATACAATAATCAGATGGAACATATTCTGTAAAGCATAGGACTAGTTTATTCTATAGTTGTAATGGACATAACTAACTATTTTGTAAGATATTTCAATCACATGTGATAAAATGTTATCATTATGCATTATGATATGGAATTATTTACATATACAACATAATACCATATCATTACATGCATTATACATACATATTTTGATTAGAAGCAAAACCCTATAACTGTTAGGTCATCAGGTTGTGGCAAGGTCAATTTCAGAACCTTTTTATTAGTGAACTGTTGTTATTTTTTAAAGGGTAATTTCCTTTCCAAGTTTTATATATACAAAAATATGACTGATTATTATAAAAAATAATCAGTTTTTCTTCTGTGCTTGTGACATTTGTTACATTAGTGATGGTCATTGTATATCATGTACTCTGGGTTTGCAAAAAGCTTAACATTGTAAATAGATGGCTTGAAAGCAAATGTGAGAAACTTCATCTGTGGTACATGAAAGTCTCATCATCATTTACTCATAAAACAACTAACAGACAATCACTACTTATAGATGCCAGTGACACATTTTATGATTCATGCTCAGAGTTTAGAGAACCTATCCTAGGACACTGCAGTAATTGACTAAAGGAGTTTAAGTGTGTATATAATTAACAAGTTCCTTTTGTGTGTACCTATATATGTATATATGGTTTGTTTTGATTGTATGTATCATAATTATGTAATCAATTTTGAAAATTGAAATCTGATGACTTTAATGTTGAGAATTAAAATTTACAAAATATCTCATATTACCAGTTGTTTCTCAACAAGTTTCTTAAATCATAAGAGCTTTGCTCACCAATACATAATTATGCTGTTTAATGTCATTATGAAAATGAAACTTGTTACAATCAACCAATATGCCTTTAATACAGAGAACATGGTAAAAAAGGAACAACACAAGAGCTAAAAAGGTAATGCTGACTGAGACAGTGGTTATTACTGTAATTGTTGCCTCTTGATAATTAATAAGAAAATACATGTTGTAGTACACAAAAGATCAAGTTAAACATCATTGAACAATCCAAACTATTGACTAGTGCATTCTTGAATGGTTTAAAGTAGGCTTGTAAAAGTAAGAATAATACTATAAATGGTTTTGCTGTATCCCAATGATAGTCAGTGAGTGATACCATTTGACAGTAAGTCACCACCATCGAAATAGGCCAATGTTTTATACAGAATACAACAGTACAACTTATTGACACACAAAATTCTTTTTTTGGTTTGTTTAATTATTCCTGTCCTAAATTTTGTCATTACTGATCTTTTGATAATCTGATTACTTATATTGGTTGAGTGAATGTGTCATGTTTTCTAATACAGTTATTTAATAAAGATGAACGTTTACATAAGCCATTCATGTGAACAGATCTTAGTGTTAATATTGAGGTTATAAAGAGCCAGAATAATTGGTTGTAATGATTCCTCTTGATGAGATCCTTGCAACCATGCTGATTAACTACTTAGTACCTTAAGTAAGGGATGAGAGAGCTCTGATTTGTCATATACATAAATCTTATCAGCTCTGAAATTGACTGAGATTTTTCATCATTGAAATAGCTACTGTTTTAGCCTTTCCTGAATCATTCATTGCTAGATTCTTGAGAATTACTTTATTAACATTCAGAAAAACATACCAGTCAATTATATTATAATATATCATGCCAACCCTAAATAGTGCATGGATAAACAATAAATAGCAGAATATACTGATTCATAATTGATATAAACTACACATGTAAATGTACCCAGTTGATATATATAATCATATAAGATTACTATTGGTTTAGAACATCTGCTTTAGAAGAAGGCTTAGTAACTGAAGAACCATTATGAAAAAAAGAGGGAATGGACACAGGTTTAGAGTGAATGTGTTTGACAGCAGACCAGAAAAACTATGAAGATGGGAAAGTGAATTGAGTGAGAAAACGTTAAGCAATAGTTTCATTAAAAAAGGAATGATATTTAGCCTACAGAGAAGGAGAACTACTTTTTAGCAGCAGTGAAGAGGGGGTTTGGACTTGTTTACAATAGGAATGATTGATCCATAAAAGAGAAGGGTTTTTTGATGAGTAGACAACTTTACTGAGAATAATAAGATTCATGCGTGATCCAAAGGAAAGCTCTTTGAAAACGAGCCATTAAACATTGCAGTTGGACAAAGGGAGTATTTTTTTCCAATTAATAGGGTTAAGGAGAGAGTTGGCATGATTAAAGTCAGCTAGATGGTGTCCAGCCAAAACTTGTGTGATGAAAAGAGGTTGAAGTGTTAGCAGATTGAGTGGGGAGCAAATAGAGGATTGGAATGGAATTTAGTTGAAGTTTATAAATCTAATAGAACTGGAGTCCATATATATATAATTAATTTTGGAATAAGGATTAGTTCAATGAACAACAATGTACAAGTGAGACTACTCTGTCATTATGTGAATTAATGGATCGTCAATAAAATATAACAATTCATAACACAGCATACAATAATCAGATGGAACATATTCTGTAAAGCATAGGACTAGTTTATTCTATAGTTGTAATGGACATAACTAACTATTTTGTAAGATATTTTAATCACATGTGATAAAATGTTATTATTATGCATTATGATATGGCATTAATTAGATATACAACATAATACCATATCATTACATGCATTATACATACATATTTTGATTAGAAGCAAAACTCTATAACTGTTAGATCATTAGGTTGTGGCAAGGTCAATTTCAGAACCTTTTATTAGTGAACTGTTGTTATTTT
Source organism: Xestospongia muta (assembly GCA_963693285.1). Classification (NCBI taxonomy): domain Eukaryota; kingdom Metazoa; phylum Porifera; class Demospongiae; order Haplosclerida; family Petrosiidae; genus Xestospongia; species Xestospongia muta. The sequence goes on along the minus strand of OY848919.1, from coordinate 5,334,944 downwards.
TTAAAGGGTAATTTCCTTTCCAAGTTTTATACATACAAAAATATGACTGATTATTATACATAATTATGATACATACAATCAAAACAAATCAAATGTACATATATAGGTACACACAAAAGGAACTTGTTAATTATATACACACATAGGATAGGTTCTCTAAACTCTGAGCATGAACCATAAAATGAGTCATTGGCATCTATAAATAGTGGTTGTCTGTTAGTTGTTTTATGAGTAAATAATGATAAGACTTTCATGTACCACAGATGAAGAATCTCATATTTTCTTTCAAGCCATCTTTTTACAATGTTAACCTTTCGGCAAACCCAGAGTACATGATATACAATGACCATCACTAATGTCACAAATGTCACAAACACAGAAGAAAAACTGATTATTTTTATCATTAAAGGATCCTTCTTCTGAAAAAAATACCAATAAGTGAGATAAATAAGTGTTATATTCATCACCAAACCACCATCAAGAAGATTGATTAATTTACTTCTAAATGGTTTGATATATGCTTGAATGACAAGGAAAATTACCAACATTAGATTTGTTGTGACTAAGAAAGAATAAAGATCAGTAGCTCTATATTTGGCATATACACCATACATAGCACATAGTAACAAAAGACGTAATGTAAACCAATATTGTTTACCTTCTTTATAAGGAGCATGGATAGCTTCTAGAAGAGGTCGTAAGTACTTATTGGTACATGCTAGTGGTCTAAGTGGTTTAGTAAAGAGAAGTAGAAGTACATATGGTAACAGTAGACCAAGAACTATTATCAGAGTCACTATCATTAGTATACGATAAGAGTATCCTCCATACTTGACAGTACCATCTAAATACCAAACATAATTTACATCATTGGGTGTGTATACCACAGCAGGTGTCATTACATTGATCAATTGAAGGAGTAGTTTTGAGAAAGAGAGGTGTACAACAGTAACCAGTACTTGAACTGAGGAATGAGCTATTCTATTGGAAAGCTTTGGTGAAAAACGACTGAGGATAATCAGGACAATGACTATTGTTAGAAGATAAAGTGGAATCATAAAGGTAAGGAAAGCTTTCCATAACTCTGTCATTCCATTGTAAAAACATCTAGGAGGGCCTGTCTCAAGATTCAAAACATGGATAATAAATATAGCAAATCTTGACAATCGATCAAGTGAAGATTTAAAGTAGTGATATCTTAACATGTCAAGTAAACCACAATTAGCAGCCTGAGCATAGAAAATAATTCCATTCAGTGTACCACTTGTTAATGTAAGTTTAAGAGCATATAACAGGTAAATAAGAAGTGGGCCAGTGACTAGATAAATACTTACTGATGCTATCCAAGCATTGCTACAATGCTGACATTCTGTAGACCCAAATACCACACTTAATCCCTCACTACATCTACCACATAATGTTCCTTCACGTTGATATAAACACAATGGTGGATGATAGTCAGTGATACCATCTGACAATTTAAAGCTTCGATTAGATGATAAGTCACCACTGTAGAAATAAGGTAGTGTCTGATTGCTATCACAATATCCAATTGGACAAGATAAAGATACACCAAATTGTGTCTTTGTTTTGTTCTCATATTCTATTGTTCCTGCCCAAGAGATAAATGTGAAAAGTCTTGTTATTGTCTGACTACTCACATTACCAATAATGGGGACTGTAAAGTGATGATGTTTTCTCAAGTTATCAAATGAAGATGAAAGTTCACAGACTCCCGTTGTCTTATTTAAATCAAATCCCAGTGGACATGGATCTATTTCGACACTTTTTGTTAAAATTGCTGGTTGTGTGGATAGAGAAAATACAATCATTCCATTAATTATAATATTGGATTGATCATTTCTATGAACAGTCACACTAATGTTTGTGCAATTTTTGCCTTCTTGTATCAGTTGTTCTTGATCATCAAAAGACAACCAGAGTTTTCTTGCTTTAGGAATAGTATACTTTAAATATTTTCTAACAATAATATCAATTGCTATGGTAGAATAAACATTTCTACCAAGAGCATCTCTAGCTGAAATACAGTAATAAATTTCCTGTCCTGGATATATTTGTAGAGGTGGTTGTATATCACTACCTTCAGTTAGTGTTTGTGGAATAGTTGAAATCTGATACAAAGAAGATTTTGATTTCGTTTTGGTAAAATTGAAGTGTTGATAATATTCCATTGTTTCATTAGGAGAGTTAAGAAAGTCTGAGTTGTTGATATAACATGAGAATATAGGCTCTGCATATATTGATAATCCAGCTCTTCTTGCTTCATTGTCTGAGAACATTACTTGTTCAATATTTGAGTCAATTTGTATAGCGCACTTTCCATCACCTCTAGCATGTATAGCTCCTCCCATTAACTCAGCCCAATTATTAGTAAACTTGGCTATAACTTCCCTCATAAAATGTAATTGACAGTTGCCTACGAGAAGAATTGCAGGACCATTGGTGGCATAATTATTATTAAAAGTTAAATTACCAGATAGATAGACATTTGAGTCTTTAGAACTTATAACTGATCCATAATTGTTACTGAAAATAGATGTCCCATTGATGTCAACTTTAGCAATTCTTTGGAAATAAAATATACCTGCTGATGATACAAATGGGATTCTAATATATTGAGAATTTTTTGTTGCAATAGTACTGTCCAATGTAATAGAGACATCACCTGTATTGTCATCAAATTGATAGACTGTGGCATATAGACAAGCTCCTGTATTTACAACAAAATTTTCTGAAAATGTACATCTACTAAAACGAATATCAAGATGAACAAGTCCAGGATTGACAATGCCAATATAGACAGCTCCATAGTCCAAACCGCTTATTGGGTAGTTGTCAATACCTTCGTGTTTTAAAAATGATGTGTTATAAAAATAAAGTGGTGTTAATCTTTCATATTTAGATTCGGGTAATGAGTACCAATAAAACACAACAGCTGCTCCATGACAGTGCTCAAAGTTACTGTTAAGACTGAATACTGTATTGGTAATTGTTGTGTTAGTGACAGCAATAGTGTGATATTGTAAAATAAACATACCACCTGCAAAACTACCTTTATTATAAAAAAAATGTGACTCACTTATATGAACTGACACCTGACCACTAGTATTCTGTTGTGTGTACAATATTGTTAGTCCAGCTGCATTGACAATAGGATTGGAACCACCAGAAGATGATGAATGTTTGTTATAGTAGGTATTAGTAATGCAAGAATGAATGTTGTAATCATAGTTATATGAGAAAGAGGCATCATTAATATTTATATCAGATACCTGTTCAACCTGTTCAAAAGCATTGTTAATATCCATGTAATGAAGAAGAAAGCCACTTCCAATACTCTGGTTGTTAGTTTGGTGTATTTCAGGACTATATGATGAATTAGACATGCTAACACTATTAATAGTGGAGTTATATAAATTTATACCAATCATAGCAAACCCATATGAGTAATAGACGTTAACTTGACTTATATTGACCTGACAATGAACAAAGACTAAGGCAGCAGCATGAGATGAAATGTAATACAGAGATGAACTATTGAGATAGTCAGTGATTGCAGTATTTTGTATAGTAGTGAGATATGTACCACAATTCTTAATCACCAAATGTTTAAGAGCCACTTGAGAGTTGAAAAAAACTAGACCTCGTCTTGGCTGTGGAAATGTCTGCCATGTGTCATTATGAACACATATTATATTTGCTGATTCTGTGGAAGAATCACTGCTTATTTCAATTATGCTTTTTTGTTGAGTTGCCACTTGACAGAATTCACCAGGTGAAATGGTGAAGTTAACGGAACTGTTTAACAAGAACACAAGGTATTGAGAGGACCATGTTGTGTTACACAGGTACTGCTCTAAATCAGAGGATGAATTAACTAGAAAGATATGATTAGTCTTTTCGCTACATGGCATTAAGCAAGAAAAGAGAATTGGCAAAACATAAAAAAATATCTGCAACATGACAATGTATAGCTTTAAGCTTCGATCGTTTCTGGAGTTTGTCTCTTTACTATATATACTATTAGTGCTTTATAGTAAACGATTATGAAAATAAACAATAAATAAATCAAAACTGGTTAATATTAGAATTATACATTTTGGGTATATCATCATGGGAAAACATTGTTGACAAAATCATTTCATTGGTATGTTAGAGAATCAAGAAGAAAATGAGTTCATGTTAATATTCAAATTATTTACTGGATTGATGAGTAGTCGTTGTTACTTAACTCTCCTATGATACAGTTCTCCATAACAATACATACCTGCAGTTCAGATTAGTAAATAGCAGCAAATAAATTCTAAAAGTTCATTAGCATAGCACTTGTGATAAAGAAAATTGGTTGTGATGTAGATAACTAAATAAAAATTAAAATGAGTAAGTAAATTTATTTGGATCTTTTAATAACCACATATAACAATACACACCCTATATGACTACTCTACATTACAAAAATTACAATAAACAAAAAGAAAATTGAAAATGAACAGAAATTAATGTTATGAAAACAATCCTCTCCATCAATAACTGATATTATCAAGCTGTAATGGACAATTGTGTAAATCCAAAACATCAATGATTAATAGTAATATGGCTGGATATAGATCAGTCTAGTGATTTGTTCCTTAAATATAGTAACTTGGAGAAATTAAGATGTTCACAAATCTTGCTGTCATACAACAGTTCTTTCATTTATTTTTGCTACATACACCAAAGCCAACTACTATATTTGAACATTAAAATCCATTAAACTCACACATTAGTGATTTGTTATTATATGAATTATGCTATACAGGTAGCAAGTGTACAAAGATCTATTAATATATATATGTATAATATAATATATTATATATTAATATCTTATATTGAGTATCTCATTGTTGAGGTCATAAATATGGTGACCTAAGCAAATTAGGAAATTCACAAATCTTCCTGTCACACCAACAGTTATTTTAGTCATTTATATCAAGGTTTATATAATCACTATGGCTTATAACAATTTCTGCTGGACAATAAATTAATATGATGTCTATTGTCATTATAAAAATGAAAGCTGTAACACTCAAAACAGTATTGTCTACCAAAGCAATATCATGCAAAACATATGTGACCTGATTTTCAATAAGGGACCACTTCTGTCAAAGCATTTGTGTCGAGTTCTATAAGAAAAGTCAACTGTTAAAACACTTTTAAAACAGTTTTGTATATATGCATGCAGTTATTATGAACAGTTATGAATATATAGCAGCTGTGTGTATATAAAACATTTTTTGGGATGTTTTAATGTTTGTCCTTTTCATACGACATGTCATAAATGTTTTCCCAGAAGTGATCCCTTATTGCAAATCTGGTGGCATATTATATTTATTATAGTTTTAATATTTATGAAAATTAATGCTTTGCCTCTTGTTTCTTAAGTAAGAGAATTATCAAATGACTCTGTAATTTGACTGAACCATAGAAATAATCACTGCATTTGAGAACATTGTTGTTCATCAACAACTGACCTTTTCTTTATATAGTAAATTAAATGAAGAATCCTTGTATTAAGGGAACCTTTTTTTAAAACCCAAAAACATTGCAGAATTGTCAAAAACAAATTGTAATGATGTAAGTGGTGAATATTATTATTTCAATTATTGCATCATGATGATCAATAAGAAAAAACCATCTTGTCATACATATAAACATCAAGCTAAAGATAATTGAGTAATCTAGTATACTTACTAGTCTGTTCTTGAATAGTTTAAATAATAAGCTTGTAAAAGTAAGAATAATGTCATTATTGTTGTTGTTATCACATACGTTATAAAATAATTAACCACTTGTAGTATGTATAAAAAATACATGTTACTCACTAGCAAAAAAATTAAGCTACAAATCAGTACTTCTTTTCTTCTTGTAGAGGTTGGACATATTTATTTACTCTTGTATACTGTATTGGTCCAACAAAGATGAGCAAAGAACAAAGTGTGGTAAGAGAGAGATAACAATTATAGTAATGTAATGATCATTAAAATGAGATATGAACCAACACCATATTTTACTGACCCATCCCTATACTAAACATTGGAAGTAGTTTTTGCAGTGTGAATGTGAGCTTATGTAAAGATATTAATAACAACTAGCAACAATTTTGAAAAGGAGATAAATATGATAGCAACAAGTACTTGGACTGATAAGTGAGTTATTCTATTGGAACGTCTGACATAATAACAACTGAGTATCATGTGAACAACAACTATTGTCAAAAGATAAAGTTGAATTAGTAAACTGAGACCAGTTTCCATAACTCTCTAAAAGCACAGAGGATAGCCAAGTTTTTCATTCATTATGATGAAAAAGTTAATTTGGAGATCTTTGCTAAATCATTTCCTGTAAATAACTGCATCAAATCTACTTATTACTCTACAATTTACAATAGCTTGTGTACAGAAAATATTCCATTGAGTGTACCATTTGTTAATGTGAGTTTGATAGTATATAACAAAGTAATAACTATTTACTACTTTCATTACTGAAACTGAAAATAAATTTTAATAAATAAGTTAAAAAGTTTTGAGCATAAGTGGAAGTTATGTCTAAATTGAATTCTACATGCCTCCTTACTGACTCTCAATTAAAAATTAATCTTAATAAATAGCAAATGATATACATAATTGGATAATGTATAGTCACCTACTCTCCATTAATAATGTATTAACAATTTGATGTAGTTATAAGTATCCCATGATGACACTAATATAAGTATATTTTATGACTAAACAACTTATAAAAATTAATGTCAATAACAGTAAAACATGTACAAGACAACCAAATTGGATTTTTATTATGTAATTAACACACAACATTATTAATAATTACAATAACAAAAAATACAATATAAACAACTAGAGTGCAAGGCACTGGTCATTGTATATTAACAAAAGCATTTTGTGTGCTTTAGTTTGAGTCCAACATTGGTTCTCTGAAGTTATCACATGAGCTATAAAAGGAATCATTAGCATCTTGTAATGGTAAACGATGAGATCTTTGGTTACCATGGTAGTGGTTATTATGATTAAAATGCAACAAATATTGATAGATTTTTGTGCAAATGTCATTGACTTTTCTTTCTATTCTCTTTAGTTGTCCTGTAATAAACAGCAAATGACAGACCAGTACAACTAAAAAGGTCACGAAGAACAGGATGATAGCTAATATACTATAAACTGTTATTTCTAAATGCTGTATTGTAAAGTATATGTAGACAAGATTGAAAAGGAGCCAACAGTCTAACATGTTAATAAATTTACTCTTATAAGGTCTCAATATAGCTTGACCAAATATGAAGAAGACCAATATTGAGGCAATGACAATATAAATGGTGTGTTGATAAGGTTCAATACTGTACAGTAGATACATCATAATAAGAAGTAAGAGCCGAGCTACAAACCAGTACTGCTTATCATTCTTATATGGAGCATGGATAGCTTCAAGTATTGGTCTTGTGTATTTATTGGCACATGTCCAATGTCTGAGAGATTTAGCAAAAAGGAGAAGGAGAATGTATGATAAGAGAAGAGGTAATACTACCAATGATGTGATTATCATGAGAGCAATATGTCCTTTACTACCATATTCAACAGACCCATCCCAATACCATACATGATATGTATGCTCTGAAGTAAAGACTTTAGCTGGTGTAAAGGTATTGATAATTGCACCTAATAGTCATCCAAAGGAGAGGTGTACAACAGTAACTAGTACTTGAACTGAGGAGTCAGCTATTCTATTGGAAAACCTTAGAGAAAAACGGCTGAAGATAATGAGGACAACAACTATTGTCAGCAAATAAAGTGGGAACAGTAAATTGAGACCAGCTTTCAATAAATCAGTCATTCCATCATACAAACATAGAGGAAATCCAAGTCCAAGATTTAAAAACGAAAGTAAAGTAATTAAAATATTTTTCAAAACTCCATTGTTCCCATTGTAAATAGTCAACATATCTATTATCCCCACATTAGCAGTCTGAGCATAGAATATAATTCCATTGAATGTACCAGTTGTTAATGTAATTCTGAGGGCAAATAACAGGTAAATAAGGAGAGGACCAGTTATTGCATAGAGGACTAGTGTCCACAACTACCAGTTACTACATTGTCTACATTCTGTAGAACCAAATACCACACTTAGTTTTTGATCTTCTTTAAGCCTATTACAACTACCACACAGTGGACCTACACGATGATGTAAACACAGTGAGTCATGAGTTTCACAAGTATGATACTTTGAAATATATATACCAGTTTGATAACTGCAAAAAAAGGATCCATTACCATTACAATAGCCAAGTGGACATTGAATTGAGACACCAAAGCCTGTGGATGTATTCATATAACCAGCCCATGCATTAGCAGATATACCAGGTCTAACCATTGACAGGTAATCGATGTCACAATCAGGCTTATAGGCATAAACCAATTTAAAATTGTTGTTATAAAAAGCTGATGAGCACCCACATTGGTGTGTTCCATTTTGCCAAACAAAACCTAAAGGACATTGTTGCAATGTAAAATTGACAACTAAAGCAGCTGGGAAACTAGGTAGAGAAAATGCTAACATTCCTTCAGAGATTTTACTTCCTATTCTATTTATTTGAACTTCAAATGAGGTGCATTTATTATCTTCATTAAGTATTTGTTCTTGGTTGTTATGTAATACTAAACTGTGGCTGTTTTCAGCAATGGTAACTGAAACAGTTGAATAGACACTTCTGTTTAGAGCATCAATAGATGCCATGTAGATCTTGATCTTCTGACCTGGATAGGTGTTAATTGATTTGATATGGTTATTGTGTGTACCATTAGGATAACATAAAGTTGAAGCTGAAGTTGATATAGTGTGTTGTTTATTCCCTTTCTTGTTTCCAATGAAATGAAAATGACTTTTGTAAAATTTTAGCACTTTTTTATTATTAGAAAATTTTTGCTTGACTCGACATGAATAGAGTGGATAGGCGTATATTGAATTACCAGCATTGATAGCTACATTTTCTGTAAAAGAAATATTATCTTCTTTTGTGTTATTAATTAATTGTATGATACATCGTTCTTTTAGTAATAAGCTATTTTTAATACCGGAACTTGCATATATTGCTCCACCAATTTCCTGAGCTCGATTATTAGTAAAGTTAACTATAGCTCCTCCAATAAAATAAAGATATCCATTACCTAGTAATTTAATAGCAGCACCTCTGGATCCAACATTGTTGCTAAAAGTCACATTGGCATATTTAGAGAGATAAACATTGGAGTCAAGAGCATCAATTACAGATCCATAGTTATTAGTGAAGGTTGATGTTCCAGTAATAGATACATTTGCTACGTTACTAAAAGAGAAGATTCCTACAGTTGACACAGATTTAAATGTTAACTTTTGAGAGTTATTCCTGGCATAAATGTCTTCAAGAAGAATGGAGATCTTTGCAAACTTCTTAACATTATCATAGACAGACATAAAAAGACAAGCTCCAGTCTTCTGCGCTAAGTTATTTTGAAAGCTACAGTTTTTAAAATGAATTTCTGTAGTAACAGTCTTATCTAGTTCAGCTACACCAACATATACAGCACCTGTAGGTAAATAATTATGGCCATCACCTGTATGATTATAAAAATTTGTATTTTGAATTATCACTAATTGGGATTGAGTCATGGATAAATCTATTACTTTAATCCAATATAAAGCAAGAGCTGCTCCATGTAAAAATGACTTAGGACCATTAGCATTATCAGAAAACAAAGAGTTATCAACAATTGTGCTTGTATTAAGGGAACTGTTGTAATGAAGAACAAGCAGACCACCTGGTGAATTATAACTTCCTACATTAGATGTAAATTCTGTATTGTTAATAGCAACACTGGCAAAATATGTTTGTTGAGTATAGAGTACAGTCAGACCAGCAGCATTAACAATATTCAAGTAAATATTAGGGAACTCAGTCATATAGGGATATCCATTATGCAAATCAAAGACAGTAACATATGTAGGATACATCATTAGTTGATGATCAACAAAATGCAGAAGAGCACCACAACCAATTGTCCTTCTTTTGTGTTCAGTATGATGATATAGGTTAGTACTAAGACTTGAATAAGATATATTAACTTCACTGATACTAGAATCATTCAGATTTATACCAATCATAGCAAACCCATATGAATTGTATATGTTAACTTGAGTTATATTGACCTGACAATGAACAAAGACTAAGGCAGCAGCATGAGATGAAGTGTAATACAGAGATGAACTATTGAAGTAGCCAGTCATCACAGTATCATGAATGGTAGTAAGATATGTACCACAATTCTTGAATACCAATTGCTGTAGAATCACTGTAGTATTGAAGAAAATTAGACCTCTTTTAGGTTGTTCAATGTCATCCTGTGTATCATTATTAGTACATGTTATAATAGCAGACTCTGTGTAAGAATCACTATGTATTTTAATTCTACCAGTCTCATAAGAAACTCGACAAAATTTACCAGATAAAATGGTGAAGTTGATAGAACTGTTTAATAAGAATACAAGGTATTGAGAGGACCATGTTGTGTTACACAGGTACTGCTCTAAATCTGAAGATGAGTTAAAATGATATGTATTATTACTGTCTCCATTACAATAACTACTGAGGAGTAGTAGAGAAAGAAAAGACAGCATCAAAGTAGTGGTCTGTAGAGCCATTTTCATGGCAGAATACTTAGATTAACCAGATATTTTTGCTTATATACCATTCAGTATCTATGCTGAAAATAGTTGGTGACTTGTCTTAAAAACAACATTGAAAGTATATTTAAATTATATCAACTACTTAAGATAATAATACTTTCATTTATTGGATGTTTTAAGAGTGAAATCATTATTCAACCAAAACATGAGTGAATAGTAATACATTTTTGAAATGTCTTGACAATTGATTGTTTGAGCTTTAGATCTACACTCAACTATGTCAGAGATGGTTATGTGTTTATTCACTTCATCAATGAAACTAAAAATTAAATTAAGTACACAACTCTGTATTTACTTTATGAAAGAATGTTTAATTTGAATGTTAGTTTATTAAAACATCCACTCATCATAAACAATTGTGCTATATGTATTGTATAGTATGTCATTGAAGATATACATTTTGTATATTAGACAAAATAATATCCTATAGTATGATTGTTTTAATAAGTGACTTCTTGTAATCTTAAATGGTATAAAGTAGGTTCGTAAACTGAGAACAATATCATGAGTGATGTTGATTATGTGTATATCTTTAAAACTACTCTGTAATAGGTATAAATAATGCACACATTTATTAACAGAAACATTGTCACATGACTGGTTTAAAATAATCACATGACTGCAATACAAGGTAGTAAAGGCTATTTAACTAAGAAAATAAAAGTCGACAGAAACTGAAGATGCAAAAACATGATAATGTTCAGTAATTACATGTATCATGATTTTTCAATATGTAAAATATCATTGAATAATTATAGTATAGGTGGAAATGTAGAGATTTGTCAATAGAATAGAGTTAACAAATTTAAAATAATCAATGTTGAAAATTAAAATCTGATGACTTTAATGTTGAGAATTAAAATTCACAAAATATTGATCTCATATTAACAGTTGTTTCTCAAAAAGTTTCTTAAATCATAAGAGCTTGCTCACCAATACATAATTATGATGTTTAATGTCATCATGAAAATGAAACTTGTTGCTATCAACGAATATGTCTTTAATACAGAGAACATGGTAGAAAAGGAACAACACAAGAGCTAAAAAGGTAATGCTGACTGAGACAGTGATTATTACTGCAATTGTTGCCTCTTGATAATTAATAAAAAAAATACATGTTGTAGTACACAAAAGATCAAGTTAAACATCATAGAACAATCTAAACTATTGACTAGTGCATTCTTGAATGGTTTAAAGTAGGCTTGTAAAAGTAAGAATAATACTATAAGTGGTTTTGCTGTATCCCAATGATAGTCAGTGAGTGATACCATTTGACAGGAAGTCACCACTATCGAAATAGGCCAATGTCTTATACAGAATCTAACAGTACAACTCATTGACACACAAAATTCTCCTTTTGGTTTGTTTAATTATTCCTGTCCTAAATTTTGTCATTACTGATCTTGTGATAATCTGATTACTTATATTGGTTGAGTGAATGTGTCATGTTTTCTAATACAGTTATTTTATGAAGATGAAAGTATACATAAGCCATTCATCTGAACACATCTTAGTGTTAATATTGAGGTTATAAAAAGCCAGATTATTTGGTTGTAATGATTCCTCTTGATGAGATCCCTGCAACCATGCTGATTAACTACTTAGTACCTCAAGTAAGGGATGAGAGAGCTCTCATTTGTCATATACATAAATCTTATCAGCTCTGAAATTGACTGAGGTTTTTCATCATTGAAATAGCTACTGTTTTAGCCTTTCCTAAATCATTTATTGCTAGATTCTTGGGAATAACTTTATTAACATTTAGAAAAACATACCAGTTAATTCTATTATAATATATCATGTCAACCCTAAATAGTGCATGGATAAACAACAAATAGCAGAATATACTGATTCATAATTGATATAAACTACACATGTAAATGTACCCAGTTGATATATATAATCATATAAGATTACCATTGATTTAAAACATCTGCTTTAGAAGAAGGCTTAGTAACTGAAGAACCATTATGAAAATAGAGGAGATGGACACAGGATTAGAGTGAATGTGTTTGACAGCAAACCAGAAAGACTATGAAGATGGGAAAGTGAATTGAGTGAGTAAAAGTTAAGCAATAGTTTCATTACGATAGAAATGATATTTAGCCTACAGAGAAGAAGAACCACTTTTTTAGCAGCAGTGAAGAGGGGGTTTTGACTTGTTTAAGATAGGAATGATTGATCCATAAAAGAGAGGGGTTGTTTGATGAGTAGTCGACATTACTGGGAATAATGAAATTCATGATCCAAAGGAAAGCTCTTTGAAAATGAGCCATTAAACATTACAGTTGGATAAAGGGAGTATTTCTTTCAATCAATAGAGTTAAGGAGAGAGTTGGCATGATTAAAGTCAGCTTGATGGTGTCCAGCCAAAACTTAAGTGAAGAAAAGGGTTGAAGTGTTAGTAGATTGAGTGAGGAGCAAAAAGAGGATTGGAATGGAATTTAGTTGAAGTTTATAAATCTAATAGAACTGGAGTCCATATATATATAATTAATTTTGGAGTAAGGATTAAATCAATGAACAACAATGTAAAGTGAGACTACTCTGTCACCTTGTGAGTCAATGGATCATTAATAAAATATAACAATTCATAACACAGCATACAAATAATCAGATGTAACATATTCTGTCAAGCATAGGACTAGTTTATTCTATAGTTGTAATGGACATAACTAACTACTTTGTAAGTTATTTCAATCACATATGATAAAATGTTATCATTATGCATCATGATATGGCATTTATTAGATATACAGCATAATGCCATAATGACATACATTATACATACATATTTTGATTAGAAGCAAATCCCTATAACTGTTAGACCATCAGGTTGTGGCAAGGTCAATTTCAGAACCTTTTATTAGTGAACTGTTGTTGTTTTTTAAAGGGTAATTTTCTTTCCAAATTTTACATATACAACAAGTATGACTGATTGTTATATATAATTATAATACATACAATTAAAACAAACCATACATACATATATAGGTACACACAAAGAGAGCTAGTTAATTATATACACATTTAAAACTTGTTTAGTCAATCATTACAATGACCTAGGATAGGTTCTCGAAACTCTGAGCATGAACCATAAAATGAGTCACTGGCATCTATAAGTAGTGATTGTCTGTTAGTTGTTTTATGAGTAAATGATGATGAGACTTTCATGTACCACAGACGAAATTTTTCACATTTGCCTTCAAGCCATCTTTTTACAATGTTAAGCTTTCGGCAAACCCAGAGTACATGATATACAATGACCATCACTAATGTCACAAATGTCACAAACACAGAAGAAAAACTGATTATTTTTATCATTAAAGGATCCTTCTTCTGAAAAAAATACCAATAAGTGAGGTAAATAAGTGTTATATTCATCACCAAACCACTATCAAGAAGATTGATTAATTTACTTCTAAATGGTTTGATATATGCTTGAATGACAAGGAAAATTACCAACATTAGATTTGTTGCAAAAAAGAGAGAATAAAGATCAGTAGCTCTATATTTGGCATATACACCATACATAGCACATAATAACAAGAGACGCAATATAAACCAATATTGTTTACCTTCTTTATAAGGAGCATGGATAGCTTCTAAAAGAGGTCGTAAGTACTTATTGGTACATGTTAGTGGTCTAAGTGGTTTAGAAAAGAGAAGTAGAAGTACATATGGTAACAGTAGACCAAGAACTATTATCAGAGTCACTATCATTAGTATACGATGAGAGTATCCTCCATATTTGACAGTACCATCTAAATACCAAACATAATGTACATCATTGGATGTGTATACCTCAGCATATGTCATTACATTGATCAATTGGAGGAGTAGTTTTGAGAATGAGAGGTGTACAACAGTAACCAGTACTTGAACTGAGGAATGAGCTATTCTATTGGAAAGCTTTGGTGAAAAACGACTGAGGATTATCAGGACAATGACTATTGTTAGAAGATAAAGTGGAAACATAAAAGTAAGGAAAGCTTTCCATAACTCTGTCATTCCATTGTAAAAACATCTAGGAAGGCCTGTCTCAAGATTCAAAACATGGATAATAAATATAGCAAATCCTGATAATCGATCAATTGAAGATTTAAAGTAGTGATATCTTAACATGTCAAGTAAACCACAATTAGCAGCCTGAGCATAGAAAATAATTCCATTCAGTGTACCACTTGTTAATGTAAGTTTAAGAGCATATAACAGGTAAATAAGAAGTGGGCCAGTGACTAGATAAATACTTACTGATGCTATCCAAGCATTGCTACAATGTTGACATTCTGTAGACCCAAATACCACACTTAATCCCTCACTACATCTACCACATAATGTTCCTTCACGTTGATATAAACACAATGGTGGATGATAGTCAGTGATACCATCAGACAATTTAAAGCTTACACTAGATGATAAGTCACCACTGTAGAAGTAAAGTAGTGTGTGATTGCTATTACAATATCCAATTGGACAAGCTAAAGATACACCAAACTGTGTCTTTGTTTTGTTCTCATATTCTACTGTTCCTGCCCAAGAGATAAATGTAAAAAGTCTTGTAATTGTCTGACTACTCACATTACCAATAATGGGGACTGTAAGCTGATGATGTTTTCTCAAGTTATCAAATGGAGATGAAAGTTCACAGACTCCTATTGTCTTATTTAAATCAAATCCCAGTGGACATGGATAAATTTTGACACTTTTTGTTAAAATTCGTGGTTGTCTGTACTGAGAAAATATGATCTTTCCATATATAATAGTACTATTGTCATTTATATGAACAGTCACACTAATGTTTGTGCAATTTTTGCCTTCTTGTATCAGTTGTTCTTGGTCATCAAAAGACAACCATAGTTTTATTGTTTTAGAAATATTATGTTGAGAATAATTTCTAACAATATCAATTGCTATGGTAGAATAAACATTTCTATCAAGAGCATCTCTAGCTGAAATACAGTAATAAATTTCCTGTCCTGGATATATGTTTAGAGGTGGTCGCATGTCAGCACCTTCTATAAGTGTCTGTGAAATAGTTGAAATCTGAAGCAAAGAAGAAGAATTTGATTTCGTTTTGGTAAAATTGAAGTATTGATAATAATATTCTAGTGTTTCATTAGGAGATTTAAGAAAGTCTGAGTTGTTGATATAACATGAGAATATAGGCTCTGCATATATTGATATTCCAGCTCTTCTTGCTTCATTGTCTGAGAACATTACTTGTTCAACATTTGAGTCAATGTGTATGGCGCACTTTCCATCACCTCTAGCATGTATAGCTCCTCCCATTAATTCAGCCCAATTATTAGTAAACTTGGCTATAACTTCCCTCATAAAATGTAATTGACAGCTGCCTACGAGAAGAATAGCAGGGCCATTGGTGGCGTGATTATTATTAAAAGTTAAACTACCAGATAGATAGACATTTGAGTCTTTAGAACTTATAACTGATCCATAATTGTTACTGAAGATAGATGTCCCAGTGATGTAAACTTTAGCAATTCTTTCGAAATAAAAAATACCTGCTGATGATACAAATGGGATACTAATATATTGAGAATTCATTGTTGCAATAGTACTGTCCAATGTAATAGAGACATCACCTGTATTGTCAGCAAACTGATAGACTGTGGCATATAGACAAGCTCCTGTATTTGCAACAAAATTTTTTGAAAATGTACATGTACTAAAAAGAATATCAAGATGAACAAGTCCAGGATTGACAATACCAATATAGACAGCTCCATAGTCCAAATTGTTTATTGGTCTGCTCTCAATGCCTTCGTGTTTTAAAAATGATGTGTTATAAAAATAAAGTGGTGCTACTCTTCTTTCAATTAGAGATTCAGGTAATGAATACCAATAAAAGACAACAGCTGCTCCATGACAGTGTCGATAGTTAATGTTATAATTGAATACTGTATTGGTAATTGTTGTGTTAGTGACAGCAATAGTGGGATATTGTAAAATAAACATACCACCTGCAAAACTACCACTATTATAAATAAAACGTGATTCAGTTATATAAACTGACACTTGACCACTAGTATTCTGTTGTGTGTAAAGTATTGTTAGTCCAGCTGCATTGACTATAGGATTGGAACCACCAGAAGATGATGAATGTTTGTTATAGTAGGTATCAGTAATGCAAGAATGAGTGTTGTAATCATAGTTATAAGAGAAAGAGGCATCACTAATATATATATCAGATACCTGTTCAATACTGTTTGTTTCTTGCAAAGCATTGTTAATATCCTTGTAATGAAGAAGAAAACCACTTCCAATACTCTGCTTGTTAGTTTCGTATATTTCAGGACTATATGATGAATTAGACATAATAACACTATTAATAGTGGCGTTATATAAATTTATACCAATCACAGCAAACCCATACGAGTTATAGACGTTAACTTGAGTTATATTGACCTGACAATGAACAAAGACTAAGGCAGCAGCATGAGATGAAGTGTAATACAGAGAGGAACTATTGAGGTAGTCAGTGATTGTAGAATCTTGTATAGTAGTGAGATATGTACCACAATTTTTAATCACCAAATGTATAAGAGTCACTTGAGAGTTGAAGAAAACTACACCTCGTCTGTGCTGCAGTGTGTCATTATGAACACATGTTATATTTGCTGATTCTGTTGAAGAATTACTGCGTATTTCAATTATGCTTTTTTGTTGAGTTGCCACTTGACAGAATTCACCAGGTGAAATGGTGAAGTTGACGGAACTGTTTAACGAGAACACAAGGTATTGAGAGGACCATGTTGTGTTACACAGGTACTGCTCTAAATCAGAGGATGAATTAACTTGAAAGATGTCATTATTTCCGCTACATAGCATTAAGCAAGAAAAAAGAATTGGCAAAATATAAAAGAATATCTGTAACATCGCAATGTAGCTTTAAGCTTGGATCGTTTCTAGAGTTTGTCTGTTTACTATCTACTCTATATATACTCGTTAGTGCTTTATAGTAAATGATTATGAAAATAAACAATTAAGCAAGTTACTACAAATGAAGAAAAGCTAAAAGACAACAATAGTAAATTTGTCAAAACAGGTCAAAAAATGTTTGTGAAATTATATATCATCATAGGAAAACATTGTTGACTGAATGATTTCATTGGTATGTTAGAGAGTTAAGAAAATAAATGACTTTATGTTAATAATCATATTATTTACTGGATGGATGAGTAGTCATTGTTACTGAGATCTTCTATGATACAGTTCTCCACAACAATATATATCTGCAGTTCAGATTAGTATATAGCAGTAAATAAATTTAGAAAATTGGTTGTAATGTAGATAAATAAATAAAAATTAAAATTACTAAGTACATTTATTTGTCACTTCAATAGCCACACATAACAATACACACTCTACATGACTAATGCATATCTTAAGTAAAAGTTACAATAAACAAAGGAAATTGAAAGTTAACAGAAAGAAATGTTATGAAAACATAATATTGTCCATCAATAACAGGTATTATAGATCTGTAATAGACAATTGTGTACATGTAAAATACCAATGAATAATAATATAATAGCTGGACTTGGGCAAATTAGGAAATTCACAAATGTTGCTGTCATACAACAGTTCTTTCATTTATTTATGCTACATAGAACAGAGCCAACCACTATATGAAAAAATCCATTAAGCTCACACATGAGTACTTTGCTACTATATGTATTATATATGCTATCCAGGTGGCAAGTGTACAAAGATCTAGAAATATCTTATAGAGAGGTATCTTATTGATGAGGTCTTATATATGGAGACGTGAGCAAATTAGGAAATTCACAAAAATCTTCCTGTCATCCCAACAGTTATTTCACTCATTATTATCAAGGTTTATATAATCACTATGGCTCATAGCATTTTCTGCATGACAATAGATTAATATGGTGTCTATTGTCATTATAAAAATGAAACCTGTAACACTCAAAACAGTATTGTCTACAAAAGCACTATAAAGCAAAACATATATTTACTATAATTCTCTTGACATCAACAAAACTAGTTACAAATATACATAATGAAATAAACAAATAAATAAACTAAGAGCTATTAATTCTAAAATTTATGCAAATTACTGACTTGTCTTTTGCTGCCTCAAGAAAGAGAATTATCAAATGACTCTGTAATTTTACTTGAACCATAGAAAGAATCATTGCATTTGAGAACATTGTTGCCCATCAATAAATGAATTCTCTATATAGTAAATGAATTGAAGAATGCTTGTATTAAGGAGACCATTTCTTTTAACCCAGAGAACGAGGTAGAAAAACCAACCAAAAAAGCCAAAATTGTAATGCTAGCTGACATGAATATTATTATTTCAATTATTGCATCTTGACGATAAATAAGAAAAAAACCATGTTGTCATAAACATTAAGATTAAGCTAAAGATCATTGAGTAATCCAGTATACTGACTAGTCTGTTTTTGAATAGTTTAAAGTATGAGTTTGTAAAAGTAAGAATAATGCCATTATTGGTGTTGTTATCACATACGTTATAAAATAATTTACTATTGGAGTATGTATAAAAAATACACATACTCACCAATATAATAAGTCGAGCTACAAACCAGTACTCCTTTCCTTCTTGTAGAGGTTATACACATTCATTTACTCTTGTATACTGTATTGGTCCAGCAAAGATGAGCAATGAACAAAGGGTAGTTAGTAAGAGAGGGTTAACAATTGTAGTAATGTGATGATTATTAAATGAGATATGAACCAACATCATTGACGTCATTATCAAAAGTGTAATGTGTCCTTTACTACCATATTCAACAGACCCATCCCAATACCATACATGATATGTCTGCTCTAAAGTAAAGACTTTAGCTGGTGTAAGGGAATTGATAATTGTATTTAATAGTCATCTAAAGGAGACGTGTATATACAACAGTAACTATTACTTGAACTGAGGAGTCAACTATTCTTTGGGAAAGCCTTAGAGAAAAACAACTATTGTCAGTAAATAAAGTGAGAACACTAAAATGAGACCTGCTTTCAATAACTCACTTATTCCATTGTAAAATCATAGAGAGGAAATCCAAGTTCAAGATTTAGAAACGAAAGTAAAACAATTAAGATATTTTTCACGACTCCATTGTTCCCATTGTAAACACTCAACATATCTAGTATTCCCACATTAGCAGTCTGAGCATAGAATATAATTCCATTGAATGTATCAGTTGTTAATGTAAGTCTGAGAGCAAACAACAGGTAAAAGAGAATAGGACCAGTTATTGCATAGAGAACTACTGTCCACAACTATCTGTTACTACATTGTCTGCATTCTGTAGAACCAAATACCACACTTGTTTTTGATCTTCTTTAAACCTACTACAACTACCACACAATGGACCTACACAATGATGTAAACACAATGAGTCGTATGTTTCACAAGTCTTATTCTTTGAAGTATATATACCAGTTTGATAACTGGGCTCCATTACCAAGAGTTTTTAAATCATTTGTTAATGTGATCTTTTATAATACAGTTCTCCTCAACAATATATACCTGCAGTTCAGATTAGTAAATAGCAGCAAATAATTCAGAAAGCTCATTGGTATAGGACTTTGTGATAGAGAAAATTGGTTGTAAGGTAGAAAAATAAAATAAAATTAAATTAAGTCAGTCAGTAGATGTATTTGTCACTTTCAATAGCCACATATAACAATACAGACTCTACATGACTACTGCATACTATAAGCAAAAGTTACAATAAACAAAGGAAATTGAAAGTCAACAGAAAGTAATGTTATGAAAACATAATACCGTCCATCAATAACAGGTATTATGGATCTGTAATAGACAATTGTGTACTTGTAAAACATTAATGAATAATAATATATGGCTGGACATGGACCAGTTTAGTGATTTTTTTCTTTAAAGTAAGAATAATGTCATTATTGGTGAGGTTATTACATATGTTATAAAATAATTTACTGCTTGTAGTATGAAAAAAAATACATGTACTTACTAACAAAATAAATCGAGCAATAAAGCAATGTTCCTTTCCTTTTTGTAGAGATCAGACATAATCATTTACTTTTGTACATTGTATTGGTCCAGCAATAATGAGCAAAGAAAGAGAGGGATAGCAATTCACCATATTTTTAACTGACCCTTCCCAATACCAAACATTGTAAGTCGTGGTTGCAGAGTAAATGTCAGCTGATGTGAAGACATTAATAACTGCTAGTACATATTTTGAAAAGGAGATATATATGACAGTAACAAGTACTTGGACTGATGAGTGAGCTATTCTATTGGAACATCTGACACAACAATGACTGAGCATAATTAAGATTTATTTTAAAGCGAGAGTCAATAAGGAAGTATAGAGAATTCCATTGGGACATACTTATGCTCAAAACTTTAAAAATTATTTATTCAAATTTAGTTTCAGTTTCAGTAATTAAAGTAATAGATAGTTATAACTTTTCATATACTAAAAGTTATATAGAAACTCTAATCTGTGAAATCAAGTGTAATAATTTTTGTAGTACTAGCAATAAAATAATGCTAACAGTTAATATTGACATAAAGGATTGTTCAGATGATGGTAGTCCTATATGTTTATATCAATGTGGAGGTATGCTATGTGGTAGTTGTGGTAAATAAAGTGTAGTATTTGGTTCTACAGAATGTAAGCAATGTAGTAATTAGTGGTTATGGACACTTTCCTTTTATGCAGCAACTAGTCCCCTCCTCATTTAGCAATTTTATGCTCTCATGCTCACATTAACAAATGGTACACTCAATGGAAATTATTTTCTGTACACAGGTTGTTGTAAATAGTGGAGGAATAGATTTGTTGCAGTTATTTACAGGAAATTATTTAGCAAAGATCTCAAAATTAACTTTTTTATCATATTATTAATGAATGTAGGACTTGGTTTTCCTCTGTGCTTTTACAATAGGATGACAGAGTTATGGAAAAATGATCTCAGTTTACTATTTCCACTCTATCTCTAAAAATATATAGCAATTGGATAATGTATAGTCACCTACTCAACAATGATATAATAACAATTTGATGTAGTAGTCATGCAGTATCCCATGATGACGCTAATATAAGTATATTATATGACTAAACAACTTATCAAAATGAAGGTAAACAACAATAAAACATGTATAAGACAACAAAATTAAATTTAATATATAATTAATACACAACAATATTAATAATTACAATAACAAAAAATGCAATATAAACAACCAGAGTGCAATGCAAGTCACTGGTCATTGAATATTAAAAAAACATTTTTTGTACCTTAGTTTGAGCCCATTGGTTCTCTGAAGTTATCACATGAGTTAAGGAATCATTAGCATCGTGTAATGGTAAAAGATGAGTAAACCAGTACAACAAAAAAGGTCATGAAGAACAGGAAGATAGCTAATATACTATAAACTGTTATTTCTAAATGCTGTATTGTAAAGTATATGTAGACAAGATTGAAAAGGACCCAACAATCTAACAAGTTAATAAATTTACTCTTATAAGGTCTGAACATTACTTGACCAAATATGAAGAAGACCAATATATACTGAGCCAATTGCAATATAAAAGGTGTGTTGAGAAGGTTCAATACTGTACAGTAGGTATATCATAAAAAGAGGTAAGAGGCAGATTATGAACCAATACTGCTTATCATTCTTACAATGGAGCATGAACAGCTTCAAATATTTCAATTTCTAATGTATGTTAGGTTTAACAAAGTGAAAAAGGAGTACATAGGATAAAGGAAGGGGAATGTAGTGATTGGTTAAGTTGAAATAATTTTTTAAAACAGAACAAATGACAGAGAAACAGTAAAGGTACTAACTAACTACATAATTACAAACAAAACCTAAGTGTGAAAGGGTTCAAAGAGTTCAAAAGATATCACAGGGAAGACAAGCAATGATGTGAATATCATGAGAGTAATATATCCTTTACTACCATATTACACATACCCATTACAATTCCATACATGATATGTCTGTTTTGAAATAAAAACTTTATCTGGTTTAAAGGAATTGATAATTGCACCTAATAGTTGTCCAAAGAAAGGTTTACAACAATAACTGGTACTTGATTGAAGAGTCAACTATTTTATTAGAAAACCTTAGAAAAAAACTGATGATGATGAGGACAACAACTATTGATAACAAATAAAGTGGCACCAGCAGTCAAATGACACCAGCTTTTTATATCTCATTCATTAATGACTTAATAACTCTATGTCATATTGCATTGTAATATCTGTCACCTTAGTTATATTGTAACAATGGATGATAACTTTGTTCTGTAAATATAGTTTAAAATAAACTATTACAAAACTAATAATTAATGAATTGTAAAAATGTAAGGAAATATTACATTTTATTCCAATGTGTCACATATTTTTATGTTATAAAGTTTGACTACATATAAAGCTATTGTGTTCAGTAAAAGACACAATTATCTATCAACTAATAGAAACATGTGTAAGTATATAAATAGATATGATATTCCAACTAAGTGCAGGAAATGAAGAGTAGGGGACAATAGAAGAGGTGTACATATACAGCTACATGCTAAGTCAGCTGCTCTTTTGAAAGTGAAAGACATTAATTGGTTTGTAAAGATCACATGTTATCAATGATGATTAATCAATTCATTAAATAATACATCCATCCATCTAATCTACCTAATAATAGAGATTTATTACTGGGCTCATCTTAATATTTCCACATATGAATGGTTTTCTTTTATTTAATGCATATCTGCTAATAAACACTCTTCATATCAAATTCTATTCATGTTAAGTTTGAGTTTGTAAATATCAATTATGTTACCATAATTGTTGTATTTATGATTGATGTGTGACAAATACTGACTGAAGTTCCAAGCAAAAGCGGAAATTATATCCCAATTGAATTGTCCATGCTTCCTTCCTGACTCTCAATCAAACATAAATCTTAATAAATAGCAAATAATGTACATAATTAGATAATATATAGTCACCTACTCAACAACAATATAATATTAACAATTTGATGTAGTTATCAGTATCCCTTGATGGCACTAATATAAGTATGTTATTACTAAACAACTTATTAAAATTTAAGGTCAATAACAGTAAAACATGTATATAACAACCAAATTGGATTATTATATGATTAACACACAACAATATTAATAATTACAATAACAAAAAAATTATAAGCAACATTAACCAGAGTGCATAGCATTGGTCATTAAATATTAAAAATATTTTGTGTATTTTAGTTTGAGCCCAACATTGGTTCTCTGAAGTTATCACATGAGTTATAAAAGGAATCATTAGCATCTTGTAATGGTAAACGATTAGATCTTTGGTTACCATGGTAGTGATAGTTATGATTAAAATGTGACAAATATTGATAGATTTTTGTACAAATGTCATTGACTTTTCTTTCTATTCTCTTTAGTTGTCCTGTAATAAATAGCAAATGATAGACCAGTACAACAAAAAAGGTCACGAAGAACAGGAAAATAGCTACAATACTATAAACTGTTATTTCTAAATTCTGCATTGTATAATATATGTAGACAAGATTAAAAAGGAGCCAACAATCTAACAAGTTAATAAATTTACTCTTATAAGGTCTAAACATAGCTTGACCAAATATGAAGAAGACCAATATTGAGGCAATGGCAATATAAATGGTATGTTGATAAGGTTCAATACTGTACAGTAGATACATCATAATAAGAAGTAAGAGGCGAGCTACAAACCAGTACTGCTTATCATTCTTATATGGAGCATGGATAGCTTCTAGTATTGGTCTTGTGTATTCATTGGCATGTGTCCAATGTCTGAGAGATTTAGCAAAGAGGAGAAGGAGAACACAGGGTAAGAGGAAAGGTAATACAACTAATGATGTGATTATCATGAGAGTGATATGTCCTTTACTACCATATTCAACAGACCCATCCCAATACCATACATGATATGTCTGCTCTGAAGTAAAGACTTTAGCTGGTGTAAAGATATTGATAATTGCACCTAATAGTCGTCCAAAGGAGAGGTGTACAACAGTAACTAATACTTGAACTGAGGAGTCAGCTATTCTATTGGAAAGCCTTAGAGAAATACGGCTGAAAATAATGAGAACAACAACTATTGTCGATAAATAAAGTGGGAACAGTAAATTGAGACCAGCTTTCAATAACTCTGTCATTCCATTGTAAAAACATAAAGGAAATCCAAGTCCAAGGTTTAGAAACGTAAGTAAAACAATTAAGATATTTTTCAAAACTCCATTGTTCCCATTGTAAATAGTCAACATATCTAGTATTCCCACATTAGCAGCTTGAGCATAGAATATAATTCCATTGAATGTACCAGTTGTTAATGTAAGTCTGAGAGCAAATAACAGGTAAATAAGAAGAGGACCAGCTACTGCATAGAGGACTAGTGTCCATAACCACCAGTTACTACATTGTCTACATTCTGTAGAACCAAATACCACACTTAGTTTTTGATCTTCTTTAAGCCTATTACAACTACCACACAATGGTCCTACACGATGATGTAAACACAATGAGTCATGAGTTTCACAAGTATTATTCTTTGAAATATATATACCAGTTTGATTACTGTAAAAAAAGGCTCATTACCATTACAATAGCCAAGTGGACATTGAATTGAGACACCAAAGTGTCTGGACATATTCATATTACCAGCCCAGGTATTGACATACAAATTGGGTCTTACTATTGACAGATAATCGATGTCACAATCAGCTTTATAACCAGAAACCAAATAAAAATCTTTGTTATAAAAAGCTGGTGAGCACACACATTGATGTTTTTCATTGTGCCAAATAAAACCTAAAGGACAATGTTGTACTGTAACATTGACAACTAGAGCAGCTGAAAAAGTAGGTAGAGAAAATACTAACTTTCTTTCAATATTTTCTATGATATATAGTCTAACTCCAAATGAAGTGCAGTTATCACCTTCAATTATTACTTGTTCTTTTAGTAACTGATTTAGTTCATTTTCTTTATCAAGGTTAACTGCTACAGATGAATAGACATTTCTGTTTAGATCATCAATAGATGCCATGTAGATCTTGATCTTCTGACCTGGATAAGTGTTAAAAGAATTGATAGAATTTCTGTGTGTACCATTAAGATAACACAAAGTTAATTTTGAAGCTGAAGTAGATATAGTATACAGTTCAAATACTTCCTTGTTATCAATGAAATGAAAGTGGTTTTCGTAAAAATCTAGTAATTCTGTATTATTATAAAGTTTTTGCCTGACTCGACATGAAAAGAGTGGATAAGCATATATTGAATTACCAGCACGGACAGCTACATTTCCCGTAAATGAAATACTCTTTTGTTTTGTGATATTAATTAATTGTATGATACATTGTTCTTTTAGTAATAAGCTATTTTTTATACCAGAACTTGCATATATTACTCCACCAATTTCCTGAGCTCGATTATTAGTAAAGTTAACTATAGCTCCTCCAATAAAATAAAGATATCCATTACCTAGTAATTTAATAGCAGCACCTCTGGATTCAACATTGTTGCTAAAAGTCACATTGGCATATTTAGAGAGATGAACATTGGAGTTGAGAGCATCAATTACAGATCCATAGTTATTAGTAAAGGTTGATGTTCCAGTAATAGATATATTTGCTACGTTACTAAAAGAGAAGATTCCTGCAGTTGAATCCTGGTAAAAGGTTAATTTTTGAGAGTTATTCCTTGCATAAATTTCTTCAAGAACAATTGAGATGTTTCCAAACTTCTTAACATTATCATAGACAGACATAAAAAGACAAGCTCCAGTCTGCTGTACTAAGTTATTTTCAAAGCTGCATTTTTAAAAATAAATTTGTATATTAACAATCTTGTCTAGTTCAGTTACACTAACATATATGACACCAGTAGGTAAATAATTACGACCATGACCAATGTGATTGATAAACTTTGTATTTTGAATTAACACTAATTGGGGTTGAGTCATGGATAAATCTGTTACTTTAATCCAATATATACCAAGAGCTGCTCCATGCAAAAATGAATTAGGGCCATTAGCATTGTCAGAAAATAGAGAGTTATCAACAATTGTGCTTGTATTAAGAGAACTGTTGTAATGAAGAACAAGCAGACCATCTGGTGAATTATAACTTCCCACATTAGATGTAAATTCTGTATTGTTAATAGTAACACTGGCAAAATATGTTTTTTGAGTATAAAGTACAGTCAGACCAGCAGTATTAACAATATTCAAGTAATTATTAGAGAACTCAGTCATATAGGGATCTCCTTCTTGCAAATCAAAGTTATTTTTTAAATGTGCATAGTTGACAGTAACATATGTAGGATACATCATTAGTTGATGATCAACAAAATGCAGAAGAGCACCACAACCAATTGTCCTTCTTTTGTCTTCATTATGACAATATAGGTTAGTACTAAGACTTGAATAAGATATATTAACTTCACTGATACTAGAATCATTCAGATTTACACCAATCATAGCAAACCCATCTGAATTGTATATGTTAACTAGAGTTATATTGACCTGACAATGAACAAAGACTAGAGCAGCTGCATGAGATGAAGTGTAATACAGAGATGATCTGTTGAAGTAGTTAGTCATCACAGTATCATGAATGGTAGTAAGATATGTACCACAATTCTTGAATACCAATTGCTGTAGAATCACTGTAGTATTGAAGAAAATTAGACCTCTTCTAGGTTGTTGAATGGCATCCTGTGTATCATTATTAGTACATGTTATAATAGCAGACTCTGTGTAAGAATCACTACGTATTTTAATTCTACCAGTCTCATAAGAAACTCGACAAAATTTACCAGATGAAATTGTGAAGTTGACAAAACTGTTTAATAAGAATACAAGGTATTGAGAGGACCATGTTGTGTTACACAGGTACTGCTCTAAATCTGAAGATGAGTTAACACAATATGTATTATTGCTGTCTCCATTACAATAACTACTGAGGAGTAATAGAGAAAGAAAAGACAGCATCAAAGTAGTGGTCTGTAGAGCCATTTTCAATACAGAATACTTAGATTAACCAGATATATTTGCTTATATACCATCCAATATCTATTTTGAAAATAGTTGGTGACTTGTCTTATAAACAACATTGAAAGTATATTTAAATTATATCAACTACTTAAGATATTAATACTTTCATTTATTGGATGTTTTAAGAGTGAAATCATTATTCAACAAAAACATAAGTGAATAGTAACACATTTTTGAAGTGTCTTGCAATTGATTGTTTGGGCTCTAGATCTACACTCAACTATGTCAGAGATGGCTATGTGTTTATTCACTTCATCAATGAAACTAAAAATTAAATTAAGTATACAACTCTGTATTTACTTTATGAAAGAATGTTTAATTTGAATGTTAGTCTATTAAAATATGCACTCATCATAAACAATTGTGCTATATGTATTGTATGGTATGTCATTGAAGATATACATCTTGTATATTAGTCAAAAAAATAACCTATAGTATGATTGTTTTAATAAGTGACTTCTTGTAATCTTAAATGATATAAAATGGGTTCGTAAACTAAGAATAATATCATGAGTGATGTTGATTATGTGTATATCTTTAAAACTACTCTGTAATAGGTATAAATAACGCACATGTTTATTAACAGAAACATTGTCACATGACTGGTCTAAAATAATCACATGACTGCAATACAAGGTAGTAAAGGCTATTTAACTAAGAAAATAAAGTCAATAAGAACTTAAGATGTGAAAACATAATACTGTTCAGTAATTACATGTATCATGATCTGTCATTATGTAAAACATCATTAAATGATTATAGTATGGCTGGAAATGTAGAGATTTGTCACTATAATAGAGTTAACAAATTTAAACTAATCAATTTTGAAAATTGTATCTGATGACTTCAATGTTGAGAATTAAAATTTACAAAATATCTCATATTACCAGTTGTTTCTCAACAAGTTTCTTAAATCATAAGAGCTTTGCTCACCAATACATAATTATGCTGTTTAATGTCATTATGAAAATGAAACTTGTTGCAATCAACAAATATGCCTTTAATACAGAGAACATGGTAGAAAAGGAACAACACAAGAGCTAAAAAGGTAATGCTGACTGAGATAGTGGTTATTACTGCAATTGTTGCCTCTTGATAATTAATAAGAAAATACATGTTGTAGTACACAAAAGATCAAGTTAAACATCATTGAACAATCTAAACTATTGACTAGTGCATTCTTGAATGGTTTAAAGTAGGCTTGTAAAAGTAAGAATAATACTATAAATGGTTTTGCTGTATCCCAATGATAGTCAGTGAGTGATACCATTTGACAGGAAGTCACCACTATAGAAATAGGCCAATGTCTTATACAGAATACAACAGTACAACTTATTGACACACAAAATTCTCTTTTTGGTTTGTTTAATTATTCCTGTCCTAAATTTTGTCATTAATGATCTTGTAATAATCTGATTACTTATATTGATTGAGTGGATGTGCCACGTTTTCCAATACAGTTATTTAATGAAGATGAAAGTTTACATAAGCCAATCATCTGAACACATCTTAGTGTTAATATTGAGGTTATAAAGAGCCAGATTATTTGGTTGTAATGATTCCTCTTGATGAGATCCCTGCAACCATGCTGATTAACTACTTAGCACCACAAGTAAGGGATGAGAGAGTTCTGATTTGTCATATACATAAATCTTATCAGCTTTGAAATTGGCTGTACTGTTTTAGCCTTTCCTAAATCATACATTGCTAGATTCTTGAGAATTACTTTATTAACATTTAGAAAAACATACCAGTCAATTATATTATAATATATCATGCCAACCCTAAGTAGTGCATGGATAAACAACAAATAGCAGAATATACTGATTCATAATTGATATAAACTACACATATAAATGTACCCAGTTGATATATATAATCATATAAGATTACTATTGGTTTAGAACATCTGCTTTAGAAGAAGGCTTAGTAATTGAAAAACCATTATGAAAAAAAGAGTAGATGGACACAGGGTTAGAGTGAGTGTGTTTGACAGCAGACCAGAAAGACTATAAAGATGGGAAGGTGAATTGAGTGAGAAAAAGTTAAGCAATAGTTTCATTACAATAGGAATGATATTTAGCCTACAGAGAAGGAGAACTACTTTTTAGCAGCAGTGAAGAGGGGGTTTGGACTTGTTTACAATAGGAATGATTGATCCATAAAAGAGAAGGGTTTTTTGATGAGTAGACAACTTTACTGAGAATAATAAGATTCATGCATGATCCAAAGGAAAGCTCTTTGAAAATGAGCCATTAAACATTACAGTTGGACAAAGGGAGTATTTCTTTCCAATCAATAGAATTGAGGAGAGAGTTAGCATGATTAAAGTCAGCTAGATGGTGTCCAACCAAACTTGCAAGAATAAAAGGGGTTGAAGTGTTAGTAGATTGAGTGGGGAGTGAAAAGGAGATTGGAATGGAATTTAGTTGAAGTTTATAAATCTAATAGAACTGGAGTCCATATATATAATTAATTTTGGAATAAGGACTAATTCAATGAACAACAACGTACATATGAGATTACTCTGTCACCTTGTGAGTTAATGGATCCTCAATAAAATATAACAATTCATAACACAGCATTCAAATAATCAGATGTAACATATTCTGTAAAGCATAGGACTAGTTTATTCTATAGTTGTAATGGACATAACTAACTATTTTGTAAATTTTTTCAATCACATGTGATAAAATGTTATCATTATGCATTATGATATGGCATTAATTAGATATACAACATAATACCATATCATTACATACATTATACATACATATTTTGATTAGAAGCAAATCCCTATAACTGTTAGATCATTAGGTTGTGGCAAAGTCAATTTCAGAACCTTTTATTAGTGAACTGTTGTTATTTTTTAAAGGGTAATTTCTTTCCAAGTTTTATATATACAAAAAGTATGACTGATTGTTATATATAATTATGATACATACAATCAAAACAAACCAAATATATACATATATAGGTACACACAAAGGGAACTTGTTAATTATATACACACTTAAAACTTGTTTAGTTCAATCACTGCAGTGTCCTAGGATAGGTTCTCTAAACTCTGAGCATGAACCATAAAATGAGCCACTGGTATCTGTAAATAGTGGTTGTCTGTTAGTTGTTTTATGAGTAAATAATGATAAGACTTTCATGTACCACAGATGAAGTTTCTCAAATTTTCTTTCAAGCCATCTTTTTACAATGTTAAGCTTTTTGCAAACCCAGAGTACATGATATACAATGACCATCACTAATGTCACAAATGTCACAAACACAGAAGAAAAACTGATTATTTTTATCATTAAAGGATCCTTCTTCTGAAAAAAATACCAATAAGTGAGGTAAATAAGTGTTATATTCATCACCAAACCACTATCAAGAAGATTGATTAATTTACTTCTAAATGGTTTGATATATGTTTGGATGACAAGGAAAATTACCAACATTAAATTTGTTGTGACTAAGAGAGAATAAATGTCTGTAGCTCTATATTTGGCATATACACCATACATAGCACATAGTAACAGAAGACGTAATGTAAACCAATATTGTTTACCTTCTTTATAAGGAGCATGGATAGCTTCTAGAAGAGGTCGTAAGTACTTATTGGTACACGATAACGGTCTAAGTGGTTTAGCAAAGAGAAGTAGAAGTATATATGGTAACAGTAGACCAAGAACTACTGTCAGAGTCACTATCATTAGTATACGATGGGAGTATCCACCATACTCGATAGTACCATCAAAATACCAAACACGATGTATATCATTGGATGTGTATACTTCAGCATATGCCATTACATTGATCAATTGAAGGAGTAGTTTTGAGAAAGAGAGGTGTACAACAGTAACCAGTACTTGTACTGAGGAATGAGCTATTCTATTGGAAAGCTTTGGTGAAAAACGACTAAGGATAATCAGGACAATGACTATTGTCAGAAGATAAAGTGGAATCATAAAAGTAAAGAAAGCTTTCCATAACTCTGTCATTCCATTGTAAAAACATCTAGGAAGGCCTGTCTCAAGATTTAAAACATGGATAATAATTATAGCAAATCCTGATAATCGATCAATTGAAGATTTTAAGTAGTGATATCTTAACATGTCAAGTAAACCACAATTAGCAGCCTGAGCATAGAAAATAATTCCATTTAGTGTACCACTTGTTATTGTAAGTTTAAGAGCATATAACAGGTAAATAAGAAGTGGGCCAGTGACTAGATAAATACTTACTGATGTTATCCAAGTATTGCTACAATGCTGACATTCTGTAGACCCAAATACCACACTTAATCCCTCACTACATCTACCACATAATGTTCCTTCACGATGATATAAACACAATGGTGGATGATAGTCAGTGATACCATCTGACAATTTAAAGCTTTTTTTAGATGATAAGTTACCACTGTAGAAATAAGGTAGTGTCTGATTGCTATTACAATATCCAATTGGACAAGCTAAAGATACACCAAACTGTGTCTTTGTTTTGTTCTTATATTCTATCGTTCCTGCCCAAGAGATAAATGTGAAAAGTCTTGTTATTGTCTGACTACTAATATTACCAATAATGAGGACTGTAAGGTGATGATGTTTTCTCAAGTTATCAAATGAAGATGAAAGTTCACAGACTCCCATTGCTTTATTCAAATCAAACCCCAATGGACATGGATGTATTTTGACACTTTTTGTTAAAATTGCTGGTTCTGTGGACAGAGAAAATATGATCTTTCCATATATAATAGTACTATTGTCATTTGTATGAACAGTCACACTAATGTTTGTGCAATTTTTGCCTTCTTGTATCAGTTGTTCTTGGTCATCAAAAGACAACCACAGTTTTCTTGCTTTAGGAATAGTATGTTTTGAATATTTTATAACAATATCAATTGCTATGGTAGAATAAACGTTTCTATCAAGAGCATCTCTAGCTGAAATACAGTAATAAATTTCCTGTCCTGGATATATTTGTAGAGGTGGTTGTATATCACCACCTTCTGTAAGCGTTTGTGGAATAGTTGAAACCTGAAGCAAAGAAGATTTTGATTTCGTTTTGGTAAAATTGAAGTGTTGATTATAATATTTCATTGTTTCATGAGGAGATTTAAGAAAGTCTGAGTTGTTGATATAACATGAGAATATAGGCTCTGCATATATTGATATTCCAGCTCTTCTTGCTTCATTGTCTGAGAACATTACTTGTTCAACATTTGAGTCAATGTGTATGGCGCACTTTCCATCACCTCTAGCATGTATAGCTCCTCCCATTAACTCAGCCCAATTATTAGTAAACTTGGCTATAACTTCGCTCATAAAATGTAATTGACAGCTGCCTACGAGAAAAACTGCAGGACCATTTGTGGCATAATTATTATTAAAAGTTAAATTACCAGATAGATAGACGTTTGAGCTTTTAGAACTTATAACTGATCCATAATTGTTACTGAAGATAGATGTCCCAGTGATGTAAACTTTAGCAATTCTTTGGAAATAAAATATACCTGCTGATGATACAAATGGGATTCTAATATATTGAGAATTGTTTGTTGCAATAGTACTGTCCAATATAATAGAGACATCACCTGTATTGTCATCAAATTGATAGACTGTGGCATATAGACAAGCTCCTGTATTCGCAACAAAATTTTCTAAAAATGTACATCTACTAAAAAGAATATCAAGATGAACAAGTCCAGGATTTACAATACCAATATAGACAGCTCCATAGTCCAAACTGTTTATTGGGTAGTAGTCAATACCTTCGTGTTTTAAAAATGATGTGTTATAAAAATAAAGTGGTGTTAATCTTTCATATTTAGATTTAAGTAATGAATACCAATAAAAGACAATAGCTGCTCCATGACAATGCTGATAGTTAATGTTATGACTGAATACTGTATTGGTAATTGTTGTGTTAGTGACAGCAATAGTGTGATATTGTAAAATAAACATACCACCTGCAAAACTACCACTATTATAAATAAAATGTGACTCAGTTATATAAACTGACACTTGACGACTAGTATTCTGTTGTGTGTAAAGTATTGTTAGTCCAGCTGCATTGACTATAGGATTGGAACCACCAGAAGATGATGAATGTTTGTTATAGTAGGTATCAGTAATGCAAGAATTAGTGTTGTAACCATAGTTATATGAGAAAGAGACATCATTAATATATATATCAGATACCTGTTCAACCTGTTCAAAAGCATTGTTAATATCCATGTAATGAAGAAGAAAACCACTTCCGATACTCTGCTTGTTAGTTTGGTATATTTCAGGACTATATGATGAATTAGACATACTAACATTATCAATAGTAGAGTTATATAAATTTACACCAATCACAGCAAACCCATACGAGTTATAGACGTTAGCTTGAGTTATATTGACCTGACAATGAACAAAGACTAAGGTAGCAGCATGAGATGAAGTGTAATACAGAGATGAACTATTGAGGTAGTCAGTGATTGCAGTATCTTGTATAGTAGTGAGATATGTACCACAATTTGTAATCACCAAATGTTTAAGAGTCACTTGAGAGTTGAAGAAAACTAGACCTCGTCTTTGCTGCGAAAATGTCTGCAGTGTATCATTATGAACACATGTTATATTTGCTGATTCTGTTGAAGAATTACTGCGTATTTCAATTATGCTTCTTTGCTGAGTTGCCACTTGACAGAATTCACCAGGTGAAATAGTGAAGTTAACGGAACTGTTTAACAAGAACATAAGGTATTGAGAGGACCATGTTGTGTTGCACAGGTACTGCTCTAAATCAGAGGATGAATTAACTGGAAAGATGTGATTACTCTTTCCACTACATCGCATTAAGCAGGAAAAGAGAATTGGCAAGATAAAAAAGAATATCTGTAACATGACAATGTAGCTTTAAAGATTCGATCGTTTCTAGAGTTTGTCTGTTTACTATCTACTCTATATATACTCGTTAGTGCTTTATAGTAAATGATAATGAAAATTAACAACAAAGCAAGTTACTTCAAAATAAGAAAAGCTGAAAGACAACAATAGTAAGATATGTCAAAACAAGTCTTAAAATGTTTGCAAAAATTATACATTTTAGGTTAATCATCATAGGAAAACATTGTTGACTGTAAGATTCATTGGTATGTTACAGAGATCAGAAAAAAATGAGATTATGTTAATAATCAAATTATTTACTGGATAGATGAGTAGTCATTGTTACTGAGATCTTCTATGATACACTTCTCCACAATAATACATACCTGCAGTTTAGATTAGTAAAGAGCAGCACATAATTCAGAAAACTCATTGGTATAGCACTTGTGATAGAGAAAATTGGCTGTGATGTAGATAAATAAAAAAATTAAAATAAGTAAGTACATTTATTTGTCACTTTTAATAACCACATATAACAATACACACTCTATATGACTATTGCATATCGAAAGTAAAAGTTACAATAAGCAAAAAAATTGAAAGTCAACAGAAATTAATGTGATGAAAACTTAATACTGTCCATCAATAACAGGTATTATGGATCTATAATAGACAATTGTGTACATGGAAAACATCAATGAATAATTATATAATGGCTGAATATGGATCAGTTTAGTGATTTGTTCCTTAAATATGGTGACTTGGGCAAATTAGGATATTCACAAATCTTAATGTCATACAACAATTCTTTCATTTATTTATACTACATAGAACAGAGCCAACCACTATATATGAACATTAAATCCATTAAGCTCACACATTAATACTTTTTTATTATATGTATTGTGCTATCCAGGCAGCAAGTGTACAAAGATCTAGTAATATCTTATAGGTAGGTATCTTATTGTTGAGGTCTTAAATATGGAGACTGGAATGAATTAGGAAATTCACAAAATCTTCCTGTCATGTCAACAGTTATTTCACTCATTATTATCAAGGTTTATATAATCACTATGGCTCATAGCATTTTCTGCATGACAATAGATTAATATGATATCTATTGTCATTATAAAAATGAAACCTGTAACACTCAAAACAGTATTGTCTACAAAAACACTATAATGCAAACAATATATTTACTATAATTCCCTTGATATCAACAAAACTAGTTACAAATATACATAATGAAATAAACAAGTAAATAATCTAAGAGTAAATAATTCTAATATTTATGAAAATTACTGCTTTGTCTCTTCTTACCTTAAGAAAGAGAATTATGAAATGACTCTGTAATTTGACTTGAACCATAGAAAGAATCATTACATTTGAGAAAATTGTTACCCATTAACAACTCTCCTTTTCTCTATATAGTAAATGAATAAAGAATGTTTGTATTAAGAGTACCTTTTCTTATAACCTGGAGAATAATAAAAAAAACAACAAAAGTCAAAAGTGTAATGCTGGCTGACATGAATATTATTATTTCAATTATTGTATCTTGATGATTAATAAAAAAAATAGATTGTCATATACATAAAAATCAAGTTAAAAATCGTTGAGTAATCCAGTATACTGACTAGTCTGTTCTTGAATAGTTTAAATTAAAAGGTTGTAATAATAAAAATAATGTCATTATTTGTGTTGTTATCACATATGTTATAAATTAATTTACTGCTTTGTAGTATGGAGAAAAGATATATGTACTCACTAACATAATAAGTCGAGCTACAAATTAAAACTCCCATTCTTCTTGTAATGTCATGATTACTAAAATGAGATATGAACCAACATCATATTTTCTGGTATATAATAAGATAAGGAGAACATAGAGTAAGAGGAAAGGTAATACAACCAATGATGTGATTATCATGAGAGTAATATGTCCTTTACTACCATATTGCACAAACCCATCCCAATACCATACATGATGTATCTGCTCTGAAGTAAAGACTTTAGCTGGTGTAAAGGTATTCATAATTGTACCTAATAGTCGTCCAAAGGAGAGGTGTACAACAGTAACTAGTACTTGAACTGAGGAGTCAGCTATTCTATTGGAAAGCCTTAGAGAAAAACAACTATTGTCAGTAAATAAAGTGAGAACACTAAAATGAGACCAGCTTTCCATAACTAGGTCATTCCATTGTAAAAACATAGAGGAAATCCCAGTCCAAGATTTAGAAATGAAAGTAAAACAATTAAGACATTTTTCACAACTCCATTGTTCCCATTGTAAACACTTAACATATCTATTATCCCCACATTAGCAGCGTGAGCATAGAACATAATTCATTGAATTTACCAATCATTCTAGAGTCACTGTAGTGTTAAATAAACCCAGACCTCTTTTAGACTGTGGAAGAAACTCTGATTATGATCACATATTATAGTTGCCATTCAGTGCGAGAATCAAAAGAAAAGCAGTAAATTAATTTATAACATATGTGATAACAACACAAATAATGACATTAATGGATTTAATTCAGCTTCTTTCATCATTAGGAAAACATTGTTGACTGTAAGATTCATTGGTATGTTACAGAGATCAGAAAAAAATGAGATTATGTTAATAATCAAATTATTTACTGGATAGATGAGTAGTCATTGTTACAGAGATCTCCTATGATACAGTTCTCCACAATAATACATATCTGCAGTTTAGATTAGTAAAGAGCAGCAAATAATTCAGAAAACTCATTGGTATAGCACTTGTGATAGAGAAAATTGGCTGTGATGTAGATAAATAAAAAAATTAAAATAACTAAGTACATTTATTTGTCACTTTTAATAACCACATATAACAATACACACTCTATATGACTATTGCATATTGAAAGTAAAAGTTACAATAAGCAAAAAAATTGAAAGTCAACAGAAATTAATGTTATGAAAACTTAATACTGTCCATCAATAACAGGTATTATGGATCTATAATAGACAATTGTGTACATGGAAAACATCAATGAATAATTATATAATGGCTGGACATGGATCAGTTTAATGATTTGTTCCTTAAATATGGTGACTTGGGCAAATTAGGATATTCACAAATCTTAATGTCATACAACAGTTCTTTCATTTATTTATACTACATAGAACAGAGCCAACCACTATATATGAACATTAAATCCATTAACCTCACACATTAACATTTTTTTATTATATGTATTGTGCTATCCAGATAGCAAGTGTACAAAGATCTAGTAATATCTTATAGGTAGGTATCTTATTGTTGAGGTCTTAAATATGGAGACTGGAATGAATTAGGAAATTCACAAAATCTTCCTGTCATGCCAACAGTTATTTCACTCATTATTATCAAGGTTTACATAATCACTATGGCTCATAGCATTTTCTGCATGACAATAGATTAATATGATATCTATTGTCATTATAAAAACGAAACCTGTAACACTCAAAACAGTATTGTCTACAAAAACAGTATAATGCAAAATATATATTTACTATAATTCCCTTGACATCAACAAAACTAGTTACAAATATACATAATGAAATAAACAAGTAAATAATTCTAATATTTATGAAAATTACTGCTTTGTCTCTTCTTACCTTAAGAAAGAGAATTATGAAATGACTCTGTAATTTGACTTGAACCATAGAAAGAATCATTACATTTGAGAAAATTGTTACCCATTAACAACTCTCCTTTTCTCTATATAGTAAATGAATTAAAGAATGTTGTATTAAGAGTACCTTTTCTTATAACCTAGAGAATTATAAAAAACAACAAAAGTCAAAAGTGTAATGCTGGCTGACATGAATATTATTATTTCAATTATTGTATCTTGATGATTAATAAAAAAAATAGATTGTCATATACATAAAAATCAAGTTAAAAATCGTTGAGTAATCCAGTATACTGACTAGTCTGTTCTTGAATAGTTTAAATTAAAAGGTTGTAATAATAAAAATAATGTCATTATTTGTGTTGTTATCACATATGTTATAAATTAATTTACTGCTTTGTAGTATGGAGAAAAAATATATGTACTCACTAACATAATAAGTCAAGCTACAAATCAGTACTCCCATCCTTCTTGTAATGTCATGATTACTAAAATGAGATATGAACCAACATCATATTTTCTGGTATATAAGAAGATAAGGAGAACATAGAGTAAGAGGAGAGGTAATACAACCAATGACGTGATTATCATGAGAGTAATATGTCCTTTACTACCATATTGCACAAACCCATCCCAATACCATACATGATATGTCTGCTCTGAAGTAAAGACTTTAGCTGGTGTAAAGGTATTGATAATTGCACCTAACAGTCGTCCAAAGGAGTGGTGTACAACAGTAACTAGAACTTGAACTGAGGAGTCAGCTATTCTATTGGAAAGCCTTAGACAAAAACAATTATTGTCAGTAAATAAAATGAGACACTAAAATGAGACCAGCTTTCCATAACTAGGTCATTCCATTGTAAAAACATAGATGAAATCCCAGTCCAAGATTTAGAAATGAAAGTAAAACAATTAAGACATTTTTCACAACTCCATTGTTCCCATTGTAAACACTTAACATATCTAGTATCCCCACATTAGCAGCGTGAGCATAGAATATAATTCCATTAAATTTACCAATCATTCTAGAGTCACTGTAGTGTTAAATAAAGTCAGACTTCTTATAGACTGTGGAAGAAACTCTGATTACGAGCACATATTATAGTTGCCATTCTGTGCGAGAATCAATGTATATATTAATATCTTACTAGTTTGTTTACTTTTCACATGACAGAGGAGACCATGTGACAGAGTAAAATTGACAGATCTGCTTAATGATAAACAAAGTGTTGAGAGGACTATGTTGTATTACACAGGTACTGCTCTAAATCTGATGAGGAGTTGATATGATATGTTTCCCAACGATTAACTAGAAATAATAGTACTAGGAAAGTTGACAGTAAAAAGAGTTTGACTGTACCCAAATAATGATAGAATTAACTCCTTAAATATTGATAGTGTAGATGTTTTTGTTTTTTTGGCCATATCTGGTATTGTTATTGTAAGAAAATTGAAAGTAAAGTTAGATATAATTTTATAAATATAAGTTGACCTTTCAGATTTTTTAAAATCATTCATTGCCGAACTGTTGAAATAGTTTAAATAAAAATTACCAATGTGATGATCATTAGAATGAGATGTGATCCACTACCATATTCTATTGAATCAAGTTCTATTTATAGGAGAGAAGGCAAGAGCTATTTCATTCACAACATCCACAGTTTGACACAGTTTTTCTATTATAATATATCATGTCAATCCTAAGTATTAAGTATCCTAAGACGAATATTCTGATAATAATTGATATGAACTACACATATGAATGTACCCAGTTGACATATAAATCATATAAGTAAAAACTTCTAATATCTTGAAACTGAAGAGCTGTATTACATACTATTTTTGTTTTAAATGTTCATTTTTATTTCACCAAACATAATATATACTAACGCTAAACATTTCAATAGTCAGAGCGACTATCTTCATCAGTGGCTTAAATAATATAGTAAAAGTAAAAAGCTTCTATTTATACTACGCGCTTAGGGTGCACAGTTCAAAACATCCTGCATACCTGTACGCGTTGCGTGGCTGGGCTGCTACGTGTGCAGAGTCATGATGATGCTTTTTACTTTTACTTTTTCATTATTTAAGCCAATGATGAAGATAGTCGCTCTGACTATTGAAACGTTTGGCCTTAATATATATATTTTGTTTGGTGAAATAAAAATGAACATTTAAAACACTAATCTACCCAAACAACCAGGTATCTTTCTCTGTATTACATACTACATTGTTCCTAGCCAGTGTTACAGACAATTTATTGGTACGTATTGTAATATGATCAAACATCATTTTACTATCTATGTGTGTTTGTCAATTTTAGGGAAGCCAGCCAGAAATTCAATCATCTTTGTTGTGGGTTAAAAATGAAATATATGTTATACATTTCATTACTATATGTCCTCAATTGTTCGTGATATATTCTTAGTCAATTGATAAATATTAAGAAAAAATCTGTGGCTATACCAACCTATTACACAATCATAGTATTAATTATTTGATGTGGTTATAATGGGATAACCTCAATTGACAGAAAAAGTATGAATGTCACATTTAAAAATAAATTTAATTTAATGGAACCTGATGTCAATCAAATAAGTATTAAAAGTAAACAAACTTTATCGTATTTACAGTATAACTTTAGTATATCAAATTGACTTTTTATAATGTTATATATACACTGTTTAAAAAGACAAATATTAAAAGTAAATATTGTTTGTTTCCACTAGTTACTAGGACTTAATAAAGGTTCTCTGTATTCACACGAATTATAAAGTGAGCTACTTGCTGGCAGTAATGGTTTGTATGAAAGCATTTTCTGCTTATACTTGTGCTGCATCATATGAAACATTACTTTATTGAATACATCTTGCCAGTTACCAGTAGAATATGATACAACAATATTGCCAAGAATATGAAGAACACAATAAAGACCATGACAGATACAAACACTGCAATAGCTTGATATTTAAATTCAATAAAGAAAAACCAAGTTGTTATGTATATCATAACAATGTTAAGTATAAGACAACAGTCAAGGAAGTATATAACTTTGTTCTTATATGGTTTGAAGTAAACATGCAAAAGCAGTAGAAGAACCACAAAGGGAGTTGTTATAACATATATTTCAAGAATATTCTTAGCTCTTAGTGATGTATATATGACATACATTCCAATCAAAAAAACAAGTCGAGCAACATACCAATACTCCTTCCCTTCCTTATATGGAGCATGGATAGCTTCAAGTAGAGGTCGAATGTATTTGTTTATGCTTGTGCGTCGTATTGATCTAGCAAAAATGAGAATAAGGACATAGGGTAGCAGAAGAGAAATGACAATTACCAATGTGATGATCATTAGAATAAGATGTGATCCACTACCATATTCTATTGACCCATCCCAATACCAAACTTTGAAACTATTATGTGAATCATAATAGATTTTTGCTGAAGTAAACACATCGATAATTGCTAGTAAAAGTTTTGAGAATGAGAGGTGTACAACAGTAACCAGTACTTGAACTGAGGAATGAGCTATTCTGTTAGAAACCTTGGGAGAGAAGCGACTGAGGATAATAAGGACAACAACTATTGTCAGCAAATAAAATGGAAATAGTAAACTGAGACCAGCTTTCCATAACTCTGTCATCCCATCATAAAAACAAAGAGGAAAACCGAGATTCAAATTCAATATAGACAAAAAAATAAGACAAAGTTTTGAGCATGGGTCTTGATGAAGGTTTAATGATAGTAGATCTGTGATGCCACAATTAGCCATATGAGCATAGAATATAATTCCATTGAGTGTACCAGTTGTCATTGTAAGTCTGAGAATATATAACAGGTAAATGAGGAGGGGACCAGCTATTGCATAGAGTACTATTGTCAACAACCACCAATTACTACATTGTTTACATTCTGTTGAACCAAATACAACACTTAGTTTTTGACCATTTTTAAGTTTACTACAACTACCACACAATAGACCTTCACGATGATATAGACACAGTGGTTGGAGAGTTTCATTGTTACACATCATGCTCTTTGATATTGTCATTCTGTTAGTTGAAGAACTGCAAAAAAAAGGTCCATTAATATTACAATAGCCAACTGGACATTGTATTGAGACACCAAAACTTGTGGACGTATTCATATAACCAGCCCAGGTATTAGCAGATAAACCAGGTCTAA
This sequence comes from Xestospongia muta, assembly GCA_963693285.1. Lineage (NCBI taxonomy): Eukaryota > Metazoa > Porifera > Demospongiae > Haplosclerida > Petrosiidae > Xestospongia > Xestospongia muta. Next base: position 5,292,329 of record OY848919.1, on the reverse strand, counting down.
CCATTGACAGGTAATTGATGTCACAATCAGCCTTATAACCATAAATCAATTTAAAATCTTTGTTATAAAAAGCTGATGAGCACACACATTGGTTTGTTCCATTTTGCCAAACAAAACCTAAAGGACATTGTTGTACTGTAACATTGACAACTAAAGCAGCTGGAAAACTAGGTAGAGAAAATACTAATTTTCCTTCAGTAGTATTAGAGCCTTTGCTATATATTATAAGATCAAATGAGGTACAATTATTACTTTCATGAAGTATTTGTTCTTGGTTGTTGTGTAACCTTAAACTGTTGCTTTTTTTAGCAATGGTAATTGAAACTGTTGAATAAACATTTCTGTTTAGAGCGTCAATAGATGCCATGTAGATCTTGATATTCTGACCTGGATACGTGTTAAATGGTTTAATGGAATTACTGTGCCTACCATTAGGATAACACAAAGTTAGTTTTGAAGCTGGAGTTGATATATTGTGCAGTTTATTCACTTTCTTGTTTCCAATGAAATGAAAGTGGCTTCTGTAAAATTCTAGTAATTTTGTATTATTAGAAAGTTTTTGCCTGACTCGACATGAAAAGAGTGGATAGGCGTATATTGAATTACCAGCATAGATAGCTACATTTCCTGTAAAAGAAATATTCATCTCTTTTGTGATATTCATTAATTGTAGGATGCATTGTTTTTTTAGTAATAAGCTATTTTTTATACCAGAACTTGCATATATTGCTCCACCAATTTCCTGAGCTCGATTATTAGTAAAGTTAACTATAGCTCCTCCAATAAAATAAAGATATCCATTACCTAGTAATCTAATAGCAGCACCTCTGGATCCAACATTGGTGCTAAAAGTCACATTGGCATATTTAGAGAGATACACATTGGAGTTGAGAGCATCAATCACAGATCCATAGTTTTTAGTGAAGGTTGATGTTCCAGTAATAGATATATTTGCTACGTTACTAAAAGAGAAGATTCCTGCAGTTGAAACAGGTTTAAATGTTAACTTTTGAGAGTTATCCTTTGCACATATGTCTTCAAGAAGAATGGAGATTTTTGGAAACTTCTTAGCATTGTCATAGACAGACATAAAAAGACAAGCCCCAGTCTTCTGTACTGAGTTATTTTGAAAGTTACAGTTTTTAAAATGAATATCTATATTAACAGTCTTATCTAGTTCAGCTACACCAACATATACGGCACCAGTGGGTGAGCAATTACGACCATGACCTGTGTGATTAATAAAGTTTGTATTTTGAATTAACACTAATTGGGGTTGAGTCGTAGATAAATCTGTTACTTTAATCCAATATAAAGCAAGAGCTGCTCCATGTAAAAATGACTTAGGACCATTAGCATTATCAGAAAACAAAGAGTTATCAACAATTGTGCTTGTATTAAGAGAACTGTTGTAATGAAGAACAAGCAGACCACCTGGTGAATTATAACTTCCCACATTAGATGTAAATTCTGCATTGTTAATAGTAACACTGGCAAAATATGTTTTTTGAGTATAAAGTACAGTCAGACCAGCAGCATTAACAATATTCAAGTAATTATTAGAGAACTCAGTCATATAGGAATATGCTTTGTGCAAATCAAAGTTATTTTTAAAATTTACATAGTTGACAGTAACATTTGTAGAATACATCATTAGTTGATGATCAAAAAAATGCAGAAGAGCACCACAACCAATTTTTCTTCTTTTATGTTCAGTATGACGATATAGGTTAGTACTAAGATTTGAATAAGATATATTAACTTCACTGATACTAGAATCATTTAGATTTATACCAATCATAGCAAACCCATATGAGTAGTAGATGTTAACTCGACTTATATTGACCTGACAATGAACAAAGACTAAGACAGCAGCATGAGATGAAGTGTAATACAGAGATGAACTATTGAGGTACTCAGTGATTGCAGTATCTTGTATGGTTGTGAGATATGTACCACAATTCTTAATCACCAAATGTTTAAGAGTCACTTGAGAGTTGAAGAAAACTAGACCTCGTCTTGGCTGTGGAAATTTCTGCCGTGTGTCATTATAAACACATTTTATATTTGCTGATTCTGTGGAAGAATTACTGCGTATTTCAATTATGCTTCTTTGTTGAGTTGCCACTTGACAGAATTCACCAGGTGAAATGGTGAAGTTAACGGAACTGTTTAATAAAAACACAAGGTATTGAGAGGACCATGTTGTGTTACACAAGTACTTCTCTAAATCAGAGGATGAATTAACTGGAAAGATATGATTACTATTTCCGCTACATGGTAGTAAGCAAGAAAAGAGAATTGGCGAAACATAAAAGAATATCTGTAACATGACAATGTAGCTTTAAAGCTTCGATCGTTTCTAGAGTTTGTCTGTTTACTATCTACTCTATATATACTCGTTAGTGCTTTATAAAAAATCATCGATTTTGAAAATATGCAATTAAGTAAGTTACTTCAAAACAAAGAAAAGCTGAAAGACAACAATAGTAAGATATGTCAAAACATGTCATAAAATGTTTGTGCAAATTATACAATATAGTAAAACATTGCTGACTAAATGATTTCATTGGTATGTTACAAATGTTTTAGTCATTGTTGCTGTGACCTTCTATGATACAGTTCTCAGCAACAAAAGTGCAGCAAATAAATTCAGAAAGCTCATTGGCATAGCACTTGTGATAGAGAAAATTGGTTTGTATTGTAGATAAATAAATAAGCACATTTATTTGTCACTTTCAATAGTGACATAAACAGTACACACTCTATATGACTACTGCATCTTATTAGTAAAAGTTACAATAAACAAAGAAAATTGAAAGTCAACAGAAATTAATGTTATGAAAAACACAATATTGTCCATCAATAACAGGTATTATGGATCTGTAATATACAATTGTGTACATGTAGAACATCAATGAATAATAATATAATGACTTAGTGATTTCTTCCTTAAATAATTATGGTGACTTGGGAAAATCAGGATATTAAATATTGTTGTAGAATCACTGTAGTGTTGAAGAAAATTAGACCTTTTCTAGGTTGTTGAATGGCATCCAGTATATCATTATTAGTACATGTTATAATAGCAGACTCTGTGTAAGATTTACTGCATATCTTAATTCTACCAGTCTCATAAGAAACTTGACAAAAGTTACCAGATGCAATGGTGAAGTTGACAGAACTGTTTAACAAGAACACAAGGTATTGAGAGGACCATGTTGTGTTACACAGGTACTGCTCTGAATCTGTAGATGAGTTAACATAATATGCATTATTACTGTCACCATTACAATAACTACTGAAGAGTAGTAGAGAAAAAAACAACAAGTAGTGGTCTGTAAAGCAATTATTTCAGAATTGTGGCAAAAGAATTAGATTAACCAGATATTTTTGCCTATATACCATCCAATATATATATTGAAAATAGTTGGTGACTTGTCTTAATAACAACATTGAAAGTATATTTAAATTATATCAACTACTTAGGATAAACATACTTTTATTTTATTGGATGTTTTAAGAGTGATGTCACTATTCAACAAAAGCACAAGTCACATTTTGCAATGTCTTGACAACTGATTATTTGGTGTTCTAATCTAATCAGTAAAATTATTGATCTATAATTGTTGTAAGTCTTCATGTTACAATGAAACAATATAGTCCTGTTAACATTGAGACTCAAACATTTAGCTAAGCTTAAAGCCATAAACTATTACTGACTACTGAAAACAATTTAGTGAAAAATATCTTGAGCTCATTGACATTGCACTTGTAATAGAGACTTATTGGCTGTGATGTAGATTGGGAGTACAAATAAATACTGAGTTTTTTGTCACTGTCAATAGCTGGATACAACAAAATACATTCCTCTATTTATATTGAAAATGGCTGGTTGCCTTGTCTTAAAAACAACATTGAAATTAAATTAAAATTATATCACTTACTTAGGATAATAATACAATCATTTTATTGGATAGTTTAAGAGTGAAGTCATTATTCAACCAAAACATGAGTGAATGGTAGTTAGTACATTTATGAAGTGTCTTCACAATTGTTTGTTTGGAGTCTAGATCTACACTCAACTATGTCAGAGATGGTTATGTGTTTATTCACTTAATCAATGAAACTAAAAGTTATATTTAGTATACAACTTTGTATTTACTTTATGAAAGAATGTTTAATTTGAATGTTAGTCTATAAAAACATGCACTCATCATAAACAATTGTGCTATATGTATTGTATGGTATGTCATTGAAGATATACATTTTGTATATTAGCCAAAATAATATCTCATAGTATGATTGTTTTAATTAGTGGTTTCCGACAATGTTGAATTTTCATTAATGTAATTTTAAATGGTATAAAGTGGGTTTGTAAACTAAGAATGATATTATGAGTGATGTTGATTATGTGTATATCTTTAAAACTACTCTGGTATAAATTATGCACATGTTTATTAACAAAAGCAATGTCACATGACTAGTCTAATTGAAGATGTAGAAACATGATAATGTTCAGTAATTACATATATCATGATCTGTCAATATGTAAAACATCATTTAATGACTATAGTATGGCTGGAAATGTAGAGATTTGTCACTAGAATAGAGTTAACAAATTAAATCACCAACAAATGCTACATTAGTAATTTATTACTCTACACAATGATCTTTATTATGTGGTAGGTGAATATAGATACATACAATACAGTGGGAATTAATGTTGAGGGTTAAAATCTAATGAGGAAAGTTTGGGAAATTTAAAAAATATTGATCTCTACAATAACAGTTGTTTCTCAACAAGGTTTGTAAATCATAAAATGTTTTTGCTCACTAATAAAAAATTATGATGTTTAATATCATTATGAAAATGAAACTTGTACTATGTGAATCTGAGAACATACAACAGGTAATGAGGATGAGACCAGCTACTGCATAGAGGACTAATGTCTATCTTTACATTTCATGTTTATTTATGGTAAAATGTGTAACATTAAAATCACCAAAAATGGTTGTTCAAACATTACCTGACACCAAATAATGATGACAATAAAATAAGGAACAGTAATGTTAAAAAATGTCTGCTTGTCTAGATACATTTATAATTGTGCTCAGGAAATAACACAAATTTATGTCCTCTACAGAAACATTGAAAATAAATTCAATGTTTACTTACAGCAAAATTGACAAACTTTTAAGCATAATTATAATTATCTATAATATTACATATATAACATTAAATTATATTGTAATGTTTGTGTAACTCACTAGTATACTGCACATACATCACAATGATATTGTGTAACATTATATCATGTATAAAGTAAGACACAGAGATAAGCTACACTTGTTCTTCCAATCATTGTGATCTAGGAAGAAGTAATTGTTGGTTATAAGTATTGGAAGATGACACATTTATTCATCAAAGTAGAACTATTTGTACTCAATCCATTTGTTGAGAGTGTTGACTTTTCCTTTAACTATGATGACATGACTTGCTAAGTCATTAAAAAATGGCAAAAATGTCAGGAAACAGATGGAAAAAATACTTTACAATTTCTGATCCGTCTTCAAGAGCAAAATATACCAAGTGGTAAGAAAGAGAAATGTCAAGATCATTCTTACTCAACAATTTAGAATGTTTAAATGGTTTGAGATAGGCTTGTAGGACAACTAATACCCCAAACATTGGACTTATTATAATGTATACTATATATAAGTTAGTAGCTTGATATCTTGAAGATATGTCATACATAGCACATAGTAACAGTAGACGCGATGTAATTGTTTACCTTCCTTATTTAGGAGCATGGATACTTTCTAGAAATTATCCTAAGACTTGCTGGCACATGCCAGTGGTTTGAGAGGTTTAGCAAAGAGAAGTAGGAGTACATATAACAGTAACGCTAAACCGAGGACTACTATCAGTCACTATTATTAATATACGATGGGAGTGTCCTCCTCATTTGATGTTATTATTAAAGAACAAAAAATGATGTACATCATTGGATGTGTAGACCTCAGCATAAGTCATTACATTGATAAATTGAATAAGTAGGTTTGAAAAAGAAAGGTGTTCAACAGTTACTAGTAGAGGAGTGAGCTATTCTTTTGGAAAGCCTAGCAAAAATGGCATAGTGTAATAAGGACAGCAACAATTGACTGGTAGAATAGTGGCAGAGCAAAACTGAGGCCGACTTTTATTATTTCTGTCATCCTATTAAAAAAACATAAAGAATACTTAGCTTAACATTTAAAACAGTAAGTATAAAAATGAATGCCTGACAATTACTCAATTGAGATTTGCAATAGTGAGTTCTTTGCTACCATATTTAGTATTCCCACATTAGTAGTCTTAGCATAGAATATAATTCCATTAAATGTAGCAGTTGTTAAAGTAATTCTAAGAGAAAATAACAGATATAAAGAGAGAGGACCAGAAACTAGATATATACTAATGGTTGCTATCCATGCATTACTACAGTGATGATATTCTGTAGATCCAAGTACCACACCCTCACAATATCTATATACCTCATATTGTTCTTTCATATATAAACACAATTGTCAATGATAGTCAGTGATAACATCTGGCAATTTAAAATTTTAATTTTACAATAAGTTACCACAATAGAAATCTAGGTCAATGTCTTATCATTGTTAAAGAATACAACAGTACAACTTATTGACACACTTCATATTTAATTATTCCTGTCCCAAGTCTTGTCATTACTTATCTTGTGATAATCTGATTACTTATATTGGTTGAATGAATGTGTCATGTTTTCTAATACAGTTATTTAATGAAGATGAAAGTTTACATACTCCTTTGATGTTATTTAAATCAAACACAAAAGTATATGGACACTCTTTGACAGAATGTCTGGTTGAGAATATTGACAGAATACAACTTCAACAATATTAACACTATAATTTTATGTTCCTTTGACTTCTTTACAGAGTTGAAACTTTATACATATTGGTGTATGATTTGTTATTAATAAGTGAAGTGTTGCTTAAAATGTGTTATTGTTTTGATATGAGACTTGATATAATTTGCATTATTGATATATAACATTAGAATATAGGTGGAGCATATATTGAACTGCCAGTTCTATTAAAAACTAAAATTAGTCCAATTTATTAATAGTAGCTAGACTTAATACTTTCAGTGTGTTTAGTTGGTAGAGAGGTATTGTGTAGAGTCCCAGATTTCCTCACATAGCCAGCTCTTACTTCAGTGGCTAGCTACATATGATTATCTTAGATTGCAATTTTGTTTTCATTTTCGCTCTCTCAACACCAACAATTTAAAGAAGTTTCAACCAGACTTTACAGGAATCTTTGTGATCCTCAGTGGAACTACTAGGATTAACATACTCCTGATGAACCCTTCAACTTCCCCTTTGAAGTCCACAAATTTCCTAAGAATGCATTGAGTTTGTTTAAGCATACATACAAAACAGATAACGTTAACTGACACGCCCCTTTTTGATTTAAAGGAGATACACTGTAGGCTAGTCTCGTTCACAGACCTACATATATAGTTTCGTCCCTATACTCTCGACAATTCGACAGATATTGTACATTACTGAGCTGGGAAAATATGTTAAGTAGATTTACCAGACTGCTGGCTTTCCGTCCATATGTCGGGTGTCTGGGAAAAACACTAACCTACAAACTACAGCACTCTAGAAAAATGGCGTTAGAGGTAACAAAAACTCATCTAAAAGTAGGCATCTATCCATGGATTCCAGACCTTGGTAATGATAAGCTGAAGGGACTGAAAGATTTTGTCAAGACAGAATTTGAGCGTGAACATCCTGACGTAATAGTGACAGTATCCACGAACTGGGATCCTTATAAAGTCAATGAAGTAGGCAATAACTTGTCCTCTCAAGGAGATTCCTTTGACATTCTTGAAATTGATACAGTTCTACTCGGAGAAGTAGCCGATTTGGGGGTACTTCAAAAATTGGATCCTGACAAATACAAGCTTCAAGAGAATTTTCTAAATGTTGGCTTAAATGCAGTTTGTTACAAGGACAACTATTATGCTGTTCCTACTTTGCATTGTGCAAATTTTCTCATTGAGCTGATAACTGGAGATGTTGATACGAATGAAGAAATTCTTTGCTCTCTGGAGACAGGCAATCACAATTTGGGAGATTTGCAAAATGTTGTACAACACTATCATAAGCTTTTTAAAGGAGTTAGTCCACTTATCGGTGATTTCCGTGGTAAATGGACATTACCTTGTTTTTATTTGGATGCTTACATTGACAAACATGGTAAATATAGTGTACAAGAGGGAATTGATGCACCAATTGATGAACCAGATGTTTTAGATGCCATGAAATGGTTCATTAAACTTGATGAGGATACAGATGGAGGTAACAAAGGTACAACAGATCAGTATGATAGTCCCTCCCAAAGAAATTCAGATATAGGAAAGTCTGATCATGTCATGTTATATGGTTTTTCTGAGTTGTTAAGTGAAGTGATGTCTGACAAAATGTGCCTTAACAAGAAGATACATGCTTTTTGTATAATTTCACCACCTTTAGGGACAGAAAATAACCTCTTGACATTTACTGATGCATTGATTGTCAACAAGAGCCATTACTCTGATATTAATAAAGCTGATGCCATCGATAAATTCATTGAATTTTACACAAGTTTGAGGTTTCGAAACCAATATGCAGAAGGTAAAGATTTAAAAGAACCTCATCCTCCACGTTATGTTCTCAATTCAAGAAAAGATTTTTATACTACTGGATTTGGAACAGATGAAAAGAATTACCAAATGTTACGACAGGCAATGGATTATGCAGTTGCTGCTCCTAACCATGGTCTTGTTGGCAAGCATGATGAAATGAATCGTATTCTAGTAGAAAAACTAAGTCACCTCTCTAAATGATGAATGTAGTTAAAATTTAGTCACAATGGGTCTTTATCATATAATCTCTTAATATACAATTTTTAGAATAAAATCCCTTTTACCAAAACAATGTATTTAACAATCTTATTAGTCAAAATGGTTAATTATTATCGATCTTAATTACACAGACAATATCAATTGTCAGAATAAGTAATCATAAAAACTCAATAATTATATATATATATATATATATTTCTATATTTCTATATGGATTTTTTTGTCAGTATATAATTCACTAGTATAACAAATGTATGCATAATGAAAGCAATGTGATGAGTATTAATAACTAGAATAGTTATTTTCATTGGCTATCTATCTCTGGCTATCTATCTCATGTACTGAAACTATGTAGACACATACTAACTAACCTGATTTACAGTGCACAATTGACATTACATATGTAATCTGTTTATACGAATTCGTTTATCACTAGACATATGAAGTCTTGTGAATGAATAAAAATGTTAGGTAATTACTGTGGGAATATTAACAAGAGCTATAATTATCGACCGCACTTGATTTGCTAGGTGCTCCAGCTGTGTTAGGCACAAATACAATGTACATTTACATAATAACATTTAGGTAAACAAATGTGATACCACTATGAGTTGATAGTCACATGATTGATTGATACATGACTTGTCAATTCATCACATGTACAATGGACTGTATTCCTACTTGAGGGGACTCAGAAGTATCACATGACATTCATCATACTCATTTAGAATTTATGGCATGATTAGCAAATGAACCATTATCTGAGATTTTATTCTGTTGAGTTATTTAATGTCTTTGCAATACAAACAGTAGCATCTAATATGTTTAATGATCATTACTGTAATATTCTCAGAGTTAGGAGATTATATAGTTCTTTTACTATAGAAGACAACTTGCTTATATACATAAAGACAAAGGTTACAACACATATCAACAAACAGATACACACATGTAAACCAGACTACAACGTTCAATTGTCTCTACATAACTCAGCACACTGTCTTTATATACCTCAGAACACTGTCTTTACAAATATTATACTTTTCCTCTCTTTATTTGAGATTAGTATATGTTAAATGATTTAGTGGCTTACAGTTATGCATCAGATATCTTCAAGTGGGAGGTGGGTTTGCGTTGGTACCATTTGGTGAGGTGGTATCATAAGGTGCGATGGCTGTAGGAGTGACTGAGCTGGTGAATGGTGATATGTCTTTATGAGTAGATGGTTGATTCCTTCCAGTTTGAGTATGCGGTTCTGTAGTGTACTCTGGGTTAATAAATGGTGATGCTAAGCCTGTGTCTTCATTTAGAGTGTATCATTTTCGAATAAAATCGACATGTCTTCTCCAGTTATCCCCATTGTTAAGTTGAATGATGCACAATTTTGGACCTGCATATGCTAAAATAAACCAGGGACCCATTGATTTTTGTCTTTTGCAAAATATTTTGCATACACAGTATCTCCACCTATGAAATATTGAGGCTCAGTTTTTTTGTTGGCAACTTGTCCAGAGATATATTATTTATGTTGCGCACAATATCTTAATGTTGGTTTCAGTAGGTCCAGCCTCGATCTCAATTTTCTTCCTATTAATAGTTCTCTTGGGGATAATCCCATGGTGATATGAGGTGTCAATTTGTAATAAAATAGGAATTTTGATATTTACTCTGATAGAGTTCCATTTTCTTCAGACCATCTTTGAATAGTCCATTAGTGGGTGAGAATATACCATTAGTGTACAGGAATATCTGGAATTCGTCACTAATAAATTAATGATCGATCATCGTCCTGTGCAAAGATTTGATGGGGATGTGAGATTGTGGGTGATAAAGTGGATAGTAGACATTGGATGAGTTTCAATCCATTTAGAATGAGCGTCAATCGCTATTAAAAACATATGGTTCTCAATTGAGGTATGGTTTGAGGTCTCAATCATTTATACTTGTCGGCCAGCCATTTTCCACAAAATATATAGAATGTTAGAGAGAATTGAGTCCTTTTCAGTCCATGCAGCAATTTCTTTTGATGTATTTGGTAAAGACTCAACCTTTTCCAGGAGTAAAACAATTGGGATACCTGTAGGGACTGATAGTGATGGTAATATACTGAAAGCATCTGCATTCCCATTGTGCTGGGTAAATTGAATACAGTGAATATTCATACATAAACAGAGTCAGTGCCCATTGTTGTAATATTGCTGATGCATGTAAGGGAAAAGTCTTATTTGAGCTCAGCAGACTTACTAATGGATTGTGGTTAGTATTTATATAAAAGTGTTGTCCAAAGAAATGAGTGGAAGCGTTTGATCTCAAACACAATAGTTAGTTAGAGCTTCCTTTTCAATCAGTGAGTACTTCCTTTCGGCTTTGATAGACTTGTAGATACAAATCCAACTGGTTTCTCACTTCCACCTGGTAAGTAGTTTATGTGAAAGTACTGGCGCTAGTCCATAGTTAGAGGCATCACATGCCAGGGTTGTATCTAGAGAAGGATTGAAATGAATCAATACATTAGATAACTGTAATACTCTTTAGAGGTCTCAAAGGCTTCTTTTTCCTTTTCTGTCACATACGACCATGTAAAAGTTAATTTTATTAGATTATATAGAAGGCCCATGATTGTGGACATTAGGAAAAAACCTAAGACAATAGGACAAAAGTCAGAGAAATGATTTTAACTGAGATACTTTAGCTGAATTAGGTACTTCTAATTGTGGCCTTCAATTTATCAGCTAGAAAATAAGGCTGTGTGAATCTATTTATGTCTTTGCACCCCTCTTGCAACATGTCACATACAACACTTGAACAATGCTTTCAACTAGTCGTCTAGTACACACAATGACAAAGGATTCCTGTTAATACAGTATACACATAGTTAATAGAGCTCATTGTTATAATAGTATTATAATTACATAACAAAATTGTTTGATAATGCTAATGCTGTGACATTATAGCAAAAACAATGAAGATATACTGTGAATTGAGTAAATTTGATGCTCTTTTAGTCCAGACCCTTCCATTTCATTTAAAGGGGGAAATGGCTACGCAACGCAAGACTACTCTGTGATTGTGTGACTTTGATGTTCTTTTAGACATACCTATTATCTAATGTTATAATGACAACAATAAATGTACCATTGCTTTCCACTGTCAGTGTGTGGAGTGTAATTTAATCTGTCATCTTATTGTTATATTATATAACAATATTAAAATGGACATATTGATATATATTTAGTTAACATAGAACCAAAATAATATTATCATGCTTCATGTTTCAGGCAAAAACCACAAAACATTTTAATACAGTACTTATAACTTTCTAAAATTACTTATAATGTTACCACAGGTAATACTAGGACTTTAATTATTGAACTGAAATATCATCATCAAGGAAACGAAATTAATATATTACATATAACGGAGTTTCAAGCAGACTTTACAGGTAGTTGTTAGTCCTCATCAACGTAAACTTACTCCTAATACATGCACCTTGAACTTCACCCAACAAAATGCATCGAGTTTGTTTAGGTATACATATTAAACTGATAACGGACTCTCCCCTTTTTGGTTAAAAGAAAGGGCTGTAAAGTTAATTTCGTTGGCAGAACTGTTTGCTACGGCACTCTAGAAAAATGGCGTTAGAGGTAACAAAAACTCATCTAAAAGTAGGCATCTATCCATGGATTCCAGACCTTGGTAATGATAAGCTGCAGGGACTGAAAGATTTTGTCAAGACAGAGTTTGAACGTGAACATCCTGACGTAATAGTGACAGTATCCACGAACTGGGATCCTTATAAAGTCGATGGTGTAGGCAATAACGTGTCCTCTGAAACAGATTCCTTTGACATTCTTGAAATTGATACAGTTCTACTCGGAGAAGTAGCCGATTTGGGGGTACTTCAAAAGCTGGATCCTGACAAATACAAGTTTAAAGAGAATTTTCTAGATGTTGGCTTAAATGCAGTTTGTTACAAGGACAACTATTATGCTGTTCCTACATTGCATTGCGCAAATTTTCTCATTGAGCTGATAGCTGGAGATGCTGATCCCAATGAAGAAATTCTTTGTTCTCTGGAGACAGGCAATCACAATTTGGGAGATTTACAAGATGTTGTACGACACTATCATAAGCTTTTTAAAGGAGTTAGTCCACTTATTGGTGATTTCCGTGGTAAATGGACATTACCTTGTTTTTATTTGGATGCTTACATAGACAAACATGGTAAATATAGTGTACAAGAGGGAATTGATGCACCAATTGATGAACCAGACGTTTTAGATGCCATGAAATGGTTCATTAAACTTGATGAGGATACAGATGGAGTTAACAAAGGTACAACAGATCAGTATGATAGTCCCTCCCAAAGAAATTCAGATATAGCAAAGTCTGATCATGTCCTGTTGTATAGTTATTCCGAGTATTTAAGTCAAGTGATGTCTGACAAAATGTGCCTTTAACAAGAAGATACATGCTTTTTGTATAATTTCACCACCTTTAGGGACAGAAAATAACCTCTTGACATTTACTGATGCATTGATTGTCAACAAGAGCCATTACTCTGATATCAATAAAGCTGATGCCATCGATAAATTCATTGAATTTTACACAAGCTTGAGGTTTCGAAACCAATATGCAGAAGGTAAAGATTTAAAAGAACCTCATCCACCACGTTATGTTCTCATATCAAGAAAAGATTTTTACACGACTGGATTTGGAGCAAATGAAAAGAATTACCAAATGTTACGACAGGCTATGGATTATGCTGTTGCTGCTCCTAACCATGGTCTTGCTGACAAGCATGAAGAAATGAATCGTATTCTGATTGAAAAACTAAGTCTCCCTCCAAAATGAAAACGGCAGTTCAAACTGACAGAAGTGCATGTCTAATTGAAACTGAAATTTTAAATTAGTCACAATATGTGTTCATTAAGTTCTGTTATTGTAGTAGACCTAGTAAATAAATTAACAGGCAATCATATGCGTGACAATTTTTAGATTATTCCTTATAAAGGTAAATCTATATTTAGCTTTAAAAGTCCCTTTGTAGTAAGTAATCTAATTAACATGAAGTAAGTATTCAAAAAATTGGGAGATAGAATTATTTGGTTAACTCAATTAGTAAATGCTCTAGCTCTCTTAAACACAAATACAATGTACATAATCTTAATATTGAGAAAACATAAAAGTGATAGCACTGTGAATCTTATTAGTAGTGACATATATTGATTGGTATATGACTGGTCATTTCATCACTGTGGATTGTAGTCTCTTGTAGGCAGCCCCTTCCCATTCCTACCTGCAGGGGGGAGAGACTGGCTACATGAGACTAAGTGGACTATAAATAACTCTGCTTGAGAAGACTCAGATGGACAACTACTCACATGATGTTCATCATACTCACTCCATTTATGACATGATAAGAAAACAAATCATTATGTGTCAGACAGAACTCAGTAAGCTGTGTTCTTTTGATTTAAGCATCTTAACATTTAATTAGCTTAATGAGTTAAAACAAAAATTACATGATAATTAATGTGGTGACAATATATTAAATGAAATGTTAATAAAAAATAAAATGATAACTGGACATGCTATAACATAACTTATAATTATGTATATTAAGTTCAATAGTACTAGTGTTTATGTGGAATGAACCAGTACTATAGTAACTGTACACTCATTCCTTTAACAAATTAACTTATACTTTGGTAGTTAGTCCATTGTGTTATCATGTTTGACTTTATTATAATAACTAAATATTTTCACATCTAGAAGTAATTTAAATCATAGAGTTAGTGATGTTAATAACACACATTATGATGTAATTCAGTGTAGAACAATCTATACATATTGTATAACACTTTGTATCATCTGTAGAAAGAGAAAAGAATCATATGTATATATATATATGTAATTAATAACATATTGAGTGGGTGTATCAAAACACTAATAGTACATTATATCTTATACAGGTACAATTGTACTATATGAGATACAAGACATAATAGATGTAGTCATTTAAATGACTGTACTACTGTGTTCTAGCTGATACAACCATCACAAAGAACTTCAAACTCTTTGTAGCTTTGTTAAACATCTTTGAATAGCCAATATATCACTCTAAATCATTTAAAGTATATATATAAAATCTGCATTTGCAAGCTGAATCGATTGGTGCAAGTCCCATGTAGATAACATGTAAAATGGCAAAGTTATTTACACGTTTGGGTAGTTCTACTCAACTCGGACAGAGTATAGTTAACATCAAATCAAAAATGATCTTATCATGCTTCATGTCTCAGGCAAAAAACCACAAATATTCAATACAGTACTTATTCATTGGTAAAATCATTTATAATATCATGGTCCTTACCACAGGTAATTTTAAAACTGATCTGTATGAATAAGAAAAATATGTATATATATAATTTATAACATATTGAGTGGGTGTATCAAAGCACAAATAGTACATTATATCCTATACAGGTAGAATTTTACTATATGACATACAAGACACAATAGATCTGGTCATTTATATGACTGTATTGCTGATACAACCATCACAAATAACTTTCAAACTCTCTGTAACTTTATTAAACATCTTTAATTAGCCAAGTATCACTATAAATCATTTAAAGTATTATTCTGTTCTTATATTATACAGGCTATATTGGACTTTGGGTTTGGTCCTGATGCTCATATCTCAGTTTGAACTTGTGCTGTATGAACATCTTGACCACACCCCTTTTGCAACATGTCACATACAGCACTTGATTAATGTTTTCAACTAGTACACACAATGACATAGGATTCATAACAACTCTTACAGTATACATATAAGAGTCATTGTTTGATAATGCTGATGCTGTGACATTATAACAAAACAATGAAGACATACTTCATAATTAGTCTTGTGTAACCAGCCTCTTCCTTAAGTAAAATGGGAATGTCTGGTGACTGGTATTGTTAGTTTATTCAAAAAAGAGATGTCACATGTACACACATACATAAACACACAACTCAAAGTAATCTTGTTACTATATGGTATGTTTGTATATCAGGTAAACCACAAACTATACATTACATTGTGTGAAGTTTATAAACTCTTACGGTTTTAGAGATTTGCAAACGTTTAAAAGAACAGGATAAACAGCAAATACTACAGTTGCCTTTAAAATAAAAAAAGTTTGTTACATAACTCTCTAATATTATTATTGCACTTGAGTCTACACGCTTAGAAACCTTTAATAAGAAATGAAGCATCTAAATGTACATGTGAGACTTCACAACTTATAATATTGATATGCCCCCATCATCAACAACGAAAATGTTAATTCTATAATATACTGCATACTCAGTATTGTCAATAGAAACTTTGGTGAGACTTAAAAAACTTTGTAAAGTCAGATTTACAAATACAAGTGTACTAGCTTACCAATTGACGTGACCATAATGCTTTCTGTAACAAAGTCCCTTTTCTGTCAGCACCATCAGTGTCCAGGTTAGGAATACTATCCCAATCAATAAAAGAGAAATCAAAAGGGGTGTTACGGTAATACCCATTTCTGTAAGTTGAGCATAATATAATTTATATCAAGTACATGTACAACTAAATTGAACCAAATTGATAACAAATATTCTAATTTAGTCACTGTAGACAGGAAGTGGTTTCTTAATGGAGACTAATGTTATATATATATAGAGGGTTATCAAAAAGAATACTTAGAAAATTTAATCACTTTGTGAATATTATTATCACAAAACCACAATAATGAAAAGAGGCAATGGTAGAATGCTATACTATGGTTGACCTTTCAGAGACTGTTTTAGCTACATTGGTTGCTATGGGGCAGAATATACTTAATACAAGAGGTAGTCATGGTCAGTGAAATGTACTTCGAGAGTCTTACAACAATTTTGTATATCTATTGTATATATTACAAAAAGTGATTCTTATAAACCTTCCAAAATCTTTTAAGCCACTCTCATAGCTTTAAATAAGTCTATAGTATTAATACCTTTATTTATTTCAATGATAACAACACTTTCTAATATACATGTACACAGACTCACGTGTATTTATTTTTAAAAGGATGCTCTTTAGACACCACAGTAACTTCTCATTAGTAGTATAATGTGATGTTAACCTGACAGTTGTAGCATCATGTAACTCTTTAAACCTATAATTACAATAAATAACTGTTGATCACACTAACTTACAAGTACACGTATATGTATGTGAGTACAATGTATCGTTTGGACATTTAATTACAATAACATATGTATTATGTATCTCCATGCATCAGCATACATTGAATGGATCTTCTCAAGTGTAGTAATAAGGGGAAGACCCTCTCGATTATCATGCAAATTAACAGCATCTATATGTAGTTTGTCAATTTCTGTAAGAGGCAAGTTGTCATCATCATTAGCAGAATGTTAAAATTCAAGAGATTGGAAGGAAGTTGACGGGTGATTCTGTGTTTGACTCTTGGATTCATTCTGCTGTGCTGGCTGCGTTAAATTTGCATGGTATCTGTGTAAGAATCACTGCATACTTTAATTCTACCAGTCTAATAAGAAACTTGAAAAAAGTTATACCAAATGTAATGGTGTAGTTGAAATGTTTCACAAGAACACAAGGTATTGAGAGAGCCATGTTGTGTTACACAGGTACTTCTCTAAATCTGAAGACGTGTTAACTCGATACATATTATTACTGTCACCATTACTATAAGAATAGTAGAAAAAGAAACGACAACATCAAAGTAGCAGTCTTTAGAGCCATTATTATTTTAGAATCGTGGCAGAATAATTAGATTAATCAGATATTTTTGCCTATATACCATTCAGTATCTATATTGGTAATAGTTGGTGACTTGTCTTAATAACAACATTGAAAGTATATTTAAATTATGTCAACTACTTAGGATAAACATACTTTCATTTATTGGATGTTTTAAGAGTGATGTCACTATTCAACAAAAACACAAGTGAGTAGTAAACTTAATAACACACATTATGATACCTTGAAACAATAGTGTAGAACAATCTATACATATTGTAGGACACTTTGTATTATCTGTAGAAAGAGAAAAAGAATCATATGTATATGTGACCTGATTTACAATAAGGGGCCACTTCTGTCAAAACATTGTGATATGATTTATGAAAAAGATCACTCTTAAAACACCTGAAAAAACAGTTTTGTATACATACATGCAGTTACCATGAACAGTTGTGCATATATAGGAACTGTATGTACACTAAACTGTTTTTGTGATGTCTTAACAGTTGTTTTTTTTTATAAATCATGTCACAAATATTTTGGCAGAAGTGGTCCCCTGTTGCAAATCAGGTCACACATATATAATTAATTTATAACATAATGACTGGGTGTATCAAAGCACTAATAGTACATTATTTCCTATACAGGTAGAATTCTACTATGTGAGATACAAGACACAATAGATGTGATCATTCTTGCGAGTTACCTACTATATAATTCATTGGCGAGTTAAATGTTTACATATGAACAAATTATTTAGTGAGTAATTCACATAAATTCTAGATTCCATAGTAATCCACCTATGGAGAGTACAAATTAGTTGTTAAAATGACATATTAATTTTTATAAGTAGATGGTTGACTCCTTTCAGTTTGAGTATGCGGTTCTGAAGTGTACTCTGGGTTAATAAATGGCAATGTTAAGTCTGTGTCTTCATTTATGGTGTATCTTTTTCAAAAAAGATCGACATGTCTTCTCCTGTTATCTCCATTGTTAAGTTGAATGATGCGTAATTTTGGACCTGCATACACTACAATAAAACCTGGGACCCATTGATTCTTGTCTTTTGTATACACAGTGTCTCCCACTACAAAATATTGAGGTTGTGTATATATATCCTCTACAAGGAAACAAAATTAATATATTTCAAGCAGACATTAATACAGGTAGCTCTGTTAATCCTCATCAAGATAAACTTACTCCTAATACATGCACCTTGAACTTCACCCACAAAAATGCATCTAGTTTGTTTAAGTATACATATTAAACTGATAACAGACTTTCCCCTTTTTGGTTAAAGGAAAAGGCTGCAAAGTTAGTTTCGTTGGCAGAATTATTTGCTAGAGCACTCTAGTAAAATGGCATTAGAAGTAACAAAAACTCATCTAAACGTAGGCATCTATCCATGGCTTCCAGACCTTGGTAATGATAAGCTGCAGGGGCTGAAAGATTTCGTCAAGACAGAATTTGAGTGTGAACATCCTGACATAACAGTAACAGTATCTACGGAATGGGATCCTTATAACGTCGATGGTGTACGCAATAACTTGTCCTCTCAAGCAGATCCCTTTGACATTCTTGAAATCGATACAGTTCTACTCGGAGAAGTAGCTGATTTGGGGCTACTTCAAAAGCTGGATCCTGACAAATACAAGCTTAAAGAGAATTTTCTAGATGTTGGCTTAAATGCAGTTTGTTACAAGGACAACTATTATGCTGTTCCTACATTGCATTGTGGAAATTTTCTCATTGAGCTGATAGCTAAAGATGTTGATACGAAGGAAGAAATTCTTCGCCCTCTGATGACAGCCGGTAATCACACATTGAAAGAGTTGAAAGATATTGTGCACCGCTCTCCCGTTACTCCACTTATCGGTAATTTTCGAGATTCATATAAATGGACATTACCTTCTTTTTATTTGGATGCTTACATAGACAAACATGGTAAAGATAGTGTACAAAAAGGAATTGATGCACCAATTGACGAACCAGACGTTTTAGATGCCATGAAATGGTTTATAAAACTTGGCGAGGATACAGATGGTAGTAACAAAGGCGCAACAGGTTGTTATGTAGACGATTCTGTGCGAAATTCAGACATTGCAAAGTATAATCATGTCTTGTTATATGGTTTTTCCGAGTGGTTAAGTCAAGTCGTGGCTGACAAAACATGCTGTTGTATAATTTCACCACCTTTAGGGACAGAAAACAACCTCTTGACATTTACTGATGCATTGATAGTCAACAAGAGCCATTACTCTGATGTCGATAAAGCGAATGCCATCGATAAATTCATTGAATTTTACACAAGCTTGAAATTTCGAAACCAATATGCAGAAGGTAAAGATTTAAAGGAACCTCATCCTCCACGTTATGTTCTCGCTTCAAGAAAAGATTTTTATACTCAAGGATATGGTGCACATGAAAAGATTTACCAAATGTTACGAAAGGCTATGAATTGTGGAGTTGCTGCTCCAAACCATGGTCTTGCTGGCAAAATTGATAAAATGGATCGTATTCTAGCAGAAAAACTCAGTCTCCCTCCATTAGAAGAACATGATTAGAAGACTGTAGTGTGCATACAAACTTAAAACTAGAATTTCGTAGGAACACAGCTGTTTCTTTATTAGCTGAATATTTAGTTCATTATTAGATATTGACAGTTATAATTTAGCTTTAAATTTGATTTTTGATATTATATGATATAGTTAATGATAAATAATTATGATAACAATAATTAATCTGCTATTGCTACCAAAGTTTAGAATTACACACTGTTATGAGTGCAACAGGCCACGAATATCACAAATTACAAACAGTAACACCTCAATAACACCATAGGATTTATTAAGTATGGACTGTAAAAAATTGATTTGTTGATTTAAGCAATATATTTTACAAATTACATGTTAGAAACACACATATTTTGATCAAAAAAGTAACAAAAATATTAGAGTCATTATCAATACACACACCAGCACTAAGTTGTAAATTACCTATACTATGAATTAATTTATCCTCAGGACTGAAGATCTTGAGTTGATCACCACGTATGTACTCACTCACTAAACTATATCCTTCCTCATCTACTGCTATACCACATGGACTCTTTAACTGTCCTTTGCCATAATGTCTAAGATATTCACCAGTCTGAGAATAAACAGGAACATAACCTTCATTACAACATGTAACATGAATATTACCACTGGGATGGCATGATCTTTGCCATCTTGTAAGGTATCCTAGTAATTGGATTGTATGCTTGAACCTAATAGGTTTAAAAATGTTGTTTTTCCTGGTGTGTCTTGCACATACTAACGAGTAAGCTGACTAGCATAACTTGTGAGGTGTGAAATGTGATGGACTCGAATTATTCCCAACATTTTTTTACTATATACTGTTTAGGTGGAAATGCCTTACATCACACACACAACAAAACTTACCATAGTAACAAGATCACTCACCTTTTGTCTCTGTTCACAGGGTTTTCTGATCCTCTCTCAGCTTATGCTAACACACAAGCCTTTCTTGATTATCGTGTTATGGGTTTTCGTGAGTGTGTTGCTGAGGTGGCTCGTTACATGACTAATGTCGAAGGACTAGACATGAAAGACCCCATGAGGATTCGTCTTCTCAACCACTTGGAGAACTACCTTGCTCAGCGTGAGTTGGCTATCAATGCAGCTGTTGCTGCAAGTGCCCAAATGGGAATTCCAAAAGTCCATGCTCCACCTATTTTAACTCCAGCTGGCATTGCTATCCAACACACTCCAGGACCATTTATCTCCATACCATCCCAGCAAGCATCTCCAGATCACCTTTCCCCTCCGGCGACTTTTGCAGCTGAGGGTATCCCTCTGAATGTTAATCATCCAACACCTGTCATCTCATTTCATAGGCTGATGAGGCATTTATATTTTGGGGGGCTCACACCATAACTATGTGATGAATATGCAGACAAATGTACCCATAATGCAGAAACTATGTTTGATATAATCACAATAAGTATTACCAACATTAATTTAAAATGTACTAAAGTATTTCCTTCACTCATCATTTACCATAACGAATTCCTTAGTTATTTCAACAAGATCACGCTCATTAGTTATGCATTTGTGTACATGAAGGACCAGACAATTGTTAAGCTGTTTTTCCGCCATTGTGGCCTGCAAATATGTCAAACCTTTTGACAGTTTCATCAACACCAATAAGATCAACTTAGTTTTTTGTGGGGTAAGTAGCAAGCAATAAAAATTTGGGGGTCTGAGCCCCTTCTTTCTAAATATTGGGGGGATGAGCCACTGTTCCAGTCTTTGGGGCAGCTTCCATTGCCTCTATTGGGACTATCCCAATGGCTAACATCCCAACTTGTACAGCCAAAATTGAGCAGCCTGCTTCGCCCATTAAAAAGATGTCTACAATCAATGGTAAAACGCCATTCCGACCTTGGGCTGACGCTACAAAAAATGATTAAACTACGTGACAGACCGACATAGACTTTCAACTAGTTGACTAACAAGTGACGTAGAAAGTTGCTAAAGCACTTTCATACGATATAGTGTAACCAGCTATTCTCTCCCAGTAATATGACTGTACTTTAAGTAACATCTGGTTACAATATATAGTAGATGTTTAATACGGGATCTCACAGACAGTACAATCCCTACCCTTTTGAGATCCTAAACGTTGAACAAACATTTATTGAAGACACACACAAATATTTTGAAACACAAGTTTAAGAGACTAAATTTGACAATTTCAACAACTGTGTTTTTTCTTTTCTCTCTCCCAAATTTCTTGGCACGGACTTATAGTATAGACTTATTCTCTGACTAACTTTAATACTATCACATGTTAATGTTGTCTTGTGATTTACTTTGTACTATTATGATGACAGACTGACTATTTACTGACAAAGAACTGTAATGGCTGCTTGTTTCTTTGATCATTTTTAAAATATTAGTTTAAGTTGCACTCATTGTTAGTTTAGTGGTTGATATAATCTTTTCTTGCCTGCTAACTGAAGTTGAGAATCAGATCATACTGTTTCTGAGAATTTACTTGGAACTGTTGCAGGCTGTTTTATTGCTTCATCAGGTGTCACTGCTTGTGGTTGAATAGAGGAGGAGAGAGATGCCATCAATAAACCAACTGTACCCTCCTCATTGACCAAATTTTGATCAAGAAGACTTGCAGTGTTAATCTGATTAGTAGTAATATTACTTGCAATACTACTATTAATATTATTGGTAGATATCACATTTATGTCAGTGGTAGTACTACCACATACAGTGTTAGTTTTAATATCTACATAATTCTTGTACACCTGTGATTCTTTTAGTGTAGATATATCTGAAGGGGTGACACCTGTCATTATATCCATTTGAGGAGAAGGGCTCATTAAATGTCTTTGAGAAGAAGACATGGCTTTAGCTATAAGAATAGGATCTGTTGTCGTGTCTCCTTGAAGAGAAGGGATGGTTCCTGTTATTGCGTCTCCTTGAGGAAAAGGGATGGTTCCTATTGCTGTGTCTCCTTGAGAAGAAGAGACGGTTCCTGTTGCTGTGTCTCCTTGAGAAAAAGGGACGGTTTCTGTTATTGTGTCTCCTTGAGAACAAGGGACAATACCTGTTATTATAGGTTCGGACGAAATAGGTGTTAGTTTACTGATTGTGTTGTAGGTAGAAGGCAACATTAATGACATGGCTAGTGATGATGTAGGTGATAACAGTGATGGAGAAGATGACGGAGGTTGTTATGATGTAGGAAGAGATGATAGAGGTGGTGATGACGGAGACAGTGATGATAGAGGAGGAGATGACAAGGAGTCTTTTTCCTGAAGGTCATTTACAGACAGCTTCACAGAATCTTGGACAACATCTTTCAGATCATAAAATGATACCTTTTTTGGCCATGATGGTGACTTTTGTAGTGTAGGCGGAGTTTTAGTTTGTATTGGAGTTGCTTGTAAAGATGAGGCCAGATAAGACGAAACAGATGATGTAGCATTAACAGGACTTGGTGTATTTCTCATGTCAGATTTTACAGGTGTAGTGTCTCTGTCACTTTTTGTGACCATAAAGTGTGCGTTTCTTTTCAGATCAGGACCACATCTACCTACTTCACTAGTACTGCCAACCTCAATATTTTTAGAAAAGGGTTGTGAAAGGGAAGCCATGACAGGATTACTATCTTGAGATTCCAGTCCTCCTTCATATAAAGCTCGGACTGTTACCCTAATGAAGGAAATTTTTCCTGATTATCTTCCTACATTATGTACAACACACACACACACACACACACACACACAGGTAGGTGTATGCATACACAAAATAAAATTACTTCATTGTCATAACCTTACAACTGAAAGAGGATAGAAGGTGTTCTACCTAAACACTAGTTGATATCATGTTACTATTGGGAAGCTGTTACAACTATTGAGGATATAGATCAAACTTTGTGAGCGTGCCAGTATATAAACAAAGGACTACACTCTCTCATCATATTAACTTACATATAGTACATTGATACACTACAATTAATAAGGAAACAGCTGTACTTAAAGAATTGGAATATTGTCCTTATACATATAACTATGCCAGATTCATACTCTACATATCTACAGTTCATCAGACCTCAGTTGGTATTGTTAAATATAAAGTATCTTTGGTATAATTCTAAGGAATTTCTAATATTATTTTGTTTTGTTAACCACTCTACTTGTTCACTAAATGAATATTATTTTAACTGTAAGTTAGGGCTAGGTCTAATCCCTCAATGTAAGCCTTGTTTTTCCCTGGACTAATCTGAAGACAAATAAAAAAAACATAGAAGCCATAAATATTGTCATGAGAAAGACCACATTAAAACACATGTAGACTAGATGTCTCCTGTTGTTTTCAGACAGAGTCATTAGTACATGATACATGTGTGGTTGTGTATTTAATGCTAGTGTTTAATGAAAGGAAATGCACTTAGGGTTCAATCTTAGTGCTCATATGTGTGCGTGTGTGTGTGTGTGGATACATGTATGTCACAGTATGAACATTAGATCATCAGTAATATCATGTTATCACATATCAGAACACATATATATAATTGTATATATTATATTTATGCATAATTATTATAAGACATTATAGCCTGTAATATGTAATGGACAATCAAACATACAATGTTAAGGCAGCACTACTTTGGTATCCTATACTCTAAACCACAAATCAAGTTACCTTAAAATTTTATTTTTAAGCCCAACCTTACCATGTGAATTGCCAACCACAAAGGCAGTCAGAAACAGATGGTAGATTATATTGGTTTCCCACATAGAAATAGCCACTATGGGAAGCATGATGATAAAGTATGTATGATGTTGCAGTAGATCATTAGTATAAATACACATGAAAGGTAGATCAATATATCCTGTTACTATAACTATAGATACAGCATGAGTGCATTATGTCAGCATACACAATTGTGTAATTCTATATAATAATATAATTATGTATGATTTTGTGCTGAAGATAATAGGTGCGTTATATATGTACATACACTGTTCTGTGTATTACACTTGAGTAAAAGCTATTAGGGAGAAGAACTTACAGAAAATAAATAAACATTTAATGACATATGATAGAACTAAATTAAGACAGTATTAAACAGTTGATGTAAGTATTATTGAACACTAATACGTAACAAAAAACATTCTTTCTCTTGTTGCCTTTTGTAAAGTACTTACTACATTATACTATACATACAATGAGACTTAAATGGATACTGTATTATAGTGCATGCTGTATCTGGTGACATCTTCTCCTCTTAAGATAAGATTGGTTCCCAAGTGCAAACCGACAACTGAGATAGTGCTAATCAACCAAGTTAATGTGATACAAAACAGAGACCACATTGATATAGCACATTGATATATAGACTGATACATAACAGCTTAATGATTTTAAACCAACATTATAGGATAATTAAAGTGGTGACAATATATATCTAATGAAAAGTTAACTTAATATAATAACTAAATATTTTCATATCTAGAAATAATTCAAATCATCGAGTTAATGATGTTAATAACACACATTATAATGTAGTAAGGATGTATATCTTGTGAAAATTTTCAGTGTAAAACAATCTATACATATTGTAAGACACTTTGTATCATCTGTAGAAAGAGAAAAAGAATCGTATGTATATATAATTTATAACATATTGAGTGGGTGTATCAAAGCACTAATAGTACATTATATCCTATACAGGTACAATTGTACTATATGAGAGACAAGACACAATAGATGTGATCATTTATATGACTGTACTACTGTGTTCTAGCTGATACAACCATCACAAATAACTTAAACTCTCTATAACTTTATTAGGTATCTTTGATAAGTATCACTATCAATCATTTAAAGTATTATTCTGTTCTTGTGCTATACAGACTATATTGAACTCTGAGTGTGGTCCCAATGCTCACATCTCAGCTTGAACTTGTGCTGTATGAACATCTCGACCACACCCCTCTTGCAATATGTCACATACAGCACTTGAACAATGCCTTCAACTAGTATACACAATGACATATGATTTATAACAACTGTTAATACAGTATACATGTAAGAGTCATTGTTATAATAATATCATTAATTACAAGATTGTTTGATAATGCTGATGTTCTGACATTACAACAAAACAATGAAGACATACTCCATAATTAGTCTTATGTAGCCAGCCCCTCCCTTAAATGAAATGGAAGTGTCTGGTGACTGTCTCATTTAAAGTAACACTGAATATCCAGTGATACTTAAGCACAACTTCATGATAACTAGTCCTTTTATGATGATTGTTTAGCAATAGTCAAGACCCTCCCATTTCATCTAAGGGAGGGGCTGGCTACATGATACAATTCTGCAATTGAGTAACATTGATACATAATGCTACATGCTACATTCAGTGTGTCCAGTGTAATTTTATTTATCACCTCGTTGTTATAGAATATAACAGCATTAAAATGGACATACTGATATATATTATTACTCTGTCTGAGTTGAGTAGAGCCCCTTTAAAAAAAAGGTGAAGTACAACAAATGTATGCCATTGAAAATGTACGGAGTTTTAATATTTTGCTATTTCTCGTAGCACGAGAGAGCCAAATTATATATATATATATAATGCATGTTTGCAAGCTGAATCTATTGGTCCAAGTTCCATGTAGATAGCATGTAAAATGGCAAAGTTATTTACATGTCTGGGTGGTCCAACTCAACTCAGACAGAGTATACTTAACATGGAATCAAAAATGATCTTATCAAGCTTCATGTCTCAGGCAGAAAACCACAAATATTCAATACAGTACTTGTTGATTAGTAAAGTCATTTATAATGTATATTCCTTACCACAGGTAATTCTAAGACTGATCTGTATTTCATTGGTATTGACTTTAATTGATGAACTGAAATATCATCTACAATGGAAACAAATTAATATATTACATATTACTAAATCAGTTCATATAAATGTACACAATAATTAACAACACCCACACAATAATTAAACGAAATTTTCATGTTCTGTAAATTGTAGTACTGTTACTATTCTAAACCACTTGCAAAGTCACACACACAAACATGACAACTTTTACTATTCCTATTATGCATGTAGATTTCTACACACAGTTGACAAGAATTGTTTACTATCTTTTCGAATTTATTTTTGTATCTCAATAACTAGCTCTAAGAGGATTTAAAAATAGATAGATTCAGATTCGCACATTTGTGAGTGTGGCTTCACAAATGGTTCAAAATGGTAACAGTTTTAAAATTTTTAAAAACACAAAGTGATCCAACCTCATGTTTTTGTGGACTCTTGTTAACATATATTCCAAAACAACCATATGTAAGTAGTACAGACCAACATCAGTATATTTAATATTGATCCCTACCCCTAACTAAATCCTAAATATCAAGCAATAATGTATATGGCCTGAGGTTTGGACTGTCCCATTGAGCTATTCCTAAAGATCAACTGTCCCATTAGTTTACTGTACACACTCTTCACACATTGTAGTGATGATCATACCTTTAAGTACTTCAAATTCAATGTTCTTTAATTTCTGACAGACAACACCTACTGTACTATTACTAGTACCTAGAATATAAGATATTAATGAACTGTATAACATATTAGTATTACCTCCTGTATCAAGATCTACGATAATTCTAAACTGATCACTGATTTGAATAGATGCTGTATCATGTGTCCAGGAATACACACACCAATTAAAGACCCTATGAAAAACAATACAAAAATTACATTATGACTAATAACTGTCTACACTCTATAATGAAATGTTAGTGACATAACCAAGTACAACAGATATACGTATTAAACAAATTAATACTATGCAATGTAGAAACATTAGTTATGGAGTGCACTTATGAGGACATTTTATTCATTTATTCCATTCAATGGTAGTATTATGATGTATTGTTTAGTTGTCTTATTGAGTAAATCTTGTAATCACATATAATAGTTCATCTGTATTGACAAGATCCACTATTAAAATTGAATGTGATATACAAGGGAATGCGAATTTTGTCACTTTAATAAGTCAGTTGTATATTTTAATTATATCATAATATTATTCACATGAATGTTATTATGACAATGTATTTGTCCGGATAATTAGAATGTAATTTTGAATCGTTCATATGGCAAATGGCTACATGACCAAAATGAAAATTGTAGTTTGTTAAATCCTTGAAGGTAAATTATACAAAGAATTCCAAAATATGTCATTAGAAACATTTCTTATTTATTGATTATTTGTAATACTAATTTCCTAAAAATGAAGAAAGTTCAATTATAATCTGATTTCCCATTAAAAATTAAGATTAGTATTTACGATAGGCATAAACCATGACTATTATTAGAATGGATCATTCAAAATTATTTGTAAAGTAAAGTCAGTGGGCAGTAAGTTTAAGGTACCACGGCTTAGATCCAAATCCCTCCAGCCTTTATTCCAAAAAACGTTGTCACATGTACACATATACATAAACACATAACTCAAAGTAATCTTGTTACTATATGGTATATTTGTATATCAGGTAAACCACAAACTATACATTACATTGTGTGAAGTTTATAAACTCTTACGGTTTTAGAGATTTGCAAACTTTTAAAAGAACAGGATAAACAGCAAATACGACAGTTGCCTATAAAATAAAAACAGATTGTTACATAACTCTCTAATATTTTTATTGCACTCAAAAGTCTACATGCTTAATAAGAAATGAAGCATCTAAATGTACATGTGAGACTTCACAACTTATAATATTGATATGCCCCTATCATCAACAAAGAAAATGTCTATTCTATAATATACTGCATACTCAGTATTATCAATAGAAACTTTGGTGAGACTTAAAAACTTTGTAAAGTCAGATTTACAAATACAAGTGTACTAGCTTACCAATTGACGTGACCATAATGCTTTCTGTAACAAAGTCCCTTCTCTGTCAGCACCATTAGTGTCCAGGTTGGGAATACTATCCCAATTAATAAAGGAGAAATCAAAAGGGGTGTTACCCACTTCTGTAAGTCGAGCATAATCTATCATACATCTCAAAGCACACACACCTACAGTATAAACAATAAACAACTATAACATCCCATAACTAAAATAATATGAACTAGTGTAAAGAACAATGCATACAATTTACAATAGTAGTCTCTTTGTACACGTTATCTAAGCAAAGGACTTTGAGAAAATATAATTTTGCAGCAGTCAAAGCTTGTGGACTGGTAATATAACTCATATAGTGTACATGTACAACTAAATTGAACCAAATTGATAACAAAGTTCTAATTAGGTTACTGTAGACAGGAAGTGGTTTCTTAATGGAGACTATACACATAATACATACATACATATATATACATATATAGAGGGTTATCAAAAAGAATACTTAGAAAAATCAATCACTTTGTGAATATCATTATCATGAAAACCACAATAATAAAAGAGCAATGGTAGAATGCTATACTATGGTTGACCTTTCAGAGACTGTTTTTAACTACATTGGTTGCTATGTGGCAGAATATCCTTAATACTAGAGGTAGTCATGGTCAGTGACATGTACTTTGAGAGTCTTACAACAATTTTGTATATCTATTGTATGTATTACAAAAAATCATTTTTATAAACTTTTCATAATTTTTAAAGCCACTGACATAACTTAAATAAGTCTATAGTATCAATACCTTTATTTATTTCAATGATAACAACACTTTCTAATATACATGTACACAGACTCACATGTATTTATTTTTAAAAGGATGCCCTTTAGACACCACAGTAACTTCTCATTAGTAGTATAATGTGATGTTAACCTAACTGTCGTAGCATCATGTAACTCTTTAAACCTATAATAATAATAAATAACAGTTAATCAAACTAACTTACAAGTACATGTATATGTATGCGAACACAATGTATCATTTGTACATTAAATTACAATAACATATGTATTATGTATCTCCATACATCAACATACATTGAATGGATCTTCTCAAGTGTATCAATAAGGGGAAGACTCTCTTGATTATCATCCAAATTAACAGCATCTATACGTAGTTTGTCAATTTCTGTAAGAGGCAAGTTGTCATCATCATTAGCAGAATGTGAAAATTCAGGAGATTGGAAGGAAGTTGACGGGTGATTCTGTATTTCACTCTTGGATTCATTTTGCTGTGATGGCTGTGTTACATTGAGGAAAAAAGTGGTGTTTGTGTTTTCTTTAGCTTGTGTGGTAATAGTGGTATTCAGTGAAGCTGGTACTTGACTATCATTAATATTATTAGAGCTGATAGTGAGAGCTGGGGAGTTAAGGATGGAATTATCTGGTGACTTAAGAAAGAGTCCACTGGTATAATCTACCTCCTGTTCCATTTGTGGCTGTTCTTTCTCATCTCTTAGAGAATGTTCTTGTTTCTTATCTGGTATTTTCTGATTTCTTAATGGGTTTAACTGGTCCTGCTGTTGTTGCTGTCCAAGTAATGTCTTCTCTTCCAATACACTTTCTTTATCTAATGACATTTGCTGTATTTGCTGCTGTTCTAAGAGCTCTTGTTTCTTCTGTTCTTCAATAAGTCGCTGCTCTCTCTGCTCCTCGATTAATTTCTGTTGCTCCAATTGCTCTTGTTTCTTCTGTTCTTCAATAAGTTGTTGCTGTCTCTGCTCCTCAATTAATTTCTGTTGCTCCAATTGCTCTTGTTTCTTCTGTTCTTCAATATGTCGTTGCTGTCTCTGCTCCTCAATTAATTTCTGTTGCTCCAATTGTTCTTGTTTCTTCTGTTCTTGAATAAGTCGTTGCTGTCTCTGCTCCTCAATTAATTTCTGTTGCTCCAATTGTTCTTGTTTCTTCTGTTCTTCAATAAGTTGCTGCTGTCTCTGCTCCTCAATTAATTTCTGTTGCTCCAATTGCTCTTGTTTCTTCTGTTCTTCAATAAGTTGTTGCTGTCTCTGCTCCTCAAGTAACTTTTGTTCTTGTTTCTTTTGCTCCTCTAGCAATTGTTGCCGTCTCTGCCGTTCTTGCTCTTCCCTTTGAAGTCTCTTCTGTTGTGCTTCATATTCTACTTCAAGATGTAAACTTTTGTTAGCATCAGTAGCTTGAACAAATTTTTGAAGTATACTCTTATCAAGACTCTTTCTACTAGACAATGACACAGGTTCAAGTTCACTGTCATCTTCTAATAAAATTGAAGGGATTTGTGTTTGATTAAGTGTACCATCTAAAATAGCTATCTCTGGAGTAAGAATTAGAGGAGAATTAACTGCACCCACTGGTCCAGGAGTTTGATGTAGTGTGGGAACAATTGATGCCAAATGACGTAATTTTGCTTTTGCTGGTGTATTAGATACAGGTATAGTAATAGAGGGTCTTTGTGTAGAGTTAATTAACGAATGTGGAAGGTTATGAGATGGGCGTGTCAAGTTAATAGGGGTTTGAATAAGAGACTTGTTAGTAGGAGGTGAGGTCATTTCAGGCTGAGTTAGGACACTGTCATTAATTAAAGCAAGGGAGTCCATTGAGCGTTGGTCTGTCAGCCAGTCACATTGTCCCTCGTCTAATATTTTAGTCGTGTTGTGTGGTAGAGGAGAGGTATCATCAGATGGATCCTTAGAGATAACATCTGGTTGTTGTGATAAAGGATCTGGATCAACCTATTAATAGAAATAGATATTAATACTGCAATGCAAAATACATTGTATATCCAGAAAGGTTTGTGCTATAACAATGACAAAACAAATTACAATTATATTACATAAACCATTAACAACTGATTAGCCTTGTACCCAGATGTTCGACAAAAGAAAAGAACGCTTGGTAACTACTGTTTATGCATGAGCATAATTTCCATAGATTATATTGTATAAATTGGAATTATCCAGATGCACAATTAGTTACCAGGCATTCTTTTCATTATTAAAATCCTGGATACAACAGCTGACATGTACATATAATGAAAGCCATCATCATTATCATCAAGATCAGTAAAACGAACAATACAAAATGTAAGAGTCTTAAGATATGTGACGATTGCTTTGTGTATAGATTATTATAGAAAGTAGGTAATTACAACTTATGAACAAGACTTTATTAAATAATTTCAACACGTTCATCTACCACTTTAAAATCTACACATGATGAGACTATAGCAAAAATCTGAAAAAAACACACTATGAAACAAAGGGACATTTCGATGCACTATAGATTTATCATAATATTTATAAATCAGCACATAACACCTCAAATTTGGTAGGCTATCATAACCACCTGATCTTGTAAATGTATGACAATATCAAAATTTCTTATTATTAATACGTACCTCTACTGGTGCATCCTGTATCAGGAAAGTTTCATCAACACATGCTTGGTCATCATCTTGTTCAGTAGTAGCTAACACAGTAAAGGTGTGGTCACTTTCATAAGGAGCTTTCACAGATGTAGTTGACTTAGTGATGGTTTCATCAACTCGATTTCTTTCTTTTCTTTTCTTCAAACTATTAGCAAGTACTTGAGATATTTGCGTGCTGTGTGATTTCTGGCCCGAATAACTCAAATACGGTGATTTCATACGAGGTATCCCTGATGTTGTCATTCCGGGAGTAAAACGACTTTGAGATGAAGGGGTAATTGCAAGTTTCTTTGACACAACTGCTGACTGTGAGATGTTGTGACGTTTGTGGCCAGCTGTCAGTGAAGGAGGGTCTCGAATCCTCCACTCGCTACTACCAACTGGTGGACCAGATTCTACAAGTTTAGCTTGAGTATGAGACATTGATAATGTACCAGTAGATGGAGTTACAGGATCAACAGATATTACTGGATTATTACTCTCAGGGGCGTTGAGAATAACAACACTCATATTGTTGAAATTGGTTTCAGGGGCATTGGAAATCAGTGGAATATTGGTACCAGGGGTATTGGTTATTACTGGGTCTGGTTCAATAGTACTAGTATCACTGGACAATACTGGACCACCAGTTTGAATGTTGGACTCTGTAGTATTAAGATGACTGGATATTACTTCCTGAATCTCAGGGGTCTTAGTCTCACTAACATCACTGGAAATGAGTGAAACGTGCTTAGTATCATTAGTACTAGAAACACAATTCTCAAAGGCAGTGGAGATAACTGGAGCAATATTGTCAATTGTATTAGTGACACTAGCACCTCCTCCATTATCAGCAATACCAACAGAATCAGTTGTAATAGGAGCTGGTACTGGGAGTACTATAGTACTAGTTTGAAGTTCTTGTCTACTTGTGACACTCAAATCTTCAGGGGTTATCTTTGAGCATACTGATGATGTCTGTGAATCATCTAATGTCATGGACATATCACCACCATATACTGTATGACAATGTGGCATCATTACTGACTTGTTATGGGGATCAGGTGATACTACTGGTGTACATAAGGACATATCGGTAATATCTCCTACACATGTTAGAGACAGATCACCACCATAAACTGTATGCTCATTATTTGATACTACAACATGGGTCTTAGTCTCTGGGATATTAGCTGGAGGTGGAGCTAACTCTGAACATGGTTTGGGTGGAGTTAATAGCGACATTGGAAATGATGTTGGATTAAGTTGACTCTTTCCTGATAGACCCAATTTGTTTGATGTCTCGTTGATGGTTACTGCTCCAGTAGAAATAGGCTATGGATAATAGAAAGACCATTAACAATAATATAGAAACAAGTAGGTGTGGTCAACAGTAATTATACTCTGTCCAAGTTGAGAAGAGCCACTTATTAAAAAAGGTTTTGTATACAAGGAATGTATTTAAATGTATTATTATTCGTTCATGTGTATGTCATGCAAATACACCATTGTTTATCTGTTGTTCGTGAAAATGCCAAAGGGAAGGAGATTGAGGTTACAAACAAAGGAGGTTGTTGTGAATGTCTATGACTATTTTGAGGAACTCAACAGGCGTAAACTGACTCAAGGATTTCTGAAAGGAACTGGATGAGATGAGTTTCATGATAGTTCTAAATACTAATAGTTCTAGGCATTCTCAGTCTTCCTTCATTATTAAAAGGGTTTTTTCAGAACCATGGTGACTTTATAGCTACCTTATATCGCAAAAGACAATACCTGATTATTATTTTAATATTAATAATTGTTATAATAGAACATTTTTCATATAATTAGAACTGTAATTTTGAATTGCCACGTGAGATAGCTGAAATTGGCGAAAATTGCTATTTATTAAATACTCAAAGGTGCAAATTTGAAGTATGTTGAAGGCATGCCATTGAAAATGCATGAAGTTTTATAGTTTTACTTTCTCATAAGACTAGAGAGCCAAAATGCGCATTCCCAAGCTAAGTTCATTTGTGAAGTCCCATTTAGATAGCAAGTAAAACAACAGACTCATGTCTAGGTGGCTCCTCTTAACTCAGACAGAGTATAGTACGTCAGCTTGACCCATCTCATAGTCAACAAAATTATAATTAAAAAATCATCTTATAATTGTCTTGGAAGATACAGACTTAATAGTGAAACATTGACTAGAGGTACAAAGTATAAAGTTTATATAATTAGCAGCAGTGTTTGTAAAAACATAACTATAGAATAGAAAATAAGCAGAGAAGTAAGCTAGCAAGAGGACATACAATGACTATAGACTTGTATATCAACAAGAACTTTGCTTATAAGTTATATTTTCATGATTACCTTTATCGTAGAAATATGTGACACTTATACTAAACAACATTGTCTTTACAATGCTTCAGCTTCAACACAATGAACACCTGCCTTCACTTACATATTGTCAAGTCCAAATTAACTACATTACAACTATAAACTTCAATGGCTTCCCACTTCACAAGACAGGCTTTAAAATTATTAAAAGAATATTCATAATAGAAGTTTAAGAGTCATGAATACAATATATATTATCAATTTGTGGTTTATTGTTTGTAAGCAACTTTATTGTACAGTGTGCATTCATTAAAAGGAAGTTAATGTAAGAGGAAATCCCTTTAATTAAAACAATTACATGTAAGTGAACCCTCATAAAAATTATGCGTGTCACACATACCTGATCGCTCTGGCACTCCATATCTTGAATAGGAGGTTCTTTTAAGGGAGAGTCCTGAAGTAACTGAGGTGCTAAAAATGATTCCTCCAGTGTTAAACTCATATCCATATCCTCCATTACAGTAGCCCTCATCATGTCATTTTGTTCCAATAGTACATCCTGAAATATAAAAATTATGATACATCATATATATATATACAGTTTATACATAGCAAGAACATGTCCTATGTATATAATATGGTTTTGTACCTTTTCTGGTAGAGTAATTTTCTGTTCCTCAGCAACAGACATAGCTGGACTCTCTTCAGTATAAGGCTATATAATATACATATCTCTTATTAAAGCCCACTTTTGATTTATATGTAAAAATAATATCAAAAATAAATTTAGTAGTCATACATAATACAAAGTCAACAATATAGCAATCTTGTTTCCTGACTTCATTAGTGGTGGGTGGGGCTACAAATGTACAATAGTTAATTAAATTAGTATAGTACCTCAAATTCTATATCTTCTAATGGAGGAATGAGTGACAGACGATTGTCAGGATGAAATGATGTGATCCTTCTTTTCTTAGCTCCGACTGGAGTTGATATTTGATAGAAAGACTCATTAGCTGGGGCCAAATATACCTATAAAATATAATGAAATTGAAAATACTAATAACTTGACTCATAATCAATTAAAAGATTGTCTAGGGGTCAACAAACTAGAACGTGATTGCTACCTTGCCTGCGTTTACCTAAATTATGTTTGTACAGACACACATGTACATGTTTATCTATAAACTGCTCACATTGAATTGTAGTTTGGTATATTAACATCATCATTACCAACTTATTATGGAGTTAAGTTGAGAATATTAGAGTACATAATAACATACACATGTATCTGTAATACTACATGCCATAGACAGATACCTATACACTCATTATTTGATAATACAATATAGGTCTCAGTCTCTGGTATATTAACTGTGGTGCTGAGTGGTACAGATCTTTAACTTGTTTCTATATAGCATCATCAAGTCAAGGCACTATACTCTAAGTTGAGTTAAGTCGTTTAAAAAAGGTGTTTTATACATGGATGCATCATGCAAGGTGAGGTATTTTCTCACCTACTGACTCTATGCACTTAGTGCTGAAGTATATTTATCATTATTTGTTCATGTGAATGTCATGCTAACAGACAATACCTGATTATTATTTTAATAAATAATTGTTATAATAGAACATCTGTTCATATAATTAGAACTGTAATTTTGAATTACCACATGACACATGGCTGACTCTCAAGGTGAAAAGTACTATTCTAAATCTAAGGTCTGGATTTTGAAATATGATCAAGATATGCCATTGAAAATGTATGGAGTTTATAGTTTGCTACTTTCTTGTAGCATTAGAGAGCCAAATTTCATATATAAAATGTGTGTTTGTAAGCTGAATTGATTGGTACAAGTTCCATGCAAATAACACGTAAAATGGCAAAGTTATTTACATGTCTGGGTGGCCCAACTCAACTCGGACAAGTATAACTCAACTTAAAGTCATAAACATAGTGAAATTTAGAGCAATGAAAATCAACTTCTGGGAAAGTTATACACTACATTGACACTACAAGTACACACACATACATCACTGACTCTACATGTACAATTTACTAACTTACATTAGAGAGGTCAGGTTGGACATCTGGAATTGGCAGCTTGTTATCATCTTCCTCTATAAAATACACATATACAATAACACAATAGTCACTTGTATTTTTTTAAATAATTCCAATTGTATTAGCAAGTAACATGCTAATAATAAAATATTTTGATAAATCAATTTACTAATCTCAATTATGTATGAGATAGATACTATTGTATGAGTCTAACCATTTTTATCAATGGCTTGATTGCCTTGATCAAGAAACTCTCTAAATAAAGACAATATAGGTACTAGTAACAAAAACATTAACTACAATAGACATCCTATGATAAAACAATTATCATTATATTAAGATAAGCTATCACACAAGGCTATTGTACATGTATTTTATATTATGTATATTCTGTCCGAGTTGAGTTGAGTCCTTCATTAAAAAGGATTTTATGCATAGAATGTAAGGTGAGGTATTTTCTCACAATGTTATCTATTATTTATTTACATGAATGTCATGCTAACAGACAATATCTGATTATTATTTTAATAGTAATAATTGTTATAATAGAACATCTGTTCATATAATTAGAACTGTAATTTTGAATTGCCACGTGACACATGGCAAAGTTCTCAAAGTGAAAAGTATTTTTCTAAGGTATGGAATTTGAAGTATGATAGAGGTATGTCATTAAAAATGCATGGACTTTTTAATTTACTACTTTCTCGTAGCACTAGAGCCAAACTTTTCATATAAAATGTACGTTAGCAAGCTAAATTGATTGGTACAAGTTCCATTCAGATAGTACGTAAAACGGCAAAGTTATTTACATGTCTGGTGGTCCAACTCAACTCGGACAGAGATAGTCAAGTGCACCAAGTGTGTGGCATAATACTTACTTCACCATGATGTTGTGATTGAAGCTAACTCTTCTCTTTTCATATGGTCTATGTACAAAGTACAAATATCCAGTTAAACAAGAAATGATTTGTAAGTGTTAAATAGAAACATATTTTTAAATTATGATAAATGTAAAAAACTTGTGCTTGGAAGTACATTAATATGTGAAATATTTATAAAAAATTATAAACATGAACCTTTACTTGCTACATACTATAGATAATAAAAGTATTTTCCAAACATAAGACATTTAAACATTTTTTCTAGTTGTCTAAGTAAAAAGGATGTTTAGTTGAAAACTGTTCATGTAAAGTTTCTTCATTGATGTAAATGACTCTACATCAAGCTACTTTCAATACATTCTCATATAATCTTATCTTTTTAGGTCAAAGTACATATTGAGAATTGTAGGAAAAAATGTTGTTTGGACATTTGTCAATATTTTAACCTCTATAATATTAATAATTGCTTACCTTTCATCCAATCCAACATTATCTAAAGATCCCAATGGACGAGATGTCTTCAATATCTAATAAATAGATATAAATTGACATTTAATTGAAACATTTCAATATCTGACATTGCTTTATTCTAGCTTACTAACAAAACAATCTAACAATAAACAGAATAAATCATAACGTCAAAGAATTCATACTTACGAGTTACAAGAGGAGCATTTCTTTTTTAAAAGTTTCTAATTATCATTTTTTACTAAAAATAACCAGTAGTGTTAGCCATTTCCACTAGGCGAGTAAAACATGTCAGGTATCTTAAGGTTGTTCTATAACACACCTTGTGTGTTGTACATTGTTTTAATCTATTATTGTATAAGTGAGATATGAGTTAATTTGTATCAAGTAATTACTAATGCCCAATGCAATCAATGAATATAAACTGAGAGAAAATTTACTGACTTACAGCAGTGACAGTAACAACAAAATAATCTTGACACAACTTCTATAATTATAATTTTTTATTTTCAAAAATAACAGAACAAGTATAGTCATGAATCAAGACATTAAGTTAACATAGTCTTAAATAAATTCTATCATTACAGAAAATGCTTTTCAAATCATTGATATTAGTACTATATTCTAATATCTATTATAATGTCAATGGCCAATCTTTTCTTTATTAATTTTGCTTAGCTAACACGAGAAGGTCTACATGCCAACGACAAAAGGTGGCTGGTTTTATGATCTCTATAACTACTAGCAAGTCAGGCGGTTCCTAGTAAGTTTTCAATAGTCAGGGATTGTAACGAGGGTTCGAAGTCAAGTCTCAATGTATAGTACTATGTAGGTATGTATAAAACTCACTGATGATCGTCGAGTACTTCGTCTCCTGTAAGTAAAAAATATTATTTTCAAACAAATAAATCATTCCACATACCCTTGTTTGTCAGTATTCTCGGTCATCTTGAAGGGAGAGAGAGAAAGGAACACACTATCGACCGCCTTTTTCAAAAATAAGATATCCGGGTTTCCGTATACTAATCCTGAAACTTTGTCCAGACAGGGTTAAAAAAGCTCTGTAATAACTGTGATCAACCACTTATACAATTCATTTAATTAACTGATGTCATAGTGAAGGCCTCAAATGCTGCTGATCTAATCGCATCTTTGACTACAAATTGTTGCTCTCAGTTAGCTGGTTCTGAGCCTGGGCTGTCTGCTAATGATTTATCGATCTGCATGCAGGATCAGGAAACTACGTTTTTTTACTGAAATAAACAACTATTCATAGTTACTTAAAAAGTTAGTATAAACGTTGTTGCTTATTAGACGTAGTTTACTACATAAGTTAATTAATTGGGGACTGATTTCTTTGAATAATAGTTTGTTACAATTATATGATATTAAATTCATTACACTCAGGTAATGAGAGAAGGGTAATTTCTAATCTGATCAGTTTACTATTATGGATGATCTTAGTAAACATGTTGTTCATTAAGTGCATTTGACTTTATTCAGGTTTCAGTTAATACCATATAGCTTAAAATAGTGACACTACTTCATGTCTACCATGTACTTTAATCCAATTAGATGTCTACATTGACCATTAATTTAAAAGTCAATTCGTACAACATGTTTACGTCCAATAGCACAGCAACTCTTCCCATAATGTGAGAAATAGGCAGAATACAAGATAGTAACAGGAAAGTTTTTGCCACTCAAAATGGCGACGGATCACTACTAGATGACGTCATTGCATAAGCTCTATGTATAGTTGTCCTTTTACATTTTGGGTATTGTCTAGCTTTAGTGTAACTATTAAAGCACGATATATAATTCAAATTATCCCTGTTTTCCTAATCATCTTCTGGACTACACCCTTTAAATCCTTTGTCAACCTCTTCATCTATACCATTATCTAAACATTCTCTTCATCTTTGTTATAAACATATTCATTTGACTCTAACTTTATTTGATGTATCTAGACTATCTCTTCCTCTACCAATCTTACTTCTCTCATCAGACAATCCATTTAAGCCACTAACAAGCCAAATCCTTCATTACCAAGACCCTCTAAACTTAATTGTTAAAGGAATTTAATTTGCAATTGATTTATTAATATTCAATTAATTTTGTCACTTAAATTTAATTACACAGTCATGAATTTATCCAAGTAAACAAAAAAATTAATTTATTATAGAAAATTGAAACCAAATAGAAATAATCACTTCAAAATAGAAATCTTACTCCTCTCAAGTATGAGAGGAGTAAGTTCTCTGTTTTGTCTACTTTCAGGGTATTTTAAGTTAATATGTTGTTAATTTGGATAAATTAAGTTACCAGTTGATTCCATATTATATAGTGTAAAATTAAAGGTGGTGCCACTTTATGAATATTGTGTACTTTAATCTAATTAGATGTTTACATTGACTATAAATTTAACTGTCAGTTTTATAAGCTATATTCAAGAATACTTGTCGATATTGATTCATTTATCTATCTGTGCTGAGACTATTAAAACAAGATGTTTGGAGTGTTCCAGATTGTCAGTCTAGCTGCCTTGTTGACTGTTACTACTGCTCAATGTACTGGTAGACTTACTAACTCATCATTTGTTCTGAGCTGGAGTGCTAATGATACATATGTGAGGTTTGCTATGTCTGCTCCAAGTATTGGCAATCAATATATTGCTGTTGGTTTTGCTAATTCTTCAAACTCAGATGTAAGTAATAATTATTGCAGTTTTATTTAATTATTTTTATTGGTGTTCATTTAGATTGGACGTATTAGATTGGATCTAATCCTTGCAGGAAACAATGGACAAGGACAAAGCTTTGTATTAGACAGGTCTGTTAACTTATTTAAAATAACTTAGGTGCAAAATTTTTTGTTGTCTTGTACAGTTGGGTTGTAGAATTAAACCAGCCAATCATTGATGCACAGCAGAATATTACACAAACATCAACCTCTTTGTCCAATGGAATATTAACAGTCTCATTTACTCGTCCTATTATTAGTCGTGATAAATCTCATGATCTTGATCTCAATGTCTGTCGAAATGTCTGGTGGGCTTATGATGGGAATGTGACTAATTTCTCACCTTTAGAAATTAATTCTCCAGCAAAATTAGGTTATTTTAATGTTCAAATTTGTTTGCCAAACAATTGCCAGGGTAAGTGTATTAAATGATGTCTATTATAATACAACAAGTAATTATGCATATCCTTTATAACATGGTTAACATAATTATTTTTGTGTTCTTAGGATCAGGAAGTGCTGGTCTAATGGCATCTGTGACTACAATAATAATTGTTGTTCTCATGTTTGCTCTGATCTGACTCTAAATATAACATTGTTTTGCTAAGATACATGATTAGTCACAGTCCCTTTTTAATAAAGATTGTTTATTTGAAGTAATATATACAAGTCAATTGAACAACATGTTTACTCAGATGATTGATATAATTATGTAAATTGAATTTATTAACCTTTCTGCACTCATATATGTGACCTGATATCATATAATTGAAAGTAGAAGAAAGTTCCCTAATCCAGTTATATGAATTCAGTTTAGGAAATTCTAGGTAAATAATGAAAAAGTGGTCGATTGAGTTTCAGCATACATTTTAGTCCTATTGGGTGTCTATAAATTTAAATTAGTTGTCTTTATTCATTCATCAACCTGCACTGAAACTGCACTGACACATGATGTTTAGGATGTTGCAAATTGTCAGTCTAGCTGTCTTGTTGACTATTGCTACTGCTCAATGCAGTGGTAGACTTAGTAATTCATCATTTGTTCTGAACTGGATTGCTAATCGTACATTTGTGAGATTTACTATGTCTGCTCCAAGTAATGGCAATCAATATATTGCTGTTGGGTTTGTTAATTCTTTAAAATTAGTTGCAAGTAACTGGTCAGACTTAGCTACACTAATTTTTGTTGTCTTATAATCTATAATTAAGGTGTTGCTTAACTCGTAACCCCACCCATTAATGAAAGATGGTAGGTTGCATTAACTTATTAAAACATGAAGCTTCTTCTCTTAATTCTTTAGGCTTGTTTCCTAGCTCAGATCATTGTATTAGGAGGACAAGTTGTAGCCAGAGCATTTACACAAGCTCTGAGACAAGAGTTTCAAGGTATATATTGAGTCTACTAACATCAATGATATTGCATCAATCTTACTGTATATTAGTATAGTATACTGTATGTATTATGATACATAATGATACTATCACTGTACATAGTTCCTATAATAATTATTATATTTTCTACAGAGTCAGCAGAAAATGTAGCATTTTAACATGAAATTGTTACAGAAACTCATTGGATGTTATACGTGTAAACTAATGTACAATAACTTGCATTGAACTATATCATTTTTGTGTCTGGTATACTATGCTTGCCTTGTAGTTCTACAATATTTTTGGACTAAGTAGCTTTGAGCATATACATAGTCATTACGTGATTTTATTTTTATCATAGTCCCAGCCTCAAAAGCTGTTGGTTTTATTGTATCTTTGACTACAAATTGTTGCTCTCGCTCAGTTAGCTGGCTTTGATCCTGGGCTGTCTGCTAATTAATCCATTGATTTGCATGCTGGATCAATCTAACATTTAGTCACAATGTTGTTTTGCTGAAATAAATGACTATTTATAGCTAGTTGAATGTTAGCATATAAAAATTGCTACTTTTTAGGATAAGTTTAATTGGTAGAATTTTATAAGCTAACTGATGGGGAATGATTTCTTTGTATCATATATGACATTAGATTTCATTATACTCATGTAATATGAGAGAAAGATGGTTTCTAATCTGATCAGTTTACTCTTGTGGATGATCTTAGTAAACATGTTGTTTATTAGTACACTTAACTTAATTCAGGTTTTAGTTAATACTATATAGCATAAATGGTGACTCTACTTCATGTCTACCATGTACTGTGATCCATTTAGATGTCTATATTAACTATCAATTTAATTGTCAGTTCTTATAACAGGTTTTTATATATGTAAGTGTCCTTATACATTTTGAATATTGT
This sequence comes from Xestospongia muta, assembly GCA_963693285.1. Classification (NCBI taxonomy): domain Eukaryota; kingdom Metazoa; phylum Porifera; class Demospongiae; order Haplosclerida; family Petrosiidae; genus Xestospongia; species Xestospongia muta. The sequence continues at coordinate 5,248,923 of OY848919.1, read as the reverse complement.
CTGCCTGTAGTGAAACTATTGAAACACAATATATAATTCAAATCTTCTAGACTAGATCATTCAAAATTATCTATTAACCTCTCCATCTACACTAACATCTGAGAACACTCCTTATCAATGTTATTAACGTATTCATTTGATCTTAACTTTATATTTGATGAATCTCCATTACCTCTTTCTCCACAGATCTTACTTCTCTCATTAGACAATCTACTAATATTACCCAAATCCTTCATTACCAAAACCCTCTAAATTTGGTAAAGGAATTTAATCTGCAAAAATTATTGATTTATTAATATTCTATTTTGAATCTGTGTAATGTGCCACTTAAATTTAATTATAGTCATAAATTTATCCAAACAAACAACATATCACCTTATATCATCTATTATAGTAAATTAAAACAAAATAGAAACCTTCCTCCTCTCATATATTATTATAGTAGTGATAAATCTCGTGATCTTGATCTCAATGTCTGTCGAAATGTTTAGTGGAGTTATGATGAAAATGTGAATAATATAGTATCTATTGAAGTTTCTACTCCAGTAAAATTTGGTTATTTTAATGTTCAAATTTGTTTGCCAAACAATTGCCAGGGTAAGTGTATTAAATGATGTCTATTATAATACAACAAGTAATTATGCATATCCTTTATAACATGGTTAACATAATTATTTTTGTGTTCTTAGGATAAGGAAGTGCTAGTCTAATGGCATCTCTGACTACAATAATAATTGTTGTTCTCATGTTTGCTCTGATCTGACTCTAAATATAACATTGTTTTGCTAAGATACATGATTAGTCACAGTTTTTTTTTAATAAAATTGTTTATTTTATGTAATATACAAGTCAATTGAACAACATGTTTACTCAGATGATTGATATAATTATGTAAATTGAATTAATTGAGCTTTCTGCACTCATATATGTGACCTGATATCATATAATTGAAAGAAGAAAGTTCCCTAGCCAGTTATATGAATTCAGTTTAGGAAATTCTAGGTATATAGTGTAAAGGTGGTGGTTCAATGACCTTCAGGCAGATACTTCAATCCTATTGTATGTTTATAAATATTGTTACAGCACAAAAATCTATTGTATAATGTATACTGCCAAAGTCAAACCTAATAAGCACTGGATAATCTAGTGACTTTCTATCAGGTATGGCAATTAAAATGGGGTAACCATCTCTACTGAATATTATGCATATAACGATCGTCACATTGTGAGGCTATAAATTAAATTTTTTCAAAGACGTTGATGACAATCTATAATAATAATTGTATGATTAAAAAGGTGTGGCTTAACTTGTAACCCCACCTATAAACGAAAGATTGTAGGTTGCATTAACTTATTAAAACGTGAAGCTTCTTCTCTTAATTCTTTTGGCTCGTTTCCTAGCTCAGATCATTGTACTAGGAGGACAAGATGTAGCCAGAGCGTTTACACAAGCTCTGAGACAAGAGTTTCAAGGTATATATTGAGTCTACTAACATCAATGATATTACATCATCTTATTGTATATTAGTATAGTATACTGTATGTATATGATACATATGATAGTATCACTGTAGATAGTGCCTATAATATGTTGTTTATAGAGCTACAGTAGAAAACATAGTACTTTAATATGAATTTAATACACAAATCCTAAATGAATGTTATGTGTAAACTGATGTATAATAACTTTGTAATGAAGTATGTCATTTTGGTGTCTGATATGCTAATGATGTACTAATGCTAATGAAAGCTCTACTCAGAATGTGGATGTTGTTAACCTGGATTGTGGCTTCCTTGTGTTTCCTAAAAACCCTTAAAATTCAAGAGATGGTGTGTATGTACGAATGTATCTAGGATAGCTGTTATACCCTTTCAGAAAAATCAAGATTGTTAAAGAAAGATGCTCAAACTTATTAACTCCAATTGTATAGTACTTTGTGAACATGACAAAGTTTCAAAGCATCTGTAGTCAGTAAATACACATTGCAAAATGAAATTTATGATAAATTGACTCTGAAAGCCAAAATAAGTGAGAAAAAGTCATAGTTAAAACTTTGTATTTATTACCAATTGAGAGTTAATACTACCTCATTTAAATGATGACTCAAAATATACTTTAAACACTGGGAGATTTAATCAAAGAAACCTTCAAGAACTCTTTTAAAATTTTTGCTGAATAATTATTGTCATTAATTGAAAATGTTCATGTTCTCTATTTTATTAGCTACAGCTGCTGCTAGAAAAGCTACCAGTGAAGCAGGACAAGATGTCAATAAAACAGTCAAAGCTAATGCATTTACTGGTTTATCAGTACAAGAAGCTAAACAAATACTAAATATTAATGACCTTGAAGACCTTGAGAAAATAAGAAAAGTAAGTTAATGCTATAGATTAGCATCAAGTAGCAGTATAGACTCCTTGCAACCACACTTGTTTTCATACTGTTCCACACATGCCCTATGTTATGGTTGGAGAACATTCAATAGGTATAAAAGTATTGATAAGCTTTGTATTCAAGATTTTTAAACATTGCATACAACAAAACAATAAAACAATGAAAACAAACACATTTATATAGTAATTAGCTTGTAGTCCAAAATAATCTTAATTCTAACTGGCACACTACAGAGTGCCTGATGAAAAAGAACATCTAATGACAATTTAATTTATCAGGTAGAATTTTAAGAAACTTTATAATTAAATGCTGAGGTATTTGCCATTGTACAATGTACATTACTATCAGCAAATGATATGAGATAATCAGTCTTATTATTTTTATCAATGGCTTGATTGCCTTGATCAAGAAACTCTCTAAATAAAGACAATATAGGTACTAGTAACAAAGACATTAACTACAATAGACATCTTATGATAAAACAATTATTATTATATTAAGATAAGCTATCACACAAGGTTATTGTACATGTATTTTACATTATGTATACTCTGTCCGAGTTGAGTTGAGCCCTTTATTAAAAAAGGGTTTTAGGCATAGAATGTAAGGTGAGGTATTTTCTCACCTACTCTATACACTTAGCGCTGAAGTACGTTTTAATGTTATCCATTATTTGTTCACATGAATATCATGCTAACAGACAATACCTGATTATTAATTTAATAGTAATAATTGTTATAATAGAACATCTGTTCATATAATTAGAACTGTAATTTGAATTACCACATGACACACGGCTGAATTCTCAAAGTTAAAAGTATTATTCTAAGGTGTGGATTTGAAGTATATCAAAGATATGCCATTGAAAATGTATGGAGTTTTTAATTTGCTACTTTCTTGTAGCACTGGAGCCAAACTTTTCATATAAAATGTACGTTTGCAAGCTAAATTGATTGGTACAAGTTTCATTCAGATAGTACGTAAAACGGCAAAGTTATTTACATGTCTGGTGGTCCAACTCAACTCGGACAGAGCATAGTCAAGCACACCAAGTGTGTGGCATAATACTTACTTTAAACAATTTTTCTAGTTGTCCAAGTAAAAAGGATGCTTAGTTGAAAACTGTTCATGTAAAGTTTATTCATTGATGTAAATGACTCTACATCAAGGTACTTTCAATATATTCTCATACAATGTTATCTTTCTGTGTCAAAGTACATATTGATAATTGTAGAACAAAATGTTGTTTGGACATTTGTCAATATTTTAACCTCTATAATATTTTAACTTGGGCTGTTCCTAGTAAGTTTTCAATAGTCAGGGATTGTAATGAGGATTTGATGTCAAGTCTCAATGTTTAGTACTACGTATATTCAACGCTATGTAGGTATGTATAAAACTCACCAATGATCATCGAGTACTATGTCTCCTGTAATTAAAAAATCTTATTTTCAAACAAATAAATCATTCTACGTACCCTTGTCTGTTATTTGAAACAGCATTCTCGGTCATCTTGGAAAAAAGAGAGAGAGGACAGTACACTATTTTGACTGCCTTTTTTAAAAAATATAATATCCGAGTTTCCATGTACTCATCCTGAAAACTTTGTCTAGACAGGGTTAAAAAAGCTCATAATACAATATTGGCTATAATCATGCACCTGTACATCATTTCAGCTTGATGTTATTTTTATAATAGTTTCAGCCTCAAGGACTGCTGGTCTTATCATGTCTTTGACTACAAATTGTCACTCTTAGTTAGCTGGTTCTGAGTCCAGACTGTCTACTAATCATATTGATATTTCTAATATCATGGAAACAATATTGTTTTGTTGAAATACACGACTATTCATAGTTATTCAAAATTTAGTATATGAATTGTTAATTTTAAGAGAAGTTTAATTGAGTCAGTTATAAGTTAACTGATTAGAGATTGAGTTAGTTCTAATTTGATTTCTTTGAACTATAGTTTAGTACAATTATATGATATCAGATTTAATTATGCTCAAACATAATACAAGAGAAGGATGGTTTCTAATTTGATCAGTTTACTATTATGGATGATTGATTTTAGTAAACATGTTTTACATGAACTTCTATTGACTTAATTCAGATTTCATTTAATTCCATATATATATATATAATGTAAAAGGTGCATGTGTGGAACTTCATATCTATGGACTTTATTTATATTAGATATCTTCTATATTGACTATAAATTTAATTGTCAGTTCTTACAACAAGTTATTCTAGATGCAGCTGTTTTTATTCATTCTGGACATAATTTATTTTCAGTGAAAGTACTGAAACATATACATGATATAATTATAATTGAAATCTTCATCACTGTTTCCCAAATTATCTTTTGGACCACACCTCCATATTGCTATCAACCTCTCAATCACGCCACCATATTAACAAACTCTCATATCTCGATCATTAACATATACACTTGACTCTAAGTCTTCTGATATCTGTACTACTTTTCCTTCAACAATCTTACTACTCTCATCAGACAACCATTTAAGTCACAATAACATATACACTTGACTCTAAGTTTTCCAATATCTGTACTACTTTTCCTCCAACAATCTTACTACTCTCATCAGACAACCATTTAAGTCACAAATGTAATTCAAATCCTTCATTACCAAAACCCTCTAAACTTGCAATTGGTAAGGGTGTTTTAACTGGAAATGGATTTATTTAATTTTCACTTTGCATTATAGTATTTCACTTAAATTTAATTACAGTCATGAATTTATCCAAGTGAGCAACATAGTAAATAAAACAGAGTATATTGAAACAAAATAGAAACCTTCTTCCTCTCATATTTTTGTTTCAATTTACTTTAATGGATGATCTAAGTTAATATGTTGCTCGCTTGCATTTGGATAAATTCATTTTAAAGTTAGTTCCATATAGCGTAAATATGGTATCACTATGTGCACACACACACACATATATATATGTATGTATGTATGTATGTTTTGTACTCTAATCTAATTAGATGTCTACATTGACTATAAATTTAACTGTCAATTTTTTCAGCTATCCATAATTATAGTTGTCCTTATTCATTTATCTACTTGCACTGAGGCTATTGAAACACAATGTTTGGAGTGTTGCAGATTGTCAGTCTAGCTGCCATATTGACTGTTACTACTGCTCAATGTAATGGTAGACTTACTAACTCATCATTTGTTCTGAGCTGGAATGCTGATTGTACATTTGTGAGGTTTACTATGTCTGCTCCAAGTAATGGCAATCAATATATTGCTGTTGGTTTTGCTAATTCTTCAAACTCAGATGTAAGTAATTACAATTTTATTAAATTGATTTTATTTATTAGTGTTTGTTTAGATTTCAGAATTAGATGTCATCATTGCTGGAAACAATGGAGAAGGCCAAAGCTTTGTACAAGACTGGTCAGTTTGAGTTATTTAAATAACTTAGCTGGACTACTTTTTGTTGTCGTACATAGGTGGGTTGAGGGAGGTATTCGTCCTCATCTTGATATACAGCAGGATCTTACACAGACATCAACCTCTTTGTCCAATAGAGTTTTAACAGCTTCCTTCACTCGTCCTATTGTTAGCTCTGATCAAGATCAAGATTTTGATCTTGATGTCTGTCGAAATATTGTGTGGGCTTATGGAAATGTGACGAATTTCACATCTCCTTTTATTGTAGTGTCTCCTGCTGAAAAAGTAGGTTTTTTTGATGCTCAAATTTGTTTGCCAGGCAATTGCACAGGTAATTAAGGATATATTATATAATGTCCATATATTATAATGCACAAGTAATTATACATTCCTTTTTAACCTGATTAACATGATGTTTTGTGTGTTAGGGTCAGGAACAGCAAGTCTTATTGCATCTCTGACTACATTAATAGTTAGTGCTTTTGCATTTGCTCTGAAGTGACTGTCAATATAACAATACTTTGCTAAGACACATTATATATCATATACATGACTGATTATTGTCTTTTTAATAAAGATTGTTTATTAAAGTAATATATACAAGTCAAATGAATAACATAATTACTTAAATCATGGATTATAAGTAAGTGAATTAAATAAATCAAAGTGAATAATACCAATCTGCACTCATATATGACATGATATAGATAATTAATATAAATTAAAAGTAAAAGAAACTTCCATGATCCAGTTAGATTAATTAAGTTCTAACAAATTCAAGCCATATAATGTAAAGGTGATCCCGCATACACTTTAATCCTATTAGATTTCTATAAAATTAACTAGTCTCGCGTAACCAGCCCCTCCCCCCTGCGGGTAGGAAGGGTCTGGTAGACTGGGGGAAATTTCCCTAACATTGGAGGCCCTGTCCACCAGATCAATCTACCTGCAGGGGGGAGGGGCTGGCTACATGGGACTAAAGATTAACTTAGTTATCCTTATATTTATTCATTTATATAATCAGACCTGCACTAGAACTGTTGAAGCATGATGTTTTATTGATATTATTTAATATTTTCATTTAATATTCCTCTTTCTCCTGTAGGGAAAGGAGAGGAAAGTAATTTCATTCCATGATTATTATAAGATAGCCTATGTAGCACAAAGGTTAAAATTTTGAGTGAATGGTTATGAAGGAATTATAGAGGTGACAAAAACAATGGTACCATCATCCTACCATGTATATGAATCAATTTGAATAATTATAATTATAAGATAATTATAATTATAGTAATGTTATACAATAACCAAAATCTGGTAATAGACATATCCGATAGTGCAGAAAGTTTTCTATAAAAATGATACTTGCTCTAATTCAAAATTGCAAACGCAAAATGCAAGGTATTCTATGTATATGTGGAATAAATATTATCATAGCTATAACTGCATACATACTTTGTCAGTTCTTATACACTTACAGTGTGCATATACATCCACATCAATTTCTTTCACAAGCATATTCGTTTATAGTTAAAGCAATCAATTCATATATAGATTATAGAGAAATAAATTAGAAGAAATACATGATATTGTTCAATAGTCAGCCCACAGCTATTCCACAAGTCTGAATATAGGTCAGACAGTAGTAACTTCATTTCAATTTTAGTAATGTGCTCTTGGTATTAACAAGTTGCAATTAGACTCTTCTAAACAATATTTTGTCACTTTCTTTTTTATTATATTATCCACATTTCTTGAAACTCAGTGTATCCTGAAGACATAAAAATAAATAGTCTTTGAAATTGGTTTGCTACCAAAACACACACACACACACACACACACACACACACACACACAAGTGCACAATGTATTCAAAATGTGTGGGACAGACTATCTACATAATATCATTCAACACAATACAAGACCAACAAATATAGTTAATTTGTATGTAATTGACTACCTTTTAATTTTTGTATTGTACAGTTAAACCATATCCATTATACTCTAGCAAGACAAGCACTCACAGATAATAGTAAGCCATACTACTCAATATGTTAGATATCAATATAATTAGTCATTAAATGGGTGCGTCTGTCTCTTACTACCCAAAGCAACTTGTGAGATACACCTGCAGACATCAGTTGAGGTCTATATATATATATTATTTAATGCTGTTTAACAGGGAATTAAACAAAGTTATCAGAGGATCATAATAGGCAGGTAGGCTATCACTTTGGTTGGGCAAATGTTGGCTAATCACTACCATTTGCTGACAGTAATGTACATTGTACAATGACAAACACCTCAGCATTTAATTATAAAGTTTCTTAAAACTCTACCTGATAAATTGAAAAGGGAATACCTACACTTAAACAAGCATGTTTAAAATTGTCCAAAGACTATTTTGATGTTACTACTGTTGCTATAAGGGACTGGATTGTTACTAACTTTGAAGACTGAAGAGTTGGCAGATGCCATTTACCTACTCAAACACATTTCTCAAGTAACAGACTTAAAAATTTTAATCAATCACATTCAATTCAAAAGGCTCATAGTAAAAGTAATGATTTTATTGGTTGCTATGTGAGTCATCGATTACCATAATGGTTGTTGCATACAACAATACAATAAAACAATGAAAACAAATATATTCATATAGTAATTAGGATGTAGTCCAAAATAATCTTAATTCTAACTAGCACACTACAGAATGCCTGATGAAAAAGAACATCTAATGACAATTTAATTTGTCAGGTAGAGTTTTAAGAAAGTTTATAATTAAATGCTGAGGTATTTGCCATGGTACAATGTACATTACTGTCAGCAAATGATATGAGATAATCAGTCTTATTATTTTTATCAATGGCTTGTTTGCCTTGATCAAGAAACTCTGTTAATAAAGACAATATAGGTACTAGTAACAAAGACATTAACTACAATAGACATAAAACAATTATCATTATATTAAGATAAGCTATTACACAAGGCTATTGTACATGTATTTTACATTATGTATACTCTGTCCGAGTTGAGTTGAGCCCTTTATTAAAAAAGGGTTTTATGCATAGAATATAAGGTGAGGTATTTTCTTACCTACTCTATGCGCTTAGTGCTGAAGTACGTTTTAATGTTATCCATTATTTGTTCACATGAATGTCATGCTAACAGACAATACCTGATTATTAATTTAATAGTAATAATTGTTATAATAGAACATCTGTTCATATAATTAGAACTGTAATTTTGAATTACCACATGACACACAGCTAAATTCTCAAAGTTAAAAGTATTATTCTAAGGTGTGGATTTGAAGTATATCAAAGATATGGCACTGAAAATGTATGGAGTTTATAGTTTGCTACTTTCTTGTAGCACTAGAGAGCCAAATTTTATATATAAAATGGATGTTTGCAAGTTTAATTGAATGTTACAAGTTCCATGCAAATAGGACGTAAAACGGCAAAGTTATTTACATGTCTGGATGGCCCAACTCAACTCAGACAGAGTATAGTATGTATTGGTACACATAATTAGTCAAGCACATCAAGTGCATGGTATAATGCTTCACCATGATGTTGTGATTGAAGCTAACTCTTCTCTTTTTATACGGTCTATGTGCAAAGTACAAATATCCAGTTAAACAAGAAATGATTTGTAAGTGTTAATATACAATGTTAATAAGTGTTAATATACAATTACAATAATTTCACTTACATTTAATAGGACCTGTGTTAACATCAAACACACTCCCATTTCTGAATGTTATTGTAATACGTGCTTAACATCTAAGAAGACAAGACAAAACACATCATAAGTCTAACACAATTCATACTCAATAAAACAACAGCTTCATTAACAGACTATTTATCTTGAATATTATTTCATTACTCCATTATTATAATATAAAACGATTCTGGTTTCATGTCATGGCTGTAGTATTCATGTGACCAACCAAAATAATCAAATAAAATTAATGAATATTAAGTTACTTCTTTCCTGTGACTACCTGCTTTGGAGGATAAATGTCTTTAATTAAATAGGGCGCCAGACCTGGGAGCCGTATACTAAATATGATCTAGCTAAAGATATTTAGAAACTCATTAATTAATACTAGGTGAGGTGTAAAGGTCGATTGATTAATGAAAGCGATCTGATAACATTTCTGTAAGTTACATTCTAACTTCCCGGTCCTAAACCAGTCATTCATTAAATTAATATCAGTCTGAAGCTAAGTGGCATATATGGGGGATTTTAAGCTCTTATAGCACTTGGTATCATCAGCATACAATAGCAAGTTTGAAGTTAGGGTCGATTATTGTTCACATTCTAATAATGCAGTGGCTATAGATCCGGCAGCCAGATGCTATAATTATAGCTATTAATCTGGAAGTCTGTTGAGTGGTTATAGATCTGACAGTCTGTTGAGCAAATAAAAATGTCGTAATAGTCTATAGAGAATGCTTTGCTACAAGGACCATTCCTATAAGTCTCACACCCACATCCAATCTCAAAGAAGTAAGCAATTTTCTCTTTTCAATTTTGTCTACACCTCTATCATCTAGTGTAACCTCAACTGAAAAATCAAAATGACATTGATGGACTACTATAATAATAGATTGACTCACTTTCTTATACTGCAATGTCAGCAGACTCATAAGCAACATCTGTAATTATGGTATGACCGAATAGTTTGTGTTATTGAGCTTACGTTCAGCATTTTCTCTTTGTGGTAGAGTAATAATGCTAACTGTATTCCAGTGCTATCATGTTCCATAACTAAACAAGGTGTAGGAATTGTACAATATGTGACAGTTTTATCTTGTACATCATTAGGTCCTATTTCATCAGTATCTGTGGGATGCTGCACAATTTCTCTTACAAAGAGGTATGACTATGTTTCATCAATGTAGTGTTCACCTTCTATAGTGTCTTCTGGTGCTTCAACAACTACTTTTTGCAAATATTGTCG